>JARWLC010000004.1:112033342-112633342 GCA_033318265.1 Phyllotis vaccarum
GATCAGCATTGCTGGTCAGTATCTATTAGGAAGGTAACTAGGATTACTATGAAGGTCAAATGAGGCAGCTATGTTTGGTCACTTAGACAGAAGAGCAGAATGAGATTTAAACATGTAAAAGGAGATGGTTTGGGACTGTGGAGAGAGCTCAACTAGTATAATGTTTGCTGCAGAAACAGGAAGATATGAGTTCAAGACTTAGAACCTATGTAAAAAAAGGTCAAGCATGTTGACATATGGTTGTCACGTAAGATCTGGGATGTGGAGACAAGCGTATGTTGGAGATGCCTGGCTAACCAGCTTAAATATCTTGTGAGTGCCAAGTCAGTGAGGGAAACTTCTTCAAAACAAGGGCAAGTAATAATCAAAGTGGACAGAATTTGAGAAGCTTCACCCATATGCATGACCATACATGTACATGTGAATCTGCACACATTTATGTACCTGCACAATATACGTGTGTGTGTGTGTGTGTGTGTGTGTGTGTGTGTGTATAAAACAAAGGTAGTTCAAGGAGAGAGAGAGAGAGAGAGAGAGAGAGAGAGAGAGAGAGAGAGAGAGAGAGAGAGAGAGAGAGAGAATGGAAACTAAGAGAGAGTATGTGAGTACTTGGAACTGCTGATTCAGACTTTCAGACTGTGGGAGACACCAAAGGCCTAGAAGCAGAAAGGCTGCTTTCTGGGGGTGGGTGCAGAAAAAGGGTCCCTTCCAGAGAAGCTTTCCTCTAATTCTGCTTTAGATTTTGATGAGATTCTCCGTAATGCTTCCCATTTTTACATAAGCTCGTTTGATGGGCTCCTGGACATTAATGTCTGGGTTAACCCAGAGCACACTCAATACTTCAGTTTTGTACAAACATGACTGAGCATGAAAGGCATCACACGTCACAAATCTAACCTTAAACTTATAACTTGTTTCCAGAGCACACTTCTCCTATGCCTTACATTCTGTCTTAGTTATTTTTATGTTGCAGCAATAAGACACCATGACCAAGGAAATTTATATAAAAAAATATTTACTTGGGACATTACAGTTTCAGAGAGTGACTCTACACTGTCAAGGCATGGTGGGCATGTGTCGGCAGACAGGCAAGCATGGTGCTGGAGCAGTAATGGACAACTTACCTCTCATCCACAAGCATGGGACAGAGAAAAATAACAGAATGATGTGGGATTTTCAAACCCTACCCCTAGTGACACACTCCTCCAACATGACCACACCTCCTAATCCTTCCCAAACAATTCCACTAACTGGGTATCAAGTATTCAGATCTATGAGCCCATGAAGGGAATTATTACTCAACTACCACACATTTGATGCATTGTAAGGGCCACTTTGCCTTTTCCCTTCTCCCATAGAACATCACTTCATCTGGCCAGCCATACCTCATTAAATCATTTCAGCTTCTTTATTTCTTTACCCTGTTGATCTGGTCCAGTCATTGTTGCTTTTCATCCATTGCTATAGTCCTCCACTATTGACACTTCCCATGCATCTCCATACAGTTGTCAGAGGATCCTCTTAAAATTTAAATTATCCCTCACCTCTTGGAATCCTTTGAAGTACAGTGGAGAGACAACTTCCTTCTACAAGATTATCTAATATAAGCACAGGTCTTTTACAGCTTTCACTATGGTATTGTCTTCATAATATTTGTCTATCTTAAACTTTATTTAACAATTGACTATGTGTGTGTCCTACAAGAGAAAGGTGGCCATCTGTTGAGACTAGATAATCTTCAGAGACACTGTCTAACACACAGTAGCATGACAAATACTTGATTGATAAACATGGGGAGGAAGGGACAGAGAAGGAAAGGAATGAGATAGATAGTAGATGGGGATGAGAAATGAATACCCACAGTCAGATAAAGCATTAAATCACATAGACGTTGGTCCAACTGAAACCAAGCACCTTTAACTGGAAATAGCCAGCTCTGACTAGTGTGGGTCAGAGGAGCAGCAGGCACCCTGGAAAAGTACTCAACAGAGAGATTCTGGAAGGTTCACCTCCAAGAAAGTTGTAAGCTTAAGGTCCAGGGTCTATTTTTGGCTTGAAGAGCTATCTTCAATCTCCTATGGGTTCCAGTACCCAACAACCTGCAAGGTGCCCTCATGTCTGTGGCTGAATAACCCTTTTGGAGTGAGAAGCTGTTCTTCACATAATGTGGCAATTTTCTGAATGTTGGGATTGGGGCTTATTGGCTTAGAAGCTACATTCAGGGAGAGCTCTGTAGGAGTTCTTGCCCTCTGGGACAGTCTTCCATCTGAGTAGGCCAAATATGGCTATCTTTGGATAATCTACTGTGGCCCTGGAGTTTTTTCTTCCTGACACCTTCGGACATCTAACAGCTACCCCATGTCCTTAGAGATGGGTGTAGAAGCTGGTTCTGATGAGGTAATTTTCTTGTGTCAGTCATTTAGATTTTTATCTCACTGAAGAAATTACCAGACCAAGTGTGAACTGTTGAATCCTTCACAAAGAGAGAAAGCAGCAGTATTAAATAGAGTGTTAGAGTACTGATCCCTTGGATCCTTCCCACTCTGAGCTTTCTTTTCAGAGATGCCTTGATGTATCTTAGGTTCTTAACTGTCTGTCCCTTGGATGGCACCTTCCATAGCCTGTTTCTTCAGGAAGTCTTCCCAAAATTCATTAGCTTTGAGTGACTATTTATCCCTTAAACTTTAGAGTACTTGCAGCTTCTTAGACCATTGTAGCAATAAGTTTCTGGCCTGGGCTTTCTGGACTGGCCTCATGACCTGGTCCCACAGTTCCTCAGTCCCATAGAAACACACAGATACTTATATTAATTTTACACTGATTGACCTGGGGCCAAGGCATATAACTTGCTCTTTACTCTTAAACTAACCTATGATTCTTACCTTGTTCAGCCATGTAACTCAGTACCTTTCCCCAGCAGCATTTCAATCTCTTTCTAATCTTCTAATGTCCCATCTGGCATCTCTCTGCTGTCTCTGCTCTGCTCTTCCTGTTCCCAGAGTTTTCCCAGTCTGGTAGCCCCAGCCACACTTCCTGTCTGCCTTCAACCAATCAGCATTTTTATTAAACTAGTAGGTGGGACAATTATTTACAAGGTAATAACATAATCCTACCACATTTCCATTTTTCCCTTTTAAAACAAGAAGAACCTGAAATCTAATATCCTTCTTCTGGCATTATCTATAACAACTTATAACCAACACTATAAACAAACAAAAACATCCATAATCTATTTTTTGGGTATGCGGGTGCAGTTTTCTAGGCTACTTCCTGCTGAATGGGGGCGCTAGCAATCCTATGGGGACCCATAGAAAAAATTAGGATTTTGGACAAGTTTTTAGTTGAATAGTCTCTAAGGCTAGTTCATCTCAGCCAGTCTCCTTGAAGTTGTTTTGGATGCAGAGCTCAGAGGAAACTGCAACAGAATTGCTTTGAAATGCTGAATGATCTGGGTCATCCTTTTCTATTGGAGACTTTTCAGAGGCTCTTCCTCAAAACTTTATTTTTCTTTAACAAGGAATAAATCCATATCTTCTCATTTTCTGTGGAAATAAGAAGTAAATCTTTTGTCCAAATTAGCACATCTTCTGATTTCAATTTTAAAGTCAACACATTTACAAAATATATAGGTTGAATTAATGCAACAGTATTTATAATCCAATGTCTTTTAGCAGCTTTTACTACTTCATTTTCAGTCAAAAAACTTAAAGACAAGAAAATAGCATATAGTATCCAGATACTCTTTGTATTTTCCATTTTTACGTGGCTTATTACTATTTGTTTTACTCTATTTCTTTTTTTAAAGATTTTCTCTATCCTTTTTCTTTTTTCTTTCTCTCAAGCACACTCTAAAACATTTGGAGTTTTTTTGAATCTGTCTCTATTGTACATCTCTTATTTTTTTCTGTTTCTGACTGCTTGGGTAGGATGGATGACTCCACCAAGATTCCTCTATTTCTTTCTCTTCCTGATCATACCTTTGCTGCCAAGGTGTGGCTAAGGATTAAAGGTTTGGCTGGGATGGGCTCCACCCAGCTCCTACTCTAGCTTCATAGAGTTTAGCTTTTTAGCAGAGGTACTGGTAAAACCCATAATTACCACTCTGGTGAATTTTAGGGTTCATATAATCACCAAGCAAAGCACTGCCATCTGCTGCTCAAGAACTCCATTTATGTCTTTGGCAATAGGGATTCTTAAAAGACTCACAAGTGTTTTGCCTCTAAGGCTTAATCAGGAAGCTTCTCTTAAAAAAAGCCTGGCCTCTGCTTGCCTCTAGCAAACAGAGCTGACCCAAGAAAACATTACTGCTACTAAGAAGCAATGTTTGACTCTGTTTCTTTTTTTTGTCTATATAAATATAAAGCTTAAATACATCATTTACAGCTGTTGCTTACATCTAGACTCCTGCGAGACTTTATGAGCCAGCCATCTTGGAGCCTAAGCTGAACTTCAAAAGCCCGCCATTTTTAATTCAAACCCAGATGCCACTCCAGGGCATCTCTGAACCAAGGCTCATGTGAGAGACACCACTTAGAAGCTGCTTTTGGCTTCAGTTCTGTGTTCTAGAACTGCTTTTAATCTTTCTCCAGCTTTATGTTGGTATATACCACTCATGTTGGGCCACCATTTGTAGTAATAAGTTTCTGGCCTGGCCCTGTGGCCCAGACCCTTAGTCCCACAGTCCCACAGAAACACACAGATGCTTATATTAATTTTATGCTGATTGACCTGGGGTCCCAGGCATATTACTTGCTCTCTACTCTTACACTAAACCATGATTCTTATCCTGTTCAGCCATGAGTGCCTTTTCTCAGCAGCATTTCAACCGCTTTCCTCCGCATCTGCTAGCATCTCATCTGACATGCCTCAGGTGTCTCTGTTCCGCTCTTCCTGTTCCCAGAGTTTTCTCAGTCTGGTAGCTCTGCCCACACTTCCTGTCTGCCTTCGGCCAATCAGCATTTTTATTAAACTAGTGGGTGGGACAATTATTTACAATGTAATGACATAATCCCCCTATAGACCGTGTTGGCAAAGATGGTAAATTAGTTGGGTTATGTTCACACATGTCCCCTGTTTAGACTGACTACCACTTTGTAGGCACTAGTATTATAAGTTATTTTGTTTGCATTCTGACAAAGCTTGCCTAGAGAACAGAGGTATGAGCTAGCCACTAGTTAAAACATGGGGGTCAGGCAGTGGTGACACACACTTTTATTCCCAGAACTTGGGTGGAGAAAGCAGGAAGATCAGGAGTTCAAGTCCACCCTGGGCTACTCAAGATTGAACCAGTCTAAAAGAGAAACGGGGCTGGCAGTGGTGGTGCATACTTTTAATTCCAGAACTAGGGAGGTGCCAACAGGAATATAAATAAGGTGGGTGGAGACAGGATCTCAGCCCCGTCTTGGTGTGAGGACCCTAAGAGGTAAGAAGTCACTAGTGGCTTCTTGTTTGCTTTTCTGATCTTTCAGGTTATTACCCTAATATTTGGCTTCTGGTTTGTATTGCTAAGACTAATTAGGTTCACACTTATACCACTAGAACTCAACACTGTTTATGTATAAGGTATCTCCTCATTCCTTCTCACGTTAACTGGATGAGGTCAGAAGCTGCCCAATTTCTATCTTGGAAACTCTGCTTTGAGCTGAGAAGCATTGGTTTCAAAGGACCTTTTGAGGTATGGCTAAACTCAAAGCACCGAGGAGTAGCCCATGATACACACAGAAGAAGGCACTGACCAACAGAAGCAAGCAGGTTATAATGTCTAGCCCTTGGAGAGGCAAGCTTTCCCCTGCCAGTCCAGGATCCCCTTGAGTTAGGACCGTATATTTTAGTGACTACTTCTGCGGCTTGCAGCCATAGCTAGACTTAGATTACTTAAACTAGTATCTGCTACTTAAGAACTAGAAGTCTTGACTAAATTGGATGTCTGTTGTAGTGAATTATTCTTACCTCATCTTTCTGCATCCAAAAGTTTTCAGCTAGAGGCAGAAATATGATTTTGCGTATTGCAGCCTCATAGTACCCAGAACACTGTGATAGATTCAGCAGGGACACAATTATGAGTTTCTCAGCTAAATGGGCTATTTGCAATGGAAAATATACCCAGATGATCTTGTTTATATTATCTATGAAATAGATGCACACACATTAATAACATATTCTAAGAAATAATGATTAGCTCTCACCATGCTCACCATTCAACCAATAGGCATTAAAGAACATTATCATTTTTAACGCAAACCAATGCAACCACATCTTGTAACAGTTTTTGGTCAATCCTCTTCTGCCTCAGAGCTCTCTGTGGTTTCCTCGGCATACTATAATCTGACACTTAGATCCCTCCACAACATAGCCCTAGGTTTCCTTCTATGTCTGACCTACTTCAGTCCATATTAGATCACTCCCTAGCCTACATAAGGTTCCCCACAGGCTCAGACCGCTACTACTGCTCCCACTCTCAACATCTCACTTCTTGTTGGAGGCCAGGTTAGCATCTTATATCTCTTTCTACCAATTCAACTTTGCTGTCCCCAGGAGTTCTTGGAGGGACGTGAAAAAGGGCAAGCTAGGATATGGGGCAGAGTGAATTATGGGGAGTGAGTCCATTTGAGTTTATTGCAATCTCAAAGCCACTTTAATACTAGGTTCTTCCACCGAGTTTCTGGCTTACCAGTGACTAGGGTTTCCCTTATGTTTCTGACCCTTCCCCCAGCTGACAGAGACAACTGGCTTTTCCTGAAGTCTTTGGGAATAGATAGAGAACCACAGCTTCATAGTAAAGCCATCACCCCGTTCCTGTGGTGAGATTCTAGAACAGTGCTTCTCACCCTGTGGGTTTCAACCTCCTTGCAGGTTTATATCAGACCTTACATTATGATTCCCAACAGTAGAAAAATTACAAAGTAGCAACCAAATAATTTTATGGTTGAGGATCACCACAGCATGAAGAACTGTATTAAAGAGATGCCGCATTAGAAAGGTTGAAAATACTAGAGCCATTAGTAAAAGCAGTTCCTAATGGTTACGTACTAGGGAGGGACTGACCACAGCTCCAGGGGCTGGGACCAGAGAACAGAAGGCACTTTCCTTGTGCCCCATTATGTTCACTGAGCTCATCAAAAGCGGGAAGAATGCTCGGTAGAGATAGTAAACTGAGTTACACTTGAAAGGTTTATAGGAGTCTGTTTCCCACCAAGCCTTCTGCAGCTGTCCCTGTGGTCTGTGGTCTCCTTACCTGCCCCCTCTCCTCCCAATCTAGAGAGACTATTAATATCCACGACACTGATGCTCACACGTAGCCTTCTCATACTTTGTGGAGTAGCTGCTAATTCTGACTGTTGGGCTTTGAGTTTACTGAAGCTGAGAAGCCACTGCACTCAAATGATGGTCAGTCAAGATGCACACTTGCTGGGTTCTGGATGCAGTATCTTAATGCTGCTGGCAAAAATCCACCGTGTGCAGGCTGTGCCTGCTGCACATGTCTCTTCAGGTCATAGAAAACTCTGTAATATGCATTTTTCAGAAACTGAAGCTTTTCCTTCAGGTAACACATCAAGATTTACTGTACCTGGGACAGAATTAGACACTGGATTAAGAATTCAGTGCATGACAATCTATCTTCCTTCCAGTAAGTTATTGTTGCACAAATCAGAGAATCATAGCCCGGCTGTATAATCAACAGCATTTCATTCCAGAAAGCATATTACAGCTGGAGTGATAAGGCCTATTGAAGCTGTGGATGGCTGTGCTTGAGGTTTCTGAACAGCCACACTTTCTGGAACCCTTGTGACTTTTTCAAAATGCATTTGAGGATTTTCGAGTCAGCTCTGTTCCTTATAATATGAGTGGATACATCCAGGGTCAAGGGTTCATTTCAATAAGAGATGGTAGTCTTCACTTCTTACAGTTATATTTTCCATCTCTAAGCCTGCTGCTGCTTTGGTGAATCTATTCAATGGAAAAAATAAAAATAAAATATTTTTTTCTACCAATTCTTTAGCCCATTCCTACAGCAATTTTATTCTTCAGGTTCCTCACGGGCAAGCAATACCAATCACCTATGCCGTATTTAGTGTGATTATTTATGGCATAGCTTTTGGTTACAAGATGCTATGTTTTACCTAATTCAACTTAAACATGGCAATCCAGTGAACTAGTATTAACGCTCCTAGTTTTGGGCTGGATAAAAGAGGTTTGGAGTGGCCACACAGGATTCCCAGAGTTCTCTAGCTAGGAGGAGATAAGGGACCGAGATGTCCTTACTGCTCTCCCTCCGTCTACAGCCTCTAAGAGTCTGGCTTCCTGCATGGAGCTGCAGCATCACTGTGCTAAATCTAATGGAAGGTTTTCAGTGCTTACCTTAAGCGACCTCTCCACAGCCTTTGCCAGGGACCTCACACTCAGCACAGTCCTTGTGCTTTTGACTTTCATCTCCTCTGGATGTTCCCCTGTCTCTTGTTTAGTTCTTCTCAATTCAATCACATCTTGGTCTTGGGGGGGGGGTAGATGGGTGGGGCTTCTGAAGGACTCACTTTTCTTCTCTCATGTGGTGCCTCCCATTGGGTGGTATCATATATTCCAACAGCTGTAATAGCCAAGGGTAGGCTACTTGACTTCAGCTTTTCATCTCCAGCTTGACCCTGTCTTCTTTCTAGGCCTCTAGTTCCTTCCTTGCTCTAGACATAATGTCCTGGATGTCCTTCAGGCAGAATAATCTCAGGACACCCCTCAAAGATATCTAATGACACGAGTCCTGAAAGAATGATTATTGGTCTTCTAGGCCTTCTATAACTATGGGATTTGTCAAAAGGTCTATCTACACAGCTTTGTACAGCTGCCCACTGACCAAGCCCCTGCCCAGCTCTCCCAAGCCTCTGGAATGCAGCTGAATTAATCCTCTAACCTTGCACTTTTGAGGACACCTGATGTCTACCCAAGAGGTGATGACTCAGCAGCCTTGTCAAGTGAATGCCATCTTTCCCCTTCAGAGTCTACACTTGAAGCAGACACCCTTCTCACTTCATGCTGCTTCCCCATGAGTATTCTTCCTAATTAACATCTATCTCAGTTTGTCAACTTGCACGTTGTTAGATAGCACATCCTTGACTCTGTTGAGATCAGATTCTGATATGTATTCTTTCTTTTTCAGCTATGAGTCATCAAATACTTGAGTTTCTGGATGACTGCATTTGCCATCACATTTTTCCAACATCAGCATTTGTGGGGATGACTCATCCCACTTTGTGACTGACCTCTCCTCTTCAATGTCACCTTCTCCGATACCCCCTTAGTCACTCTCACAATCAGGAGTGCCTACAACCTTGCCACCAGTTACTCACCGCAACCACTGCATCTTAATTTTAAGGACAACAAACTCTGGGCAATTCTATCTTTCCAAATTGTTTCTTTTGCAATCTGAAGTCCAGTCTTCCTGAACTCATGGGTTTTCAAGCTCGCGTCTCCCACTTTGGCCTAACCCAGCACCACTATCTCTTCCCAGAGTAAACTTTAGTTTCTGTCCATCACCATGTTTGTCCCTTGTATGTGCCCTTGCTTCCCTTCACTTTCATGGTACTTCCCTGATTAAACCTCAATATTTTCTATTGGTTCTGTTGGCTAAAGCCACCTGCTCATCTACTGTAGTCCTGCATCTAAGAGGCTCACCTTGGAAGAACACCAGTTTTTATTTTATGTTCAACACCACAGATTTCAAGTGGATTCCAGACCTGGACAGCTCCTTTATACCTTTCCTCAGCATTCCAGTATCTTTTTGCTTTAAATATATAATTTTTTTGCTTTAAATATATAATTTAGCTTCTTTTACCGAGAAATTAGAATAAGAAGAAGCTTGCTCCAGGCTCCCAGTAGTACAGCTTATCTGCCTTTGGACCCATAGGTTCCGCCTATAATGACTTGAACATTTACCTTGTGTCTCCCAAGGTCCATCTGCTCTTCCTAAGACTCAGTCTCTATTTTAGCATCAACATTCTCTTTGCATAGAGCCTAGACTTCCATCCCTAAAAAGATTTGGTCCTTGACCCCATGTTTCTCTCCACTGTAGTGTTTCTTTGCTCCTCTTTAAAGCACAGCTCTTGGGGAAAGCTTATATTCACTGCCTCCTCATCCCATTTTGGGAGCTCACCCCAAATAGTCTCTGTGTTCAGTATTTTACTAAATCATTCTAGTTGAGATCAATGACATCCGTGTTGCCAAATCCTATAACCAATCTCAGTGCTTGACTTAAGCCCTGAGTTGAATTTGTGTTGCGATTCACTCGCCCCTTTATCCTGAAACTTTCTCTTCCCTTGACCTCTGAGACAGGAGGTGAATCTCGCTCCTGAAATCTAGAATTTTGATGTCTAATTAGTATTTCAAACTCAATCTTATTTGCTGATTTCTATCCAGCTCCATGTCTGAGCTGGACTCAGTCACTTAAGCATGCACATGCCTGTGCAATATTGTATTTATAAAATGAATATAATATTACTAATATATACTGTTGAAGTAATAATTGGATGAGGTAGTAACAAGTGGAGTACTGACCTTAATGCCTGGAACACAGCAAATGCTCTTTAAGTGATGATGTTTCCCTGTGACTGTCTGACATAGGACTGGGGTATTTTCCACTTAGTGAGTGCCATCGCCCAATTACTTAGCCACCCAAGCCAGAATACCACATCACCCTACGATTCCTTTCTGTTCTTAACCACTCCGACCAGTGTTTCCAGGTCGATAACGATTCAGCATTTTAAAATCTTTCTGTGTTGTTTTGCTTTCCTATCCCGCTGACTCCTCTTTAGTGCATCTCTTCCCTGTTTGTGGCTTCCCACTGGCTTCCAAGTCCTGTCTTCCATTCTGCAGCTGGTGATGGAAGCATTCTCTGACCATATTCTCTTCAATTTCTCCCCATGGATCACAGGAAAATATCTGCGTTTTTGTGACTGCAGTTCCTTTGTGCCTAGGATACCATGCTGTATCCTCTTTGCCTGGCAGACTTGTACCTGGGTGGCTGTCACACAGTTCCATACTGTATCCAGCCTAGGTCTAATTCTGCCTGGTTTGAGGTGATCTTCTATTTAGAAGGACTGTTTCTTCTCTAGACTCCGAGCTCTTAAGTGGGGGACCTCATTCCTCCGGGTACTATTTTCAACACCCTGCCCTTAAAATATTTTTAAATTTCTTACTACTTCACTGGATATAGCACATGTACACATAGGTATCAAAATGTTCACTCTTTGATATTTGAAATAAAGATGTGGATTATGTGGTCTCCAAGATTCTTCTAATTCTAAAATATCAGGATTCTTTGGTTTATTGGGCTGTGAGACCAGGGCATCACTTACTGGATTACAAGGGCGGAGGAGGTTGAGAGATTCTGAGACCATTTCACCCAATCAAAATTAGCTACACAACTGGTTTACTTTCTCCTTTTCCACTCAGTGTTTAGACACTGTCTCAGTGAAAGTTATGAAGCTATTTTCCTTTGGAGAATGGCTTAACTGTTTTATGTTCATTTTCCACCCCCAGATCCTTAGAATAATGGAGACAGAAAGCCACAACAATTAAATGATGTTACTCCCCAAAGTTCACTTGCTCTGGTTTATAATCCCATTCTTACCACACTATGGCCAACATCTTTCCTACACTGACTCCCCCTGGTATGCTAATGAATCTCCCTGCTCAGATGCCTTGTGCAAGATTGTTGAATCTTTGGAGGAGGCAAGTGTTAAACAGTTGGGGGTCTGGCATCTATATGGTCAGGGAGCCCAGCTTGGTTTTGGGATTTCATGGACAGTAGTGTATCCACTATACAGTAGTGTGTCTGCTGTCTACTCATGGGTTACTCTGATATTAGCAGTTATCTAAACATGAACGAGGCTCAGCCTTGACCCTAGAGAACTTTATGAGAGAAGGAGACTAAGGACCAGAGAGGTAGGACATGTAACAGAGGGAAGGAAGCCAAGAAGTGAGTGCTGAAGACCCACAACCAGCTTATCCAGATGTTTCTAAAAAGTGATGGAGAAAGTTTTAAGGTGAAACCTAAATAATAAATGGCCATTACCACAAAATGAAAGATGCTGGAGTTCAGGGATGGAAGGGCTGAGGGAGGGATCTGTAAAGGAGAAAGGGTAGCAGCTGAGGTCTGCAGTTCCTAAGCCCTTCCCCAAGGAGTGGCAGTAGGCATTATAATGAGAAAAACTAAAGGAAGAAGCAGGGCCTTACGATGAGAGCCATACCAGTACAAGGAATTATTCAGCATCTGTGAACCTTCCTGTTTCCGAATTCTAGGCACTCTGATGCTCGGCAACATAGGGGGCAAGTTGTCACCAATAGAATGTATGTGGAGGAATAGAGAGGCTTTTGGGGGATTCTGAGTCCACCTTTGACCCAAATACTGTTCCACTTCCTCTTTCTGTTCAGTTCTTTGAACAAACATGCAGTGACTATGTGAGTAGAAAGTTATTAAACTACTGCACTGAAGAGATTTACTTGAATCCTGAAGACAATTGGGAGCCATTGAAGTTTATTAAGCATAGAAGTAACCCAGTTTATGCAGCATCTTAAAAAGGTCAGTCTGCAGGAGCAATGAGGAGCAAAATGCATTTGAGAGCAGATGAAAGGTAAGAGGACCAGTGAAGATGCTGTTGTCATGGTTCCAGCAACATCCACAAGGATGGAAAGCCAGGCAAGTAGCCACATTTGGGGCCTAGGCAAGATGGTAGAGGGTGAACCAGAGAGGAAGGAGCCAGGCTCAGCCCTTTATACTTGGGAGCTGTCTGCCCAAGCAGCCTCCCCAGTCTCTCTTGTCAAATTGGCTTCCCTTTTCTTCCTAAGATCCCATCCCTGATTCTTTAAGCCAGTCCAGCCCAACCTGCCTCAGATCTAAGCTCCCCAACTCCCTTCTTCAGTCTGCTTTCTTCCTACTTGACCTGCTTTGGAGACCAAGACCACCTTACTCGGCCCCTCAAGCTGGAGGTCTGGCTTTCTCCCTCCATTTTTGTCACTAATGATTTCAGTCAAACCTGTTTCCTAATTCTTTCTGTACTACACACCCCCAGACAGCCCCATTACTTCCGGCGTGGACTATTGCCAGGAATTCCTAGATAGTTTACCTTCCTATGCCTTCCCATGATACTATGGCAACTTAACCAAGATGCAGGGCCCAGACGTGTGCATCTGAAACATTCTGTACTCCCAGAGAGAGGACAGGCCTTTTGGTACTATGTTGAAGCTCTAGGCCGTACCCAGCTCTGTGGCTGTATCCCTATCTGTCCTACAGTGATGTCCACAACTGTGAGCTCATTGGCCCTTCTTTCCAAAACACCTTGTTTATTACAATCTTTGCAGTGTTTTTTGTGTTGACCTGAGCTCTCCTTTGGCCTATGACCTTGGCCTTTACCAAGTTAGTCTTCGCCCTCCTCCCTCCCTTAAAGGGAAATTGGGAATCAGACTCTCTGAGGCTTTGCCTGACCAACCTGGGTGATCCTTTTCCTCATTGGTTTATCTGCTTCTGGCTTCCTCTCTGCCTGTGTTAGAAGTGCCACTCATCACTCTTTCCTCCCTCTGGGTGTCTGTTCCTGGAGGGCGAAGATTCCCCCGGGTTTGCTTCTGTGCAGCACAGAGCACTGGGGTTGGCTCAGACTTAATAAGCACACAAGGTGTATTTGTTGAAGAAATGAGTGAAATGACAGCTAATGTGTGCCAAGGGCTTCCTGTGGGCCCAGCTGTGCTTAAACAATCTCTCAGCTCCTCACACATCCCTGTCGGGGAAGTGTTATTGCCAGCGTTCTCTATTGTAGACCAGGGAGTAGTGAGGACTACTGTATGTTAGAGTCAAAATTAAATCCTAAACATGCCCACTCTGGAGCCTCAGCTCTAGATCACAAACGAAATTGCCCATTATGACAGCAAAGACTACTACAACTTCTGGGCCTCTCTCCCTGTGGAACAATTACCCTCTGGAAATGAATGACAATGAGTTCACGAGTTCTGGGGCTCCCTTTGCTTGCCTGTCAACAACCCACTGATATTTGATCTTTTTCTTTCAAGTCTACAAAGCCTGCCCTTCAAGCACTGACCCATTAAGGAGCTCCAATAGGTCTTGCTGCCTGTTACTGAGAATCATCCTGCAGTCAAGGACCTGTGATCTGCTGCCCAACTTGCTGAGGGTCATGCTAGCCATACTCCATGTCTGCCTTCCAGAGCCTAAGCGCTCCATGAACTCGAATCATTAACTTAGAAGAGAAAATTATCACAATGGCTTCTTTCTTTCTACTAAAACCATTTCAAACATGGGATTCTGTTAAGAAATGGGATTACTTCCCACTCATATTCCCATCAATGAGCCAAACCATTTTTTCTAATGCTTGTATAATCTGGAAAACTGTGTGCACGCGCACACACGTGTGTGTGTGTGTGTGTGTGTGTGTGTGTGTGTGTGTGTGTGTGTTTGTATGAAGTGTCTGTCACATGTCTGACTAGGTGTCTGTGTATGTTTATCTGTGTGACAAGAATGCATGGTGAATATTTCAAAGCTAAAGAGATTAGCTTTTCTTGAAGGTCAAAGTACTTTGTGGGCAGGGTCTGCAAATAAAAGCTTGTAAGACTGAATTTTCATTAGTCAATTTATCTGTTACTTCCTATGGGAAACACTTGTAAGACCTTTTCTTTCATTTTGATTTGTTTTTAAAAGCAAGAGTCTTCCAAGATGCAAGAAAAGGTAGGATTTCCTACATAGACTATCTTAGCCTTCTCGAGAGGGACTTGCTATCCCTTTGTTATCTAGAAGAAGAGGCCAGCTTATCAAAATGATGATCTGTGTCCTCAAATGTGTTTCTAAGCTGCCAAGTGGCGTAGGCCAGGCCACAGCTCCACAGTTGGGAGGGTGGTAAGCAGGAAGCTTGGCAAAATGCTTCCTGATGGTCCTGCCCAGGCTGGCAAGGTACAGAGAACACTACCAGGCCAGGCCATGGACACTTGACAAATGGCAGCGTCTGTTAGCTTGCAAATCCCAGCATGCTAGAAGGACAGAAACACAGAATAGCTTTCAGACTTCCTGCCACCAAGTGCTAATGTGGAAATGGCCAAATAAGAAACTTCCTCAAGCACGGCCAGCATCTGGCCTCTTTAATTCTGAGTTTCCTCTCCAGCCTACAGAATACAGCTTGTCTGTAATTCCCATATTCTTTTTACTGCCCAGAGTGTCCAGTTTTTACAGGATATAGCTCTGTGCCCCATGCCATTGTAGGTATTTGGGTATGTGCCATTGGTCAGATCTACCAAATGTATTTCTTTACAGAAAAGCATTTTCATCCCTTTCCATGACAATTCCATTTTATGTTCATCAGAAATGAAAATTCTATACTTCTCTCAATCCATTGCTCATTTGTGAGAGCACATAGTCTGCTTGAATCTTTGTGCGGATGATAGATCCATGTTTTCTGGATGTTTTAGGCACCTCAGTCTAACAGAGATGGTAAGAGTATCCTGAAAAGTGGGCCACTGGTGCCAACTGAATCCAGTTCCCTCATAGTTGCTCTCTAAGCCTTTCCCATTGACCCCACTCTCACATCCTAGCATCCACTACCATCTTGTTTGTGCAAATACCCAAGGTGGAAATAAGCCCAGAGTTTAAGCTGAATTTTCAAGCATCAAACCAGTGTGATGCATTTAGGCATTCTCAGATTTATAAGATCATGTCTCCGAAACTACTGCTTTGTTTCCCAATGAGAGACACACAGAGACAGGGCTCTCTGGAGTGAGTCAGTGTTTGGGTCATACTGTTGAGCTCTTTATTGGGGTGAAAGTCAGTCTGGCAGGAGAAGATGTAAGTTGTGCAGTTGAGAAGCCATATCTGGCAGACCTGTGATCTGATCTGATGGCACAACATGCCTTCACATGGTGTCTGACGGCTCTTAGTGGTATTGTAAAAGCTGCTTGTCAAAGACTCTAGT
Source organism: Phyllotis vaccarum (assembly GCA_033318265.1). Lineage (NCBI taxonomy): Eukaryota > Metazoa > Chordata > Mammalia > Rodentia > Cricetidae > Phyllotis > Phyllotis vaccarum. Next base: position 112,049,296 of record JARWLC010000004.1, read on the forward strand.
TAATTGTTATTCGACTTAATTAAGACTGTTAGGAAAAGCTGTACTCCTTTCTCAGACCTTGCTTATGTGGTGTCTGAGTCCCTGGGTGTCATCAGCCCCTCAAGTCTGTAATCATGAGCCCTAAAGTAGAGCACTCTTCCTCCAAACCATCCTGAGCTACCAAACAAGGGATCCTGGGTTCCCTGATTAAGTGTATGGGGAGTTTTTGCCTCTAAAATATCATCTGGAGGCTGTCTGTACTTTGGGGAGGACCGTCTAGGTTGGAAGGCTCTTCAGGAACTGGGTGACTACAACAGATCACAGCTGTGGAAACACAGGGTCAGGATCTGTTAGATTTGGGCAAATGACAAGCAGAGACTAAATCAGGCACATGCCCACGCTTGCTCCCTGACCTGAGTGTGACAAATTAAGCCTCAGAGAGATTCAGCTTTGGATATATTTTACCAGTGTCTCCACAACTGCCCCTGACAGAGCTACCCCACAGTTGTCTTAAATACTCTTCAAGATATATTTAGGCAACAGGTTTTGATCTGTCATCTGTTACATTTATGACCATACACAATACAACTTCTTAAACATCTCTTCTGAGTTATAGAAAAAATATAGTCTAATAGGAAGTAGCAAAGACATGCTCCCCATCATCCTATTCCAGAGAATGATGTAATCATTACCAAGGAGAATTTAGTCTGTGGGGCTGCTATGCAAGGATGCACTTGGGAAGGGGAGGGGTGACTGAACTTGGTATTCTTTATTCTTGTCTTCTGTGTTTATAATTCTCTTGAAAGTCTTTGACAGGTCACCACAGCCAGCACCATGATGACCTTAGTCGATGCCATTCTCCTAAATCCTTATGACTTAAAACTCTTCACCAATTTCCCTGTGGGTAGCAGTTGTCATCATCCAGGAATATTTAACCAAGACTCCATTTCAAACTCCTGTATAACTCTAAAGAAATGAACACAAAGTTACGGGTATCTCTATACACTAGGGACTCCCACAAGAACCTGTACAGCATTCCCCAGGCAGTGGCTACCTCTACCTGCTGCCCTCACTAGGGAGATGTGGTATCACCCTTCTTTAATTTCAGTTCTCTTTCCAAGATTTCAGTATCTGCTTTTAGGGATAATAATCTCCTTTCTGTCTTCAGGATGCTTGTCTACCCCTCATTATAGAAACCCACCACAATTTCCTAATCTGCTGTATACAGACTAGAAGGCAGGGAGAGGGTGTGAACAAGATTGACAATAGTATGTTTTGTTCCAGTAGTTAAGTACCACATAATAATAATAATAATAATAATAATAATAATAATAATAATAATAATAATATGACATGTGATAAGATTTGTGATTTCATCCTTCCTCTACAAGTGGTCAAGCCATATCACATACATCCCCTCCATGACCGCTCAGCTAACAGACTGAAGACCCTTGTTAACAAAGTCATGCATTTTGGCGAGCAATGTGGCATATTCAATAACAAATCATTCTTTAATATCTTCAACACTTTCTTCACTGACTGTCTCTCTTGCCTGCCCACACTACCCCTACTTTCACGACCTCTGAAGTATCATTTGGAGTCTGTCTGCACTTTGGGAAGACTGTCTAGGTGGAAATTCTCTTCCAAAACTGGGTGACAACAGTTCACAGCTATAAAATCATCGGAGATATATTGAACTTAGGAGAGTGGGAATGTTACTTGAATGCTATTATTTTAAAAATGGTCATTAGCTATGAGAGTGTGGCACCTGATATTAGGTGCTCCTCCACACCAAAAGCGAGGGACACATTACAAGTAGGGACAGTTTTATGATTGTCCTGGAACCTGCGACCAGAAATGAAGATAAGTGTGGCACTATTAACAGCCAATAACCAAGCTTTCACTGTAATACCAGCCAGATAAAGAAGTCTCTCGATTGCTAACATGTGTCCTGCTTGTCCCAGACATTGGAGATAAAGATAAAAAGATTTAGCCCTTGACTTCGGGGATCTTAAGCTCTGCAGGTAAAGCACATCTTGATTTTTGCCATGAAGATTTCTGTGGTTTGCTTTGTAGATCTCACCTGTGTTTGCATTTACAACATAACTTACTTTTACCTTTGTTATAATTCATATAAACACAATGATGCTATATAGTTGGTTATGTTGGCTTTCGTTTGCTTGATGTTATATGTATCAGTAAATGTGTAGCTGAGGTTGATTTTCTTTGCTCTATACTATTCCACTGAGTGAAGAGTCACAGTTCAGTTACTTTTCCTGTAGCTGGCATTTGGGGCGTACTTTGCATTGAATTACAATTAACAATACCCCCCATAAACACTGTTCTATATACATCTTGACGCATAGGCATGTGAGATACTTTGGGAGTGGTTTGAATGGGCCATTAGGTTTACACCTTAAATTTTCCTATACAGAAAATGATCAAATAATTGTAGTCATTTTCATAGTCACAAAAAATTCTTATGCAATCAGCTCTATCTTCAGACATTCTGATGTTCCTTCTCATTATAAGCTAGTGTCTACAACACAACACTTTCTAACAGTGTCACCCCTTTGCAATATCTTCTTATGCTAATAGAAAGCCATATACATTTTAACTTATTGCAGTCATAGATACTGATATTTTCATTTTACAGTTAATTCTTATTTTTTAAAAATAAAACTTTCTTACTTTAATTAAAAATTATCACTACCACTGGACTAAATCTTTTCCTGCTCTTTCTCATTTTTTTATTTTATGTGAGATAGTGCCTCACTAACTTATGACCTCATTCTGCTGTCCAGGCTGGCCTTGAACTTACTATTACCCTCCTGAGTATATAAGAACTACAAACCCAAGCCACCAAGCATAGCTTTATATAAGTTTCTAAAACCATACTAAGAATAATTGCACTAGAATATCTTGAGTTTTTCTTTCTCTTATATTTACCAGCACATTTTAGACTAGAGCATTAAGGTTTAAAAAGCAAGAAACAAGACATTGTCAAATCTTAACTGGCATCCTGTTGAAATAACATGTATGCTTTGGAGAAATTATATCTTTACAACAAACGCAACTATTTTAGCTGTTTTAAATATCTTTTGATAGTGTCTTATAATGTCTTCTGAAAAACTGCATTCCTTTATTCTCAAATTTCATATTTTCAATGCTTAAATTTGAAAATTATTTTAGTTTGCAGTTGTCTGTGATTGATGCATTTAGGCAAATTGTTTTTGCATTACTCTTACTCAGGCTATTACTAATTCTGATGCCCTATATTCAGATTCTTCCTTCAGAATATGCATCATAGAGTCTGCATGCAATCCTTCCTCACGTCCTCTCCTTCCCCAGTCCTTACATCTTTCACTTATTTCCAAGTCAGGCTTATGAAGTCCTTCAGGATGAACCTGAGCCCAAACGCAAAGGGCGGCATCTTTTTCTTAGTCCAAGTCACACAAGAACAGCCTAAAACACTTCACAATATAAGATGATACTTAATGCACGATTAATATTCCTAGTGAATAATATATACTATGTATTTGTACAAAAGACATATGCAGAGTTATGTGTGCAGACGTGCATATTCTCATCATGTAAGGGGAAGGAAGTTACCATCCATCCATAGCTTCCTGAGACTTTAAAAGTCATTAGTAGATATTGGATTTTAAAACACCTCCCTGAATCTTTTAAATTACCATTCCATTTATTTCTTTAAATATATTAATATGGTGAATTATACTAGTCTATTTGGTAAAAATCAAATGAACTTTGCATTTCTGAAATAAGCCCTAATTTCGACAGTCCATTAAGTCGATTTGATCACTTCCTTTCAGGGAGAGGAGTATTCCAGTGTTCCAGCTGCATTCATGACTGAGCTTGCTCTACAACTTGGCTTTTACCCCACTGTCCTTGTCAATTTTGGTCATCAAGGTTATAAAAAACTCAAAATTAATTTGGACTTATTCTTTTCTTTTTCCGTCCTTCAGAAACAAAGTGCCCAAACTGAAATGATCAGCTGTCTGTCAGCTCAATACAGCATTCAATTTTCTCTGAGCTTGAATATTAAAATTCACTGAATCAATTCCTATATGGTTAGAAAATTCTTAATAATGTTTTATTGTATTTGCATGGAATGTATTTTTATGTTGTTAAATTATATTTAAGTTGCTATTAGACATTTCAGTTCTTCTGACAAGTGTCAAGGTCACTTTAATGGACATGTCCTTTAATATATGGCTTGTCAAAACCCTTTACTTTGTTTCTCCTGCTTGCATAAAACTATTGTCTTTTATTTTCTCATCTTTTTCTGTCCTTCACAGACATGCACGTATAGACATAACTACATCTGGACACATATTTTCTCGAACCATTGAAAGTTAGTTGTAAATGTGCTAACTTTACCCTTAAAATGTTTTACTAAGTGTGTCCTGGATGCCGATCTCATGCATTGTTTGTCAGTATAATTCTATAGGTGAATGGCAGCCTGCACTAACATATCCCCAGGGCTCCACTTGTGTCACCAGTTTAAATGTATGGCTGTTTTATTATTTTTCATTGACGTAGGTGCCAAGGAAAGAGCGCGTGCCATACTGTCTATTTCTTTTTGCCTTCCTTTACACTAGAATGATTTCCAAGCTTGCCAAATATGTTAAATAATTTCAGCGTTTGAAGATGATCTTCAGGTTTTTTTTTTTTACGATTTATTTATTTCATCAGAGTTTAAAATTTCATTAGCATACATTATTCATAAAATCAGCTTATTACATTCTAATTATCTTTAGCACACTTGGTTTATACTGTTTCATTCCTAGAAGTTCTAATGTGTATTTTATTCTCTTTTTTATAAATTAATTGTGCCAGAGTTTTGTCTAATTCAATATTTTCAAAGCACTGTCTTCATTCTTCTTAATCTTTTCTTCTCTTTTAATCAGTGATTTCTCTTGTGATCTTTATTATTTCTTTTATTCTACTTGTTTATGGTGTTATTATAGTGGACTTTTAACTTCTTATATGGGATGCTTTTAACCCATTAAATATAAATTAAAATTGTTTTCTAATGCATGAATTAGGGCTATACTTTCTCTCTAAGCACTAGTTCAGTAATAACTGAATTGACTAACATATCGCATATTTATTATATTTGATATAGTATAATTTAATAAATATGTACAAGTTGTTGAACTCTGTGATCCAGGTTTTAGTTTGTGTGCTTTACATTTTTACATGTGTCTGCGTGTGAATTTGCACATGTGTGGGTGCAGTTGCTCAGAGAGACCAGAGGAGGGCGTTAGATTTGCTGGACTAACAGGCAGTTGTGAGTCATCTGACGTGAGTGCTGGAAGTCGGGCTTAGGCTTTGAGATCTTTCCAGCCCCTAGATTTTATCTTTCAATTTAAAAAATGAAACTTTAATATCATTTATCATCTTTTTAAAATTACCAGAGAGCTAATAGTGTTTCATTACGGTGCTTTCATACGCTGTGCATGGATCACACTCATCTATGCCTTTCAGTCCTTGCCTTCCCTTGCTTCTCTGTCTGGTTCCTTTTCTCCTCCTAAGAAGTCTCCTTCTATTTCATGTCTCTTTTTAAATTAAAAATCTAGACTCAGCAGATGAGAAAGGACATGCAATATTTGTCTTTCTGGGATGACCTTATTGCACTTAACATGATGGTCCCCAGTTCCATCCATTTGACATAATTTTATTATATTGACAGCTGAATAAAACTCTACTGTGCACATATATTGCATTTTTTCTTTTCCTTTATCATAAAGCTTCCTTCATGAACTTATGAAACACATTTTGAGAAAATTCATTCGACGTCTTGATTCCCCCCCCCCATCACACCCCATGTGACTCCTATCAGTCTCCTTTCCCCCCAAATCCTACAATTTTATTTCTCCTTTTAGGTCATCTGTAAACATATGAGTTTACATATATATTACACATACATACAACATGGATCACATATATGATAAAAGACATGATATTCACAATATTATGATCTTTCAGTTGCATGCTTTTCCCAGCCTACTTTTATTTTCTTTACAGATGAAAAATGTCATTATGTATATAATCCACATTTTCCTTCTTTATTCACCCATTGATGAACATCTAGGCTGATTCTGCACCCTGAGCGCTGTGCACAGTGCTGCAGTAAACTCAGGTATGCACGTATCTTTTTGGTGCGTTGACTCAGATCCCATGGACATATAGACCAGAAATAGTACCACTGGATCACATCGTCACCTTATTATTTGTATTTTGAAGAAAACAGTCCACATTGCTTTCCAGAATGGATACACAAATTCACATTCTTACCTAAAGTAGTTACTTTCATCCCATATCTTTATTAGCATTTCTTTTTTTAATAACGTGATGACAAAAACCATTCTGACTGGGATAAAATTAGCTTTCAGTTTGCATTTCTCTAGTGGTGATGGATGTTGAACATTTCTTTCTATGTTACTTGGTCAGTTGTTTTTCTTAGTTTGAGAACTATTTGTTCAATTCATCTGCCTACAGATTGGTTAGATGATTTGGTGGTTTTGTTTCGAATGCTGATTAGGTGAGGTAGTATTTATTTTTCAAGTTGTCTATATGTTTTGGATATTAACTCCTTTCCCTAATCTATTTTTATATTCTCTAGGTTTTCTGTTCACTTTGTTACTTTGCTGTGAGAAGTAATTTTTTTTCTTTTTGTGGGTGTGCTTTTGTTTTGTTTTGTTTTTTGTTTGTTCTGAATATTTCTTTAAAGCTCTACTTGCTTGGTAGTCACACCTGTGTCTCCCTTTACGGAGGGTGCAGTGGACAGCTTACAAATTGTAGCAGCTTCTAGTGACTCCTCCTGAATTTCAGCCCATGTAGTTAGGCTTGAACCACAGGGAACAGTCATCTCAGCCCATGGTTTCATTATCAGCCAGGAGCTTCCCCTAGAATCTCCTGAGTTCTAAGGTTTCATAGCTGTCTGGTCCTGACCTCTACTTATATCCTGTAAGGTAGATTCCGGCAGGTCCCAACAACGCTACCCCAACATCATTCTCCACCAGCTGTTGAGGCATATTTTGCTTTCTCTGGTGATGTTTGCATCTGAGCCCAAAGAAAACTGGAGACTTGCCCTTGAACACTACAACCAATTCAAAGAGTATTGACTATATCTCATACATCTATACATGATTTATTATTCTTTTACTCCTATTCCATTTCCCCGATAAGTGGTACCTATATTAATTTTCTTGTTGAAATCACTGTGGAGTTTGAATCTCTTTATAGACTTTGGCAATATATTTTTTTAGAAACTACATATGGTTGTTCAACATTTAAAATGCACTTTATTTCCTTCAAAATAGAAACTAACCTTGTTACTTTATATTGTAACTATTCATTTATATTTAGATAAATATCAATACTTTTGTATTAGTTTTTATCAGTTCTGTAAAAATTACTAATTTAGTGCTTCAAAACAACACGTTTATTATTTTATAGAACTGTAACTGAGATATCCAAAATTGGTTTCCCTGGGTTTAAACTCAGGTGAGAGCGGAGTTACATTCCTTTCTAGAAGTCTAGAAAACTTCTCTATGATTTTGCTTTTCCCAGCTGTAACATGAGGTTTCTGGCCCAACTAGTCCCATGGTCTGGACCCACCTTTCTTCATCAAAAATGACTCAGACACTTATATTAATTTCATGCTGTTTGGCCTATGGCTCAGGCATATTGCTAGCTAGCTCTTTCTTCTTAATTCAATCAATTTCCACTAATCTGTCCTGCCACATGCCGGTGGCTCACCTGTGTTTCTTACATGTTGCTTCCTTGGGCAGCTGGCTCGATCTCTCTCCACTCCACTCTCCTCCTACCTATGCTCTCATTCCTGCCTACTGCTACAGTGCCTGTCATGGGCCAAAACAGTCCTTTATACACGGCATATAGAAAAACATTCCCACATCACCCAGCATCTAAGTTACTTACATTCCTTGTCTCTTGCTCTCTACCTTCAAATTCTGCATACCATACAAACTCATCTCTGCCTCCCCTTTTCTGTGTAAGGCAGAGATCCCAAGGATTATGGGATTCACCACAATGTTCCTCCTGGCATCTGTGATAGTTTATTTATTTCCTGTAGGAGGATTATGTTGTTCCATTGTAAATAATTGTCCCACCAACTGGTTTAATAAAAAGCGCTGATTGGTCAAAGGCAGACAGGAAGTGTGAGCGGGGCTACCAGACTAAGAAAACTCTGGGAACAGGAAGAACAGAGCAGAATGCCAGAGAGAAGCCAGAAGATGCAGAGGACAACTATGCTACTGTGAGAAAAGGTACCGAGCCGCATGGCTGAACAGGATAAGAGTCATGGGCTAGATTAAGGGTAAAGAGTTAGCAAGTTATATGCCTAGGCCTTAGGCTGATCAGCCTAAAACTATTGAAAGCATCTGTGTGTCTCTGCGGGTCTGTGGGTCTGTGGGCCCCTTGAGGCTGGGTCCGAAAGTCTGGGTCAGAAACCTCATACTACAATTTCCTCTCAAGTGTCATAAACAAGAATCATTTAGGTAATAAACCCTTGCATTCCCTTTTTTATCTGCACATGGCATATTCCATCTGAATTCCTGAGAGACATGTCTTCAAAGTCACCTTCATTCAGCACTCTGCGTATTGACACCCACTATTACCTCGGCAAAGTCAGTATCAAGCCACCCACTTGCCAGTGGTCTCTCTCTGGTAGCCTTTGAATTTTTTTCTTTTTTCTATGCTTGGGTTTAACTTTTATGTTGTTTGCTCTGGATTTAAAATCATGGCTTTATTTTACACTCATTATAATTTCTGTACTCGTGACTCTGTGGTTCTCAACATTTCACTTTTATATTGTCTGTACTACTGTTTCTCTTGAGCTCTGGAAATCTGATAGTATAAGATTCCTCCACATTATTCATATACTCTGACTCTTATATCCTGTTAGTCTATCATCATGGCCTGAATGCTGGGTACTTACTTGGCTCTATGTTTTCTTACAGAAAACATTTATTCTGAGCTATATAAGACTTGCTGATTAATGTTTCCATTTGGTGGTTTTTATTTCAGCAAATATTTTTATTTCTAAAGTTATTTTCTATTGTGTATGTGTGTGTGTCAATATATTCATATTTTGGGGACTGTGTGGATAAGCCAGAGGATAACCTTGGGTGATATCTGTCAGATTTTGTTGTCCACGTTTTGTTTAAGACAGTTTTGTATTAGCCTAGAATTTCACCAAGAGCTAGTCTAGCTGACCATTAAGTTCCCAGGGATCTACCTATCTCTGCCTCTCATCTTGACATTGCTGGGTTGGTCCAAGCATGAGTCAGGACATCTGACTTATAATGTGGATTCTGGGACTCAGAACTCAGGTCCCCAGGCTTGTGAGACAAAGCTTTACCAACGGAGCCATTTCCCCAATCAGAGTGCAATGATATTTCTGGATATTCATTAGTGGCTCCTTGTGTGTTTTTCAAACCCGTATTTCTTTAGGTATGTCTTAATTGTTTAGATTTTATGTCTCCAGATTCTAGTATCTGATGAATTTGTGATCTTTGGTTCTTGCTGGTTCCTATTCAGTTCTGTGTCATTTATTTTTAAATTCACACTGCTTATTTGAATTCCAAACAATTCATGTCAAGTCATTAAGACCCATGTGAGGTTTTACTCCTTGGTGAATATATTTGTTTCTGATACCTACCATTATAACTACCTGGAAATTTTAATATACTGTTTTAACATTTTTTTTAGAATGCTCAAGCAATACTGATTAAACACATACACACAGATACCACACAATACACAGATAAACACATAGACACAGATACACACATACACACACACACACACACACACACACACACACACACACACACACACACACACACACACACACACACGAAAGGACTCATTTACAGATGATTGTTCCATGGAGATGTTCCTTCATCTACCCAGACCTGTTTAAACAGATTGCTTTCCCCAATGTCTTTGTCTGTGAGAGGATTTAGTCTTGTCCAGTGTCTTTGTAAAGCTGGTTTTTTTAGGGTCCAACGAGTATGGGTTGTGAACTGTGAATCAAAGGTGCTGGATAGATCCCTCCTGTTGCCAAAACTTGTGCTCATACACTCCTGTGACTTCCTGCCTTCACTTCCCTCTGGGTCTTACAGAATCCGTGTGTTTGGCCTCAGCTCAACCAGACCTTTAACACTGTTCTGTCTGGTACATTACTCTCTGCCCATTTTACTGCCAAAGCTGGAAACTTCTAGCTTGTACTTTGTCATAGTAACTTTGATTTCCTCATTTGATATGAGAAGCAGTATTTGGTTAAACTCTTGAATAATATTCCCTGGATTGAACAAACTCCTCTTCTGTTGAAGGGATTTGCATCTTTCTTAATTCATAATTATGGTAAATATTTCAATGAATGTTATGTGTTTGTTTTTATAAAACATGTCATAACTTGGTGTTACAGGCACAATTTTTTTTTCTCTAAAACTGGTACCTCAGAATATGACCTTGTTTGGAAACCATCATCATGTGTGTAGTCAGTTAATGTGAGGTCAGTGGTATATGATGGGCTCCTAACTCAATATGACTGATTCTCCAATGAGAAAGTCACATTGAAGATGGAGAAAACTCATTTATGAAGGGAAGGGCAGAGACTGTATCAAGTAGGCCCACACAAACCAACAGACATCTGGAGCCAGCTGAATGGGAAGAAGCCAGAAAGATGCCTCTAGAGGCTTCAAAGAGAGCGTGGTACAGCCATTACCTTGACTTAGGATTTCCAGCTTCCAGCATTGTGACAGAATGGATGTCTAGTGCTCCTGACCAGCCAGGGTCCAGCACTTTGTTGTACCATTGCTGAGCCTCTACTTTGCTGTTGCTCATTCTTTTTTAGGAGCTTTTATGTGATATTCTCTAAATGCTATACAAAGACGTCCTTAATAAGATGCCTAGATATTCCCAGCCTTTTACATTTTCACTACCATCCACCGCTATTGAACCTTTAAAGCTTTTCTAATTTGGCAAATGCAAGGCGATCTGTTCATGGTTTGAATTTCTGTTTCCCTAATGAACCATGATATTTAGCATCCATTTTTGTTGTTTAGAATTTAATAGATTAACAATTTTCCTGTTCTCCTAATTGTTTATGTTTTTCCTTAAGGATTCCTAGAATTCTTCCCACATTTTCAGACCGATTATTTGCCAAAATTTCAGATATTAATCTTTACCCAGTGGTGTTATGTTTCATTTTACTTTTAGCATCAAAAAAACCCCCAAGGCTCTTCATCTCAATGCACTGAATATATCAATATTATTCTCAATAATTCATGTATTTTGTTGCTTGTCTAAGAAATTCTTCCTTATCTTTATTATAGAAATGCCCTTCTACAATTTCTCTAAAGATCTACACTTAAGACTTCCTTCCATCTAGTGTTCTTTTGCTTACCATTAACTGAGTGGTCCTTCATATAGACTTATAGACATCTCTCTTGTCATCTAAGGACACTTTAAGATTCAATGTATGTTACATCTACTTCTTGGCTCTCTGCTATGCTCCATTTCTTTGCTATTCTTAATTCTTAATGAATAGTATTATTCATTTTCCAACATTGGAAGTCAAATGTGTACTGGAAAACACCAGCCTTTTTTCCTTTCTGAGATGCTCTCAGGTCATTCCTTCTCAGCAATGCTTTAGCATCTTGTGTAAATGCTGGATAGTTTTTACCATTCTTCAGTTCTAAATGCTTTTTATTTTTGTTTTTACTTTCCCTGGGGATTATTAGCAATTCATATATGTGTCCACCTAATTGCAAACTGTCAATAATCTAAAAGCATTTTGTTATTATTTGTATTTTAGTAAATGATATTAAAACATTATCTAAATGGTATATGATTCTTGTGACCAGCTTTGCAAATCTTCGACTGGTGTGTTTGACAATAAAGTCAAGTCTCCTCTAAGGCTTAATTGCTTCATTTAAGTTCATCAGTAGAGAAAAATTGTAAGAAAGGTGTTCATATTCCATCTAGACTTACTAAATTGTATTGATTTGACTCACATATTGAAAAATAAAAAGTTTGATAATGATGCTTATTATTGTTTTTCAATTGTGTTTTTAATCATGTATTTTTGTTTTATACGTTTTGAGATCATGCTATTAAGTATAAGAAAAGTATAGGACTACTGTAGGGGTATTGTGTTATTTCGTGGTAAATAATTGTCCCACCCACTGGTTTAATATAAAGTGCTGATTGGCCAAAGGCAGGCAGGAAGTGTGGGCAGGGCTACCAGACTAAAAACTCTGAGAACAGGAAGCACAGAGCAGAATGCCAGGCAGAATGCCAGAAGAAACAGAAGACAACTATGCTGCTCTAAAGAAAGGTACCCAGCCGCATGGCTGAACAAGAGACATGGGTTAGATGAAAAGTAGAGAGTTAGCAAGTGATCTGCTTGGGCCTGAGGCTGATCAGCTGAAAACTATTGTAAACATCTGTGTGTGTCTCTGCAGGTCTGTGAGTCTGTGGGTCTGTGGGTCTGTGGGTCTGTGGGTCTGTGGGTCTGTGGGTCTGTGGGTCTGTGGGCCTAAACCTTGAGGTTATGCCCGAAAGTCTGGGCCAGAAACCTCTTACTACAGACTACTATGTCTTCCCGAATTGAAATTTTACTTTTTTATAGAAATAATCATTTTAATAATACTATTTTATCTAAAAATGAAATGCAGGACTTAAGATGTATATATATGTGTGTGTGTACCATATATGGTGTATGTATACAAGATATACATAAAATACACACATAAACATATACTCTACCATATTATAAATTTCAACTTTTTGTACTTTCACTTATAAACAGCTTAAAGCAGCATTGAAATATACTTTTAATCTCTATAATTAATGCTTGAGCTTAATCATTTTTTATTTAGTAATAGTGTATTTGAGTTTAGCACTTCAATATACTTTGTTTTAATTAATCTTCCCTCTGTGTGCTTTTATAAAAAATATCTTTGAATTTTTATTTGTGTGTGTGTGTGTGTGTGTGTGTGTGTGTGTGTGTGTGTGTGTGTGTGTGTGTGTGTGTGCAGGTGCCTATGATATCCAGGAGAGGGCTTTGAATCCCTTTGAGCTGGAGTTACAGGTGGGTTGTGAGCTTCTGATACTGGTCCTGGAAAGGAAACTCTGGTGTTCTGTAAGAGCAGCAAGCACCCTCCTTCTGTGCCTTCTCTCAGGTGCCCCCATTTTTATCTCTATCCCACTGTTATTGCAGTGGTTCTCAATTTGTGGGGCCCAGTTTCTTGGAGAGTCAATGGACCTTTGTACAGAGGTCATCTAACACTATCAGAAAACACGGATATTTACATTTCATTTTATAACAAAGTAAATTACAGTTATGAAGTAACAACAAAAGTCATTTTGTGGTTGAGGCTCACCACCACCACCACCACCACACGAGAAACTGTTTTGAAGGGTCACAGCATTAGGACGTTGAGAAACACTGTTATGGGATAGATGGTGTTTTCTTCTGTTTCGTTTCTTAGTACTTTTTTTTTTTCCAAGCTAAGCCCTTTATTCTCTGCCTTCTTGTTAATTCTTCACCCTTAGCTTTTAAGAAGGGCACTTGTTGGTTTGTTTATTGTATGTGGGGTGTTGGCTCACTTGCCATGGTACACACATGATGGTGCATATGTGGATGCCAGAGAGCAACCCCTGAGGTACTTCTCTTCTTCTAACGTCCATTTATGTCCTGGGTATCAAATTCATGTCATCTGCCTCTGGCTTGACAACTAGCTCCTTTACCTACTGAGCCATCTCACAGGTGCAGACTCACAGTTTTTTGTAAGAACACTTTCATGAACAATGTTGGCAAGTGATGGGTGTCTGTGCTTTTGGACAACACTGGGAAGTTATAACATTTTATCCTTGACTCCTCCATACTAATTTTCACGTGATTTTTTTGTCTGGTATTTCACTGCTATTGTACACACACATCACTGAAAGCATGCATTATCCTATCATTTTTAAAATATTTAGATCTTGTTCTGATCTTCTAACACATTATCATCAGTAACTTTGTTTTTCTTGAAGTTTTCTTCCGTGCAGGCAGACATCTGATGGCTGTAGCATTGACTATCTGGGAAAAAAAAAGTATGGCACAATCAGTTTTCAACAAAAAATTGACTATTAGACCTATTCAAACACTCTGACATAGAAGTATCTAATCAGTTTTTCTAAAAGGTTTAAAAGAAGCCCCGATCTTTGCTTGCCAAGTATAAACATTCATGTTCATGTATATGAAGTGTACCATTGTAAATCCTCAACAAGAGTGTTGAGCTGCTTTTTGAGCATGCCACCTCGCCATTCCTTCTAGGCAGCTGCAGGATGAAGTCAGCTTTCAGATCAAGTTGAAGGAAATACGTTTAGGTTAGACTTTTGTTGTCTGATTTAAGAGTATTTTCCAACTCTAAATAAAAGGCTGGGTCTCTAATAATGACGTTAGCGTCTGCTGTTAGCTTACTAGTGGATTGAAGCAGGAATGGAACTTTGCCATTTAGGCTTTGGGTTTACAACCTTCTTCAATTTCTCCACAGGCAAATACCCACCATTAATCATGTGCCATCCACTCCACACTGCTTTTGACATTCTCAGATGTTACAGAACATCGGAGGAAGGTGATATAATATATCCGTTCCCTTTGGACACATGATTCACTACCTATAACCATGCCAACCTGGAAAAGAAATTCTTAAATACTGAGAAATTGAAAGACATAAAATTTTAAAATTACTTAGGTGAAATGGTTTCCTTGGAGTGCTCTTGCAGGCCAGCTCATCATCTTCAGACAGGGCCCGAAGAGCAGGCACAGGCAGACTCTTTCTTTGAGCTAGGAAAGAGAATATATGCTTGTGCCCTTGCTCTCTTACAAGGGATCCTTCTTGCTAGGAAACAAGTCCTACCTCCCAACACAGTTGGCTCCAGGCGTCTTAAGCACCAGTGTTTGTGTATTTATGACTTTGGTTTCCACCAAGACTCAAGAGAGCAAGAATCTAGCCCAGACTGTGTGACCTCAAACTAGAAATGCAACATATTTGCTTTAATATCTCTAGGCAGAAAATGAAAGCACCACACACACTGCCTACTATTCGAAATGTTGCCTTCTCCAGTACCTGTTCCCCAGCCCCCACGAAAGGATCTGTCAGCATCATGCTCAACCCACATGGAAATAAAGAATTCTTGGCATTTGAAAGAACAATGTCGATTTAAGTGGGTTTGCAACAGACTGTTAGGGATATAGTCAAAATAGCGAGCAATAGAGAAAAACATAAAGGTAAAACATTATTTTATTCACCCATTCACCAAACGGCACTGCATTCCTGTGCTGGGTATGCAGGTCTCTCCTATCCTCCAGTCTGCTTTCTATTGGGGTCATCCTGGAAACTAATGAGAAAAGTAACAAAGGTGACTGAATTGAGAAGAAAAGTATTAACAAGGACTGTGGTTCAGGTAATTCAAAGAAAGGATGCTAGAAAGTGCCGGGGTGGCTTCTGGACAGGTGTCATTTACAATAAGCTCTGACTGCCATGTGGTGCTATGAAGCAAAGACCTTTCCTGGATATAGTTTAAAAGCTAAGGAAGGTCCAAAGCTCAAAGGACCAGAGTCTATTGATGAGGAGAGAATGGATGGGGAAGCTGGCAGGAGCTGGTCCCGGAGGGTTTGTGAGTGGGATGGAAAGATCTTTAATGTGAGGTGTGATGGGGAGTGGAAGAGGTTTTGATTAGTGGCAGGACTGAGTGGGTTTGGAGGGGAGGAAAGTGAGAGATGCTGTACTGTGTGGCTTCATTATCAGGGCTGTTTTGGCAAAGCTTTAGACAGAGGCTTTCACAATTCACCTCCCCACAATTCTGGTCACCAGGAATTTAATATCAAGGTATCTACAGGTTTGGTTTCTTCGAAGACCTTCTGGCTCTGAAGTCACAATCTTCTGCGTCTTCTTATACCCTTCCCTCTGTTATGTGTGACAACAACTTTTCTTAATGAGTCCACCAAATTGGATTCAGATTCACTCTAGTGGCCTTCTTAACTCACCCACCTCTTTAAAGACCCTGTTTTCAAATGCAGTCACATGAAGTACTAAGGCATAAGACTCCTCTATAATACAGATCTGGGGTTCATAATCCAGGCCATAGCAGTAGAAAGTGTAATCTGAGTAAAGGTATAGCCAAAAGATTGATCTGGTCTCCATTGGCCAATAGTGAAGACACAAGCTTGGGTGGGCAGAGAACAATGGCAATGGTTATCAATGGATATGGAGGTCAACCTGGACAAGTTCCTGCATTCTGGATACAAAACTTTGGCTTTCTGCTTGTCAGCATAAATGGGGCTTTGGTGGAGTGTTTCAGCAATAATAAGGAGCTGGATTTTGATGGCATAGCAGCTGATTATAGGAAAGTCATAAGGGAGAGGAAAGGGTGGGGAGGTAGCTTGTAACAGGAGACTCATTCCAAGCCCTTAAGGGCAGAAAAGGAAGAAAAGAAGGGATGAAAGGACTGTCCCTGAGGAAGTGCAGCCTGCACAGATAGAAAAGGGAGAGAGGACACGGACCTGGGAAGCTATAAGAGGCCTGTTAACAACTGCCCTGCTAAACTTGTACTGAAATTATAGTATGGTGAATCAAGGCCACACACCTACCTTGTGTCTGTCCAAACCCCACGCCTACAGCAAAGGGGAGAGAGGAAGCATTACTTCACTTGGTCAGAGACACATTTGAGGTCAGACACATCTCAACTCAAATCTCAGATCCTTCATTTGTAGAAAGTTCCACAACCTGCGTGGCTTTGGGGTCATCCTGACTGGGAATGAAGAAAAATGCAGAGAAGCTGGTTTGGGTGAGTTGTGCACTCTGATGGAGAAGCATCAGTAGCCTAAAAACTCTGCAAGTTTATTATATTCTGATGACCAAGGAGGCAGGCCAGTGAATCTCAGCCCTGTATCAGTTCCAGGATGCAGCATCCTGGTGGAGGAAGCTGTGGCTCATGGTTTCCGCACACATTATCAACAACCAGGGAAAGGCCTCTCCAGTTCCCCGAGCTTGACCTGGAGAAGGTATTTCTGTTGCTATGCATCTGAGGCATTGGGGTCCTTGGCATGATAGTGATCATGTCAATGATACACATTCACTCAGGATTTCATTAACTCCCTTTGTGAAGGTTCCTTAATCTCCTGGTGCAGGTCACTTAATACCTTGAAGCTTTACATTTTCTAGGTATCTAGGGGAAATGAGAAATCTTTTTCAGTCTTTTCCTGAGTTCAGTGAGGTAGAGTGCAACTGTCCCCACTTCATAGCTGTTAGTGGATAAAGGATTCATTTCTTTAGCATCCATTAATGGAGAACACTGGGGTGACAAGCTGGTTAGATTTAGGTACTCTCAAAGGTGGTGCAGGCCCATGTATCCATGACAATTCTGGCAAAGATTTTGGTGGTGCTGAGACAAGTATGATTCCATGTGTGTTCACACCCATCTGCATTTTACCTGTAAAGAAACACCGCACAATGAAGTAAGAGTCAACATGTTATCAGTAACTTATATAACACTGAGTGACCACCATAATTAACAGTGGTTGAATTTACTGTGTCCCTGCCATTTAGCTTTGAAAGCAAGCAAGCTTCCCTGGTCTCCATTTGCAGAAAGAAAGCTGAAGTACACATGATAAGGAGCTTTCTCTGTAGATACCCAGAGTAAAACACTTGAACAGTGGTTATGAGCTCAGCCGGTCTGAATCTAGAACTTAGTTTCTTTCTTGTTCCCAAGATACACTGAATTAATTTTTAAAAACCAATGCAAGTCTCAACATCCGAGCTACCCAAAAGGACTACTTACACTTGACTTACCCAGCACATTTCTTTTCTGCTAGCCTTTATGGTAGAAAAAAGAGAAATTTCAAAAATGAGTGTAAAAATGTTCTTATTATTTTTGATGTATAGTAAATCATTCTAAACCTTAGTATTATCTACAACCATGTGTTTGTACTCCTGTACTCTGTGACCATGAATTGGGTCAAGACTTATTGGAAATAACTTGACCTTGTCCCACAGTACCTAAGGCTATATGTGGAATTCCAAATATCAGGAATAGGGGTGAATCCTGAGGATAAGGGTATTTCACAGCTAGAAAATAGATTATCTGGAAGTTCTAGGATAATTTTGGATTTAACTCAATCAGTTTTACATCATGAAGCCTTTTCACATGTCGGTAATGCCCCAACATCGTGGTCTCAGGTAGCTAGGCTTCTCACATGGTAACTTCAACCTTCATACATAAGCATTCTAGCAAACGAGGCAGAAGCTAGTGTGATTGACACTGGGAAGTCACATGATGTCATATTCTGAAGTCAGTTCTCAGATTCAAAGGAAGGAGACAGAGATTCTATCTTATAATGAAAGAAGTGTTGCTGAATTTCATGGCTGTTTTCACAGAAATTTTGGTGTGTGTGTGTGTGTGTGTGTGTGTGTGTGTGTGTGCGCGCGCGTGTGTGTGCCCATGTGTGTCTACGATAGGACAGTGTTTAGTAATAATGTCCCACTGTAATGAATGACGTCTTCCTTCCTCCCTTGATTAGGACACCCTTCTTTGCTAAGCATAAAACTTCAAAGCCAAAACAGCATAGAATATGAACTAGGTTAGTTTATGAATAAGCATTTCTTATTTTTTGCTTAAAAAGAAATACATAGAGTTAAACACAGAAACAAACCTAACCGAAACTACTGTTTCCAGCGCCTGTGGGACTTAACCTGACTGGGATGACTGGGAATGAAGAAAGGACAGACACAGACACACGAACATAGAAAATCTGGGGTCAGGTGGGCCATGTGCACGTGGCACTGACTCCTCAGCAGCCTAGTACTCAGTGTGTTACGTACAGCACGGGGGAAGAGGTAGCTATTCTCCAGATGTCCACAAGCATCAGTCTCAGGCTCTAGATACCTGGGAAGAAGAAGCCTCACTTGATAGATGTTTTTTCACACACACTGGCAACACTTGACTCAGGCCATGGGAAGGCTTTGCTATTCCTTTGAGCCTCATCCTGCCCAGTGGTGGTAGTGGGGGGGGGGCGCTTTGCCATTCCCATGGATCCCAGGTGTTAGGTCCTTGGCATGCTTGTGCCCATGTCAACAATATACATCCATCCTGCACTTCGTTATTTCTTCACACTTTTACTTAAGGCTTCCTAGGCTCCCCCCCCCCAAAAAAAAAAACCTACCAAACAAGCAAACAAACAGCCAAGCAAATTCCTACGGAATTGGCAGCACCTGTCCTTACATCTGAATATTCTCAGAGAATGTGGACAACTCAGTGATCTACTTAGTTGCTCCATGGTTACAGAGCCCTCTGTTTTCCCTGCAGAAATGGGGCTGGGGAAACATACGTGGTTCTGGTTTTTTTAAACATCAGTTTTGCACCACATTTTTTCAAAGATAAATATTCTTAGTTGAATTAAATGTGGGTCTTGTTGGAAGTTTCCATTTAATTTTCTTTTTAAACAATAAGTTTCCACAATAGGTATAATTTTTTTTTTTTCATTTATTGAGTTTAAATTATTCAGGGGGTGTGTTTTGGGCCTTAATTGGGCAAAGCATTAATGACCCTGGTGAAAATGAGAGAGAGCTTCTGTGTTTTTGTGACATCTGTTCTTGTTACATTCTATTTTTTTTTGAACAGAAGAGTTATTATTATTATTTTTTTATTAAAACTGTTGACTCAGATGAATTGTCAGACATTCACTATTGCCTTGCAGGTGGGGCCCTGGACTTGAGGCTTTTAGCAGCCAAGGCCTTATATCATCCTGTTCATGAAATTTTGAGCGAGGCCTTTAAAAGAGTAAGAGTGAGTCAAGTATAATGAGTGTGGCCTCAACAAACACAGAGATGTGCATCACCACTTAGGTGATAATTGGTCATTTAAATGGTCATGACTCAGAAGTAATGAAGGACAATGATTTAAAAAGTCAAACTCCAAAGCTACCTTTTCTGATCGGATCCTATTTTTCATTGCTTATTTGTCCCCCGTGCCTTCTCCCTGAAACCATCACATATGGGGGAAAGATGGAATGTGGAATTAGGCAGATGTGAATTGATATTCTGCACAATTATGTGAATGTTGATAAGTTCTTCAAACTTTGGGACGTAGAAATCTGATCACAATAAAATGAAAGCGGCAACTGTTGTTGCAAGAATTAAAGGACCCACACCGTGGACAATGCCCATTGCTCTGTCTAACATGCACAAGGAATGGGATGCATAGTCTGCTGGTTTGCTTGGTATAATTCTTGTATCTGGAGTGGTCCAGAGGAAGTGCAAAGCATAATGGTATAAATGCCGTGGCCAGAAGCTCTTGTGGTCTGACTATTTTTAAGATACGTTTTCTTATTTTAATTTACTCTAACTCGGGTAATTTTGTCCTTTCTCCAACTAAGGAAGCCAAATAATGCTTGGGATAGGAATTTTAGAGACTTGGAAAGTAGGTAAAGAAGGAGACATTGTTGTACTTATTAAACACTGGGCATAAGCAGCAAGCATATTGAGCGTCTCATATTCATTTTTCACTTCTTGTACTGATCTTATGCAGAGGATTTAGTGTGGCTTAATCAATTGCTCTCAAATGCAGTGACTTAATGGAACAGCCATTTATATTTCTCAACTGTCAACTCAACAGTTCCGATGCTAGCCAGACTTGGCTAATCTTGCCTGAGCTTGCTCATGTGTCTGTGGCCAACCCGCAGATCGTTTGTGCTGACCAGGTTCAAGTGGCATTGGCTGGCTGGGACAGCTCAGCTCTGGCCTGTGATGGTCTCTGACTCTTCTGAAGGTTCAGCCTGAGTTTCTTCTCATAGCAATGGCAAGAGTCCAAAAAAGAAGAAAAAGTCAAGCCTGTTTCTATTCTGGCCAAGGCAAACCACACAGCCACGTTCAGAGTTGGAGTATCAGAGCATCATCACAGGAAACAGCTCCAGAGAGGCGTGAGTAAACAGCTTGTTTAGCTAAAACTTCTGCAGCACTTGATCTAGCCAAATGTTCCCACTCTCATTCAAAAGGAGGGGAAATGGATGCAAGACATTTTGTGCCTGTTTCTAAGTGCCCTAGCCCTACTTACTATGTTTCTTTATAGTGTTCTTTCTTGGACATTTTCTGCTTGGGGATGTTTTGTAATTAGCTCTGTGTTCTACTTCTCATTATTTGGTCTGAATTTGAAACTTCATCTCAAATACTAGGGACCAGTTAATTTTTTAACAACAATCAGTATAAGGATCTTAAGGGATAGTGTTTAGTCGGTAAGGAGGTTCTTATTGGAGTAAATAAGGGGCGTAAACATCAGCTGAACTGGACAGAGCATAAAGGAAAACCATTCGAGTTTACATTTCGTATTCACCGGCATCTCTCACTCCATGGTCAGCACCCACCTCTGCAGATCACTGTTTTTGGAATATGACTTTAAAGTTTGAGAAAGATGAGTTCTTGATGCTGGCCTGACACTTGCCAGCTCTTTACTTTGGGTAAGAGAGTGACCTAACTTTCCTAAGCCCCCATTTCCTCCTATAGGAAATTAGAATAATTGCACAGGCATTGCTTTGTGGGCTGAAAGGGGGCTGCAGGTGAAGAACATAGCATGCTCCGAGCCCCCTACAGCTACCAGGATTTTCAGCTGATCCCAAGAATGTTGCCTCAAATGATGTTGAAGTGTCTGCTTTCTTGACCACCACAGGGCCCCAGGTGTGCTACCAGGATCACACAGGGAGGCCGGGCAGCAGAAGGTTCTTAATGCATTTTTATGGCTTGGTTGTGTACTCTAAACCACTCTTATTAATTATGAGAAGGTGTTTAGTCGCTGTTCAATACACACATGTGGCTAATTGATTTGTATAGTCTCACATCGAGCAACATAAAGAGAGTGCAGGGCTATACTATACGTGTGGACACTCCTTCCATAGCCGCCTTTGGCTTCTCTGAGAGGGATAAAAACTCTGTGTCCTTCGCTGCCCAGCCCAGTATTCACAATGCGCTTAGTGCTCAGGAAATGCCTTGAATGAACGATGAACGAAGGAATAATTTTGTTTGCTTCTGTGTTTTTCTATTTACCTCATTTTGCAACTACATATGACCCTTGGCTTGTGAGAAAATAGCACATCTGTGGAAATACAGCCAATGATTTATTCTGAGCCATTATTTGGTTTTGCTAGGGAAAGTCTTGGTCCTTTTGAAGCCTGAGTGTGGCTGAGGGTGTGGAGAACAGTATGAATCCCACCTCTGGTGAAGGTGTTTCCTGGCCTGAGATCTTAGAAGGCATGTCATCAAATGACAAACTCTTACAGAGGCAGTGGCAATGCAACTTCTGAGGGGGAAGTTTGAAAGTGGTTCCCACTGCAGACTGAAGGTTGCCATTTCTGACTCAGCTGGTCCCTGACTCTGAGCAGTGGCTGAGATGGCGCAGAGCCCATGCATTGCCAAGCAGGTCATAGGCAATCTCTGCCTTAAAACTCCTGGAGGCATAGGTGCTTTGCAGCTCTAGTGAGCGCCTGGCGCCCTCCCCAGACCAGGCGGCATAGCGCGTCCACCCCTAGACCACAGCTAAGGACAGGGCCCTCAGAGACAGCATCCCATCTCTTCCACAGGGAGGTGGATTCAAAACGCGTATCAGGATAGGTCGCGGGCATCTCAGAAGATTCTCGGGACGCGTACGTACGAGCACTTTTTGGAGCTCATGGTACCTAGCAGCAGCAGTTTGGGGGAGCCGCAGGGGGGACGCAGGCCCTAAGGCTCCCTGGAGCCTCCCTCTAGGGTCCTATGGGAACCAGCGCCCAACCAAGGGGATCATGCGAGTGGCGCGGCTTTGGAGATGGCTGGGGAAAGTTGGGGGCCGGAGCTGCGAGGCGGGGGAGCTCACAACCCCGCGCCAATGTCCGCGTCTCATGAATATGCACGAGCCACCTCCCTCCCTCCGTGACGTCACGGGCCGTCCCGGGGTGAGCGCCGGAGCCGCTCCGGGTCCGCGCCAGTGAGTGCTGCTGTTGCCGGCGAGCGAGCGGCGCGGCGGAGGGCAGCCGAGGCCGAGGGTGAGGACAGCGGCGGCGCCAGGAGCGCACCCAGCAGCTACAGCGGGGAGACCCGCGGCGAGCACCGGCGGACACCGGCAGGCGAGGCCGGCGCGGGTGGTAGGCGGCGGCGGCGGCGGCAGCTCGGTGGCGGCTCAGGCGGAGAGGATGCTGCCGGGGAGGCTGTGCATAGTGCCGCTCCTGCTGGCACTGGGCGTGGGGAGCAGCGGCGGCAGCGGCGATGGCGGGGACAGCCGGCGGCGCCGCCTCCTCGCGGCGAAAGGTGGGTGCTGGGGAAGTTTCTTCCTCTCCAGGAGGGAGGCAGGCAGTGTGGGCTTGAGGGTGCGGACCGCGGACTCGTGCGTGCGGTACCCACCCTTTCTTGTGGCAGCTTTGGCTTCTGAGCGCACGGTCCCCCAAGTCAGTGCCCCATGCTGTGGACCCAAGAGGTTTTCTGGCCCAATTTCTGGGCGGGGTTCTGGCGCCAAGGAGAAGGCGAGGTCTATGGAGTGCAGAGAACTTTGAGGCCCCTATGTGCCGGGGTGGCAGCATCGCGGGCTTGTCGGCTCAGGGATGCTTGGATCAGGGCTGGGTATGGGCGCTGTATGGTGTGTGTGTGTGTGTGTGTGTGTGTGTGTGTGTGTGTGTGTGTGTGTGTGTGTGTGTGTGTGTTCTTCTGCCCTGGGGACAAGAGCCAGGGGCGTCTTCAGAGGAGCGAGCCAAGCTGGACAGGTACTCCAGCTAGGGGATGGAGTGGGAACGAACTTGTAGGCTTCTGAAAGCCTTGCTTGCAACCCAGCACTCCGCAGGCTCTGCAGCGCGGGCTCTGGCTCCCCTGGGAACACACGCCCTCAAGATGGGCAGAGTCGGAAGAAGCGCGGGCTGTGATGGTCCTTACTGCCGTTCACACTCTGCGTTTCTCCAGAGATCCGAGTCTCCAAGCTCGAAGCTTCTCTCTGGTCTTTCTAATTGATCTTGACCTCTCCAAATCTTCAAGATTCTCGTGAACTGGTGCTATCAGGGGGAGCCTAGAAGCCAGCGAGCCCGACTTTGACAGCTGCCTGGAGCGCTAGGAGAAGCGCTTGCTGGGGAGCCAGCGTCTGGAGGAGGGCGGGTCTGGAACAGAAGGTCACGCGTAGCCAGAGGTTGGGAGGCTATGCTGGAGCTTGGTTGGAGTGGATGGTGGTGGGCACAGACGAGGATCTGGCTGATTTCAGGATGAAGCGCTGGGCTTTAGTGGTAACTTGTTGATTCTCTGCTCTGTTGTCGAGGAGGAGGTGAAGGCGAGGGATATGTGGTCCTTGAAATCCTGCCTGGCGATTATTTTGAAGACGGGGTTTGTCCTTGTTGGGAAAAGACTCAAAACTAGAGACAGCCTGATTTAGAGGCTTGCTAACAGGGCCGGGGAGGAGGGCGCAGCAGACTGGATCTTTGGAGACTGGGGAGTTGGGGGATCAGGCCATTCCCCTTGTCTGAGCTTTAAGAACTCCGCCTGTCATTTGCAAGTGATAAATTTGAAACAGGAGGTATTTCTGTTTTTTTTTTAATTTATGAATTTTTTGGTGATATAAAATGAAAAAGTTTTAAGCACAAGTGTCTTTCTAACATTCACCCCTCTCCATTCTTTAACAAGGAGTCTCTTCTTTGAAAAGACAGAGAGCAGACCATCACAAAAACGTCTTTTGGAAACTGATATGGCAAAGGGATATCGGTATATAGGCAAAGGTGATATGCTGTTGTTCTGGTGAAATAAGAATAAAAACACAGTGAAGGTCCAAATGGCTTGCTTTCCTTGCAGTAAGACACTTTGATAGGCAGGCGGACTTTTTTTTTTTTTTTTTCTGCCAGAGGATCTTCCACATGTTGCAGAGCAGGTGGCTTATTTATAAGCACTTGTGTACAAGCAGGGTAGGGAGCTTGCAGTAAGCAAAGACTGGGGAAGAAGTAAATGGAGAAGAGAACTTGTGTGAGATGTTATGTGAGGTTGAGAAGTCAGAGACTAAGCAGAGAAAGTAAATCAGCAGCAGTGCAGGCTTCAACTGATCTAGATTACGTGGATATATAATGTATCACGTATCTTAGTTATAATTATATATAACTTACAATAGATAATAGTATAGTAGTTATATATTACACGCAACTAAGATCCTTCATTTTCTTCACTTAAAAAATATCCATTTCATGGTTAAAGCCAAGCCATTTATCTGTCACTCTACTGTAAAAATTATTGGCCCTGAGACAGGGAGCTACTCTCTGAAATCTTCTTGCTTTTCCTCTTCCAACCACTAGGGGGATGCAAAGAGCACCGTTTGCTATTTATTTTGAGACGAGTAATATTTGGCCACAGCAGACACATTCGTTGTAACTGCTTAGTTGGTATTTACTGGGCAGACATTCCCTTATTTCAATGCACTTAAACTTTACGTTTATAAATCATATAATTCCCAAGGAACATTTGGGAGGGACGATAAGACTGTGTTTTTCGTATCATGCATCCTGCCTCAGACACTGCTGTTTTCTATCCCCATCATGAAAAAAGAGGTGTAGGAGAGACTATGAGAGAGACTGGAATAGAGATAGCTTTCTTTCTCAGTGCCCTTCTGAGTGCACAGGTAGAAAGAAGACACCCGAGAGTGAGCATAGGCTGCCACTGCTGAGCTGAGTTGTACTCCACACCTTCTGGACAACTGATTGCAACTGCTCTCCTTGGATTACGGCCATAGATCCCCGTAAGGTTGTGTTATGCTATAAAATGTCACAACATCAAGGGCTCGTTATACATTCTTTTTCTAGTCGCCAGAGTCTTGGCAGAGAGGCCATGCAGTACAGTCCTAGAGTACAGACATCAGTTAATACAATCTCGCCTAGTGAGCACGTAGGCAGGCCTGTATGTGAGGTGGCGAATCCGAACTTGCTTGTACCTGTGGAAACAAGCTGGCTCAAGGAAGCAGCCTCATCTTTCCATCCATAGACTCAAAACCACCTTTGAATACTACACAACATTATACATTTTTGTTCCTGATCTGAAGGAGGATGTGGACTCCTGTAATGATGGCCCTTAGCAGGTAATAGAATTATTGCCTCAACCGAGACACGGGGGCCCGAATATTTCACAGTACTGAATTAGAGTATACTGTGACCTGCAGTTATATTCAGTTATCTCTAGTCTTATGGTTAGAAGGTCTTTCTCAGTTTGATCCTCATTATTACCCAAATGTGGTCAAATGCAGACACCTGTCTTCTCCAGGAATCTTCCTGGACTGTCCTCTTTCAGAAAGTCATGCCTCTGCCTCAGCCATGTTCGTTTCCTTGCCTGATTCCAGGCTGATCTGTGGGCCCTCAGGTCTCTGCTGTTTTGCTTGGGCTGACCTTGAGTTGTGGGATGATCAGCCAACAGTGCTTGATGTAGTTGCATGCAATCCTGGGGGGTATTCTTTAATTTTTTTTTCTTCTCTGACATAGACATTCTAGAATTTTCTCCTGTCCTATAAAGTCAAATTTGTGTTTAGTTGCCAGAGAAACTTGATTTTGAAAATCGGGCCTTTTATTCCCTCATTAGATGATATTAGGCAAACAAATTAATCCCGTGAGCTTCAGTTTCCATATCTATAAAGTGGGAATACAGAGCCCTCTCTTGCAAGGTTGTTGTCAGAATAGTATTCAGAAAGCTTCTATCTCAGATGTAATGTCTTTTCAACACCAAAAACAAGACAAAAAAAAAAAAAAACCGAATAACTCTGATTTTCAGTCCTATAGACCTGGGCATAGTGTCTAAGACTTGAATTTCCCATTTTCTGGTTTCTTTGAAATAGACAAATAGCTTTGTCCAATCATTTTAAACTTGATTCTCTCTGTCTTTCAGTTTCTCTTTGTATTAGGAAATGCATGTATGAGCAGATACCATATACACATACAATCACGAATGCACACACACACATTTGTTGTAAGTTGTGAAGCCTTCTGCTTCTTTCACTATGAATGCATTTGGAGCCCCTTTCATCTCCAATGGCTAGCCTGAAACTTAATGCAGAGCCAGCCGAAAGGAAGGCTGGGGAGTGTGCTGTACTATGGCATAAATAAGCAAGTGTATCTTCACGAACAAGCACCAGAGATGTGGGAGGTTCCAGTTTCTGGAGGAGGGAGCTCATGTGGTGTGATTTGGTTATAAAAACAGATCATCTACTGGGCTGCTGCCTGCCTCCCAGCTTACTGTCCTAGACAGCAGGTAAGTGTTCCTTTTCAACAGTGACATTCACAGCATTGGAGATGATTTGTATTTACATGGATAAGGGTGACCCTAACTAGGAGAACCAAGAGACAGCTTGAGACTCATTATCATTTTTTTCTTTATGACTTAGCCCAGCACTAATTGGACCCTGTGGAAATGGTTCCATCAGAAAATTAGATTTTAAGAAAGGACCATGGGGAGGGCTTGGAAGCCACTGGCATTGTATAGAAGGTAGGACTGGGTTGTGGGGAAGACACAGACAGGAGGCAGGATTGGGAGGAAGGCAGAAAATGCCCCTGACAGGGTTAAAACCACCCTAACATATTGAGGCCTCTGTTATTTAGCCTGATCAGCAAGCATGGTTTCTGGCTTCCATCTTCCTATCAGAGAGCAAGCAAGGCAATAAAGTCAGCTCCGAAACAAGGTGTAGATTGTGCAAGGATCCCCCACGGTCTGGTAGGGAGAGAAGAAATTGTCAAGGTTAGAAGTGACAGCTTTATGGAGAAAATGAAAGGGGTCTTGATGGATGACTAGGGACCGGGTACATGGATGGGATGGGTACAGGACAGGTACCTGCAAAGTAGTAAGAACACCCTTGATTGGTGGCCTGACAAATGTAGCCTGAAGTTTCTGTCCCACCCACCAGAAATTTTCAAATGCCTACCAGCTGTTTCCCAAATAATTGACTCGGAGGCTTAATATTATAGTAAATGCTGGGCCAGTATCTCAAGCTTATTATTAACTAGCTCTTTCACTGAAATTAACCCATAATTCTTATTTATGTTTAGCCACATGGCTTGGTAATTTTTCTCATCTTGCTTCCTCTGTGTCTGGCTAGCATGCATGCCTTTCCTCTTCCCAGAATTCATCTAGTCTGATGGCCCCGCCTAAACTTTCTGCCAGGCTTCTGGCCAATCAGCATCTTATTAAACCTATACTAGTGACAAATGTTTACATTGCATTATCCAACCACAGACAAAAGTGAGGAGGAAGTTCAAACTGCATTGACTTCATTGCCTGCATATAGGGTCCAGAGCTGATAGACTAGCACATGCTTACTGAAAGCATGCTACCTTCTAGACACTATATTAAAACACTTCATCGGAATTTGACCCTCATAGAAACTCTAGGAGCAAGAATCAGAAGCTCTAAGAAGGAATAGAATGTGTTCAAGATCTCACAGGTGTGGCTGAACTGAAATTCCCAACCTAGAATAGTATAGTCAGCATGGATTCCCTGCTCAGGTAGCCTTGCTTAGCAGAGTGATTAGATGTGAGTTGGAGGGAGGTCGGAGAGGCTCCATGGATCCAAAGCTGTAGACTTTCTGTCTGAGGATCCTTCAATACTGCTGCAGAATTCTATTTCACAGGAAGCTTCACTCTCCACCCCGTTCATGATTTGGAGTAAGCCTCTTTGTCTCCCCCCTCCAAAACCCTCCCAGCTTACTGTGTCTCACATCAAGAAGAGAAGGCAGCTAGATGGCTCCTGGACCACTTCTTACCAAGGGTCCAACTGTCCTTAGGACAGACCTGGGCTTTTCTTTAAAGTGCCCCAGAGTTTCTCATGCAGCCAGTGCTTTACTGTACTGACCCACTTCCTCTGATGATCTGCTCTGCTTTGTTCTTCTTTTTTCTTTTCTTTCCATTCAAAGTTCATGCCGTTTTTCTGTTTCCATAGAAGATGTGGGTCCCTGAAGGGAAATGTGCCACTTACCCCTTTGAGACTGTTGTTAAGCTCTGTATTCAAGAGTGTGCCTCCCATAGAGAGTACTCAAACATCCTCCAAGAGCCAACCCAGGCACCCAGGCTTCTTCCTCACTTTGGCCTTGTCATTTTCTTACCAACTTACAGTCTCTGCTTTGTATGGGTTTAAAATACAAAACCTTGAAGTTGAATCACGACATTAAGCACACACTAAGATGTGCGAAGGAGTCAGATCTCAAAGATGCCGCTCTAAATTACACTGGGAGTCTGCAGACACTGTTCTTGCCATGCCTGAGAATGTTAATCAGCTAAAATTTTACTTATTTCTTTGGAGTCATCACTTTGAATTGTCAATTTCAAATAAAAGCACTTCATTTTTGTGTCTTCTGCCACTCTTGCGACGATGTCTGTTTTATTATGTGGTTAAATAAATATACAGCTTTCACTCAAGTCTGATTAGAAAATCGCCATGAGATGTTAGGGAAAGACCTTGGTTTTCAGTTTTCATGCTCTGGATTCTCTGATGAGATGGTAGAATCTTTGGGCTCAGATCCTCTGTGTGTCTGATTTTCTGTATGCGGGAAGTATTCCATGGTATGCATGCCCTGTACCTCTAAAGTTTTGTGTATCTAGGTAGATAGTTCTGCACGTCCTTTGAAGGGAGAAGGTAACTAAGAAAATAAAGTGATCATACTTTAGAAATTTGTTTTGAGACTTTGGGACTCCAAACCCCCAAACAAAGCCTTAGATCATCTTTCTTCATTCATCTTGTCTTATAGACTCAGTTAATTATAGTTTCTGAAGTTTGAATTTAGTGAGGAATCCCTCCTCAGTTCTTAGAAGCACGTGCGACACTTGTGATGGTCCCCCTGGTTATCACAGAATGCAGCAGTGCCAAGCCCAGAATTTTGAGCCTAGTACCAGCAAAACTTAATATTATATCAAGTGGCTGTGTACATTTCCCCATTTTCATGGAGAGCTGCATTGCAGCAAATTAATTAAAACAGATAAATGTTAATCTAATGCATGTCTCCTTGCAATTAATGAACTGTAACGATTATGGAGCATTTGATTTATTATCTTCATTTATAAAATGTTGAGTTTTCCTATAAAATTAGATATACTAAGAGGAGAAGCTGACCCATATATAGCATTAGGAAAAATAATCACATTTCTATAAATTAATCACTCTCTAAAAGGATATAGTTCATTAACAGCACAAACTGAAAGTGTTAGATGTAAATTAGATTAACCTTTTTACTGACCCTTCCCTTTATATTGTCCATTCTCCTCAAACGTAAAATACTCTACATATATTAATTCAATTAACCCTCCCCAGACCCTTGATAAGTAAGTACATATATCAAAGTTGGAAGGGAGGAGAAAGGAAACTCTTCAAAAATATTGATGTCCCAGCCTTAGGATGCGTTATCTATGACTCCTTTGAAGCAGCCATTTCTCTGGACTTCCATAGCTTGAGAAAGAACATGGGTGGGGTATTCACGATCTCTCACTCCTGCCAGGAACCACTTATCACCCTGACTCTGAAGCCAGTGACAGCTGTGTCCTATTCTCAGGCCAAATGTTGCAAAGAAGCTTCTGGTTTATTGAGTAAGGTATACCCCATCAGCTCTAGGTTTAGTGAGGGACAGGGTCTGTTCAAATGGGTGCAGGAAGACAGCTTGAGCATCCAGAGGGTCACTTTCTCTTGGCAGGATGCTGATTCTTGGTCATCCCCTGTACCTGACCATCTGAATTCAGAAGATGGATTCTTGATAAAAACGTTGAGAGGTCAGTGGAGAAGTAAGGAGCTGGTGGATGCTTAACCTTTATGCTCCAGGTTTCTCCTTCAGTCTGCTCTGGGGAGAGGCAAGATTTTCAGTCCTTCAGCTGCTGGGAGGAAGAGCAGAAGCCCTCACTCCACAGAGCTCCCTACTTGTTTCTCAGGGAATGTGGATGGAGTGGATATAGCTGAGATGCAAGCTACAGCTTGTGGCTAGAATTATTCCATTTTCCATGGGGGTTCATGGTGTTTGGAAATCTTTCTGTCCTTGCAGACACTCCTGAAGACCCATATGCTCATAGAGAAAGAAAGCGAATGGACCATCATTGTGTTTTAGAACCTTATGAATATTCATGGTGGGGAGGGCTAAGCATTTCCCCAGCTTGAGTGCCTGGGGGTTTGGTGGTAGTTCGTTTCTCCAACTTTTTTTTTGTACCTTCAAGTTCTCAGAGCTAAACAGCACTTTCTTATGGACGGGTTCAGACCATCGTCCACAAGTCTTTCCCTTTGCAATGCCATAAATCGCATCCGTCCATCTGCCTTGTAACTAATGGTGCCAAACCGATCAAGAGAATGGCTAGGCTAAAAGAATGATCACCACGACTAGGCATGAAACGAAGGGGAGAGGAAACAGTTTTGGAGTGTGGAGGATTCTTTATCCATGCTTCTGAAGTTAGGAAATCACTCACTGACGTCGGTCCTTTCAGACACCATGCAAGGACACATGAAGCCCACAGGGTCAGCCCCAGGGTCTCACTCCGTCTCTCTGGACTTCAGATTGCCCCAGGCTTCTACTCTCTATGGAAGTGTCTGGGAGAGATGGTGAATTAGGTTATGGAGCCAAGAGCTGAAAGCCAAGCCACTTCTCAGGAAACTTACGGGCTGCTGGAAAAGGGGCGGATGCTGAATTTGCAGAACAAGGAATTTTGGGAGTTTTATTTATGTTTCCTTTTTGACGCTTTTGCTTGTGGCAATCCCGGTTCTCACTTAGAACAGAGAAGGAGGTTAAGATCACTCACAGTCAAACTGAGAGGACACCAGGACAGGCTCATCCGCCTGCCTTCCTTTTTATTGTTCACGTTGGATTTTGTTCAAAAGGAAAACCAATGATTTATGCTTTATTGCTGCATCAACAGCAATATCGGCCATTTCTTGATTCCTAATTTTAGAATTATATTTAGGACATTTCAGTGATATATACTCCTCTTTTAATTAGAGGCAGTGAATAAAGTTTGTTTGTTTTTAATTACATTTTTACCTTTTACCCCTTTGAACAATCTCCTGCCTGATCTCCATTCCTATCTTCCAGTTTAATTGCAGCTCCCCTGGGATAATTCTCCTTAGCAGGATAATGAGAGCCAGGGAGTGGCCCATAATCTTTCTATAAAGGTGTAGCTTTTCCTGGAAATTTCCTCTTAGGAAACCCAAGCTCCACCATTTTGTCCCTGAAGTGTACCATAGGCTGCACAATGCTTGCTTCAGTGGTTTCAACATTTTTCCATTCCCACCCTCCCCATCCTGCCGCATAACTGCCTGCACCAAACATTTGAGAATCTCTGTCTTTTATCCGTAGTTATACCAAGGGCTGCTGGAAACCACTCCCTAACACACCACCAATACTGACTAGAATTGTCACCAAGGCAGCTTTATGATGGGCTTTTTCAATCATCTGGACAATGTGAATAAAGACATTTTCTGAATATGTGGCATGTTTACTGAATAGAACAAGCCAATCTTTCCAAAGACGGGTTTGCTATGAGCACCGTCTTCATACCACGTCATCCGGCTCATAAGATCTTCTATATGGGAAATCTGGAGTTGCCAAATTTTGAACCCAAGTCTACAAGACATTGGCATGCTCATGCTCAACTTCATCATCTCATCAGGAAGAAAGCATCTCTGACCCCAACAGGTGATGATGGTACATGTGACCTGCTCTTGTCTTGCTGTCTTTGGGGTTATGCCTTTTACTCAGTAATACTCTAGCTGCAAGGCAGACTATCTGGGGCAGTGTAGGTGAACATATGAGGCACACAGGTGTCTGTTGTGTTTAAACTACACCCAAATAATAGCAGCTTCTATGCCCCAAATCTTGGGACCCATCCCAGGTTCTGTTGGGAAACATCTTCTATTATCTAAAATCGGTTGGCAGTGGCTGGCTGCCCATCCTTAGGAACAGGCTTTTACCTATGCTGAACACCAACTGTGGTGAGCCTTAAGTGCCTTTCCAGAGTTATGTCCTAATAGGAGAAAATATTGTCTTAGAAATTTCTGTGGCTATGGGAGGGTACAGACACCATCATGTTCCTTATTTTCTGGACTAAGTCAATTTCTGGAAACTTGGAAGCACAGGGCTTGGCTTCTCTACACCTCTCAGCACTTTCTCCTCAACAGAGCAGTCCATAGAAACCTGGTCCTCAGCATTAGTCATTTGGCATGTGAACTTCAGTGTCTCTTGTAAATTAACCACTGCTGAAATCTGTCACCTTGAGCACCGCCTTGTTCTTGTAGTACAGAACACCGTATACTACTGTAGAACATTGTCATGCACTGGTGAGAATTGAGCTGTAACTATCTCCCGCTGCAGATCTGATGTTTTCCCATGTCACCCCTTGAATCCTCCTTGTTCCCATCAGCATTCTGTTAATGCCCAGACTGTACAAATCCTAAGTGGATAAAGCATGCCGGCTTTCCAAACAGATCGTTAGAAACGATTTGCAATTTGTAATATCGGCTGCACGTGTACATAGAAGCAAGAATGAGTTTCTTAATTGGAAAAGCTTTGTTATCATTTAAAGTGGGATGGCCACTTGCAATAAGGCCTGCGAATTTCTAAGCTCATGGCTGGGGATTCAGGGAGCAGAGGGAGGTACTGATTTCTGGCTGAGCCTTTCAGGTTGTGTGTATAGTCCACAGAAATGCACAAATGGGAATCTCTCTGAAGCTAGAATATTTACTTTGGGATATAAGGAAATGCTAGTTCAAGTCTGAACATTAGTGCATGACTTTATGCACAGAAAAACAGTACTTTTCTCAGCCAAATCAAAGCGCAGAACTTCTGAGGCTGGCATTAGGAGGCATCTCTCTCTCCTAAAAGTCATTAGCTAGAGATGTGGGCTATGATATGTGGCTTGCAGTGGAGGGTAGATTCTTGGTAGCCATGATTTTGTCCATGAAGCTCCCTTTCTCCTAGAGTTAAGAATGTTTCTCTAGTTAATTCTGCTATTCCCCGTGTGGGCTAGGTCCAGACTCATCCAGGATTCCTCTTTCCACAAGTCTGTTTCAGATGAAAATATCATTGCCCTGGGAATACGAAGGCTGAAATACAGATCAAGTAGACTTTACTAGTTCTAGAGTTTGTAACAGGAAATAAGCAAAAAGGATTTTTGAACTTAGAGTCTCTCTCTCTTCATGTTTCCTAGTACACTATTATCCTGAAATGAAATTTACAGCACTTAAAAAGAAACATATATATATTTCAACCAGTCAATACAATGCCTAAGTTGAAATATACATTAAAAGGAAATTATGTATAGCAATATGTATTCCAACGTGCAAATGATTTGACCTACCTGTACTAAAGGAAGAAATGAAGTAGATGTTTTCTGAGAATTCAACAGTGATATGAAGTGAGTCCTTGTGAATTCAATATCGCCAACACATCCGGGCGCTAATAATATCATGAATAGGAAGGTGGTCATGTGACTTTTACAACTGGTGAAATGATTCTGGTAATAGTTTGAACAAAGCAAGACACATGATAGCCTTGGTTCTTAGAACAGAAGACTCAGGATCTGTTAGAGCTACACAAAGAACATTTAGCCTGCTTGCTCTGGTGTGGCTGCTGTTAGAGAATGGAACAGCTCAGGTAACGATGTCCAGGCACAGGTGTCGGTCTCAACACTCCCCCACCCTAGTCCAGATATCAAAGGTGGATTTCAAATACGCTCCCAAGTTGCAATTGCCTTAAAATATACACTTTTTTTTTTTTTTTTTGTAAATGTATCCTTTCTGAGACTGTCAGTGGGAAAGAGAAAGATTCTACCAGCTGGTGGTCAAGTGACATAGGTCGACTTTACCAGATGTTGCGGAGCTTTCTCCTCCTGCATGGTACAGACTCATGCTGAATGGAACCAGAGAAGCTGTGGTCACTCATATAAGTCCCTTATGAGACAAGGT
Organism: Phyllotis vaccarum; assembly: GCA_033318265.1. Lineage (NCBI taxonomy): Eukaryota > Metazoa > Chordata > Mammalia > Rodentia > Cricetidae > Phyllotis > Phyllotis vaccarum. The sequence goes on from JARWLC010000004.1 coordinate 112,084,263, forward strand.
CTATGAACAGTTCCTCACGGAAGGGCAGGCAGACCTCAAAGTTTGCAACTCTCAGGATACCCACAGGCTCAGGAGTCTCTATGAGATCTTTATGAGGCTTGGCCTTTCTCCAGGTTTATAGAACAGTTGAAGAGTTGACTGGGAAATTTGAAAGCTTTAAGTAGCTTGCAGCTTCTTAGGGGATTCTTCAGTGATGAAGTTGTGCATGGGCTGTTCATACCATAGTTTGCAATCTTCAATGGGAGATCTGCCTCTCAGTTATACAGGGTACACCTTGATGGTGGAGTCCAGCAAGCATGCACTAGCGCATCATTTAGATCAATGATACAGAGAGCATTTCTTTGCTTGGTTCAGTATAGAGACTTCTGCTTCTCTCCATCTGTCCTCGACACGCAAAAGTGTTAGGTGGTGTTGACGGTCCATGGCTTGCCTCATACCTTTGGAGTAGGTGACTTCTGTGCATCAGATGAGAGACTAAAATGGTCTGGCCTAAGTCTGCTAACCATAAATAAACTAGAATATGTGTACCTGACTGGAATGCATTTTAGGTGGTTGTCAGACACTGGGGAAGAGGAGATGAACAGTGTGGTAGGGCAAAAAGAAGAATTGGTGCGCACAAACTACTGGCTGGACATCACACTGATATTCTAGAGGTGAAACTGTGTCCTGTTGATAAGGAGCATCTTCTTTATGCTCTCACAGATGATGTAGAGGATAGAGAATTTTGATTTTGTTCTGTTTTTAATTTCCTAGGTATGGTTTTATCTCCCCTTCAACACATCTACTTTTGTCTGCTTTTTGGGACCGAGTCTCACTATGTTGCCTTGGCTAGCCTGCAATGCATAGAGAATTGCCTACCTCAGCCTCCAAAGTACTGGGATTAAAGCTTCTTTCTTTCTAACAAGACCGAAGTGTTGCTAAGGAAGAGACTATATTGCCAAAGAGAAATTCTGCAACTTAAGAGATGCAAATGCAATCGAATGCTTTGATTTAATGGGGGAACAGCATATCCTCTCACTAAGTGGCTTGGTGACATTTAGTAGTTCTGTAATATTTGGCTTGGAGTTGAGCTTATAAAAATTTCAGCCTAACAGTAACTTCAGGCCACCAAGGGGTGTATGTATTTTTGAAATGAAAAGACCTGGTTGACATTCCGATTCCAAAGTCAACATCATTTCTTATGCGTCACCATATTTTCAATTATGATAAGTGATGAGCTGTGAATTTAAAGATGGCTTTCCTGGAAGCTCCTGCACAGACACAACCTGTGTATATAAGAAGAAGAGCTGGGGGGGGGGTTCTCACACCCGCCCTCTGCCTTGACTTACTCAACACTTCCTTCCGAGGCTGTACCTCCCAAGCAAACCTGCTTCCTTACTGAAGTCTTGCAGTATATTTAGAAAGGGATTCTTTGTAATTTGCTGAAGTGTTTACTGCCTGATGTCCCAGAAATACTTGAACTTCCCCAAACACTCACATACAGAGTCATGGCAGCAAAAGCATGGGGTTATGAAATACCTGACAGCCAGACAAAAGTACATCGAATAACAATTTTGCAGCATAAAACAGATGGTTAGCGTGTGTTATTTTAGCATATCTTTGACATCTCAGCATACATGCAAGCCATTTCCAAGGAGATGTTGCTCAACTTTAACACTAAGCTTTCAATATGGCGGTGTTGGGCAGTGGTTAAGGTCGGAACCTCATTCAGGGAGTCCTGTGTTATGGGAGTTTCATGAAGTACTAAGCTTTTCTAGTTTCATGAAACTCTGAATCTTTCTAGACCTCCCTATACCACGAGATTGAAGGAAATGGCCCCATATTTCACCCATAGCTGGCTAAGGATGAGGAAGAGCTGGCCCTATCACAAGCCCCTCTGTGCTGAGCTGGGAGAATAGAGTGGTCTTGATTCAGGGACAGCTAACTAGTAATGACTTGGAAACTGGAGCCTCCTCCTCACAGAGGAAGTGAGCTTCAGGATATGCTGTAGCATTGTCCATTAAATGCATTTGTGTCAAGCTCAATGAGGTGCTGGTTGCTAGAAATCAAGATGTATGATGCAAGTGTGTGGAGAGAGCTGAAACAGGAGGTTTCTGGCCTGACTAGTCCCATGGTTCGGATCTGCTCTCATCTGCCTGTCTGGACCAGCAATCCCAAAGTCCCAAAGAAACACACAGACATTTATATTAAGTTTATGCTGTTTGGTCTGTATCTCAGGCACATTGCTAGTTAGCTCTTTCATCTTAATTCAACCTGTTTCCATTAATCTGTCTGCCACGTGGCCTGTGGCTCACCTGTGTTCCTTACATGTTGCTTCCTTGGTCGGCTAGATTCTCATTCTACTCTATCCTCCTTCTCCTACCTATGCTCCCATTTCCCCACCCATGGTGCCCAGAAGAGGCCAAAACAGTTCCTTTATTTCACAGCATACAGAAAGACATTCCCACATCAGAGAGCCGGGTATCTGTTGCCACAGAAGGTGACTGTAACAGTTCATCCTGTAGGTGACTCTTCACACATCCCACCTCCACCCTCCACCCCACTGGCTTGTGTCTGCAGCCCAAATTCAGATTCAGCCTTTTGTTTATGGGTTCTCTTTGGCCATTGGCATCCTCTGTTTGTAGGTATAGCAGCTCACATGTTCTAGGAAATTGACATTCACAGAACCTGTCTTTATAAATGACAAATCCTTACTCCACCCCACCCTGACCCCTTTCCCTGCAGGTAGAAGACATCTGATGGACCTAAGTGTTCTAGCTGCCTGTGGTGATAACTGGCTGCCTTCTCTTACTGTATAGCTTTTGTGCTCTCTCATCTTTCCTGAGGGCACCCCGTCACCCTCAAACATATACTGGAGCCTAATTTCAGAGCCTAAGAGAGACCAGACCAAGGGAGGTCGAGCAAGGAAGCCATTTACAGAAAGTGTCCTTGTTGTACCTCTCCGAATCCCCCGAGGCAGATCCCAAGAGTGGAACACCCGGTGCCTTCAGACATTCGGCCAGACTTGCTTGGCAGCTATGAGGCTTTGTGGGACATTTGGAGGTCTGTGTATGACTTTTGGGAACTCTCAGTGCTCATGTGCAGGACTTAGAGCCCGCCTTCATACCATCTGGGCTTGGACGACTTCACTGGAACATATGCACTCTCCCTTGATTTGCGGCTGATGTAGATGTGGGAGCCAGAGGTAGTGGAAACTGTCTTCTATACCCAGGCTGCAGAAGGCTCCTTGAGGACAGGTGTGGCCCAATTCCCTTCACCATGTCTGGGCTATGGAGGCACCCTTTGGCTGTGAAAAAAGTTGAACGAGGACCTTCTGCCTGCAGCTCATGTGATCCAAGTGCCTTGGGGGAACATCTGGCACCCTGATCACAGCCAAATTTCTTGAGTGTCTATTTTCAGTATTTTCTCAGCATACCTATGAGTGAATTTGTGAAGCAGTTAGCTCTATCGTCAGCATTTCCCTTGCCAGTATGGATCAGCCTGCAGCACTGAAATTCCCCACTTTCCAGCCTCAAGTGCTCACAGGTCTAAATTACTGTGGCCATTCAAATATTCCAGACAAGGCACTGAAACACTCACTAATAAAAATTCTGTCCTTTCTCTGAAAGACTAGATACACTGATCCATTGTCACATGTGGAGCTTGATGTGAATTAGCCCATTATCTTAGCCTTATATCATGGCCTTCTCTTCATATATGTATAAAGAGAGAAATGACTTTATTTTCAGAGACGAGTGTTATCAGCACATAAAATATATGCAAATAGGAATTACTGGAACGGAGAACATCTGATTATTTGAAATGTTCTCTTAATTCTGGGTAACTGATGCATGGTATGTGAACTATGTCTAGATCTTGATTATGTCATTTGAAAGCTCCAAGCATACTCCAGACTCATGCTCTCATCTTGAAAATGAGCACAATAAATCTTAACCCAAGAGGTTACTGTAAAATAATTTCAAGGTTGGTGTTGTAGTTATCTGCTGATAACCAGCAATCTAGCAGCAACAGCTGACTATGTTCATAGGTCCTATGGCTCAGAGACTTAAAGATGGGTTATTTAGTTTGGTGGTTTGAAAAAAAAAATGCCCCCAAATGGAGTGTCACTATTAGGAGGTGTGGCCTTTTTGAAGGAAGTGTGTCACTGTGGGGGAGGGCTTTGAGGTGTCTTGCTCAAGCTTCTCTCAGTATGATAGTTGACTTCCTGTTGCCTGAAAGATGTGGCACTCTTGTCTCAGCTCCCGGACCATGTCTGCCTGCATGATGTCATGCTCTTCCTCAAGATGATAATAGACTGTAAAGCCAGCCTTCTCAGTTAAATGTTTCCTTTATAAGAGTTGCTATGGTCATGATATCTCTTCACAGCAATAAAAACCTATCCTAAGACAGTAGTTGGTGATAATAGTTCACCTCTGCTCTATGATGTCTGTGAACCTAACTGGTGGCTGAGATCATCTGGATGTTTCTTCGGATGACTGGGATGGATATCTCAAGGGCTGGATCTTCCTGAGAAAACTAGTTAGGTTCTGTGATGGCCTCCCTGAATGTATGAACACAAAGGATGGTTACCCCTCTTGCCTGGAAGCTCAGGGCTCCAAATCACAAAACAGAATTTGCAGGGTTTTTCATGGACTCTGGGTCCCATTCCCAAGGCAGTTAGAGCAAAGACCCCACCTATCCATAATGAAGGGATTGAGTTTTCTCCTTGATTTATTGTACCTGCCCTTGGTTTTATCTAAAGTGGCCTTTATGCCTCAAGAAAGGACACTCCTGGGGAAGAAATCCTGAATATTCCCTATGAGAGGATCAGCATTCATAAAGAGAACTCTGGGAAGACCGTGGTTAGTTAGACCTGAGGGCTGGAGGGAAGCATAAGTCAGGGGTATACGAGTCTGAAGACAGTCACTCTAGTTTGTCACATTGCATTCAACCTGCCTGGCAGCCAATACAAAGAGCACTGTACTACATAGACCAGTATGTTCTAGACACATGTGTTAGCTCATGTCAACCCTGAGTGAACTCTGTGAAGTACATATCTTAATACATTTTAGGATTCAGTGAGAGCTCTTCAGTGAGTCCAGAAGTAATTACTCTGGGGCTTGAACCCAGATCACTGAGTTCAGAGCCCTTGCCTTTTGCCTGGCTGTTCTATGGAGCCTCTCATGAGGTAATGGGTTCATATATTTTGTTTCCTAATTTTTTCATGTGTGTGTATTAATTGTGTTCCCAATTCTATTCTGTACTTACTGAAAGCAAGAGTATGTCTTTTTTATGTTTCCCTCCTGTGCAATTTGAGCACCTTAGAAAAGAGGACCGGGGCTTGACAGAGGCCTCCATCCCTTTGATGTGGCTCAACATGGTGATTGTCTTGTTGGTGACACCTGGCAGCCCTCAGTGTCAGGGAGAACACGGAAAGCATTGTTATTCACAGCCTACTCTCTAAAGGAGATTTTGTTCTGGTTTATTGTTGAAGTATTGGTTTTGAAAACGCAACACCGAAGGTCTACTAAAGAATGTCTCACTTGGAAGGGACTCTCCCTTTTCCTGTTTTTAGGTTAAAAGCAATAACCATGAAGCAAACAGGAAGAAAGCTCTCTAAAGAATATTGTGAATGGCTGACAGGTTATAATTGATGCATAAATGCAACATTTACATGACAAAAACTGCAAGCACAATGCTGCTTGTCATTCACCAGTAATAGGATTTTTTGAAACGCTAAAAATCTTAATTAAATAAATATGTAATTTATTTTTGCTGGTAATGTTTTCTTTTTTTTTTCTTTTTTCTTTTCTTCTTTTTTTTTTTTTTTTTTGCCCCAGGAGCTATTCAGGTTAGGATATCATCTTCTGAGCATAAACTCATCAACGCTGTGTCTGTTTCATAATCCCCCCTTCTCCCTCCTTCTGGGTTTAGCAGAATGCTTGGAGCATATGCTTCAGTGAATGTCCTCTATTTGAACAACAATTCTTTGTCCCCAGGATGATCTAAGAGAAACCAACAAGGTGACAGAGTAACTTATCTAACAATGATGCTGTGCAGGAACACAGTGTAGACTGGGTGAAGCTGGAGTCAAGGTTGGTGGAGATGATGGCAAAGGGATACTCACAATGGGCAGGACACCTCAGGACTGCCTAGATCCCCAACATTGTGTCTGTTATACCCAACACTTAGAATTTGGGGGCACCAGCAGGTATTCCCTTTTCCTAAGAACCCTTACCCTCCACACTACTCTAGATCCCTAACACTAGGAAATCTCTCAACACTCCTCAACTTTTCAGGTGAAGTTTCCTGTTCTCCCACTGCTGTGCTCCAGCTTTAACCTGCACATACCTCAGGATGAATTTGTACAATCTTTCTTTTTCTTTTATTATTTTTAAACTTGAAAGCCTGACTGGCCTATCAGACAGCAAGCTCTATGAGGGAACAGGGCTCATTTCTTAATTCCTGATGATGCCTCAGCATCGGAACTGTCAACTGCTTGCAAAGGTCTGAATGAAGCAATTAAACGAAATACCTTAGAATATATGGAGTTCTGAGGGGTTATGAGGTTATAGAGGTTTCTAGAGATGAAAAATGATGTTGATTCAAGGTCCAAAGCCATCGGAGTGCTTATGGCATATTGGGTACAAACTGAGGCAGCCTTCTTGTCAGAACTTCAATTTTAAGTCCTGAGGAAGAGAGGGACTCTATAATGTTGGCGCTCATGACCTTGAGTTATAAGAACTAGGCAGTGCCTGTTGCTGGGCAGTGACATTTCTAGGCACTCAGTCTCAGGGCCACTGTGAGAGGGTTTCTAGCTTCTCACTTTTCTTCAAGAGAAATGCCCCTGGTCAACTCTCACTTGAGACTGGTCAGAAAAAGGTTCCGCTTTTGCTTAATTTGTAGCCTGTATGAGCTGTTGCTGAGTCACAGGTATGGCCACCAGAACACTGGAATCCTCTAGTAGCTTGGAGGTATAAAACCGCCAGTGAGGACCAGAAATGTCACTGACCACTCTATAGGGATTCTCAGCCTTATGGTGCATGTATTAGACCTCTATCATTTGTCTAGGAGGCATTGAAGAAGTTTGGTGTGCTTCATTTTTTTCCTGCCCTGAGCTTTCTGTAGCCTGTATTTTCCCTTCCTTTAGTTCAATGATTATTTTTCTCCTGTGCATATATATGTAAAAGAATGGAATCCACTGTAGAATGGGGGAAGCTACCAATGGGTAAAACAATAAATTTGATTTCTGTCAGGGATGACATGAAGGTATAGCTAGCCCCGACATACCTGGTAGATCGGGCATTGGGCAGCTAGAAGCTGCTCAGTCAGGAACTCACTGAGACACACATGTACTCTCCCAGAAACCCATTGCTGCTTTCAGCAGGCTCATGTTTCTGTGGGCCCAGGATCAGACAGCATCATGCAAAGGATGCGCAATACATAGGCACACTAAGAAGCATTGCACCATCTGATTCTATTTCCACATTTATACAATTTTTCATTCTTCTGGGATGACGATTTTTTTCTAGATGTTACCATCTCGGAAGCCAAGGTAGGTCTTATATGATGATGTCCTAGAGGAGAAACAGTGTGATAAATGGTTATGTCATTCATTTGTTTGCCTTTGAGGCATCATCCTGATATGTGGAGAGAAGCAGATTTAAACAAAACCTACAAAACAGTGAGGTGATAATGTGTCCTGTCAATCAGTTGAATCTCTAGGTGACTTAAAACAACGATAATAATAACAAAAATGAATGGGGGTTCAACTTACAGACTGGAGCTTGTGGAGGTATCTTCTTACATCTTCACAGATACGAGGATTACAGAAATGTAATCTGGTTCTTTGCCTTGCAAGATCCTGCTTTTTCAAGGAACGAGAAAAATTAGAGTTCCTTGAAGATAGCTTATTTATTTCACAACTGAAACACACAGTCTTACTGTAGAAAATTAAGGAAAATACATTTTAAATAGGAACATTTTAAAATTCGCATTGAAATTAAAAATCATCCATACCCTCTATCACTCAGAAATAATCCTAAAGATATTTTGGAGACTTTTTGTGCATAATTTTACATAATTCATTTCTTACCATATATACAATTTATATCTTAGTGCCTTCCACTTGGCATTACCATATAAGTATTTTTCAAGGTTATTAAAAGCTTCTCATAAGTGTGGCCTTTAATGGCTGCATAATATTTCAGTATGTAGGGTACCGTGATTTATTGGAACAAGGCTTTTTTCCATTAGATACATTAGTGTTTCCTAGCTTTTCCCCCACCATTATAAATGATCCAGGAGTGAAACTTGTATCTCATTTTATGTCTCCAGGATACAGATTTAAAAGTAGTATCAAAGAAAAACCAAACTGCTTTCTAAGAGCTAGCATCAATTTATATTTTTATGTACAGCCTTTTAGAACATTCTCTACTACCATTTTCCTAACAGTTGTAGCTCGAACAGAGCAAGCAGCACCTTTTTAAAGTGTTCAGTTTCCTCACTTTTGGCACCATACACACTCCTAAAGACAGAATCACAGATAAGACAATCATCACCTTCCAAATTCATCACCTTCCAAATTCCATATTCATTTTTATGATTCCTTTTGCCTGTCTTCGTTCACATTACTCCCTACCACACAGGCAAACATTGATCTGTTGTCTCTTGTTATGAACTGGTTGGTACTCCAATTTACACGCACTCATAAACATACATACTCCTGCACACATGCATATATCAAAATATATGGCATATGCTTCCTTTTTGTCTGGCTTTTACTTAGCATAATAATTTTGAGATTCACCCATTGATGCCTGGACTCGCAGTTCATTTTAAGTGGTGAATAATATTTCACCGTATTGATGCATGACATTTAACTGATGAACCCTTTGGTATGCTACTAGATTTTTGTTCTGTTGTAATCCCAAATTAAAGTTGCTATAAATACTTATGTACAAGGCTTTAGTGGACATGTTGTTGAGTTCTTCAGGTAATTACTTCAGAATAGAATAGGAGTATTGAATAGTGTCTCCGTGTTAAACTGACTGGAGTCATTAGTTACCAGGATCCTATCTTATGATGAAGCATGGATGTATTAGTAGCATTATTAATATCTATTAAATAATTTTAATTGAACAATTCACAATCTCTCTATTCAAAGAAAAGAATTAGGAGGGGTCTGGAGACTGCTTTCTTGCCACACACTCATATTTTGCTGAGAATCAGGGATGCTGTGTTCATCGGGACTTCTTCCACTTACACACTACACAACAGAACTGGAGCCTAAGCTCTACCTCAGATATTCTCAGACCCCTTCTCTGTTTCTCTCAGAAGAGCAGATGTAGGTCTTTTTTGGTCTTTGATATGCTCATTCTTGTCGGATTCCATGTCCTAATTATAGTACTTCATAATGAAAAGATCTGGTCTCCCTCTGCCAATCACACTGCCATCATTTTCTCCTCTATTCCTCATGGCCTTACTGAAATGGGGGAGGGCAGGAGTAAGCAGTGGGCAGGGAAAAGTGAAATTATCTCACATATGATTCTTGGGGCCTCTGTATCCCAGCATTTGGGACTACTTGGAGAAATGAAGATGGGCAGAAATTAGAATTGTTCCTATGATAGCCCTTCTTTAATATTCTCTGAGGTTTCTGCTTGGAATTACTCATCACATTGATCCTAAGTTTTTTGTTATATCTATTGACATAGTTAGATTTGGTATTGTGGCCATGCGTGCCAGACACCGTGAACATGTTTCTACATGTCTCAGTCGGTGCAGCTCATCAAAGAGCCATTTTGAGAAAGCATTATTGCTGGCCGCTAGGTCAAGTACTGTGGTAGGACCTTGCCCTTGAACCTCCCACCCAACACAGAACTTAACACATAGTAGGAGCTCAGTAGATTTTAGAGTGAACAGGTGAACAGACATAGCAGTACTGCAGGTGGGCTTGGACAATGCCATTTATTGTTGGAAGGATGTTGCAGGGTCCCAGCAAGTACCTCTTGGAGGAAGGAGTGAGTAGGTGTGGAATCAATGACACAGACTTCAGGAGCAAGATTGAAAGCAATAAGCTCAGTTTATTCAGGAAGAAGTAAGCTTATATACCCTTTTCCCTGCCCAGGGGAAGGTCTGCTTTGCTGGCATCTGCTAGTATAGCGTGGTCAGCTCTCATTGGTCTAGGACATCTCACATCAGAACTCTGTCTCTGTTTCCACGACCCTGAGACAGACCTGGCTAGGAATGAGGAAGTGCTAGTTGTTCTAGTATATGTATTGCCTGATGGCGATATTGACTAATGGCTTCCTGGGCATGTGATGCTTCGGCAGATTGAACTACCCCTTGATTCCAGGTCTCCACTGTGGTTGCTGTTTGAGTCAATGAGACTGCCCCAGCCACCGCTCCTCTGACTCCTAACAGTATTGCCATGATGATTCCAGCTGTGAGTGCAAAATCTCTTTATGCTCTATCCATCTCTGTTAGTGGGTTTGAGCCATGATAGTACCAGTGTAAAAATGGGTGGCATTAACAAAGAGGACCCAAATAGCTTCTGGCTTTCTCATCTAAATAGCTGTTTCCAAATATCCCTACCAGCAAGCTGTTAGAAAGCAAACATTTTGAGAGCAATCAAGAACATTTTGTATAGTAGAATCATTAGTTACTAAAAAGAAAAATGGTGGCCAAGCACAAATTAGGGTGGCTCCCCCACTAATTTTATGAATTTGTGGCACTTTTTACCTTTTCCCAAATTTTCCTTTTTCTCCTATGGGAGTAGGTCCTGCGGAGACTGCTACCCTTTAAAAACTAAGGAGGGGCATGTCAAGACAAATGTATGGGCTGCCTAAGTCCCAACTGCCACAATAGAATTATGGGTAGATTTTAGAGCTTCTCTACCATAATATGGGGTAGTTTTAAAGGCACTCTTTGAAGTATATCTCCATATGCCAAGGGAGTAATTATAATCCTAATTCTAAAATTCAGTTTAATAACTATCATCATGTTGCAATAAAATATTCAGAATTGATCTAGAGGACAGAGCTGGTTGACAATGCTCCCAAGGAATGAGAGGACTCACCAAAGTAGAATAATTGAGCATTTCTACACATTGAGCCAGCGGTGGGTGGGTAACTTTAGAAGGTTTCAGTGAGCTTTTAGTATAGGAAGGGGGAGCAATAACCTCCAAGCCCAACATAGTTCCACTGGTGTGGGTACCATGAAGATCTTCTGTGGTCATCTTGTATAACTTAACACAGAGATTTTTAGAAGAGACCTTTAGGGTAAAATAAAGTACCCTTTACATGGACCATGTGCTCTTTATCCTTTGTGTTTTAGTTATTAGGTCCATGCAGGGCAGTCCCAAGCTAAGATTAGAGACAATAAACTCAGGAATGTAGGAGAATCAATAACCAAAGGGTAAAATAATAGGGGGTAGTAGTACAAAGGCTCATAAATCATCTACAATATTGGGGCAAACAGCAATAAAAAGGGCTAATACATCACACTTCTGGGGCTAATAGGGAGTTTAGCATTGCATTGTTTCTGGCAATGTTTGTTAAGAGCCTCAATGACCTTCTTGGGAGAGGAGGATTTCAGACTGGCAATAATGGCCAAAAGAACTGGGGTAAAGGAAAGCTGGGGAGTTACTCCTGAAACCAACTCTCTTTTCCTTGCTAGAAACAGCACTGTCACCCACATGTCTGATTCCCACATCTTCTCTGGGGAGATCCATGAAGCCAATACTGCCGTCTTGCCTGTTAAATCCAGCCGATGAGACATGAGGTCACTAGGGGCAGGCATGTAGCTGAAGATGTAATAGGAGATAGAAAAGAAAATTGAGAGGGGCCTGTGGTTCAAAACCAAAAAACCCCTGAGTTTATTTCTGAAAGCACTTATATACATTTTTAAGACCAAATTCAAACAAAGCACAGTACAAGCATTCAAATGCTATCTTGAGAAAACTACTTGCTGTCCTTGAATCTGACTGTGAGCAGCTTCACTATCACATCAAGTGCCTCCTGCTAGCTCAGGCAGTAAAATAATGAATTCTTTCTCAGGGACTAATTATATTTGCCCCAAGGTCAAGTCTAGAGAAAGGAACAAACTGATCTCATTCATTTGAGCTCTAGAATAGCTGAATCACTGTGGCTCTTTTACTCCTTGAGTCAGCAAAGTCAGTATGGGAAACTGAGTCACTGTATGGGCCCCAGAATTTCTCTAACTCAGCTGTTTTTACAGTCTATGGCTTATCAGAAGAGATTTGGGGCTCCTATATGGTCCTTTTTACAATGAGAGAGATTGAAAAGTAAAGCAAGTAGAGACCAAAGAGGAAGTGTGTGTCTGTGTTGGACCCAGATGTCTTGTGGTTAGTGGGGAGCTTCCATGAATTTTCTTTAGAGCATGGCCATCTACCCACCCTGTGTCTCTAGTTGAGGGTTCAACTTTTGGGAGTTAGACTTTGGTTCTGTATATATATATATATTTATATATACACACACATACATATATAATATATATATTACAGTGGTATTAGATACACTCTCAAAAAGGCTCAACATTTCTGTTTATTAAATATGTTATTTTAAGAATGTAAGGCATATTTATGTTTTTAACAGTAACCACACTAATCCTGCTACAGTGCTGTGAAATATCTTGTATCATAAGGGCAGGGTGGCGTGGTTTCTTTCAGCTCACTGCTATCTTTATGGCAGATCTCTTTGGGATGTGCCCTCCAGGACATGCCAGTGCAGCAACTCAGTGGGATGTGCAAGGAATGGTCATGATGTATTGTAGCTTGGACATGAAAGCATCAGAGAAGACAGCCAGAGTCTTCAATAAAGAGAGTCTCAGATAAGAAAAGGCAGGGGTGGGTCATGGGACAAACATACATTGTCCAACCCAAAGTCAGAGGAAGCTTTTGGGTGGAGACAGAACTGCAGCGAGCTTGGTCTCTGGGTGTGAGTGGGGAGGAAGGAGATAGAAGAAGTTAGTTAAGGGAGGATCCTGTCATCGTCCCTCAGATCCAGCAAAGAGCCAACCACTAGAAGATGCTCAGGGGGAGCCCTGTGGGGATGAACAAAAGTCATATTTCCTGGACTTAGAAGGAATGAGATCCCTTGTTCTCTGGATGGCTGATCATGTGTCCTCTAGGGACTGTGCAACCAAAGCTGGTTTTTTTTTTATTCTTTGAAAGTTTTAGACAATATATATTGATTATATCCATCTACACTATCTCCCTCTACTCCCCCTCGAGGACCCTACACTTCCTCTCCCTCCCAGCTTCATGCTTTTTATTATCTATTTTTGTTATTAATAACCCACTGCCCAGTGTGCACATGGGTATATCTACTGGGGCATAAACAATCTACTTGCATCCACATACCCAAAGGGAAGTGACCCTCAGTCCCTCAGCAGCTTTCCACTGCTAATATATGCAGATATAGGAGGAGCCTTGAAGATGCACCCCTATCTGTGCTGGAAGTTTGACTGACCCTGTCTTGAGCAGGTCTTGTTCAGATCACTACAGCTTCTAGGTAAACTTGGTCAAAAGCCATGTTTTGGAAGTACATAGATTCTCATGTGTGTGTGTGTGTGTGTGTGTGTGTGTGTGTGTGTGTGTGTGTACTGTTTTACTAAATGGCCATATTGTCAAACGGAATTCTAAATATTTATGTTTATATCCTAGATTTTTGCTGCTCTCCACTTTGGTAGAGAAGTTTCTCTTTGCAGTGGATAGAGATTAATGTAGAGTCTCATAATGTCCAGGCTTTGAGTATAAATAACCTTGGGAGTTCAACTGTCAATGCGTCATCAATATCAATGTCCCACCATCCAAGGTTCAGGAAAATTTGAGGAAGAAGGGGTGAGAAGAATGTAAGGACCATCGGATATGTGGAGAGCTCTGAAATGCTAACTTCTGGACATGACCTGGCTGGGGAGAGCTGTGAAACATCGACTTATGGACATGACCTGGCTGTTGGATATATCCAATCACAGCAGCTATGATGACCTATATAAGGCCTCCTTAAGATTAAGACATCTAAAAAATATCTCTCTGTGTGAGAGAGATGTGTGTAGATAATACATACATTTTTGTGTGCTGTATGTGTAAGATGTATGTATATATAATGTGTGTTCAAGTGCTGGTGCATGTGTGTCATGCCATGTGCTCGAGATCAGAGATCAATTTCTAAAAGCAGACTGTCATCTCCTGCCTTGCTGAGTCAGGGTCTCTCCTGTTTCTGTTGCTATGCTGTGCACTCCACTCCAGATGGATTGCAGTCTTCAGGGCAGTTCTCAAATCTCTGCCTCCCATCTTGCCTTTGGAATTCTGGGGTTGCAGAGGCATGCTATCACACTTAGGTTTGTTTGTTTTATACTAGGTTTCAGCCTCCAAACTTGGCTTTTCAAGCTTTGTAGCAAGCGTTTTTACCTCTGGAGTCATTTTCCTGGTCCTCAAACAGTTTTTGTGATGATTTTATTTCTTTCTCCTTTAACTTCTGTTTAAACAAAGAGGAAAGGCAGCAGTGGCATGCAGCATTGCTTCCAGGTGTTTCTCTTTTACTCACAGCCCGCATCTCTAGCCCATGGCAGTCTCACTTCTCCTCAGTGGGAAATGACCTGTTTTGTCCTTCAGAACTTGGAGTTGATAAATGGCATCTGATGTCTCTCCCAGCCCCCATTCATCTTGATGGCAGGCTTCAGAAGACATCACTGTGGCTGATATTTTGTACATTAGGAGCTTTCTTCAGTGATTTCTTTAATGTGCCTTTGATTTTTGTACCACCTTTCTGTGGTCCCCAGAAAGTTTACAGTGTCATTTGGCAAAGAAAATGCTTTCCTGCAATTCTGTTCAAATGCTGTTTAGAAGAATTAGTCAAAGGCTCTATCACTTCTCAAGATTGCTCTCAGGAAATGGCTCTACAGGCAAAGGACTGGCATTGATTGATCCCTTGACAAGAGGCCTGTCAGAACCAACTTCCTTTCCCTGTATACAAGGTAATCTTGCTTTCATTGTACTTTAAGGGAGCTATGGGTCTTGAGCGGCCCTTGAGACAGAAGCAAGGCTGTTCTGTCTCCACTCTCAGGTATTTCTTCTTCCATGTGTGCTTGGGGGAGTGACATCTCTGTAACTTGGGCCTCAGAGCCATGGTCTTAGGGCTTTTCATCTGGCAGGCAGTGACAGATAGCTGTGAGTAAATATCAGGACCCTATGTGGAGGTGAGGTTGGGCAACTATCTCTGTTAGGTGCTATCTAAAGAACCACTCTATTTTCTCAGAGGGTAGGGAATAGACCCACTCTCCTGTCAGTACAGACTTCAAGGGTGACCAAGTGCTTTTGAGTGTTAGGTATTACATAGAGCCTTTGCTTTCTTCTCTTACAGTATCTGTTCGACTGTCATACACAACTCCAGAATCTTATGTTGCTGTCAGCTCCCCTCAGAGGGTTTCATGGGCTGTAGAAGCTTTCTGAGGAAGACCCTCACCCCCTTCTCTTGTCACGCATCAAGTCTATGCCTTTCTTACCCAATCTTCTCTTTCGAAACCAGCTTCTTTGTCAACCTGTCTAACATGGTTTGATGATTTGCTCACTGAAGTTAGGTGCCTCTGTCTGTCACGGAGTGTGCTACTCCCCATCCACACTGGGCACTATGCTGCTAGGGTTCTAGACTCTCCCAATTTGGAAACTGAAAGAGATATGAAAAGATGAAACTGCCTGGGAATATGAATGTGTGTAAATGTGTTGAGGTAAGAAGAAGCCTGCAGCTTGCTAAGGCATGCTGGATAAATTGCTGGTACAGGGCCTCACACAGACCTGGCTCCATAATGCTGTTCCTGAGTAGCATCTGGATAATGATAGATATCAAGGGTCCACATGGAAGCTGCAAGAATGACAGATGAAGGATAGATCCTGTGATGAGGCCACTTACAAATGAATGGGAAACCCTTTCCATCTTCTGATTTCTTCCCTGGCCATGGTGACCTTATTGTTAAAACTTCATACCCTTTACATACTATATAGTCATATGTAAAATTCTCAAATATATAAAATCTAAAGCACCATTCTCCCAGGTACTAAGCTTATGGCTACTCCAGTTGACTGTGCTTTCATATTCTCTCCTGGGCACTGAAGTCATTTGAGGTTGCCTGGGTAGTGGGTACTGCCATCTTTCATCTGCCCTTCAGTGATACCTGGCTGTGGAGAAAGGATGTATAGGGAATGTTTGAGGTTGTTCCCATGTTTGTCCTTTGGGACGAAGCTATGGGGTGTGGCCTGGGGTTTACAAGGCAGCTACAGGAGAATGCCCGTGTCTTCTGGAAGTCTCACTTCTTTCTCTGTGTATCTTGTTTCCATGTTGCCTTTCTGCCTTCCTACCTGCTCTCATATACAGTTGCCAATTTATTCTTTCCCTGAAAATGAGACCCCCCAGTTTCCTAGGAATAAAATATTCCAAGTGTACTCTGGATATTTGGAAAGGCCTCCAGAAGATACAAGGCGCTACTGCCCTCCCTCACTGTGGACCTCTCAGTCCCCAGAACTGAGACATCAGTCTCACCATAGAAATGATACTGTCTATGGTGTTCTGTTGTGGTGGCACAAATGGATAAGACAACGACTTTGTGTTCTGATTAGTTTGGATCCTGGAGTATTCCAGAAACTTAATATGTAGAATATATTGCTTCATAAAATAAGGGGGATGTGTAAAAAGAAATTAAATATACTTTAAGAAGCTCAAATAAAATTATTGACATTTTCATTTATATTCATGGTGGTAAGTCTGTTCTCCAGCAACCACAAAAGACATAAAGCCTTTTTATTTGTTCATAACTTTGAGCCATAAAAGACATCGTTATTAACACCTTTTTCTCATATGGTTGCATAGAATTGATGTTTAAGAGCTTGGCAATGTAAAATGAACATGCGGAGTACTGGTAACTCCATGAACTGTGTAGAACATTCTAGATAATGGCTTTTTATTCCTTTGTTTTCACATGCATCATTATTTCCCCTGAGACTCAATGCAAGCCTTGAACTGAATCCTAAGACATGAAAAGTTGTGTGTCGGTCACTTGCTCCTTGTCTCGGTCCCCTACCTTATCAGGTCTTAATTCTGGAGAGGACTACATCTTTCTACTATTTCATTTTCCTCTTCAGCTCTGCTATCTTCTCAGTTCTTCCCTTTGTAAAACCCTGCCCGAGTCCCTTCCCTTGTCCATGGGTACATGACTCTTTCTTGAATCGACTGAACCACAGCAAGATGCTCTCTTCCTAGGCTTTCTGCTACCAACCACATGGATCCTCACCTCTGCCATCCCCTTCTCAGGCCTCCTGGCTGCTCCCCAAACTGTCTTTCTACCCCTGCTTCTCTCTACCCCTTGGAAATCTTCTAACTTTGAACCTAACTATGGACCTTGTCTGCTTTCTTGTGACCCTGCTTTGTGAGTGCAAACTGGTCTCTCTGCAGCACTCCTTCCCTCCTAGAGGTGTGTCTGGTTGTCTTTGACGGGAAGATTTCTTAAAGAGACCACCATCACTAGCCCCCTCTTCAGGGGTGTCTCTTTCTCTAAACTCTGCATCTAGTAAAACTGACAGCCGGTATCCACAGACTGTAGCACCATAGACTGCCCCTCTCACCTTATTGGTGCCTGTGAACAACCTGAAGGCCGAGACCATCGAAGACAGTGAGAGAAAGGATAGCTTTGGAGTCAGATTCCCTGGGTTCCAGTCTGCCTATCGTCTTCTCTCCAGAGGGACTTGAGCCACTAATCTTTATGGCTATCACCTGGCAGATTTAAAAAGCAATGCTGGCATCCTCCCAGAGAAACTCTCAATGGCGTTTGCCCTGTGGAGTGACCTGGGCATTGGATTGTGAACGCTCTTCAGAGATTCTAGTGTGCAGCAGCTTCTGAGCTATCTGTTTCCCGTGTCTGAGCAGATGGTCAAATTCACCATCTGATAAAATGTCTCCCACCCAGGGTTCCTGTGGCTACATGAGCTAGTGTGCAGTGGAGTGGCCCTGTATTCTGCTAATAAGTGCTGTTCAGCATGATAATGATTCGGTTTTGTAACTTTCACAATGTTTACCATGATGTCCTGGACAAAGGAGAAAAACATCTTTTAGGTGCTAAAATATAAATCACAAAAAGCCTTTGTTTTGGTGACAGAAATTGACTGTCAGTAAGCTCACGAAGGTTTGTAAAGATCTCATGGAATCTTCTTTGAACCTTTAATATAGGCTTGGCTTTTCATTGAGGGTTCCTCTGTTCCAAGGCTGAGTACCATTTCAGCTTGTCCCAAGGGCCTCAAACAATTGAACACATTTGCATTGGCCATAGAAAACTCCCAGGCTTGGTGGGCTCCTTTATAATTTTACCTGAGTCTGCTACTTACAATCCCACTTGGAAAGAGCTGACTAGGCACTGATGCTGTTGTTTCAAAGGGCAACCATGACCTATCCCAGGTCTCAAGTGATGATGGGCCAGTGGCCAGATGAAGATGTGTACCCTTTAGGAATAGCACTTAAATGCAATTACGAGATTCCATTTCCAGAGAGGAAACCCATTGTGCACCTGCCCTTTGCCCTATGTCAATGCACTGCCTAGTGTTATGGAGGGCTGATGGCTTCTGAAAAATTTGGGTAGGCAACACTGCTTTTAATGGCCAGCTTTTGCCTTCAGGAGATCAATCAAAGTGAAGATTATGGTTTAGCATTACCAGGCTTTCTTCTTTGCATTCATCTGTTCTTTCCAAGACTGGATAGCTATTAGTCACCATTCCCGGTGCCAGAGAAAAGGAACGGTCACCAATGATGTGGAGTCTTAGCACTGTTAAACAAAATGCTCATAGAATAAATACTACCTCTGATTATGAGGGATATTTAAGAGCTTCAATGCTCTGCAGGGCTGGAGAGGAATGAGATGAGAGGCCTCATAAAAGAGCAGTCAATTATTTTAAAGATGAGTTGGCATCTTTTAATTCCTCACCAGATAATGAAATATCTATCTGAGCCGGAGACTGTTGTATCATTTCTGGTATATTCAACAAAATTTATTCAACAGTCACTTCTTGAGTGCCCTTCCATGCTAGGCCCTGGGGTCAGGGCTATAGACAGAGGGAGGAGTGGGCAAGAGGTATAGGACAGGCAGCAGTACAGACAGAGTGCTGGAGATGTGGCCTGAGCAAGGCTTCGCGGGTGGGGTGAACTGTTAAGACATGGATTTAGATCCAGGTGATTGGGTTCACCAAGGACTGTGGAACTTCTTGAATGGGCAGTTCGATATCCTGAATTCTGAGCCCACACTTGGCTATACATCAGAAGGGGTCTAAGTCACAGAAACTGAGCGAGTCCAGCTTTTCTGGATCAGCAGGCAATGAAACAGGGCAAGAGGCACGGATTCTCTGCAAAGCTTGCTATGTGGTACCAGCAATCTTGTCAACATTTAGCTTCTAATGATCTGTCTCTGAGCACGGGAGCTAAGGAGGCTCAGAAAGCCTGTAGGTCTGCAGAGCTTTCTTGGAAGCGTGTAGCTGACTGTTTTGTCTTCTTTGGACTCTTGGTGTGGGGTGGTTGCCACCAAGCACCCAAATAAATATACGTGGAGAATTATTACTTATAAGTGACTGGTGTTAGCTTAGCTTATTTAGCGTCTCTCAAATTATCCCATCTACCTCTTGCCTCTGGGCTTTTACCTGTATGTGATATACCTTTCTTTCCTTGCTCTGTGGCTTACTGTATAGCTGGGTGACTACCCCCGGAGTCTTGCTCCTCTCTTGCTCCTAGATCTTTCTCTCCTTTCTTCTTTCTACTTATTCTCTCCGCCCAGCAGCCCTGCCTATCTTTTCTCCTGCCTTGCTATTGGCCATTCGGTTCTTCATTAGACCAATCAGGTGTTTTAGGCAGGCAAAGTAGAAGAGCTTTGCAGAGTTAAACAAACGCAACACAAAAGAATGTAGCACCTTTGCATCATTAGACAAATGTTCTACAGCATAAACAGATGTAACACTTCTTAAAGTGAAACGCACAAAAAAGAAAGAAAAACTGGGAGATGAGTCTTGCAGTTTGAGGGGATCCTTTCTCTCTGCCTCAGTCCTCTTAGCAGCCCTGGACTCCTTGGCCCTTCCCCCAGGTTGCAGCTCAGGCTGCTCTTTGTGAGTAATGATGCTATTATGAGCATCTCTCCAAGGGCTTGAGTCCTTGTACCTGCTGAATTTAGTAGAGAGGAGAGATCTGACTGTAGAACCAGCCTTGCCACAGCTCACCCTGCTTCTTAATGTTTTCCTTTCTTCATCAGCAAAATAACAGAGTATCCAAGATAGTTAAAAGCTTATTAAATTCCATAGAATCATAAGGATGCCCATTGCAGAAGACCTAGCCTACTGCCAATACTTAGCAATTGGTGATCAGTGACATTAACCATTCCATAGTACTTCCCACAGCTATTCATTGCTGAGGAATGCCAGAACATGGGGCCCACACAACCTACAGGTGGGTCTTGGTAGTTTCTGAATGTGTAACTAGATAAAAATATATATATATCAGAATTGTCCCTCTACTACTCTTTATTAGAGATGAGTAGAATTTTTTTTCTGTACATCTCTCTGTGCACTTAGAAATTAATTGCTCTTTTACTCTACCTTGAAAAATGAAGCAGAACAGAAAAGGATTCCTACTGATTTTTTTAAGTGATGTGTTGGATGACAAGGATCTTCAGCATGTTAGTGAGAAGGGAAACTGGCTTTTTTCATTGCTTACTATGAGCTGTGTTCCAAAGGCTTCCCGGGGGATGGATTGTCAAGATCTAGAAACCGAGTACTCCCGATTCCAAGGATTCTAGCCCAACATGGGACCTGACAATGGTGGACTGCCACAGGCTAGCCCCAAACACTGCCTTTTGCTGCTGAGGAACCTGTCTCAATAACTAGTTGGATGAAAAGAAAATTTAGTGACTGAGAAATAAGGCTGGCGCCTGCTCTTTTCAAGGACTGTGACCCAGCTACAGTAGCATTAATGGCCAATTTGGGTTAGTTGTGAGAACCTAGACACTCAGCCAAGGCCAATAGTACTCAAATCTGAGCTTGGCTTTAAGAGGTGGATCTGTCTGATCTTAAAGCAAAGTATTGGGGCAAGGGTAAAGCAAAAATACTTGTCCTCTGGAGGAGGGAGCCTCCAGCTGGCTTGCCACCTTATGTTGGATGTAGAGTAGAAGGCAGCTAGGAAATGGGTTTTGAACCCTGTCTGCATGAACCACAATGAAACTTTGGAGAACTGGTATTGCCCATCCTAGAAGAGGCCTGAGAAATAATAGATTGGGCCCATGGTTATGCCAAGATTGTGGTCTTGGTTAGGATTTGTGACTCATATCTTGGAACTCATTATGGAAGCTCCCAGGCTGTCCATAATACCCACATCTTTGTTTTCTGTTCCAAGTTGATGACTTTGAAACTTTAGTCAAGTCTAGGGTGTTGTTTGGTCTAGAGGAAGGACTTTCATATAAACCTGGGAAGATCTTGGCTGGGAAGGATGAAGTTACAGGCTGTAAGATTCAGGGAACAGGCACCGTGGGTGGACATCTAAAATCTCTTGTCATCTGTACTCAGATAATATCTATCCACACCATCCATGAGGATACCCCTGTCTGTTACAATATGATTTTCTGGGCCCTGGGTGGCCAGAGGTCCAGACCCACAGACCTGCAGTCCCAGACCACTAGCTACCCCCAAAATGATTCAGACACATTAAGTTCATGCTGTTTGGCCTATGGCTCAGGCACATTGCTAACTAGCTCCCCCATTTCCATTAATCTATCCTGCCATGTGGCCCGTGGCTCACCTGTGTAACTTACATGTTTCTTTTGGGCGGCTAGCTTGATTTGATCTGACTCCGTCCTCCTCCTAACTATTCTGATTACCCACCTACTTCTTCTACAGTGCCTGCCATGGCCAAAACAGTCTTTTATTTAAAGATTGATATTCACAGCATACAGAAAGACATTCCCACATCACCTGTCTGCACCTCCGCCTTCGTAAGGATAGAGTTTGAGAATTGCCACTGGCTGTCCTACTCCAGGGAGTTTGGACCACATGCCCTTGGTCACAAGGTTACCTTGACAAAGGTCTGCCAAAAGGAGAAGTGTCACAGAAGAGCAGCATCCTTCCCCAGAGAGCCTGGTCAGATTTACAATGCTTTTCAGCATGTACCAAGCCAAAAATATTGAAATAGGATAGGACGTTTTTAACCAATTCATCAGTCTAAGTAAATCCCTGTTAAGAGTTAGAAATGAGCTCTCATGGGGATAATAGCCAAGGGAAAACAAATATAAGAGTATCTTCTCTTTTCAAATTATATACAAAATCAACGTCTGGTTTCCTGCTAAAAAGCTGAATATCTTGTATTTATTGTGGATTTTCAGGCTTACCGAGTTTTGCCATACTGTATATAGCTTCTAGTTCTGTTCAGATGCCTAGGATGTCCTTTCTAGTAAAAAAGATTTATTTTTATTTATGTGTGTGTGTCTTATGTGTGTGGGTTCTTTCAGAGGCCAGAAAAGGGTGTCAGATCACCCGGAGCTGGAGTTATAGGTAAGTGAAAGCTGATGTGGGTTCTGGGAACTAAATTTGCGCCCTCGGGAGGAGCTGCAAGCACTCGTCACTTCTGAGCCATCTCTCCTTTTATGGATGTTCCTTTTAGAGTGGCAAGCTGAGGGGTCTTTCAGTTGGTAGCAGTATGGCCAGTAGTTCAGAGCTCACAGGAGAGGGTATGCTAGGGATGCTACCTCACTCTGGGCAGCATACTCCTATCCTTTATCTCATCTCATTATGGATTATCCCTTGCATGCCCATTTGCTGACAGGAACCTGAGGTTCCAAGTGGAGAAATGCATTCTCAAATGCCTTACAGTTGGTTATACAGAGCTAGGCATGGGGATCTCCACCATGGTTCTTGCTGTGAGGCCTGTAGCTTCCTGGAGTTCTAATAAGGGCTGAGTGAGAGATGGGCTGTGGTATTGGCCAAATAGCATCTTGCATAAAGTGAGTGTCCAGCGGGGACTGGGTAGGTCCCTCAGGCTCACAACAGAGAAGCAGGAACTGCAAGCTTTGACCTTGTTTGTGCTCCCAGGGCAGAGAACATCTCTCACGGGCCTACAGTCTTCCTAGCACAGGGTAGATTAGGTACTTCCAGTAATGGTGTGTGGATGTTGTTATACCTAACACTTAGAGCAAGCATGGAGCAGATCAGTGATGGAAGTTATTCAGCTTAACCAGGCCCGAGGAGCTTATAGGAATACTGCAAAAACAAATCATAGCCTTAATGATGGAGCTATGGTCTTGATCCTTAGACATGTTGAAATAGAAGCTAGACATTTTGGGCTTTTAAAATTAACTCCATGAAGACAGGAGACCTAGGTATTTGATAGCATTAGAGAATATTAAGGACAAGGTCACATTCATATGTGTGACCCAGCATAAAGCTCCATGGCACAGTAGGCCTCAGGGGTGCTGTCCAGTGAACAAATGAGTGAACGGATGAACAGACACCTTCCTGGGCCTTTTTTTTTTTTTGTGGAGAATGTCCTAACAATCAACACAACAGCTACTTCAATCTGAGAACATGCCCGGCCATAAGCCTTCGTGAGTTCTCAACAATATCCCTGAGCTCTGTGGAAAGCTTCTGATTCCCAACTTCATGTTATCCCTCTAAGTCATAGGATGGGTCCCAGGACAAGAGATGGAGACTGCAGCAACACTAGCATGGCTTTCTCATAAAGAGTTCAAGTTAAAAGTCTGGAGAAGACAAAGATTTATGGTACCATGGCCCTTACAGATATAAATCACTGATGCTTTAGAATTTGGCTAAGTCTTAGTTATCACAATGGCCCTAACTGGCCAGTTTGCTGGTGTTTCGGGAAGAGCTCGATCTGTTGCCTTGGGAGAGTGGGAGAGCAGCATCTCCATATCGTAGTGTGATGTCTTAGTTCCTTGGCTCTCAAAGCCAGCATTGAAGCTCTTCCTCAATGGGTGGAGCCATTTACATTTTCCATGAATGGATATTAAGGCGAGAATTACTAACATCTGCCACTTAAGGCAACAGCTGGTGTGTGCAAGGCACTGAGCCAGGTGCTGCACATATGGGGTCTCACAGAATCCTAAAATGATACAGGAAGAAGCAACTATTCTAAATACATGGTGAGAGAAACTGAGATTGGTGGGCGGGGGACTGAACAATGGGCCCAGGGCCATTTTGTCTATATGTTGTAGAACAAGGATTCAAACTGAGTCTGCCTGAGGCTAAAGGACCCATTATCCATACTATGGTACTGTTATAGCTTTCTGTGTCTAAGAAGTAGCTGACTCCCAGCTGGTGGTGTTGCTACTCTGGAAGATTGTAGGACATTTTGGACACAAGACATAGCTGGCAAAGGTAGTTCCATAGTGGTAGAAGCATAGGGCTTACCATTTGGCTCAACTTTCAGTGTCCCCTCTCTGTCCTTGTCACCACCAGGTAGCAGCCAGCTCTCTGAGCTCCTAACCCGACACCAAGATGTCCCACTACCTTGCCTTCTTCACCATGATGGAATGTACCTTCAATCTATGAACCAATCTCCTTCCCTAGACTGTTCTGTCAGGTTTTGGTGGCAGCATTGTAAAAGTATCTAATCTAACAAAGGACAGCTAAGCTAAGTCAGAAGAATGAACCACGGTGACATCTCGGGCTCAGCCCATATGTAGTATGTGGCTGGAGACAAATTATTTCACACTGCTAAACCTCTGCTTCCTTAAATGTGCTACTCAGGTGCTCAACATGCCAGAAGGATGTTTGTGAACTATTGTGTGTGTGTGTGTGTGTGTGTGTGTGTGTGTGTGTGTGTGTGTGTGTGCAGGCATAAATTTTGACTCTTCCTGGCAATCATACTTCCTAGAAACAAGTATCCATCCTGCTTTTTGGAAGATATCCAATAATGAAGAATTGTCCTGTTATCTGTTACCTTCGGCTCCAGCAAGGTGGCTCTTGGGAAGACAGCAACCACTCCAGTTGCAAATGGCAATCAGTGGGTGTCCTAGTTAGGGCTCTTACTGCTGTGATGAGACACGGTGACCAGAGCAACTTGGGGAGGAAGGGACTTATTTCAGCTTCCACTTCCACATCATAGTCCCTCACTGAAGGAAATCAGGACAGGAACTGAGGAAGGAATAGGGCAGAAATCTGGAGGCAGGAGCTGATGTAGAGGCCATGGAGAGGTGCTGCTTACTAGCTAGCTTCCTAAGGCTTGCTTAGTCTCTTCCTTATAGAACCCAGTACCGCCAGCCCAGGAAGAGCACCACCCATAATGGCTGGGCCCTCCCCTATTGATCACCAGTTAAGACAATGTCACAGTTGGATCTTAAGGGGGCATTTTCTCAAACAAGGTTCCTGCCTCTCATGTAACTCTAGCTGTGTAAAGTTGACATAAAACTAGACAGCCCGGTGGGAGAGACAGTCCACCAGCTCAAACCCTGCAGCTCTGCTTGGCAGCACTACTGCTGATGTGCAGGTGACAGTGTGTACAGTGTGATGTCTGCTGTCTCACCCCTGGGCCTTTCTGATCACTTACTCCTCCACACCTTTCCATCAAAGGGCTAGCCGAGCAGCGTTTCAAAACCCCACAGGCAGGTTGACTGCCAGTATGAGTGGGATGGTAGAGAGATTCAAAGGTGGTAGATGAGAAGAGGGAGAAGGAGGGGGGTGTGGGGATATCTTTAGAGTCCCCTTGGCTTGGGCCCCACCATCTCCTCACTCCCTAACACACTGTTTTGTTTTGTTTTTTTTTTTTTTTTTTCTGTTCTCTGATCTCAGATTGGCTTGAGTAAAGTGTTGGCATTTGCCATAACAGGGTCAGGGCCAGGGTCAGCTTAGGGTTGTTTTCTGAGGCAAAATGCCATGTGGCCCAGACCTCCAACTTGATTTTTAGCTAAGGATGACCTTGACTCCCGATCCCCCAGCCTGTGCTCCTGGAGTATAAGGTTTAACGTAAATTTTAAGCCTGTGCCCTTTCATCCTATGAATCTTCCAGGAAGCTCTTAGATGAAGAATTTTGGCATCAGAGTAACTGATTGCATGCCAGCACCTTTCTGGATCCTACATTTTAAAGTCCTTCCCTCTCCTGATGCTGGCTTTTTGCCAAGCATGTGTAGCCTGGAGGCCCAGGGTAGTGGGGGATGCCTGGTCAGGTGGCCTGGGCATCTCACAAAAGCTTCTGGCTGCTACAGAGCAGAGGACACTTGCTTGTCACCCTGGCCAGGGCGGAGGTCAGCCACGTTCCTTTATCATCTTTACCTGCTGAGATAAATATAGCTTTGGAATCGAGGCTATTTCTTCATTCTTTTCTTCTCTGTGTGCTCTTCCTCGGTCCCTTGATTTCCACAACACATGGTGACATGGAGGGATTGATACGTCTCATTCCGACAGCCAGAGGAGGCTGATTCTAAGAAGCCCCCAAAGAGCAGCGGCTGCTTCTGAGGAACTCTGTGTCAAGCACAAATACCAGGGGACATCAGAGGAAGGCCCCTTGCAGCGTAGACAAGGGAACAGAAGGGACATTTTTGCCTTAACCGAACTAGGAGTGGGGAAAGAAGAGCAAGGGATCCTGAACTCGTCTCTTCAAGAGTTAAAAAAAAAAAAATGAATTCAACAAAAGCAAACGCCTGCTGGTGTTGAGTGCTGTGTTTTCTCAGTCAGTCTTGCTGCTGCTGAAACCCTTTTCTCAGGGGAGGCCTTGTTTTTAAATGTTTCCATGGGGATTGTAGCTCCATCTTCACTAAGGACTCCCCAAGAGGGGTGCCTGGGCCAGAGCAGGTGGCGAACAGCCATGGAGACTTCATGTTGAGAGTTTCAGGCTTGGCTTCGTTACTCAGTGACAGGGAGGACCTAGGAAGCAGAAAAGACAAGCCAAGATGAGGATTGAGTCTTAACCATTTGAAATGTTGTCAGAAAAGAGTAACTGTAGCCATCTCTAGGGCACAGCTCTGATTAATGGCCTGTCATGCTATCAGTATATTCACATTCACTGAATTTTGAACTAATCCAAGTGGATTGTGGCTGACTTTGGTCTTTCCTGAGAGGTGGGGCCAATTTTTTTTTTTGCGTGTATGTATGTATGTGTGTGTGTGTGTATGTGCGTGTGTCTGTGTCTATGTGTGTCTGTCTGTATATCTGTGTCTGTGTGTCTGTGCCTCTGTCTATCTATATGTGTCTCTCTGTGTGTGCATGTGTACACAAGCATATATACGTACTAGTCAGATTACTGTTCCTGGAACAGAATGCCTGAAATCATGCACTTAAAAAGAATAGGAGTGTTTTGGGTTCATGTTTTCAGAGAGCGCAAATCAGGCTCCACTGTGGGCCCATGGCAAGGCAGAACATCCTGGTGTGGAGCATGCTACAGGGTAACTCTCACACCTCAAGATGACCAAGAAGCTTAAGGTTGGGTCAATGCCCAATATTCCTTCAAACACACTCTTCCCATGACCTAACTTCCTCTGGCCAAAAGTTGTCTCTATCTTAAAGATTTCTCTACTTGCTAGTCTTCCACAGGCTGATGACCAAGCCTTAAACCTATGAGCATTTAGCATTTAAGAACCAAATTCTAATAGGAGGACAAAGAACATGAATTAAATATCCATCTTTGCAAGCAGAAACTAGACAAGGCCCAGTGGTGACTACTCCTTTAAAGATGTCAGTGATATGGAGGTTGGTAAAGAATGATCTGGAACAGTTGTGCTCTTGAGTCTGAGAAGTGGAAAAGGACACCCAGAGAGACTCAGGATGTCTGGGGCATTTCCTCCCCCAACAAACCCTCTGGAACCATTTGACTCTTCTAACAATATACTTGTACAGATTTGATAACAAGAGGTAACAACCAGTAAGAAGGTGATCCCTGAAACCATAGTCACAAAGCCAGACTCATCGGGTAGTATTAATACATTGATGCGTACATATATATACACACAATGCACCAATAATAATCAAAGAGAAAGAGGGTATTAATGTGAGTGGGGGTGGGGACATAGAAGGAGGGGGCTGAAGGGAGGGGAGAGGAAGTGATGTAGTTAAATTTTAATTAAAATGTATAAAACTGAAAAGAATTCACAAATGTAAGAAGAAGAAAATATTAAAAGAGCCATTCTCAATGGATTCCCTTGCTCATAGCCCCATGCTAGGGATGACAGGTCTAGGTAACTCTGGGCTCCTGACCATCTGCTGCTGTGCTAGAGACTTCTGATCTGCTACAAAGAGCCAGGGCTCTGGAGAGTTTATGTGGTGACTCTGGGCTCCCAGCCTGACCATGGACACCCTGAATCTTCAGAAGCCAGAGCCCCTAAGCTCTGTCACCTGCCCATGGAATAGCTCAGGGTGAACTGGGGTGGCGCTTTGTCTTTTATTCTTTTATTTCCTTGTTAATAGAACACAAAATAACCTTGCCCCCCCATCCCTTTTTGGCTACAGAGTAGATCCCTAGACAAGGCTCTGGGGCTTCCTGTTGGGTTGTGGGGACTTCCTTTTTGCTGTTAGAAAAATCAAAATGTACTTTCCTCACACCACCACCACCGTCGACCTTTCAGCTTCCTCCTTTTCTGGCCTGTCTTTCCCTCCCACTCAGTGTTCCCAGTCCCAGTAAACGGTGTTTGCATGAATTTAGTTGTTCAAAGCATTAGATTGTCATCAATGTTTTACTCTCTCTACCTTACACCCAAGGGCATCCTGTGAATTCTGCTTCCGCCTGCATCTGCAACCTCTCCACTTCTCAACTTGTATTGTCAGCACTCTGCTCAGGTGACCTAAGTGGGCACACTGGCCTCCAGACAGCCTCTGTTCCAACCTGTCTATACACAGGCAGGCAGGCAGGCAGACAGACAGACAGACAGACAAACAGACACACACACACACACACACACACACACACACACACACACACACACACACACATTGGCAATCACACTGGCAATGCAGATCTTAAACTCTTCTGCCTTTTAAGTGAGCCCCCAGTCCAGCCCGTGGTCCTCCCAGTGAGGGGCATGCCTTTGCAAGACTGGCCTAATTCTGTTTCCACTTCCCATCATCTCCCCTCTGCTCCCTCCATTCCTTCCTTCTTGCAATTCTCTCACCACCACTCAGACTTGTTCCTGCCTCGGGTCTTTACAGTTTCTTCTGACTCGATTTTCTGGATAACTTGATGGGTTTTGCCCTTTGTTTCCTGTGGGTCTCTACTAACATGTAAGCTCATCAGAAAGGCTGATTGTATGTAAGTTCACCATGAGAAAAACCTATTTATATGTAAGCCCATCATAGGGCCATTACATGAAAGGACCTGCCTCCCTGTACATCCGTGTCCGTCTCCCTTTCTGTCTTACATATCTTCATAGGACTTGCTATTTGCATTTGACTGTATGTATCTATCTATGTAGCCTCTTCAGAAAATAATGATCGCAGGACAAACTCTGTCATTTGGACCCTCTGACTTATCCATAGCCTCAGAAGAAGGCTACCTTAGTAGGCACTTAGTAGGTACTTGTTGAATATCTTGTGTACCTAGTGCAAGAAGAGCCTTTCCAGGCATCACAGGGCATACAGACTTAGGATTCGGGCTTACTTTAGGTTGGTAAGTGGTAGAAAATGCCACACTGGCTTCTGTAATGGATTTTTGAGATGGGACGTGCCATCTCGGTTCCTTCCTAGAATTCTCATCTTGTTGGCTGGAATAAATGGTGTGTGGTATTATGGGGTATGTGACAGAGAATTCCCTGCAGTTAGGGATTTATGTGTAGGTCTGATGGGGCAAAGCAAAGCTATCTCCATTGTTGGGTCATCTGCACATAGGTGGGTATTACTGATGTGTCTCAAAGGCATCATCTCTTTCCTCTCACCTTTTTTTGAATAGTGTCATTCTTTCAACTGACTTTCTGAGAAGATTTAGCTATGCACTTGGGAGGTAATGCAACCCCCATTCCCAAATTGCCTTCTTTGTTCAAGTGATATTTAACAAAACCTTTTTGAGTATTACTGCATTCCCACCTCTGTTTTAGGCCGTGGTGAGCCAGGTGGAACATTGGTCCTAGGTTTATGCCTCCTTATAGGTGCTAGTTTGAGCCAGGTAAAAGAGCACATGTCTACTTGGGGACAAAGGTGCCCTTTGGTAACACAGACTCTCTGTATCTTTTATCAGTCTGCACTTCAAGATGACTGTGCCAAGCCCCATTACGTTGACTTTCTTCCTTACCAAATGGAAAACCAGCCATTAATTAAATGTCAATGACTATTCCTGTCGGTTCAATTTTCTGGTTCCATATAATTAGAATTAAATGGTGAGATAGGTTAGGCAGGACTAAATCAAAGGAACAAAAACGACTCAGGCTTCCAAACTATGTCCCTGCATTTGCTAAATGAATTTCAATTAGCTGCCTAAAGCCTTTCCTTTGGCTTCCGTGTGATGCAAGATGGCTGCATTTTGGAGAGCATCTCGTCTGTTCTCAGCCACACACATTGATGTTGGCCACCTATAGCCCTGAACGTTCCTTCCTTTGGGCTCACACTGGAAGGTAAACAGTGGAAAGGTAGGTATGGAGCTTAGGAGTCACAGCTACCTAAGGCAATCCTGCTCCATCCCAACCCTAAGTCTCTTATTGACCCCGAGCTCAAGAGTGGCTGGGTTGGAGGACCGTTGTGCATCCTTCTCTCGTTCTTGGCAAAGCAAAACAGATAGACCTGGGAGATGTGGAGCTTGCCAATTAGGCCAATAAGATTCATTTGCTATTCAGAAGAAGCCAAATTCACTGTGGGCAGAATTTCCTAACTGAATTAAGTATTCATCAGCAAATTAAGACGTATCACAACTTGAACATTTTTAATCTCTAATCCCAAGTGCACTTAATCCTTAAATTCTGAGCTATAACCTGACACTGTAAGTAAAAGTAAAATTAAAGAGTTATGGCTTTGTTTTGTGGACAAGTTATATTTAAAATGTTGTATGAATTAGCATCATGCTATGCGCATAAAGTATATATGGATCTTAAATGAAAACTGTGTTTAGACCTGGTTCTTCTATCTAAGATTCCTTATTATGCATACACAAATACTCTGTCAACAGTAAGAGGCCAAATATGGAGCTCATCTGGTCCCAGACATCTGTATAGGGAATACTGTGTCTGACTTGTCAATTTGTCTGTTTGTTTTAGGTTAAATTTTTATGTTTTCCAATATTAACAGTTTTTTTATTATTTTTTAAACAAATTGGCTAAATGAGGCTAATTTTGTTTTAGTTACAAAATTCTCATCTATTTCTAAGTGACTAAGATGTCTTTGGAATTAAAATGCCTCCAAGGGGTTTTGCATTCTACTGACAATATTGTTGATGGTTGGAATGCCCAGCATTTTGACAACACTCAGAGACAGTTCTCTATTTAATAAATACCACATGAAAATGACCAACATTCACAGATCTGGCAAGCCTTCCACCAGGTCAAAGCTTTCATCCTCTCCAGAGGTGGGGTTCAGAGACTCGAGACCCTCTGTATGAGAACAGCTCAAGACATAGTTTCACCAAATCATTACTAAAAATCACTAGATGGGAAATCACATTATGGCACAAACCAATTTTTGTGGCAGACAATGAAGAAGAAATAAATATGCACATAATACAGATGCTATAGAAAAATCTCGTTGTAGACTCAGTGAAAATGAGAAGGCTGTAAACATGACCAGGGAATATTAAAATAACTGGGCTAATGCTAATAACTGGGCACATGTTAGCCATTTGTTCGCACCAAGTATCCATTTGTATGTGTACGTGTGGGGGCGTACACCTGCTAATCTGTCTCTCTCGGATTTAGAATTTCTTAATGAGCAATACTCCAAATGTCCACAGTGTTATAAACAAACCAGACAATGAACACCTCAGAGATTCACTCTTTCTTGTGCAAATTTAGTCTCGGCCTGAGCATTTTTCTTCATTTTCTGGAAAGGCTTGTGGCTGCTTTGGCTTTGGTCTGTCCACATTTTTTGTTGTCATCTTGATTGTGTATTTTCCCCCATATCTTTAATAATCAGTTGTTCATGTGCAAATCTGTTTATAGACATACTGGACTCTCTGTGCCACATAGCATCTCTTATTTCGGGATCCTAGCTTTGAGTTTTCAGATTTATGTGTTTAAACTGGGCTTCTTGCAGAATTCAGGACACCGGAAAAGGTCCTTGGGGATATGAATGGAGTGGAATGTGGGAGGCCTGAAGAGAAGGGGAACGATATAGGGGAGGGTTGGTTAAGTAGGGAAGATACTGGAAGGGCAGAGCGGAGGAATGAATACATGGAAGAGTAACTAATACTAAAGGTCATTGAAAAATTCATCTTACAACCTACAGTACATGTAAAAAAAGAGTTTCAATGGGATTATTTTATATTGGAGAGTTAATGCCTCTCTGAGGTAGCAGAAGTTATCAAACAAAGACCCAGTGTTAGATGTGGGTTATTTCCATTTGAGTTGTTATCCACAGGGTCTCATAGACCCCCAAACACTATAGACTATTGCCACTGTTCTTGGGTATCTACCAGAGCTTGATGGTAAGCCCATATTGCTAAAGTCACCAAGACATTGCACACTTGAATCACAGCATCTACAGAACTCAAGCTGGCCCTGGACTAGAAGTTTCTCCCTACAGACCAGCTTTCCTGTGTTAGGAGTTCCCATGGAGACTGTTGTGGAAGTAAAGCCATTATCAGTCTTATTTACAAACCCTATGAGCTACAATAATGAGTGTCCCAGCAAGATGTGACCTTTGGTGCCACAGTGGGATGGATGTTATAGGAGTACTGAGTTGGCTTCTGGTAGGATTTAAGGTCCATTCCACAAAATGGAACTTATGCCTGCTACTTTTAACTAGGATGAGGACCTGTGTGTGTACTGATCATAGGCCCTTGGGGAGAATCTAGTACTATTATTTTGCTAAAAAGACAAAATATTAAACTGCCATCTACATATCTTTATACTCATAGATTAATGCAGCTGTCAGCCCGTGTCAGGGCTTTTGTCTGTAGATGCTGACTAGTAGAGAAACTCCTAACTGGTAAAAGCATAGAAAATAGGAAACTATGGAATAATAAAACACCCTTATCTGGGACATCTACATCATACTCTTGCAAGGTTAAGGGACCAGCACAGGACTGTAATACAGAGGCTGCAGAAGATCAGCATGAGACAGTATTTTCTAGATATGGCAGGGCCGTTGTACTCAACAGTCACAGTGGCTGTGTTTGCAAATTCACAAAACATTTTGCTGATCAAACCAGTCAAAATACCAGTATGGATGCCTCAGAATTGGAAATTCGTGGCTGCTTGAGGAGGAGGTGTGGCTCCTGATAGGCTTTTCATGCTTCAGTGGCTAACCCAAGTCCATGCACATATGAGCTACACAGTTTATAAGTGATAAGAACAAAGAGTAGATGAAGTTGGGAGTGAGACATGTGAGGGGTTGGAACAAAGGAAGTAGTGGGTAAATTTTTTTGAAAACCCACAGTATTTATATGTGGAAAATTTCTAGGAACAAATAAAAATAGACTAATAAAATTATAGGAATGATATTTAGAGCATAATTTATGTGTACTGAAATCTTAGTTAGGAAAGGAGGGCTAAACTGTGAGATTCATCTGAAGAAATGTAGCTGTAGCATCCCTAAGGGTCTTGCCCTTAGCTCAGCGTTATAACTGGGTTTATGTATTCATTCCAAGTCCCCCTGGAAATAATCCCTTTTAACTAACTGCTGTGAGACTCATGTGCCAGCATAGTATTAACTTTGGGGATAGGAAAAATATTTCATCTTTCAGTGATAACAATAGATTCTGTAAACTTGTACATATAGAGTGTTTTATTTTTTAAAAAATGAATATATTTAACTACCATGTGATTTAATTATCTGGTGAATCAAAATGTTTGTTTTACTATGCTATTGTACAGTAGTCAGCTATGTAATAATATATATACATATTTAACATAATTGGAATCAACTTCTTAGGTATTGTGTATGGTGCTTTGGTTTTTATAGTGTTCTACATTCTGAATGTGGACTTCCCCAGTCAATAACAGTATGCTGTTAGCTTTGTACATTTTTCATAACATGAAATTAAAATCCAGACGTCAAATGCTTCTAAAATGCATATGTCAAGTGATTCTCTTACTTAATCATCTGTAATTTGATTCAACTTTCTCAAATGACTTTTCTTCATTACATTTAATTTTACCCCCTTTTGAGTCTCTCTTGGGACCAAGGGTAAAGCTTATTGATGTCAGCTCACAAACTGACCACTCTCTCTATTGATATTTGAAAAAAATTGGTATTTGTGAAAATATTCATCATTGGAGACGGTACTTGAGGAAGTTAGTTGGTATGTTTGGGAAGGCAGTGGACACCAATAGTTGTAGGTGCCATTGACTACTAACCAAAGGGACGGCTCAGTTCCTGTATTAGACAAGAGCCTTTGTGATTGCTGGCTTTAGGAACTCCTTTCTGGGATGAATCAGATGAGCAGCTGGGTGCACTGAAGTGATAGAGGTTCCAACATCCTGAAGTTCAGTGTGGCAGCTACAGTGACATGCTTAAGTGTAGGCAGTGTAACCAAGAAACTGTATGCTTAAATTCAATTTACTAACTTAAGTTGAAATAACCATGCACAGAGTCTGACTGCTTTGTTGGACACTGTAGACTTAAGCGGTGTTGTGCAAGGGTTCCGGAATCATCCCTGTTGCTGGCATTCTTCAGCACTTGAAATCTTTCCAAGCTCCTTAGCATTTCTCACCTCAAGACAGCCTTCCCTTGGAGGTAGATTGCTGTGTTTTCTTCTGTGATACTATTGATGAAAGATGGTTCATGTTTGCAGGGTTTGCTTGGCTTTCTGAAAATAGAGCTGTAATTTTATAGAGCGAGTTCCTGAATGTATTGACAAGTTTAAAGTAAATTAGTATGTGCACATAAAGGCTTTTGTTGTAAATCATTGCTGTAATTATTAAGAATAATTGCTATCCTTTCCTGCATTCTTTGTGTGGCAGTAGGCATTGTGCTTGGTTTTCTTACTAATTTCTATCTTAGCCCTGAGTCTGGAGACCCTTACTCTCTATAAGAGACTGACTTAGCCTTCTGATTTTTGGGTGTCTGCACTCCTCTGGGCAGCCTTCAATTGCTCCCAGTTCCCTTTGTCAAAACAAGGACAGCATGTCACTGGGGGGATGGGTGCAGCTTGTTGAACCCTGCCCCTTCATCTCAGGACATATCTTAGAACTCCTGGTACTAATGTCCACTACTAGGGACTATGGTTTTTCCTCTCTTCTATCTCCTTAAAGGACAGAGTTATGCTCAAAGCCCATATTATGTCTTTTCTGTTGCTCTTGATGGGTTTCCCTCACCCTTAACCTTTTATACAATTTTCATAAAATTATGTATTCTCCATTGTTTGGTGATACTCAGCCATGCTGAAAGCTGTTGATTGCATGTGTTTTTCTGGAGTGTAAAGGCAGTGAGACTCTTGCGTTTTGAATTTTGTCCAGCACCAAGGCTTGTGGGAGAGTCCACCACATACCTAGGACTGGCTGTGGGATGGTATTAATATACCATATTTGAAAACAGGGAAAGAAACCCAAGAGCCAGCATTGCCTGTAGGCTGGGTGTCTACCAGAAATAAAATTCTTGCTTGCACCCAGCAGCTGCTTTTCTGCATTCTCCTTGACTTATGTGTGATCAGACACACACACTATCTACCTCAGTTCCATTTAAAAATGTTCCCCTTGGCATCTTAATCCCAAGATGAAAATCACCTCTAGTCATGTCGTTCCGCTGTCTACTGCAAATTCAGGTGTTTTGGAAAATCCAATTAATTCAAAGTGAAAGTCGAACTTTTTTTCTCCCCCTTCTGCTTGTGTAGTTTGGAAAGATAATGAGTGATGATCTGCCTGGTCCTGAGCCCTTGCAAACTGCTGTTGGCAGTATCCTTTGGAAGGATGTAGAAAATGATTTCTATATATCCATTCCCCTGCAAAAGTGAAGCCATGGGAACTTATCACGAGGAAAGAACATTAGAACTGGGCAGGAAAATACTAAAAATATAAACTGTTTCATATCCATAACAGTAAAAACTGGAGGGCAGATAGAGTCACCCAGAACTGATTGCCCTGTTTTCATGTAACCCACTTCTCCCACCATCAAGGGTCTCCTTCAAAATCTCCACATCATATCTCTGGTTTGGTTCTTATATTTTATAGCAAGGATATATTCAATTAAAGAGTAACTGTTTTTAGATAGTTTGTTTTTCCAATGAGAAAATAGGAATAGAAAACTGCAGTTGGCAGGGGTGACTCTTCACTCGAGTGGGTCAGGGTCATTTACCTTGATCTGGTGAGATCTATGGAGTGGCTGACACACCTGTCCTTCTGCCTCTATGATGACAGTTGTCTTGTCATCAACCTTTTAGGGAGTGCCGAATATGAGCTGTGGGGACTGAAAAAGTGTTAGTAGGATGGTTTAGTCTGTATCCTCTGTGTGTGCCAATGTTCCTCCAAACCACAG
Source organism: Phyllotis vaccarum (assembly GCA_033318265.1). Taxonomy (NCBI): domain Eukaryota; kingdom Metazoa; phylum Chordata; class Mammalia; order Rodentia; family Cricetidae; genus Phyllotis; species Phyllotis vaccarum. The sequence continues at coordinate 112,120,819 of JARWLC010000004.1, forward strand.
GGAAGTGTAGGGACAGGGAGATAGTTCTCAGAGGAAAGACAGGACCAACCTTAGTTCTCAGACTTATAAGGGCCAGTATCTTTATTTCGTGTTGAAGCCCAGTGCTAGGTGATTCTCTGCTTTCCTAATTGAGCTAGCAGAGTAAAAGTGGCATTTTTCTAATGACATTTTAATGGAAATGCTGCTCTCCAGAGCTAGGGATTTGCCCAAAGAGGGACAGAGCTGATGGAAGAGACCTTACTGCCTTCAGTACACTGTCAACTAGGGTTTCAAACAGTCCCTGTGCCCTATGGGGCCCAACCAGAATCTCCCTTTATATTTCAGGCATTGAAAACAAATGGAAGGCAGGAAGGAAGGAAGGAAGGGAGGGAGGGAGGGAGGGAGGGAGAGGGAGGAAGGAAGCAAGGAAGGAAGGGAAGAAGGAAGGGAGGGAGGGAGCAAGTCCATTTTATTCATTGATTCTCCCTACCTCTGGGTGTGCTAAGGACATATTAGCCTACTTTCTTTTACCTCAAGTGAGGTCTCTCTTCCATCCCTGCAGAGATGGGAACTCTCCAATTCTTTATGTCTAAAAGAGGCATATGACAATCAGCTCTGTGATTTCCCTAACTGCATCTGGAGTGCTAACACATTGCAAAGTCCCTCCTTCTTTCTGTTCTTGGTAAATCTCCCTTCAGCACACCATGAGAGGCCTCTCCTTCCCATTCCATCAGTCCATGGAATTTCTGAATTGCCTCCTTTCTGAAAACCTCTCGTCAGCAGCAATATAATCCATGTGAAATTGAATTAGTAGATTCAAAAGGTGTGATGTGAAGGTTCTAAAAGTGTCACTTGGTGCAGAAAATTGGAAATAATATTTGTTTTTTCTTAATAAATTGTATGATTTCAAAGCTGAAGAGCCGAACTAGGAACTTTACTTACCCTTGAACTGGAAATAGAAAGAACATTCATTGTCCACACCCTGAGAAACCCTGTGTTGCTTGCATGTGTTGGCAGATTCAAGCCAACTTCAGCAGACTTCATGTTGTTATTTCAACACTACTATTAGTATAATTGGAAAATTTTTTAAATACCCTGTAACGTCATCTAAATGTTCACTAAGGAGCAGGACTAGTATTAAAAATTGAACCCCAAATGCCAATAAGTTTAGTCCAGAAGGCAAAGCTGATAATAACCACAAAGAAGGCCAGCTACCTGTCATGATCCCTTGCATGCAAATGTGGGCTGGAGTACTCTACGGGCTATTAAGGCCAATGTTGATAAAATAAAAAGCAGCTGTCGAAGCAAATATGCAAACTAGCTTGCAGTTTCTGACACCTCTGTGTTTCACCCTCCTTACTCACCCTAGAGTCCTGGGCATGGTTACATTGTCTGCCCTCTCAGAAATGCAATTGTCCTGCAAGGCCAAGGGGCCCATCCAACATGTAAACGATTTTACTTTTACTGTTTTCAAGTTCTTGGCATAGCAATAGTCATTGCTTAATGAGGAGACGTAACTTCACTGAAGACAGAGCCAAGGTGGGGATGCTAGAACTCACTAGAACTCAAACCGAAGATGTGATGTGACATTGCTGAGGTGCCCACGATTGCTTTAGTCACATGATTTCCCCAGCGTATCCTCTTGGTATGCAGGCTGGCTTTTGAGCAGTACGGGATAAGCTGCTTTTATGCTGATAATCACATTTTTATTTTAATATTCTTTAAAGCGTAGTTAGCAATCAAACTCATGATATAAAGTTTCTCTTTAAAAATAAAATCATTTACGTGAACAAAATAGGTCTGTTTACAAACATTTTAAGTAAACAATGGTCCAGGTGACACACGGCTCTAGCAGAGATTATGAACGTATTACGTAAATTAGAGACTTTTGGAAGCTGTTGGCTTTAAGTCATGTAGGTAAATACAGACACTGAGTTGATGAAAACCCTGCAGAGCACCCCATTGTTCTTTTGGGGCAATATATTGCATAATTGGATGTAGTGCTACTTTATATGCAGCTAATTTCAGAGACTAAAACAACCATATCTATTAAATGCTATTTTATTTGATTAATAAAATGTTAGATTGTTTTAGGATTGAATAAATATAAAATGTTAATTGGATATAAAATGCTTATTTATGCGATCATGGGCATTGCCATAAAGCGATAAGATGGCTATTGCTGTTTAATATTGCTTTAATCAGAAGTGCTCTTGGGAAAGCCAGAAGGCAATAAGCTCTTCACAGTAGCTCTCAAGGAACCAGAGTGATGAACAACTGGGACTGAGCAGGGTCATGGGCTGGTGTTAAGCTGCACATTGGAGGTCAGGTTTCAATAGGAGGCCACAGAATTGCTGTATTTAATTGAGTATTTATTGGGTACTGTGGGCTATTTTCTCTTAGGTGTCATGAGGAAGTTACGTTAGATCATATCAGGTGCAAATGACAGAAATCTGACTCAGCTCTGGTCTAAACAATTTGTAGGTTTCTGTGGTAAAACTTCTCGGCTTGGAGTGCCATCCTGGCTGTGACTGGCATTGCTGATACATAATCACTTCCACCTCACTAATGAGTTTTTGCTTTCATATTCTCTCCATGAGTGACTTGGCAACTTGGGGTCATCCATTCCATTCTGGGTTTCACAAAAAGATGTCCTTAGGATAGCTCTGAAATCAGTCTCTGGACTGATGCTCATCGGCTAGACTGCTTAATGTCAGACCTGGGATAGGGATGTGGTCGCCTGTGTGTGGTGGTGCTAGAAGATGATCTTCCACAGGAAGACTGGATCCCTGCTTTCAAAGGCTTGAGGACAGCTTCACAGGCCATGGGGAGAATGCCCCTTAGAGCAAGAGTTTTGGAAAATGGGTGGCGTGGAAAGGACAGTTTCACAAGGGCTGACAGAATGGAGGTTTGTATAAAAATGGGGCACATGAGAAGCTGAAAATTTGAGCTTCAAGGTGCAGTAAATGTAAGGATGGAGAGGTGAGGCGGGGTCATATCAGAATCTTCTGAGAATAAAGAATAAAGAACAAATACTTCTAGTGAACAGTCCTTTGCCTTCCTCTCCTGAGAGATGTAGCTTCAGGAATTGGTGGCCAAGACACCTCAGGAAAAGGTCAAATCTGCTGCGCAAAACTCACCTCTGCTGGAAGCTATCCAGGACACTGGCAGCCTTTGTGCTGTTGGCCCTGTAGGCCAAACAGGGTCCTCGGCTGTTCACTCAGCAAGTATTTATTGGGCACCTATTGCATGCATTGTTTATTTATGGAATCAGAGTCTGGATGCATCTTTGCTGCATTATTGGTTTAGAAACCAAGTATTCCTTGAGTAACCAGGGGAAGACCAGCCAAGAGGAGTAAGTGTCTGCTCTGGGTGAGAAATCAAAGGAAAAGATGCATGTGTCTTAAAAGAAAAAAGGGCCCTTAAAGATGCTGAGATTTGGAGGTGTAAGGCTTGGGAAATAGAAAGACATCCTTTAAACTACCCTCTGTCTTTTGTTCTTTTTTATTTCTTGTCTTCCTTAATTTTACTTATGGAGACCAGGCTTCTCTTGAGAGGCATTTAGAGGCATGACAGTTCTACCAAGGCTCAGGACTACATGTGGTTGGTGAAAGTCTTCAAGTTACCCTGTTCTCAATTACCCTTATGCTGCATTTCAGGGTGCTGGTATGCTGTTTTGGGTCTTCTTCATGTTTCCTATGGGCATGAGAAGAAATTTATCAAGTTCATTTTATAGTTCTGCCAAACTTGCAAAACCTCTTTTCAAAAATGAAGAAGGATGCCATAATATCTATGTTTTGAGCATCATAGATGTCAGGGATATAGGTCTTCCTTTTTTTTTTCCCATTAGGAAGGTCTAGCCTGGTCTTTTCTCCTACTCTCCTACTCTAAAGGGACCATCAGAGGGGCCATTTAGATCAGACTTTTGTTCTTTCACCTGGCACTCTTTCAACCTAAGGAAGTTTCAGTATATTACTTGTCTTATGTGGCCTGTGTCTTCCAAACCTACTACATCAGTGGACCTCTGAATGCAGGGATACGAGGTATCCCATTTTCTTCCCATCAACTTGCTGCTTTCTCTTTGTAGCCTACAAGGAAGAGGAGGGGCAAATGTTAGCCAGTTTACCAGTCATGGGCCTATGGCATCAAAATTTTGTCTTAACTTTCAGCCTTTTCCTGAAGAGATTTTTTTTTTCAAATGTATACCACAAAGAAAAACTCATAGACCATGCTTGTATTTCTTGACTAATAGTTTGATTAATGAACACAATGCTAACCTCTAATGGTGGACACAATCGAATACTGAATCTTAATTTAGCCTATACCAGTGGTCGTGGGCCAGTTTGTATCTCTGTTTCCTTACCTGACCTCTGTTTCCTTATCTGACCAACTAAAAATTCTGATTTTACCCAGTGGAGTTGAAAGAAATCAGTGAAAGCTCACGACCACTGAGTGGGAAGTAGCTGAGTGTCACACATGGGGATTTGTGACTAATGCAGTAAATTTGTGGAATTAGGGCCTGCCCAGTTCTTATGGGTGCTTGCTGGAGTGCTCCCTTGACTTGTTAGTGCTTAACCTGCAGGGGATACCTGTGATGGGATCTTCAGAGGTTATTAGGGACAGTGTCCCAGTGGTGCTTTTTGCATCTGCAAGATTTGGGGGTATGAAGCAAAGCTCACTCCTAGGTCATGGACCAGGTTATTGCCCCTTCCCAGATGGACATGCAGTTACCCTTAAGCAAAGCCAGCTAGCTTGCATGCTTCCATTTCTTTGAGTTGGCTTGGTGCCTGCGACAGCTTTCCTTATTTCTAGAATGTTTCACATATTTCCTCTCATAAATCTGGGTTGGCATGATACCTATTTGGCAGGTGAGGACATTGAGTCATGATGCCTTCCTTTTTTAGATCTCATTTCTGACCTTGTGATTACTCTAGAGCCTTGGGCTACCACAGAGGGAAATCTATTTTAATTACTGGTACACATAGACAGTTGGTATGAGATAGTAATGCACTTATTATTTTTATCTTATGTGAACTTCTAGGATGCAAGCAAACACGTTAGAAGAATGCTTCCCTGTAGCCAAAAATTTTTCTTTGTCCCATAGCTGCTTGGTCTCAAATAAACACAGAGAGGTTATATTAATTACATACTGTTTTGCCTATGGCTCAGGTTGTTACTAGCTAACTCTTACATCTTAAATTTATCCATTTCTATTAACTTACGTATTGCCATGTGGCTGGTGGCTTACCAGTACAGTCACATCTTGTTTCTTGGGAGGCAGGATCAAGCTTCTCAGTTTGCCTTTCTTCTCCTATATATCTGCTTGAATTTTCCCCCTTCCTTTATCCTGTTTTGCCATAGACCAAAGCATCTTCTTTATTAACCAGTAGTAGCAACACGTATTCACAGCATACAGAAAGACCTTCCCATATCACTTCCATTTGTCTCTCCTTGCTTGTGTCTGCCCAGCCTCTGCTCTTGTTCAGTGCTTACAGGACACAAGCCCAGGTGCATTCTTCCCCTTGTTTTGTATTTCTTGTTGCTTCAGTGGGTCTCTGGAACTGAAGCTTGACGTCTATAACACCTGTTGGTAAGATGAGTGAGGGCCAGTGTTTGTTCCCTGGGAGCCAGATGATAGAAAAAAGCACTGGCAGGTTGTCTTCTGACCTTAATGCATCCTTTATATGCACATCACATTACCTCCCCCCACACAAATAAATAAACAAACAAATAAATAAATGTTAAGATAAAGGAAAATCACCACCTTCCATTTCTACTTACTCCTTTTGGAATCCCAGTGTTCTTTTTAAATGACTCGGGCATAAGGCTCAAAGCATTTTGGTTCTGAAGCAAAAGCAAGAGCCAGGTATCCCTGGTGTGATGCCTTTATCTTCCTTGCATTTGCAAGATGATTATTCTGAGCAGTAGCACTGATTTAGATAAGGCTTGGGGGCCAGCGGAAGCCTGGAAGCTGCTGATTTTGGCCACTCCTTCTGGTTTGCTCTGGCATCATCTGTTAGGCAGGGACATGTCTGCTGGGAGCATTCAGGGAGGTGGCAGAGGAATTGCATTTCCTCCTGAGCTCTCCACATCCAATTTTCCCTCAGGGACCCCAAATGACCCCCGTCATCCATGAAGAGAGATATTTCTTTGGGAAATTGGTTTCCATTTCCAGCCTCCACACCTCATGGCATAGCATATTTCCCACGTGTCAACTTAAATATGCTGTTGTCTATCCTCATCTTCTCTTAACTTTCAAGAACCAGTGTGGGTAGACAGGGAGCCCCGCATGGCAGGGAGTGCCCAAGGCTCTCTCAAGCAGGGACCATATGGCAGCCTCACTGTGCATCCCATTTCCTCACCCACTTTTCTTTTTCCTTGCCTAGGATTCCTAAGTTTTTCTTTTCTGACTTGTCTGCATTGGTGGAAATCCCAGCCTAGCCTCTGTGTGGCACTCTCTCATGTTCTGGAGCTTTATCTAATGTAACTACAGGAGAGCTGGGGAGGAGTCTGATTTTTTCATCTATCTATTGTTTATATCAGCCAGGGTCATGGCAATGCAAAGTGACTGCACTGTTACATGGGTTGAATATCCATCTGCTGTGTTTATATCTGAAGGGAAGCTGTGCAGATAGCAAATGGGGACTTGGTATGGATGGCTTTGTTGTACCTGTATTTTATTGTGAATTAGATGAATCTGCTACTATCATTAACCTTTTGTTACTTACTAAATAAATCTTTATGGATACACTAACTCAAGCCAAGGTATTAGCAGGAAGTTTCCTTCTACTCATGGGTACCTGTTACATCCTGTGCATCAGGACTGTGATTAATCTGAAGGTTATAATTATGGTATCCCCTTGGTTGAAAATAAGTTTTAGCATACATAATACCCTAGCCCCAGATTATTTATTATTCTTTGAATTAAACTTTATAGAATGTGTCTTACTGGTTATTGTCTGTCTTCTGGATGTATTTCTGGGTGGTGTTCAGATGTTGCAACTGCATAATACTCCAATGTGTGACTTGACCACATAGTGTTTATCCATTCTGCTGTTGCTGAGCCTTCACAGAGATGATGGTACATACTTATTGGATAATGCCAATGTTTCTCAAAGCATTTGTATTATTTTATCCTCTACCTGGCAATGTGTAAGGTATCCATGGTAAACTTCATTATCACAAATACTGAGTATTGTCAGACTTTCTTTTTTTATTTTTTGTGACTTTATGTTTTTAAGAATTTTTAAAACTCATTTTACATACCAACCACAGGTTCCCCTCTCATCCCTCCTCCCACTCATTCTTCCTCCCCCTGACACACACTCCATTCCCTCCCATGGGGACTCAACAAATCCTGATGCACTCAGTTGAGGCATGCTCAGGCCCCTCCCCTCTTCAACATGACGGTGCAAAATGTCCCACCATAGGTAATGAGCTCCAAAAAGCCAGCTCATGTACCAGGGATCAATCCTGATCCAACTGCCAGGGGCTCCTTAAACAGACCAAGCTATATAACTCTCTTCCTTATGCAGAGGGGCTAGTTCAGTCCCATGGAGGCTCTACAGCTGTTTGTCTAAAGTTCATAAGTCCCACTAGCTTGGTTAAGTTGTCTCTGTAGTTGATGCCTTCACAATTTTGACTCATATAATCCTTTCTTCTCTTTAACTGGACTCCCAGAGCTTGACCTGGTGCTTGGCTGTGGATCTCTGCATCTGCTTCTATCAATTACTGGATGAAGGCTCTATGATGATAGTTGGGGTATTCACCAATCTGATTACAGGGGTAGGCCAGCTCAGGCACCCTCTCCACTATTGTTAGTAGTCTAAACTAGGGCCATCCATGTGGATTCCTGGGGACTTCCCTAACACCAGGTTTCTCCCTAACTCCATGATGTCTCCCTCTATCACGATGTCTCCTATATCAATATATCTCTTTTATTGCTCTCTCATGTCCCTGTTCCAGCTCAACCATTCTGTTCCTTTAGGTTCTCATCCTCCAACCTCTTCCCTCTATTGCCCCCTTTACCCTCAGTTTTTGAGATACCATCTTACACCTCTTAGAATGACTGAGATCAAAACACTGATGACAGCTTATGTAGAAGAGGATGTGGAGTAAGGGGAACACTCATCCATATCGGGTGGGGAGTACAAACGTGTGCAGCCACTTTGGAAATCAGTGTGCTGACTTCTCAAGACCCAGAAATACCACTCTTGATATCCCAAGGATCATACCATAAGGACACTTGCTTAACTATGTTCATAGAAGCATCATTTGTAATAGCCAGACCCTGGAAATAACCTAGATGCCTCTTAACTGAAGACTGGTTAAAGAAAACCTGGTACATTTACACAATGGAGTATTACTTAGCAGTAAAAAAAATGACACTATGAAATTAGCAGGCAAATGGATGGAACTATAAAATATTAACCTGAGTGAGGTAACCCAGACTCATAAAGACAAATATGGTATGTACTCACTCATAAGTGAATTGATGTGAGATGTCTTTCTGTACACTGTGAATATGTGTTGTTTCCATTGGTTAATTAAAAAAAAAGCTGATCTGGACTGTGGTAAGAGAGCTTACAGCCAGGCAGGAAATTCAGGCAGAGAGAGAGGGAGAATAAAGACAGAGTCAGGGTAGATGCTGTCAGCTGTCAGAGAAACTAAATGTAATGGAATGCAGGTAAAGCGACAAGCCATGTGGAACAGCATAGGTTAATAGAAATGAGTTAAGATGCACGAGTTAGCACGAAGTCTGATCCACAGACCAAACAGTTTTTAAGTAATAAAAGCCTCTGTATGTTTATTTGGGACCAAGTGGCTTCAGGACAAAGGAAAACTTCTGGCTACAGTGGATACTAGATGTAAAGCAAGGGATAACCAAACTATGACCCACAGCTTCAGAGAAGGTAGTTAACAAGGGGGACCCTAAGAGGGATGCATGGAATTTTTTGTGTCTTTCATATCATGCATCTTGATCTCATACATCTCCCCATCCCTTTATATCCACATTCTGCTCTTACAAACCCCCAAATAAAATAAAATAAAATTTAAGAGAATAAACGGTAATAAAGGAAAAATCTCATCATGGAAGCTATTGTGCAACACAGTGAGTCCCACAGTTTACTCTTTAATTTATACATTTTTATTTGCAGGAGTTTATTGCAGAGTTGGTCTGGTTGGAGGCCTCTGATTTCTACTACACTATTGATGCTGGGTCCTCACTGAGATTCCTCTTGCTATCCTCTTTTGTTCTGTGCTGTGGAGATACTTCAACTTTGATTCTGCAGGTTCATGTGCTCAGGGCTGGCTTACCTGTGCTGGTGTCTATAGGGTCAACTCTCTTGTGCAGTTCAGGCAAGGCACAGGGCCTGTTCCCTGGCATGCTACAGCTGATGAGAGGTTGGGTCAGGTTCCCCACTAACAGAATTGTTGAGGAGCAAGGGGAGGAGTGAATTCATGATGAAGCCTCTGGATTGTAGCTTTTCAGCTTCCTAGTTGCTACAGTGACTTAGCTTTTATTTATGTTACTGGCATGACTTTCTCTGCTATAAAAATGCCTTGTCATAGCTGTTGCTAACTTTTTATTGTATGGTTTATTTTCTCTCTCTCTCTCTCTCTCTCTCTCTCTCTCACACACACACACACACACACACATACATACACACAAAACCCACTAATTCTTTGATCACTTCTTAGTTCTCCTTCTATATATTGGCTTATAACATCTCTTTATTGTAATCATTTTTTGATGAATAAAGATTTTTAACCTTAATGAAGTGTAGCATATGACATTTAGGGTTCAAGTCTGTAAAGTACAGAGTTTAGCACTGGGTATAAGCTGCAAGACCAGAGCTCAGTAAGGACCAAATCATGCTCAGGCATGGCTATTGAGGATGTCCTCTCTCTCTTATCATGGTCCTGATGCCTGCTCTGGCCTGGATCTGAACTTAGAAGTTGACAGCATCATTTGCTCTGGTGATATGCTTGTATTCTTGTCTCATGCAGGACTACAGAAAACCTCAATATGTTTCTGGAAACCTTGAGACAAAGTTTATAATGAGATTACTTCTGATGTAAAAGCATTGGATCTAGCCTTCCTTTTCTGTTTAAGCGTGTGTATGTTTGTGCGTGTGTGTGCATGTGTGTGTGTGTATGTGTGTGCATGTGTGTGTGTGTGTGTGTGTGTGTGTGTGTGTGTGTATGTGTGTGCATGTGTGTGTGTCCCCTGGATCTTTCAGTAATCCCATATCTGCCCCTTGGCATGTCTTGCCCAGTCTGGTGACAGAGACATTGTTGGTTCCAGGCCTTAGGAAAAGAGCTGTCTCCAGGCTTCAGCTACTTGGGCAGCCTCTGGGTGATGGCCTAAGAATTCTGAAGTTTCTAATTCTGATTTTTGGAGAAGCTGGAGATGGCAACAAGCTTCCTGGGCTTGAATACCCTGGGCTCTGTAAAGCTACCTCTTTGCTTTGGATGGATCTTGGTTCTTTGCTTGTCTAGAGATGGTGAAGCTGGCTTGGGGGCCTTAGACTTATGGCATTTGAGGCATACCCCAGTAAGACCTGTTACTGACCATCTGAGCCACAAATTGAAGAAAACAATTTTATCGGTCTCCTAATTTTCATTCACTACACAGTAAGTTTAGCAAAAGTAGATGTTCCCATTTCACTCTCTATATGAATTAAATATGTGGAGCTTTTAATTCCAGATCCCACAGTCTCTCTCTCCTTCCCTCCCTCCTTCCTCCTGTTTCTCCTCCTATCCCTTCTCCTTTTCCAGAGATTTCTGTTATCTTGTAAATTAATGAAAGGTTTTGACTGTGACTGGTCTCTGTCCTACAGTTCTTTCTGGGAACCTTACAGCAGGGCTCTTATCCCCTCTGGGCTTCTGAAAGCCAATAGCAGACCTCTATTGTTGATGGGGGATTTGAACCTCAGTACTTGCTGTTTGAGCTCTGATAAATGGTTCTTGATGCATAGTGAACTAACTACAGCAGGTATTCACATCTCTTGCATATTCCTTCGAGTCTGTGAGAAACCCTTGTTAGCTGGCAGCTCAGGGTAGATATTTAGGGAACTTTTCATGGAATGTTGTGATAAATGATCCAATATACAGGCGAATTATTAAGACAGGCACCTAGTCCATCATATAAACTCGCTAAATATTCACTATAAATTAAGTAAATATAAGAATCCCTAACAGTTAACAACTAATGCAATAAAAAATTTCATACACCCAATATTAGAATCATGACCTCATTTTATTTATCTTCATCCAATAAAACAGGGCCAACCCACATAGAGAGGGCGAAGCGCTGGACTGCACAGAGAGCTCAGGTCTCAGTAGAATATTCCTCCTGAGGTCTGCAGGGAATACCTTCTTGGATCATTATCAGAAAATGGCATGGAGAAGCATCCCTCAGAGCTGAGCTATTGTCATGTGACCCCCAGGGGAGGGGAGGACTAGCGGATGATTGACATTTGCATGACTTCCTAGCCATCTTGTTCTTCCTAGGCCTTACCTTCTCAGTGTCCCAGCTTGCACCATCTCTTACTTTGACCACAAGGTAGAAACAACTGCTCCACACCTCCTACTGCCTGTCCAGCTCTCGTACTGACCAGGAACCCCTGAGCTCAGCTGAGGTCTGTCTGAACTCTAACTTGGTTTAGTTCTACCCACATGTATGTGCTGTGTCCCACATATCTGCCATGCTCTTTACTCTTCCAACTTTTTTTTGCCCCTGCTCCCTTTATGGTGTTTATAACTATGTTCTGACTTTGTTTTCACAGAGGAACAATCCAGGTAAATTCCTAACTTGTTTATTAAGTACATCTTTCAGTCTCTAATGCTTACATGGTAATACAGATCTGCAGAGCCAGCACTTGGGAGCTGGAGGAGGAGGCTTGAGAGTTCATAAGGCATCGAGGACCAGCCTGGGCTATGGGGCACCTTTTCAAAAAAAACAAAACAATAACAAAAAATCCACTTTGTTCTTAAACATTTGAATAAGTTCCATTGTCTTCTGTCTGTTGCCATTCTCCATCTTCGCTTTCCATTGCTTGTCAGTCACAATTATTTGAAATTTTATCTGGCAACCTCAATAGCCAGTCATCTATGGGTATATTTCTGTGGTTTCTGCCTTTGATTATTGATTCAATTTTTCTAACTTTTGTATGCCAAGAATATTTTTATAACATGATAGTCAATGCATATTTGAAAGACAACATACCAGAAAATGCTCTGTGTTTTCCCTTCCCAAGAAAAACATCTTAATTCAATGAAAATACACTTGCATTATACACAACAGTCAGTGTTTGTGGTCTCTCAGTTCTTCATAGGATCTGGTTAAATAAATAAGCACTTTATTAATATTGGCGAGGGAGAGAGAGAGAGAGAGAGAGAGAGAGAGAGAGAGAGAGAGAGAGAGAGAGAGAGAGAGAGAGAACACTGGTGATTTTGAAGGTGACTTCTTTAATGTAAGCACATTACTAATCTGACCTTGGTTTCCATTTATGACAAATGCCATCTGGAGATCACTCTAGGGGATACAGATGTTGATGAGGTGAGATGACTGAAGTGCCAATTAGTCTCTGACCAGCTGGATTTCATCAGGAGAACAACAGCAATCACCAGCTAGCCACTGTCAGGGGTGGCAGAGAGGGTGAACCTCTGGGGCTATTTGGAAGATCTGGGTGGTATTCATCCGTGGGAGCTAGTTCTCTGCTGTTCATAGACTATAGGAACTCACTAATACAATGGAGTTTGGAATCAGGAAGCAAAGGGCAGGAGAAGTTGTTTGAACCAGAAATGTGGATTTCCAGTTAGAAAGATCCGGTTTCTAACCCTCTAGTCAATATGGGGAAAATCTATGTGCAGAATTGCTGTAGTCATTTACTTGTTGCTCTGGGCCACTTTATGACAGTGCCCAGTGAACTGCTTTGCTGATATGCACGGACTACTGAGTCAGGTATAAAAATACCAAGTGAGATGAGGGTTGTTTCTCAGGTAGAGTGCTTACCTGGCATACATGAAGTCCTGTAGTGAGTACTATCATCACCAGTGACACAACCACAAACACACCACAAGGAACACACCCTTTGCCTGCGGCCAAAACTGATGTGGCATTCCCCATGTGTTAGCCACATAACACTCTCTCAGTGGTCAATTGGAACCTCATTTTGTGCATCACAGACAGGTGGGGTTATATCAAGTGGCCTCTTTCTTGGTCAGTGTGAGAGTAGGGAGAATGAGGCTAGCCCTGGATACTAACATAATCAGGGAACAAGGAGCATAAGCTAAGCCTCAGGAACCCAGTGATAAAGGAATAGAGCTCTGCTGACATTGTCCTAGAGATGGAGGCAGTCCCTAGTATGCATCTCAGGGAAGACAGAATCACATGGTTTATTGGCCATCACTATTTTGATGTTGATTCATCCTCAGAATACATTTTCATAGATCTTCCCAAATAGTCATACCTGGCCTCAAGGCTTCTCAGATCATCTGTGCATTAGAACTTACATATAGAGCCTCTAAGACTATCTTGTCCTTCTTTGGTTCCAATAGGCCATTTCTGTGCTAGCCTATTTGTGCTCATGTCAAAGATGAGTGTGTGGGAGGTAGTTAAACACAACTCCTATTGTTGAGCAGCTAGCACTACCAGAGGTGACAAAACTTCTCAGTTCTTAATGAGATAGGACAAATTTAACTAAGTGTTGAATGGTGTGGTGCTGACAGGTGCTGGTGACATTCTGATGACAGAAACATTTATGCGGTTTAAAGTCGGAGAAGCATCAGCTCTTGATCTGGGATATGTTTAACATGACGTTTTCTGGTCCCATCTGGCCACAGGTCCAGACCCACAGACTGCAGTCCCAGAGCACCTAGCCACCCGCAGCTGCTTAGGCCACCAAAATGACTCAGACGCTTATATTAATTTCATGCTGTTTGGCCTATGGCTCAGTCACATTGCTAGCTAGCTCTTTCATCTTAGTTCAACCCATTTTCATTAATCTGACCTGCCACGTGGCCCGTGGCTCACCTATTTCCTTACATCTTGCATCATGGGCATCTGGATCACATCTCTCCTGACTCTGACCTTTTTCTCCTACCTATGCTTCAATTTCCTCATCTATTTGTATGGTGCCTGCCATGGCCAAAACAGTCCTTTATTCACAGCATATAGACACCTCACATCAGATATGCCTTCTGTCCATATTAAAATTTGGCTAATGTTATCATCAGCTGTCAATGGACTGATACCACCACAAGGAGACAGTCAACAGAATTGTGGAAAGGTGCCAGTCCCCACACAGCAGAATGTTGATAACCAACCATTTCCACCGTTGACAGCTTATTATGATCAACATTGCATATTTGATGTAGCCTAAGAGTTAACAACTTCACAACTCATTCATAATAATGCTAATATTAGCAGGATTATCATTTGGGAGCCGGAGTTGATGATGTATTGATATTCAATATAACATACACATTCTCTGAAAAAAATTAAAACCGTTCTCAGTTCAATCTATGTTGATGCTTTGGTTTCTCCAGTGGGGTTTCCATGGATTCCTGGGAGTTAATGAGAATGTGATATTCATGACAGATGAAAATGCTGACCCATGGCTTTGATTCAAATTAGACATTTTGTGTGCATGTGTGAAATACTTTGTTTTATTCTTTATGAAAAACTAAAACTGCAACAGAAACACTTTTGGTCACAGATTTTATAATAATTTTCCTCCCACAAATATAAAATAATCTTATAAAAAAATGTAAAGCCTGCTTTTTTTTTCTTGAAAAAAAAAAACCCCAAAAAACACCCACTAATATGAGACTCCTGGGAAGGAAACTTTTCTTAGTCCATATGTGAATGCTGAAGGAAGCTGTTGGTTTTCAAAGCCCCCTCCAAATTCCTTAGAACCTCTGCACTCACCCTAGAGTCCTCGTCAAATCTAAGGCTGTCTAAAGCGTGCCTCCTTATGCATTCTCTGTGTCTTTCCCCCCCTGAAGAACCCAGTGGGCTGCCTAGTCCCTGCTCCCCTTCACTCTCTCCTGACTTTGTATTCACTTCCTCTTAACAGTTTGGGGATCTTCACTCACCTTTTGAGCCTCCATTTCTCTCTTTGCAAAACAAGAGCACTCCTCACTATTGCAAGTCACATGCAATCTTTCAAATTCAGGGTCTGATATATTATTAAAACTCCACTCCCCAGACAGTAACTCTGTCGAGACAAGGACGAAGTGAGTGGGGCACAAAGCTGTAAAAATCTAAGGAGACATATAGTAAGAGGTTTCTGGCCTTTCCAGCCTGTGGTTCAGACCCACAGTTCCACAGTCCCACTGAAACACACAGACACTTACATTAATTGTACACTGATTGACCTGGGGCCCAGGCATAGAACTTGCTAGCTCTTTATTCTTAAACTGACCCATGATTCTTATCTTGTTTAGCCATGTGGCTTGTTATCTTTTCTCAGAGCAGCATCCTGACTTCTTTCCTCCGGGTCTGCTGGTGTCTCTGGTAGAGTCTCTCTTGTATCTCTGTTCTGCTCTTCCTGTTCCCAGAGTTTTCTTAGTCTGGTAGCCCCACCCACACTTCCTGTCTGCCTTTACCCAATTGGCATTTTTATTAAACTAGTAGGCAGGACAATGATTTACAATGTAACAGAACATGGTCCCACTACAGAGACAACAGTGAAAGTCCCAGGAAAAATCAAGATAAATAATATTTAATGCAACATTTTAGAACATCATTACATTTAGCAATATCACACAGAACAAAAGATAAAAATTTTAAATCAAGATAAGATTGAAGCTACTTTTTTCCCCGTTCTGTTTCTGGCTCTGCTGTGGTACGGCAGAGTACTTGTAGTAATGTGGGCTTTTCACTACACCTGGATTCTTACCTGGCTGTCTGAGTTCTCCTTGTATTGCCATAGTCTGAAAATGAGACTCATGGACAAGGTTGTTTGGCTTAGGCACACATTCTTCATGTTCTTGGGCTTGCTGAAGCAATAGTACTCAGAAATCATGAGTATGCTCAGGAGTCAGAAAATTGAATAATAGTGTAAGCTTAAGCCAACCCTGTTTCTTTGGGCAGAGGGGACTTCCTGTGGGGGTGTGTGTAGGAGCAAGGAATGCAGGTTGTTGACTGCTGGTGTGGTGAACACAAGATTGAAGGGCACCAGTGGGGGTGATATGAAGGGTTGGCTTCCTTCCTCTTCGCTAGCCCATCCCTCTTTAGTTATGAGTTTAGAATAATACAATTACAGAAATGCAGTTGAGTCCCATGAAATAGGAATTTAACTCATTGGCTTATTTATGCTGTTTACAATAAGAAAGAATGGGAATAGTTTAATGTTTGAAATTATATCCATATAGCATGCAAAGGGAAATGGAAGGGTCATATGGCACTTTACTCAGTGGGCATCAGCTTCCATGTAACTATCATGGGATACTTGTTATGTTTGTTAATTATGTGTACGTGTATGAGACTGCAATAGATTGACTAACTCCTGACAGACACATGCTTCTTTTAGCTTCCAATAGAGCAATCAATGGTCCTTCCATTGTAGAGAGGGGAGGAGGCTAGCTAGCTTTGTATACCATTCAAGAAACATAAGGTTGTCTGTTGGTGACATGGGTCATATGTGATTTTGACAGCATGTGCTGATTTTGAAGCTAGCTTTTGGGATTATAATCCCTCTAGTTTATAATTTTGGCAACTAGTTGGATTAAGTGGTAATGGTTTCTAAGTGAAGGCTGCACCAAAATGTGCCAGGTAAGATGATAAGCTTAGCATCATATAATCCCAACTTCAAGGGTCCATTTCATACAAGTTAATCTTGTGCTAATAGTGGATTCCAGTCCTGGGTAGTGGAGCTGGGAATGTGGTTATGTGTAGTGATGACCATTTTCTTTACCCAGTTCTTTGAATTTGTCACATAATTGTCCAATGCTTTTTCAAGGGAGCAGCTGGGAACTGTGAATTTCCTCATGAACTAGGGAAATGCAGCCGTATCCCAGCCCCTCCAGACCCCACCCTTGTGTCTGTTGGTAGGGATTCAACGTAGGCCCTAGTTCATGGAAGACACACATTATCTACCACTGATATATATTTTCTGGTGTTTTTTTTTTCCTTTTCATCGAACACCCCCTGATCTTTTCTACTACCTTCTGACCTCTTTACTCTCTTGTGTATCTTTTCCATGAGTGAAGAGACTGCATCCTGATTCATGAAGTGTCTCAAAAAGTGAGAGCCACTTTGCTTATACAGAGCATGGGTCGGGGGGCATGTAGGATACAGCATTTGTTCTTGCAGTCCCTAGGGGTCCCTGTGGAGACAGTTACACCATTTGAACAGCTCTCCATTGCACCTGCTGTCTGCTCTCTTCAGACCTGCGTGGATCAGAGCCAGTAGTGTTTTTGCCTCCATCAGGATTTCCAGAGTTTCAAAGTTAACAAAATTTTCATAATGATATGAACAATCAGAGGATTACAATTTGGCTGTGAAAGGACATCAGAGAATCAGTTGTGTTATTTGCCCAGCACATGCTTTTAGTGATGGCAGTGGCAGAATTGTTTGTGTTTGTGCCCAGTCAGTGGCTTGATTGGACGCCATAGTTGCTATTATGCTAAACCATAAGCGAAACACAGGCAGTACAATCATTCACCTCAGAAATCAATCCAAATGACATTTGTTTTGCAGATTTTCCCAGATATTTAGATGTTTGGCACACAGATCTTTATTCAGTTAAAACTGTTGGCACCATACAACCATAGGCCTTATTGGAAGCCTTATTGGCTTCATTTTTGCCTCATTGTAAATGTTTTTCTATGCTAATATTTAACTAATGCGTGTGTTGTGTTACAGATAGCTGAATAAATAATAAATGTGGATTTTTTTTTTTTTGCTATAACATTGAAGGTCAGCCTACCTACAGAAGGGCTCAGTGCTTACAGAAGGATTATTTCTTCTCCTTTGCACCTACGTGGCCACATTGTTTTCTGCTCTCTCCCGAAGTCCCATTTTCTAATTACAAGTGTCGATCTTTAAAATTGACCTTGCTAAGTCATTGCTTGCCTTGGATAGATTCTAAAAAAATTTATTCCCTTTTATTGTACAAGTAATTCATGCACATTATCCAAAAAAAAATTTAAAAATACGAGACAGGCAGACACAGAAAAGAATTTTAAATCACTAATAATCCAATCACCCAAGAATAATGAATGCCAACATTTTGTTTGGTGTTTATCTGTTCAGACATCTTTATTTGCCATTCATTCAACTAATATTTATTGAATTCCTATTTCATGCTCAGCACGAAGTACATATTCTTCTACATATTCTTCCAGACTTGCTTATTTCTTCTAGAAATGTGCATTTTTTCCACATCGGTAAACGTGTTTACAGTATCTTTTACAATGGTTTTCAGTAGTAAGAGCCTATTGACATATCTCATCATTATTTTTCTGTTCCAGTTATGGTTGGCTCTTGCTAATATAAGCATCCTCATGGAGAAAGTCCTTGTAAGTATTTCTCTGCATACTTATTCAATCAGATTGGATGATTTTTTTATACTTTTACTCCCCAGGTACAAAACAAGATACAGAATCCATATATAGCCCTCCCAAGAAAATGCTCCAGTGCTCCTCAAAAGTTGGTAATGAAATTTCAGTCTCAGCAATGGGGTTTTGCCCATTGCTGCCCTGCCTGGAATTGCCTCTTGAGGCTTGGGTTGGATTGACTATGAGAGTCAATTTATATGTGGTGTTTCTTGACAGTCCCTCAACGTGGGTTTGAATTTCTGTCAAAGAGACTCCAGACTTCCAAGGGTTCTATTGTGATCATCAAACATAAAGAAGTAGTCCCTTTGGGTCACTATGGTCTTCCCAGCTAGATAACATCATCATACCATCATCAAGCATAGACAATCTTTTGAATGAATGAAAGTAACTGAGTGTCTTTGGAAAATGTTATAGTTGGCTTTAGTTTGACACAGCCTGGAGTCACTTGAGAAGGAGCCCTTTGCTGAGGAATTATCTAGATCAGATTGGCTTGTGCATCTGTCTGTAGGTCTTGAATAATTGATGTGGGAGAGTGGCCAGCCCACAGTGGGCGGCACCATACCTAAGGCAAGTGGTCCTCAGCTGTATATGAAAGCTAACTAAGCATGAGCCAGGAGCAAGAAAGAAAAGTTTGACAGCCAACAGCTTTCCTCCATAATTTCTTACCCTGACTTCCTTCATTGATAGTCGGTGACATAGGAGTGTAAAATCAACCCTTTCTTCCCCTCAATTGTATTTGGTTGTGACATTTATCAGGAAGCAAACTGTAACCGAAACTGTGTGCCTCAACCTTATTGAAAATTTCCCCCTCCCCCTCATATAATATATCCTGATTAAGGGTTCCCCTCCATTTATTTATCCAGTTATTCCCCACCTCCTGTCCTATCCAGATCCACCCCCTTTCTGTCTCTCATTATGAAATGCACAGGCTTCTAATAAGATAAAACAAAAACTAATATAATGCAATAGGATAAAACAAACAGAAGGAAAATGGCCTAAGAAAAGGCCCAAGAAACAGAAATAGACACAGAGACACACTCATTTGCACACTCAGGAATGCTATAAAAACACTACAGCCACAATATATACTCAAAGGACCTATAAGGAAAAAAAAAACGAGAGAAAAATGTATACAAATATAATAAAGTAAAATAAAACAACTCCAAACCTGACAGAACCTGATGAGACAAGGAACCTCCAGTGATGCTGTTTGGTGTTTTCTGCTGCCGTCTACTGCTGAGTATGCAGCCTACCCTTAAGAATAGTTTGTTTCCCCAGTGAAATTCCTTTGGAGAAAACTAATATTTCATTTTTAATTTGCTACCAGCTTGAGATAGCTTCTGTGTTAGGGATAGAGACATACGTTCACTTCTCCTTTCAACTATAGGACCCCATCTGGGGCAAACCTATGCGTGCCCTGTGCATGCTGGGAGTTCTTATAGGTATAGGTCCTGTTGATTTGGAGGGTTTTGGGTTTTTTTGGTATCCTTCATCCTCTCTGGCTCTCTCTACATCATCTTTCACAGAATTTCCTGAGTTCTGAAGGGAGGGATTTGATGGAGATGTTCTGTTTAGGGCTGAGCGTTCCAACGTCTCTAACTTTCTGCATAATATTGACCTATGGTCTCTGTGTTTGTTTCCATTTGCTATAGGAGGAAGCTTCTCTGATGATGGCTGAGTAAGGCACTGATCTATGAGTATATCAGTGTGTCATTAGGAAACATTTTATTGCTACATTATTATTGCTATTTTACAACTATAGTATCTGGTTTAACCCTAGCTCCCTAGGATGCCTAGTCTCAGGTTCTTGGTCACCTAAAGAATGCTGAGTATGGGTCCCATCTTGTGGAGTGGCTTTAAGTCAAATCACCACCATTACACAAGCAGGACCCTATTGTAGATCACATGGTTTAGGGCTGGGCTGGTGTTTATATTTCTCCTTTGGTAGTGTGCAGAGTACCTTCCTGCACTAAAGACCTTCCTGCATTTAAGACTGAAGGCTCTATGTAGCTCAACATCTCCATATTCAATGACCTGTATAGGTATTATCTTCAGCAATGAGGTTTTGCTGTCAGTTTGCGGAGAGCACCTATAGCCTTTGCAACAGCCTTGGTTAGTTGGAGGTTCCTTTGGAACCCTTTAGCCAACAACTCAATTAGATGTACCCCAATCCCTGTTATCTAAGTTTCGTTTGATGACAAGAGATGTCCAGTTCTGGCTTTCCCATTATTTGAGTATTTTATATAGCTCACATCATATATGTATATATTAGGAAGTTGTAACTGTATTAGGGTTTCACACCACCCTCAAATGACCCTTAATTTTAGATTCTCTCCCCATATTCTTTCAATTATCCACCTTAACCCTCCCCACCTGACCTTTCCATTCTAGCCCCTCACCTTCCATAACTTTTTTGCTTCTCTTTCCCAATGTGACCTCTCTGTACCCCCATGACCCTCACTCTATACCTAACATCCATGGTTCTACATACTGTAGCTTGTTTATCATTGACTTAACAGTCAATATCCACATATAAGCAAATATGCAATATATTTATCTTTATGGCTCTAGGTTACCTCACTCAGGATAATTTTTTCCCAATCATATCTACTTACCTGTGAATTTTATTACTTCATTATTTTTAATGTCTGAATAATATTTCATTGTGTAAATTTACCACATTTTCTCTATCTGTTCATCTGTTGAGAGACAGCTAGCTTGATTCCGGTTTCTGGCTATTATGAATAGAGCAGCAATGGAAAAGCCTGGGTATGTTTGCCATAGGATGGAGAGTTCTTTGTGTGTATGTCTAAGAGTGGTACAGCTGAACCTTAAGTTTAACTGATTCCCATCTTCCTGAGGAACTGCCACACTGTTTCCACAGGGACTTTACAGGTTTTCAGTCACACCAGCAGTGACTGAACATTCTCCTTACTCCACATCCTTGCCAGCATGACCTGCCATTTGTTTTATTGATCTTGGCCGTTTTGGCAGATATGAAATCTCAAAGTGCTTTCGTTTTTTCATTTCCCTGATTACTAAGAGTGTTGAATATTTCTTTAAGTGTTTCTCAACTATTTGTTTTTTCTTTTGAGAATTCTATTTATTCTGGATATCTAGTTTTTCAAATTCTTTATATGTTTATTAATTGTTGCTCCTCTTCATGTCTGTGCTAACAGCGTTCTTTTCAGACTGTCTTTTCCTGCGCTGATGATTTCAAGTCTACAATCCATTTTCTCTTCTATTAGGTGCAGTGTGTCTGGTTTTATATTGAGGTCTCTGCTCTGTTTAGAATTGAATTTTGTGCAGTATGATAAATGTGGATCTGTTTGCATTCTCCCATGTATAGCCATCCAGCCTGACCAGCGCCAGTTGTTGAAGATGCTGTCTTTTCTCCAGTGTGTATTTCTTGCTTCTTTAGAAAGAATCAGCTATTCACAGGTATGTGGACCTATGTTTGGATCTTCAGTTTGATTCTGTTGATCAGCACATCCATTTTTCTGCCAATACCATGCTGTTTTTAGTATTATAGCTCTGTAGTACATCTTCCAACTGGGCATAGTGATACCTGAAGCAGCTTTTATTGTCCACGGCTGTTTTAGCTATCCTGAGTTTTTTTGTATTTCCATTTGAAGCTCAAGAATTTCCTTTAAAGTTCTGAAAAGAATTGTGTTAAACTTTTGGTAGGGATCGAATTGAATCTGTAGATTGCTTTTGGTAGGATGATGTCCTCCTCCCCCCCTCTCCTCCTCCTCCCCCCTCCCCCTCCTCCTTCTTTACTGTACTAATTCTACTGATATGTGAGCATGGGAGATCTTTTTATCTTATGGTATCTTTTTTGGTTTCTTTTATTAATGCCTAAGATACTTCATCACCCAAGTCTTCCACTCTCTCGGTAAGAGGTACCCCAAGGTCTCTGATATTGTTTGAGGTGTTAAGGGTGTTGTTTCCCTAATTTCTTTCTCCGTCCATTTGCTTTTTGTATAGAGGAAGTCTACTGAGTTATGAGAGTTAGTTTTGTATTCAGCTACCTTGCTGAAAGTGTTCATCAGCTGTAGGATGCTAGTTTCTAGGTGGACATTTTAGGGTCACACATACTATCTTCACCTCTGTCACTCAGGAGAAGAGACCTAGGTGGCTCTGAGTTTTGCATGAATATTGTCCAAAATAACAGAAGAAAATCCCTTCTCCCATTTGTGGAGATTGAAGAGGAAGAGCTGGCTTCAGGCAAGGCTGGAGTTGTGAAGACTTATGGTCATCTTCCTTTGTGTGAGACTCATCTCTTGACTAAGGAGCATTTCCTCCTTCTTACCAGTTGACACCTTTTTCTATCTTGATCATTTCACCAAGTTTCCTGGGGAAGATGATGCTTTGAACATCCTGTTGCTTCAGATGAGAGCGGTATCTTGTGGGCACTAGATTCTACAGGGAACCAGAGGTATGAGGAAGGCAAAATCCATTGCTCCCAAAGTCTTCCCGAGCTTGGGCGTTGGCTTGCTGGAGCAAAACCCCAAGCTTTGGTGACTATGCTTGGTTTGAAAATTGGCAAAGTGACACTAACTTTATTGCTGTCATCGCCCAACCAGCAACATTTTGTCAATTACATGATGAGTCAAAAAGGGAAGGACTCATCAGATTCCAGATTTGCCAGTGCCTTTGCTCCATGTTACAGGTTTCCTGAGACCTCTAGTGTTTACAGTGGGTACCAGCTGCAAGGGTAGAGAATGACACCTGTGTAGTTGCCCTGCACATAGGGTGCTTTTGAAGAATCTCCTCAAGAATCTTGCTGAATGCTCTGGCCCTGAGCTAAGGTGCTGTCAACCTGACTGCTTATTAGGAAGTAGTGTTTCCAGGGACGTAAAGTCTCTTGATTGATGTTTTGTTTGGATAGTGACAAACATTGCAAATTTACAGTCAGGTTTGTTACAAGTGGTAGGACAGCGTATCTGCCTCTAGTTTGAATGTGTGGTTGGTTCCTACTTTTTCTCTCGCATGTAGTATTGTGCCCACACAGATTGGATGCTCGAAAGTACTTGCCAAAGATATCACAAGAGAAGGATGACAGAGCAAAGAGGCAAAGGCAAGAGAGCAGATAATAGAGAGAGTCTGGGTGCAAGGGAGGGGAAGGAATAGAAGAAAGAGACACAGGAGTCCTTCCCCCTCCATGCTCATCACATCAGGTAATGGAAGACAGTGAAAAGCATATACTCATTCCCAAGGATGAGCTGTCCAGAGCTTTGGAGCAAAGGCATTAAAGCCCTGACATTAAATTATTTCATTTGACTTTAAGCCTGTGCACTGGCTGTCCCTCAGACTCTAGGGGCTGTAGATGTATATCAGTATTGGACGGGAAACTGAAGGTAGTGGCTAACTCCTCCATCTGCTCATAGAATCCAGCAACCATCACAGACTCCCAGGCAGGCTTGTGTGCCAGGCCACCAGACAGAGCTGTGCCTCATGTCCACTCTAGGCTGCAAGGAGAGAGAGTGTTTGGCTGTTTCAGCCTCCACAGTGGTCCAGAAAATAAGCAGAGTTGAATAGGGATGTTAAGAGAGCTAGGGAAAGCTCTGTGGATTCCCTGCTGGCTTAGCTATGTGTCTGAGGGTTGGAAGGTTGAATCAACACAGTAAGAGCTGGAAGACAGAGACAACTGGAGGGAAGTGGAGAAGTCTGGGATCCTGGGAGCATCTGAACAATTATGTGTTTCCACTGAAAACTCATCATGACATACAGTGGATATAGACATGAGGTGGATGTTGTGGCCTTAGGAAGGAAGAGCAGTGGACCATGCTTGCTGAGGTCAGGCAGCAGGAGGGGGATGCTTATGCTGTCTTCAGTGATGGAGCCAACCCAGGAGGTCTGCCAGGCGAAGGACAAAAGGGAGAAAGAGAGCTTCCTTGGGAAGATCACTCATGGGAACAGAATGGAAGGGCCACAGAACAGAGCAGAAAGCCAGGCCCCTCCCCCCATTTCAGCGGATATTAATCATGTAATATCTTCATGCCGTGAAATAAATACAGGCACATGGTGAAATGAGCCCTGTTAAGACTTGATGAAAGCCTGAAAGGTTCTGCACAGATCTGCAGGTGCAGTGATGGATGATGGGTAGGAAAAGGCATCTGGGGCCAGATCCAGAGGTGCAGTGGGGGGTGATGATGGGTAGACGAGATCCACAGGTGCAGTCGAGGTGATGATGGATAGGAAAAGACTTGAGAGAGAGCCTTGTTGCATCTCTTTGCTCTTGTCTTGGCTCCCTGGGACTTGAAGGTTGCTTCCAAGGAAGGGTTGGAACAGAAAGCAGTGCATGGAGACGTGGAGACATGTAGGTAACGTGGAAATGTGGTGTTCAGTGGCAAATGCTGAAATATCTTTTCTGAGGCTTTTGAAACCCAAATATATAAACTGCATCTATGAACACAGCATGGTACATTACAGACGACATAGTGCTTAGTTCTCAAGTTTTAATTTAAGAAAATCTCATTGCACAATACTAAAAATATGCTGTACATAAATAGCAAAAAGGGCCTGTCAGAGTTACCAAACCCAAAATGTAAAGACTAGAAGATGCTGTAGAAAATGAATCCATTGAATAAGCAAATGGACTCTTTTAGGGCTTACTAGCATGTGTGACAGGCAGGGGCAGGTTCTGTGTGTGCCCTGAATGCCTTCTTCCAAGTGGCCAGCTGGAGCTGCCATGCCTCCTTCCCTACGTTCTACAGGCCTCATGTGAGATTGACATTTATCCCAGCTGGTGTCAGCCACTACTTGATCCTTTGGTTCCTGCTCCCTTTGAAAGGAAGGATGCTGCTGTGCCCTGGTACTCTTCTCATGCTGTTCAGACAAGACCCTAGCCTATTCTGGCCCATCTTTCTGTCATGTTAGACAGGGCTGGAGCTGGTGATGTAAGCCATGAAAGTTCCCCAGAAGTGGGGACAAAGGGGTCACCTCCAAAGGTGAAAACAAATGGTCCTTGAGAGTCTTGTGGTTAGGGAGGTGGTGTGGTTGTCCTTGAGAGTCCTATGGTTAGGGAGGTAGTGTGATGGTCCTTGAGAGTCTTGTGGATAGGGAGGTGGTGTGATGGTCCTTGAGAGTCCTATGGTTAGGGAGCTGGTGTGGTGGTCCTTGAGAGTCTTGTGGTTAGGGAGGTGGTGTGATGGTCCTTGAGAGTCCTGTGGTTAGGGAGGTGGTGGGATGGTCCTTGGAAATCCTATGGTCCTTGAGAATCCTATGGTTATGGAGGTGATGTGATGGTCTTTTGGAGTCCTGTGGTTAGGGAGGTGGTGTGATGGTCTTTGGGAGTCTTGTGTTTACGGAGGTGGTGTTTTGATCCTTGCTTGGGAGTCCTGTTGTTAAGGAGGTGGGTGTTATACGGGAATAGGATGAAAGAGGTTGTGATTTTACTTTTGGGACTATGAGTGATCTCAGGGAGGTGATGTTAAGCAGAGACTAAGAGTGTGAGGGAAAGAACACTGTTGGTAACGAGGATAAAGAGTATTACAGGTCTGCAGGAGGGCATGGGCTTGTCTGAGGAACAGCAAGGAGACTGTAAATTAGATCAGAATGAGAAGTGGAGAGAGAAGCTGGAAAGGGGCCAGTTTTTGAGATGGGGAGGGCTATGCAGGGTCTTAGGCTGTTGGAATGACTTTGGGTTTTCCTCTGAGTTAAATAGGGGTTCATGGTAGGATTTTGAACCAAGGAGTGGCCTGACCTGGGTTTGACATTAAATCAGCTCTCTGGCTGCCTTCCAGAGGTGTGAAGGGTCTACTTGTAATATGTTAGCGTGGTGCACATTTACAGGGGCCGACGGGCACTGGGGCTGCTCCTCAGATCCAGCTTCCTTACTCATGGTACAGCAGGCAGCTTGAGCCTCCTGTCTGCATTTCTTCCTCTTGTTCCTATCTCATGGGTCTACTGTATAGCAGCTAAGAATCAGCGAACTTAGAAAAGCCTGCTCATATAAGAGGCTGTTAGAAAATCGGTTCTAGAAAAAGACAGTGTCGTCTTTATGTCTCTGTTCAAGGAACACACTGCCCCCTCTTCATCAAGGATGTCCTACTCTGTCTTCTACAGTTGCTTATTTATAAACAGCAAGGCCTGTTATACAGGAAGAGCTGGCCTCACACTGTGATGTCCAAACAGGAAGAAGATGGGAAAACAGGAAGAAGGATGAGGGAGTCACCTGAGAAATAGGTGATGTACAGTGTGGGCCATGGGAGAACCAAAGCCAAGTTCTAGGTGGACAGTGATGGTGAGGTCAGTAAGATTTCCCAACAGACTGGACAGGAGACATGAGAGTAGACATAGGTACGGTACTGCAAGGAGGTTTGGTCCCAGCAGCAGGCAGGGTGGAATTTCTGTGAGCCTAGCTGGGAAGCACAATGGGAGGAATGGGTGTGAGTGGAGAATCTAGGAGTCATAGACACAGATTTGAGCCTATGCATTGCCGAGACTTGAAACAGAGCCCAGGGCCTGTTCATCATATCTCTGCTTGATCAGATGCTGGCATGATGATGATGGTAACTACTCTGGTCAATAAAGGAGGGACTCTAGGCTGTAGTATGCAGCCAGCCACCTTGCTCATCCCTTGTCCTTCTGGCCAGAGGTATTGACTTGGAGCTTCCCCATTGAAGACTGCCCAGCAATGCTGTCTAGCTTCTGCCCCATGCCAGTCCTTCTGGGCATAGATCTGAGAAGGACACACATTAGCTGCTAAGGGTCCTCAGCCCAAGGGGTCAGTCTAGTCATATCTTCAGGCACTAGGTACTTGGGCTATTAGGTACTTCTGTCGAAGCAGGTCTGGCTTCTGGACAGAAAGTAGCTGATGCATTGGCTTGGATGAGGTGAGGACTTAGAGTTTTTAAGAGCTTCAAGACATGAAATTACAGGAGTGAAGGAAGTTGGCAAGAAATGAGGAGGGCAGAACTGGCCTTGAAATATGTCCATATGCCAAGCCAAGAAAGCTGGAAGCCTTTCAAACTGGCTCAAGACCCACTGGCTAGCTATAAACACTCTAATAGGAAAGAGCCAGTGTTCCTCAGTCGGGATAGCTGGCTGGAGGTAGTATGGGAACAGATAACAGTGAAGATGCTCTTTCATGAATACCCCCTTTAGCTGTGTGCCTGGCTTGCTTCTGCGCTCCATGTATTTGTGTGCTTCTCTGTTATCCTGTTAAGTATTTAGAAGCTCTAGTTATGTGTTCTCAGCTGATTAAGTGTATGCTGGTTTGTTGTCTTATCCCAGGGGATGTTCTGAATCTGGCCAAGTGGCCCTGAAACTGTGACAACATCCTGTTTAACCATGTGCCCTGTATAGCAGTCATAAAGTTCTAGGTGGACTGTGATGGCCAAGGCGTGAAACTTCTGAAAAGAAGGACATGCACATGAACATGGACACACACACACACACACACACACACACACACACACACACACACATGCGCACACACACACTCACTCACTCACTCGTGATACTGGAGTTCTGAGGCCAAGGAGGTTGGATTTAAGACATACCAATGGGAAAGCCTGGACCTGTAAAAGTGGTGCCACAATAGATAATACTCCTAACTAGTGGATACAATTTTTGCTGTACAACTATGAAGACTTGAATTCAAATCCCAGGGTCCATAGAGTCAGGTACAACAGTGCACATCAGTAACCCCAGTACTCCCGAATTGAGATGGGAGGCAGAGATGAGAGAATCTTCTGGAAGCTTGGAAGCCAGCAAGCTTGTTGCACAAATCAGTGAACAACAAAAGAAGACCCTGTCTAAACAAGCTGGAAGAAGTCTGACACTTGAGGTTGTCTTCTGACCTCCATGTGCATGTGATGGTATAAATGTATGTATTCACACACACACACACACACACACACACACACACACACACACACAGCCATAAACAGGTGCACACATATAATACATCCATCCCTGACCTTCCAGGGGCACTAGCCATGTGGTTCCAGTTCTGTCCTGTCGGGTCCACAGAGCACCCTAAGAATTGTGAGCTGGGTGGACTCAGTCTCAACTTATCAGGTTCCAG
Organism: Phyllotis vaccarum; assembly: GCA_033318265.1. NCBI lineage: Eukaryota > Metazoa > Chordata > Mammalia > Rodentia > Cricetidae > Phyllotis > Phyllotis vaccarum. Next base: position 112,149,407 of record JARWLC010000004.1, read on the forward strand.
TGTAGACAAGGGCATGCAATAGAGCTCAGACAGACTAAATGCACTGTGCATGTCAGAGCTATGATCATCAAATCTCCATGCCCAGAATGCAGTGATGCCTTCCCCGTATAAGGGGAGAGGTGGCACTTCAGATGCAAGATATGAGGGGGACATGGAGTGGTGGGCTTCATTGATTCAACCTTCTCTATAAGCAAAGGGTGGGTTGCAGGTCTGACCTGGCTTTCCTTTTTGTTTTGGGAGACATAAGCCAGTACCTCAAGGCCCAAACCCACTTCAGCGCCTTGGAACTATCGAGGTTCCTTGTCTGGCTGTAGTTACAAGCACATGGCTTATGCCAGAGATAGCTTTTCCTGAATAACTTCAACAGGAGTGGGAGATGACGTCTTGGTAGCTGTGCAGACCAGTCCTAGTACAGTCTATTTCGGCCCCTTTTGTTTATTTTAAGGATGGAAGCAGTAGAGTGGTATGTTCTTTGAGGCTGGGAAACAGATCTAAAATTATAAAGTATTACTTTAGGGTATCCTTTTTCTCCATGGTTTTTCAAAAAAGAAGTCACCGGGTCACCGTTCTTTCCTTACACTGGGTGGTAGCAGCTGAGCACTTGGCTCTGCTTACTGTGAGTGTTGTCTAGAAGATGTTCTAAAGCTGGAGAATGCTTCTTCTCAGTCACCTAATCGCAGATGGATTGATTCCCCTTGTAGTTGCAATGTGACACTTCTCTAAGCCAGTCCTCAGGTTTGAGGGGCACATTAGGCTAACCCTGAGAACAGTGATATTCACAGCTGTCTTTCTGATTGGGAGCCCCTCCTGTATGTAGGGTGCTGCTTAAGCTAAGTAACCTGGAACAGAAGCAGGGGTGCTTTTGATTTGAGTGACTTTTAGGCTTATAGCCTGTCCTCTAAGGTACAATGTGAGACTCTGTCCCCCTAGAGGAGCTGAGGGTGTAGAGATCTCCCATGCACAAACCTTCCTGAAGAGGGAGGGAAAAGGGTAATGGGTAAGAAGAAGTGGATAGCTTGTGAGTTGTTTCATTTCTGGGCTGAGCCCCTGCATCCTGCTGCATGATCCTGATCAGCCACTTTCATCAACCCTTAGTGCTTTCTTTATATCTATAGAGGAAGACCAGGCTGTGTGCAAACAATGCTACATCCGCTTTGGAAAGTCATTGAAGGTTGTCCCCTTCATATTCATTCTTTGTGTCAAATCTCTCTGGGTAAGGCGACATGCTTAGTAACTGTATGATAGCTATGGAAATGCAACTCCAGGGCACGTTCCAGCTTACCCTGACCTGTCTTCATCCCTCTATACTCTCACTATATGGAACCCCCATCCTTCCCACTCTCCTTCATTTCCCGTGAGTCCCATGTACATCATGATGACTGATAGTAGGTACTTGGTGGCCTTAATAATAGGCACAGGTGTTCCCTGCCTTACAGCAGTGTTAGGTCCCAAGAACACATCATAAATGGAAAATATCATTTCTGAAGATGCATTGAATGTACTTAAGCTACTGAATACCACAGGCTGGCAGCATTGTGCTCAGAGGATTGTGCATTTACCATATTACTGCAGAGCAGCTGCAGTTATCTCTGCTCTCACCATCTAGCATTGCAGGTGAGTTTCATGATGCATATTGCTGGCCTGGGAAATAGTCAAGCTTTGACATTAGCAGTATAGTGGCTACTGAGTTATTGCTTTTCTATCATTATAAGGTTAAAATTCACAAATTGGAACCATTTCAAGTTGAGGACTGTCTGTACTCATTGATGAATGCCAGATTACAGGAGAAACTCAATTTCCATATTTTTTAATTCTATTATCATTTGAAGTATTTGCTGAGTTGAGACACCACATGCTTTCTTTCTAGATAATTGCATCTCTATAAGACTCTGGCCTTCTTTGGAGTTTACTTCCTGTTATTTCAAAATGGGCCCCAATAACATGATCCTAGGGTCTCTGAAGTTATGGAATCCTCTGCCTGAGCCCCCAGATGGGTCCGTATCAGATGCATGAGGAAGATAAGCCCTGTGTCCCTCTCAGGCTTCATTCTTGTCACCACAGAAGACAGGTGTGTGGTGGTCAGCTTTATGTGTCTCTTTGCCTAAGCAAGCTGCTTTGATATTTGGATAAATTCTGAGTGCTTCTGCTAGGTATCTTTTTTGATATGTTTAACATGGAGGTTTCTATACAGCATAAAGCAGTTTGTGTGTATTCTGAATTTTTCTTTAAAAGCTCTCCTTCACTGAACAAGAAGGGCTTCTGATTCTATATGCCTTTAAAACTAAGCAGCAAAATCAGCTCTTCTTGGGGTTTCTCCAAATCACATAGCCAATTTTCTAAAATACTTCAGTCTCCCCAATTTTCTACACACATACACACACACACACACACACACACACACACACACATACACACACACACACACACACACACACACAATTAGGTTTGTTTCTCTGGGGATCCTAGAGCATGCCGATGACATAGTCAGGTCTTTAAAGGAATGTTTTCCAGATACATTCCCAGGAAAAGCTCTCTGGGTTCAGCCTACTTTTTGATGAGCTTTTGGTGAATAATAAGTGAAGGAAAGACATGATTGAATTTGTGTTTTAGAAGAATGCTGGGGAGGGTCAGATGGAAACTGGTATTAGGAGGTGGTAGAGAAGGATGGATTGGTGGCAGCAGTGGGAATGGAGGGAGAGGTGGTATAGAGTAGGACTAAAGCAAGGGAGACCTGTAGGAAGCAGCCCCACTGCATGGATGAAGGGCGTATTAAGATGACTGGAGTCTTATGAATACATATGTGATGAAGATACCAGTAGTCAAAGATGAGGAGGGTTAGAACAGTAGTTTATGGGAGAAAGTGGCTTTTCTATGTGGCATGTCACATTTGGAGGAGCCTCTGAGACATCCTATGGGAGCTCCCAGGAAACAGATTGGAAGTGAGAACAATGGATGTGTGAGTAGGGCTTTGAACCCCGAGGAGTATCCAGGACTGAGTTCACCCCTGCTTTCACTGAGCTGGTTTTCCATTGAACAACAAGCGGTGCCCCTCTGAGGCCTGCAATTTAGGAGTCCGCAGACACCAAGTCTATGCAGGCAATGCTGAGGAGGAACATTAGTACCTGTCACCTGACCAGGAAACAGTGTTAACCACCATCTGCTGCAAAGAAAAGAAGAAGGGAAAGGACTCATCCCATGCTGAGGGAGAGAAGCTTGTTTCTAACTCCCAGAGCAGTCTTCTGTGTGTATGCATGCATATGTGTGTGTGCATGCTAGGGAGAACCCTTTGCACGCATCCACATGTGCATTTATGAACAGTGACATCTCTCTAGGTTGATTATCATGCTCTCAGTTTCACTTACAACACCTTCTTTTTCCACTCCTGTGACAGCTGAATCATTTCCATTGACAGATCAGGACCATGATGGAAACATGCCTCGAGATAGGTTCAGCGTGCTGCTGGGGAGGCAGGATACATCTCTACCCCATGCCTTCTCTGTGGTTGCATTATGCATCCTTCTTCCAGATGGCAGACCCAAGACCCGATGAACTCCAGGCTCTCTATTCTAAGCAGCATTGATAACCCCTCTTCTCTTCTCCAGCCTGAGGACTGGACTCTGACACCAGGTTGTGAATACATCTGTCTGAGTACATTATCTAAATTGTTATGGATCACCCTGGGTAATGGCAAAAGTAAAAACCGCTGTTCACTCAGTGAATAAATCCTTGGTGTTGATCAATCATCGCATGGTGTAGATTCTTTTAATAGGCACAATTTACACAGCAGCTTGGCAGGCTGCTCTGTCTACTAATTGCAGTTGGAAAGCGGATGCTGATCTCTGCTGTGCTGTAAAAATGTAAACTATAAATGACTTAAATGCCCGTGTGTGCCCTTCTCCACCCAGTACTCATTTTACTTAATATTTAGATACAAATCAGAGAAAGAACTACTCTCCCGTGAGATGATAACTTTTATGATACGAGGCTCACTGCTTCTCCCTGGTGATGCCTGGCGCTTCTTGTAGCTATGGTTTCCCTAGGTCTCCACCCTTGAGGGAAGCATTCTTGTTAGCTCTGCGCACCATCCCAGCCTCTAAATGCTATATTATTGCACACTCTTGAGTACACTGAATTATTGCCTCTTGTGGTCCACTCATGCATGCTCCTGTGAGCTAATGGGATCTGGAGCTTCCTAAGAAACTTGACACTTGCATACAACACTGTAGAAGCAGGTTCTACTGACCAGTGCTTGCCAGTGACAGGGCAAAAGCAATCTAGAATCACTGGATCAACATAGGTGACTCCATAAATTGGCTTACCTGAAGCTCTATAATGATATGGGTGGACATGACACTATACACAGAGGCAGACACCTTGTAGTGCTGTTCAATGAGAATATACCTTTATCATGGGGATTGTTGTGCATGTGTACCTGACACTTCAGTGTGGTTCTTAGTAGGGTGTATGAGAAAGAGTGTGCCTGTTGGGGTTAGATTTTAGTATGTGCCTAGGTTGCATTAAGTGGGTTCTTATTACATACTTTGGGTTGACTCAGGGGCCCTAGTTTTACAAGTCTAGAAGTTTTCATGTCATCCACTGTGCCTGATAATTTACCTATGATCTGTGGGTGGCATTTAAGCTCAAGGAGGCTGACGCTAACACCCGTATGAGAGGACCCTTATAAGACTATCTCGATGTTAACATTTTTGTCAATAAGAGTGTGTGGTGATATATTCTATATTTAATAAAATCATCCTGGAATATCAAAGAACAAAATCACCACAGTCTAACCAGGAAGATCAGAGAGGGTAACCCATACCTTTAATCCCATTGCTCAGGAAACAGTTCTGTATTTCTGTGAGTTCAAGGCCTAACAGCCAAGCAGTAGTAACTCACACCTTTAATTCTAACTCTAGGATTATGATTCAGAGTTAAACCAGAAGTCAAAAATCTGGGTGGGGAAGATATAAAAGGCAGGAGAAAGAAATGTATGCGTTCTGTAGAAGTGACTAGGCCGAAGACCCTTGAAGATAGCATTTACTCTGTTTGTCCTAAGAAGCTGGGTGGGTGAGAATTATCTGTGGTCTGTTTCCTCTCTCTGATATTCCATCTTTTCCCCAATATCTGGCTCTGAATTTTCATTATATGCTAACTAGAATTCTTTCGATCAGTGTGGAGTGATAGAATGTCAAAATGGGGACAATATCTTGTATACTCATTCTGAGAGTGAGAATACCACAGACCACAGTGAGCATAGGATTCTATAGGCTATACAGTGGGTACACTGAAACCCACATACAGCTCTTCTCATGTTGGAAGAATATAACATATACCAGGGTGTACAAACCCAAGTAAATAGAAGATTGTACTGTGGACTGTGGGTCTAAATTGGGGTAGCAGGGTCACTGAGAAGTAGCAAATGAAAAAGAGCTTGTAGCTGGTGAATAGCTAGGGAGCAGCAAAGAGCTCTGAAGGAGACCAGAGAAGCTCAGGGTGCTGGAGCCCCTGATGCCTATGGCCCATCACTCTATAGTTGACTCTAGATAGAGACTAGCAGTTTGCTGGACCAAGGACAGGATATTTCAGTGAGTACCACTGAAAGGACCGATACTCTTCTATACACAAGACTGACCTCCGACTTTTAGGTTCCCTTCTTCCACACTTTCCTTTCTTCCAGATACAGTCCAGGTTCTGTGGTGACATTAGAAGTATGTAAGAACGGACCTGCTCCAGTGGCCAGAGCTATTGTAGCATTTGGGGTACGTTCCCTAGACCAATGTCATGGCCAACTTCTGATCTGTAGTAGAGATCAAAGTCACTTTTCAGTGAGATTTGAAAACAAACCAAGTGATTTGATGTAGGCAAATTTCTTTTGGGGTTTAGATATTTTATAGAGCACTAAATGGTAACAGGCATCAATTTGTCCTTTGCTGTTAGACTCTGTGTAGCCTTCATTCCCAAACTCGGGAGGGACACACAGAAGAAGTTTCAACATAGGCCATGAGCAGGTTTCAGTTGAAATTCACATATGATGTATGTAACTGGCCTGTAGAAGAGTGTGAAGAGCCAAGCTTGAGATGGAAACAAGCCATCTAAGGTGCCAACCAGATTGATGAATGGTGGAACACTCCCAGCAGAGAACAGTTGACATAGAGCAGTCCTAACTGTGTGGCAGCTCTGGCAAGTACTAGGTGAAGCTGAAATTAAGGCCAGAAGACATTGAATGCTGCCGGGTCAGGCTGCATAATGACCCAGACTAGGTTTTTCTTGTTAAGCCTTGTCTTGGCTGTGCTGGTAATGACGAGAATGCCAATGCTCCGGAAGCAGAGATGTGATCAATGTCAGAAGGACCTGGAATGCTGCTGTGTAAAGCGCTGCTTGGAAGTATGGACAGTGTATCTAAGAGTATCTAGCCCTTCCTGGAAAGTGAGAAAGATGCTGCTGTGACTTTTAGACTCCTAGTGTTTTGCTTAACGTGATGTCTGAACCCATGGAGGGAGGCTATGGGCCTCTTCAGGCAAGCCCAGAGCCAGACTCTCCGAGCAAATACTGATGCAAAAGAGCCTTCCCAATATTTGAGCTTTATCCATAGGCAACATTCTCAGTACCCATTTATTATTTCTTCAGTGTGAGGGAGGTTGTGGATGGTTTATAGGGGAAAATCATAAAGAAAAGGTTTAATCCTTTCATATAATTGTCTTCTATTACTGGGAGACATGTATCCTAGAAAGACTGAGATCCCAGGCTGTTGATGCTACCATTCACTGAAGTTCCATGGAGCAGCATACCCAAAGCAATGTCTCTGAGTTTGTCAATTGATATTTGGTTTTGGATGTCCCTTGCTCCTCTCAATGCCCTTTCCATTTATAAAACTGATTAGAACATGTGCCAAGGTTGGAACTTTCTCACCTATCCCCCAGGGGAGTCCTCTGGTTAGCAATTGGTGCTGGAGCTAACTCTGATGACCAAAGAGGGACTCTGGCTAGTGGTGTGGGAATGTCTTTCTGTATGCTATGCATATCAATCTCTAAATAAAGGACTGTTTTGGCCATGGCAGGTACCGTCGAAGAAGTAGGTGGGTAATCAGAATAATTAGGGGACAGAGGGTGGAGTCAGAGACAGATCGAGCGAGCCAGCTACCCAAAGGAGCAACATGTTAGGAACACAGATGAGCCAAAGGCCCCGTGGCAGATAGATTGATGGAAGTGGGTTGAGTTAAGATGAAAGAGCTAGCTAGCAATGTGCCTAAGCCGTAGGCCAAACAGCATGAAGTTAATATAAGCAACTGAGTCATTTTGGGGGGCTCTAAGCAGCAGCAGGTGGCTAAGCGGTCTAGCACTGCAGGTCTGTGGGTCTGGACCTCTGGCAGCCCGGGACCAGGAAACTTTATTGTAACAGGCCAGCACCAGGCCAGCACTAGACCCACAGGAGCACCACACAGACACCTTGTTTACTTGTGGGCGCTCTCCCTAGACACTTAGCTTCTTCCTACTCCCTACCCTGTTTATTTCAGCATGCTGCTGCTTAGCAGAAGGCTGGTCCCAAAGGAAAGTTGTGCTCTAAGTTGAAAATACTGAGTCTGAGTGTGCCTCACTTGGCAGCAGACCATGGATTCCCTCTTAGGTCTCCATATCTACAGCCCAAGGGCTATTCAGAGAGGTGGACACACAGGTGGTTTGAGGAAGGGAACCTCATGTGAGTTACTCATCTTCTGAAGTCACAACTGCTTGATTTTGAATTCCATCTATCTTTGTTGCTTTTCTATAGCTGTGACAGAACACCACGGCCAAAGCAACCCATACAAGAAAGAGATTATTGTGGCTTACATTTGCCAAGGGCCAGATAACCATCATGAAAGGAAGCATCACAGAATGCAGGCAGCCATGCCATTATCCTTGTCTGCAAGTAGAAGGGACGTTGGGGAGGCAAACTGGGACTGGCATAAGCTTTTGAAACCACAGTGATGCACCACCTCCAACAAGGCTACACCTTCTAATCCTTCCCAAACAGTTCCACCAACAGAACACCAAGCAATCAAATATATGAGCCTATGATGGTCATTCAACCACCACACCAACTCTATAACTGCACAACATTTTACGTCTGATTTCTTTTGTTACAACTAAGTGCTGAAAACTGGGTAACTTATAAAGAATAGCAGTTTGTTTGGCACATATTTCTGGAGGTTTGAAATTCCTAGAAAAAGAAGTAGCATCTAACGAGGAATTCCTTGTTGCGTTCTAACATAATTTGTGGGCAGCAGGTGGAGAGTCACAGCAGATGTGGGAACTCAGTTCCCCTTTTTTTTCTAAAGCCATCCTGGACGCTCCATATGGAGGAATTATCTAATCCAAATTGCTCTTCAAAGCTCCTGTTGTAAAAGTTAAAAACATAGAAATTTGTGGATTCTGTTGTAGTAAGTTTCTGACCTGTTCAATCCTGCCTAGCTCTAAGGTTCAGACCCACTGAAGCCCTGCTACCACTTAGCCCCAAATAATCACACAAAGGATTATATTATTCACATGCTGTTTGGTCTATGGTTCAGGCGTATTGTTAGTTAGCTCTTTTATCTTAAACCATTTATATTAATCTATGTCTTGCCATGTGACTTGGGGCTTACCTGTACTTTTACATCTTGCTACTTGGGCAGCTGGATCATGTCTCTTGTGTCTCTGCCCTCCTTCCCCTGTATTAATGCTTAGATTTCGCACTCCTGCTTCTAAGTTGCTCTGCCATAGGCCAAAACAATTTCGTTATTATTCGATGATATTCATAGCATACACAAAGACATTCCGCATCAGGATTCCAATATCAACCCACAAAATTTAGAGAACATGCTCAAATCATAGCATGTGGCCAATCTTGGATTCAGTCTTCTCATCTGAAAAATGGGGATTAATAATGACTGACTTTACAGGATAGTGAGGGTTGAATGAGAGCATGAATATGGAAAGCCTTCCAGACTTTCTGACTCCTTCTTAGGCATTCTCATATGCTGACCCCTGTGATATTACTAGCAGGATGCTACAATGTGTCACTGAGGTAGGAATGCTCCACAGTGAAAGTGACCCACAACACCGGGGCACCTTCCCTGGTGTTTGACTTTTCCTAAGCAGATGTGAACACATGTCTATTCACTTCCTATGGACACTGATGACATACAAAAGAAATTATTTCACTCAAGTCCTAAGTTAACTAATAGGTTTATTTGGATGACTTAACGATAGTATGAGTGAGGAGTTAGTTTCAGGAGCATGGGTGACTTAGAATCAGATGTATCATAAAACATCCCACCATAGCATGGGTGTTAACTCACAAAAGCTGTATTACAGATAGCTATCTTGGTCGGTCGCCTCTTCATACTTTTTATATACCTTTGGAGAATGACTCTGTGAATCCTAAGTTGCAGGAATATCCTGAGATTTGTGAGATGTTTACTTCTTGAGCCTTGTAAATTCATTCATTTTACTCACCGAGTCTTAAGGAGCCTCCCCTTAGATGATTGTTTCAGTATGAAGGAATTTTCTAGACAATACCTGCTGAGATTTCCAATGGTCATAGTCACTTTGTCACTCACAAAAAATAGGAAGGCTGAGTAATGTGCTATCTTCCTCAAGGGTCCCAAACTAAGCCACAGTTAGGACCCCAATACCAGATGGGTGTCATTGGATATATGAAGCAAGATTTTTTTTTCCCATGGATAATAGGGCAGATTGTTAGATGACTCTGCTCTTCTCCCAAGAAACCTCACATGTCCTAAGAAGATTCCTCTCTATCAAGTTCCCTGTATCTCAGGCTTCAGACTAGATCTGGAAAGCTCTGGTGATAGCCTCCTCAGAACAGAAATGTTAGTTTAGGTCTTACAGGATCCTGACTGGGAAAGAGATGGGAGCTATTGGTTTAAAGTGATGCAGTCTCAAATGTGAGCTCAAACCAGGCACTTTGACACTCAAATTTTATTTATTGTTACATATTATTATTATATTAGAATTACCATAACAAGAACAGTAATTCCAATCTCACAGAGTCTCTTAAACTTCAAGATACTGTCAATTAAGTATGCAGCATATGTTTGGTGCTCATTAACTAGTTGCTGCTGTCATTTTATATAATAAGTATACCCAGTGCCAGTGATTTGATCTGTTAGGATAAACAGTGAGTACGTACACAATTATTTGAACCAGATTAGGCATTTTAGAGATGGAAAAAGCTAGTCAAATTTCAACATTTAGTATATGGGATACTGAGGCTCATAGAGGGTTGGGAACTAGTTTTTCTGGGATCTTCTGACTTGGGAAGTTTGGCCATGTTTCTCAATTCTTCTTCTTTTGACTTTTTGGGTGTTGTTTGAAGATGGAAAATTTTAAAGTCACCTCAATCTTGTTTCTTTAAGTGGGTTTGTCCCTGCTTATTGCCTTGGATACTTTAGAGATGAGAAGATTTCTCAGCAAAATGTATTTCTTTGGCATGCTGACTCACACTAACAGTGTGAGATCAGGCAGCTGAGTCATTGTTTCACAGGAGAGGGACAGAGGCAGTGAGCTTGGATTCTGTCTTGTTCTATGACCTTCAGCTAGGAATGTTTCCTGAGCCTCAGTTTCTTTATATGAAGAGTAGAAAAAATATGAGTAAATAAGACTAAATCAGCACAACCATGCCTGGTGTCTGTTATTGTCAGTGGGACATCTGGTTGTTTTTAACAACCTTCTTCCTCCCCAGGGATGTTCTTATTCATATCACAATAAGTGAAATTTTTCATTTGCTTTCTATTACTGTGATAAAGCAATCTGGGGAGGAAAGAGTTTATTTGGCTTGCAGATTAAATACAGCCCATCATCATAGGAAGCCATATCAGGAGCCTGGTGGCAGGTACTGAAGCAGGGACTGTAGAAGAATCCTGCTTATGGTCTTTCTCTCTTCGGCTTCTTCATCCTGATTTCTTATATGGTCCAGGCCCTCCTGTCCAGAGAGGTAGGCCTTCCCATATCAGTCATCAATTAAGAAAATGTCCCACTGACTTGCCTATGGGTCAACGTGATGGGGGCATTTTCTCAGTTGGATTTGTCTTTTCTCAGATTATGTCGGAGAGATGTGAGTTGGTTCATGGCTGTGAAGATCTCAAAAAGCTTTTGGTGTACTCGATGCTATCACTTCAAAGTCTGAAGGCACCCCTGTCACTTGATGTTCCATATGAATCTGGAATGAATTTATGGGGATGAGAACATGGTGCATCATGTACAGCTGGACATAGGATGGAATAGAACAGTTCTGGGGAACCATGAAAGGGGATGGTGATTGGTTCTGGGGTAGATGCTCTGTGAACTGATAGGTCCATTGTGTGTAGATTTAAGCACTGTCAAGGACCTTGGTCTCTCCAGGAGCCCTGACCTGCCAGATTTTATGTATATAGACATTGTACTACTTGTATATATGTGCACCATATGCATGCACTGCTCATGGAGTACAGGAAGGGAGCTGGATCCCTTGGACCTGGAATTAAAGTCATGTGACATCATGTCAAGTGCTGGAAATGGAACCCAGCTCCCCTAGAAGAGTAGTAGGACTCTTCATCATCAAACCATCTCCCCAGTTCTCAGTCAGATCCTAGAGATGGTAGTGATATTGGGTTCATCTGATCCCCCTGATCTGCTCCTCACCCCTGTCTTACTCCTCAGCATTGAGAATAGCTGAAGTAAGATTCCAGTTTCACTCTCAGGGTATTGATGAGTTCTGTTTGATAAATTCAAACCTCCACACTACAGTATTCTTGACATGTGGATGTATTGCTATGGAAAACATTGAAGTTGGGAACTATTAACGTGTTTTCTGAAATCAGACTGTGGACATAGATTTATAGGGAAAGGTTTAGTTAGAAGGAAAAATGCCCAGAGCATGAAAGCCAACCCTACCCAATATCCTTCCCAGACAGAAATGGTATTTCAGTAGGTAAAATAAATAGTTTGTGGAAGAGCGGGCAAATATATCACCAGATCCTGTCTATGTACCTGTCTGTGCTTTGTGGGGTGTGTGTGTGTGTGTGTGTGTGTGTGTGTGTGTGTGTGTGCGTGCGCGCGCTGAATGTGTCCCTAGATTCAGAGAGTGAAAAACAAAATGAACAAAAACATATGCCTTTATAGAAAGGGCTTGTTGTATGTGGTTTCTGGCCTGGACTTTCCAGCCTAGCCTCAGTGTTCAGACCTGCAGACCTGCCATCCTACAGAGACACACATATGCTTGCGTTAATTTTATGCTGACCGACCCACGGCCCAGGCATATAACTTGCTAGCTCTTTACCCTTAAATAGCCCATGATTGCTATCCTGTTTAGCCATGCGGCTCGGTACCTTTTCTCAGAGGAGCATAGGTGTCCTCTGCATCTGCTTCTCTGGAGTCTCTGTGGTATCTCTGCTCTGTTCTTCCTGTTCTCATAGTTTTCCCAGTCTGGCAGCCCTGCCCACACTTCCTGTTTGCCTTCAGCCAACCAGCATTTTTATTAAACCCATAGGTGGGACAATTATATACAGCTTAATGACATAATCCCACTCTGTCTCCTTCCCTGTCATAGAATGCCAAGGCCTTGTCCTGGAATCCTACACAACCTGGTGTAGATACTTTTACAATCATGCTGATAATTTATATTTTAATATTGTTCCTGTTTCTTCATTTCCCCACCTACCAAACTTTATAAGGTCTGGGGCATTCTCATTTTGAGAATCCAGCATATCCTTCTAAATGTCTATCAAAAGTAGGGATGAAAAGTAGGGATGATCTGGAATAAGTAGAAGATATTTTAGAAAAAAAAAATCAATCTTATCCTGTCTGACTTTACTTTAAAAACATTTTTAAAATGGTAGCAAAAGTAATGATTTTTTTTGTGACTCAAAGTCTGCTATACATATGGTATGACTGTATTCTTAAATTAACACTTAAATTTAGATCTATAATGGGTTTGGGGAAAAACAGAGCTACCCACAAGGGCGTCTGGCCCATCCGTTCATGGGTCTGAGCTCCTTATGTGAGTTTTTAACTTTATTCTTCAAAATATGAAGTTATTTTCTAGAAAGCACAGAGCACACTTGAGAAGTGTTCTCCCATGACTATATGACTAAATGAATGAAGAATTTAGTCAGGGCTACGGTCTTATGAGTAAGCGTCGATATGATGTACTTAGAAATTATCCTGCTTAGTTTTATGTCAACTTGACATAAACTAGAGTCATCTGAAAAAGGAACCTCAGTTGAGAAAATGACTTCATCAGATTGCCTGTAGGCAAGTCTGAGGCATTTTCTTGATTAATGACTGATGTGGAAGGGCGTGGCCATCTGAGGTCACTTCCAACCCTTGAAGATAACTCTGGGGAGCACAAGAGGCTGAACAAGACAGCAGGAGAAAGCCTATAAGCATCATTATACCATGATCTCTGCTTCAGGCTCCTTCAGGCTCCTTCTTGTGTTCCTGCCCTGACTTCCCTACTTCCTTTCACGATGGACTACAACTATAAGCTGAAGTAAACCCTTTCCCCAAGCTACTTTTGGTCATGGTGCTCTATCACAGCAACAGGAACGCAAATAAAATAGAAGACAAGCACACAGAGATGGCATGATGTCTCCGGGGAAGTATGTCCAAATTTCCAATTAAAAATTCTCAAGGTTTTATAAGTTAGGAAAGGTTTTAATCATTTCTACCTATACCTTTATTGTTCCCTCAGATCCCTTTAGAATAACTTATTTCCATTCTCTGTCTGCTAGTACCTTTGTTTCATGATGTTTTTCTCAGCACAAGGTCTCCAAAGATCCAATCCAGAGTCGTCACTGGATGATAGACTTACCATAAAGTCCTCTCCCCACACTGGGTTCTACAAAGCTGGAGCTATTCTTGAGAGGCCACAATTTCATCTGGTTCACTTAGCATTTCTCCTTAGTGTCACATCTTTGGTCTTTGTTCGGTGATGAGACACACTGCCTATCACAGCATTGGGCAATACCAAGAATTGTCAGCTCCTGTAGTTTACAAATATGGCAGAATGGAGGAGCTCCATAAGATTATGGAGAAGAAATTGTCATTTGCTACCTAGCAGACTAGCTGCGTACCAGACATTGTGATAGACACTTCAAATCATGTCAGATCAACCTTTAGAGCTTTTTTTTTTTTTTTTTTTTATGAGTATATCATATCTGGTACAAATGAGAACATAGAAAGCTCGGTAATATCCTTGAAATTATGCTTCTGGAATGAAGTAGAATATGCTCCCCAAGATGGTTGATCATGCCCTCCTCTTTCCTTGGCATTGACCTTCTAAGCTGGATAAATGATGAACTTCATCACCATTAGGCTAAAAAGAAAGAGATGAAGAGGACCTAGAAGGTGGTCCATTTTATTTGGTCTTTAGTGGGTTTTTTTTTTTTAAAGGCCTATTATAAAGCATTCAGAAGATAGTGGAAGAAAAATCACTGGAACTGTTCAGGGACTGTTGGAATTTGAAATTTTATAGTTTTTTAAAAAATATTTTTAGTAGAGAAGAAATATTCCCTTTCTAACATCAGATTGGTTTCAGAGATACTCAGGTATCCTGATACTCAGTGATTTTTCTAAGGAAGAAAAACAGTCCCGTCACTTTATTGGAGATAATTTAACTGAAATAAAAAAATTTAAATATACCTTCAGCATTATTAATTAAAAAGTGCTTGGCCAACAATATTTTTGCTATCTACCGAAATTGCAGACAAATTGCAGCCTCCACCTGGAATTCCCTTCAGCTGGACATATTATTAAAGCCTGAGAAAGTGTGAACCTCTCTGTAACATAAACTAGGCTGAGGGAAAAGACAAATGGACACCTGTCCTGCTCTCTCTAATATCAGTGCTGTGATGGGGATGATCTGGCTTACACACTGCTGCTTCTTACTTTCCTTGCAGGACAGTCTGGAGGGCACCACATCAGAAGGTCTTTCAAGGATTTCAGTACATATTCATAGTCATGTAAGGGCCTTCATCAAATCTAGTTAAAAGGCAGGCAGCAAGATTCAACAGGTGGCCAATCCTCTCTTCTGGGTGTTATGTTCCAAATGAAGTGGTACTTGCAAATGACATGAGAAGGAAACGGCCTTGTGTAGTGGATTTATGATGTTACATTGTAAATAATTATTCCACCTAGTGGTTTAATAAAAAATGCTGATTGGCCAAAGGCAGACAGGAAGTGTGGGCGGGGCTACCAGACTAAGAAAACTCTGGGAACAGGAAGAACAGATCAGAAAGACCACAGAGAAAGCAGAAGAAGCAGAGGACAACTATGCTGCTCTGAGAAAAGGTACCAAGCTGCATGACTAAACAGGATAAGAATCATGGGTTAGTTTAAGGGTAAAGAGTTAGCAAGTAGTATGTCTGGGCCCTAGACTGATCAGCTTAAAATTAATATAAGCATCTGTGTGTCTTTATGGGACTGCAGAACTGTGGAACTGTAGGGGGATTTATGTTGTTCCATTGTAAATAATTGTCCCTGCCTATGAGTTTAATAAAAAGCGCTGATTGGCCAAAGGCAGACAGGAACTGTGAGTGGGGATACCAGACTAAGGAGACTCTAGGAACAGGCAGAACAGAGCAGAATGCCAGAGAGAAGCCAGAAGGAGCAGAGGACAACCATGCTGCTCTGAGAAAAGGTACCTAGCCGCATGGCTGAAAAGGATGAGAGTCATGGGTTAGATTAAGGGTAAAGAGTGAGCAAGTTATATTCCTAGACCTTAGGCTGATTAGCCTAAAATTAATGTAAGCATCAGTGTGTCTCTGTGGGTCTGTGGGCCTAAACCTTGAGGCTAGGCCCGAAAGTCCTGGACAGAAACCTCCTACTACATGGGACTGGGGGTCTGCGGGTCTGCGGGTTTGTGGATCTGTGGGTCCAAACCTTGAGGCTAGGCCCAAAAATTTGGGCCATGAGGCTAGGCTGGAAAGTCTGGCCAGAAATCTCGTACTACAGGCTTGTTCTGCTTTCATTGGTTCTTTGTAAATGGGGAACAAAGTATGGTTCTCAAGTAGTGATGAGAACAAAGCAATCACATCCTTGGGTAATCTCCAGAAAATCCTTCCACTTGTGAACTCTGTGACCCTCCTGTAATCCAGATTTCCTAATTTCACACTATCCCTAGCCTTTGGTAGTTCTGGGGGATACTGTGACATGATGTTCTGCATGTACACTGAGCTCAAAAGGAGGTGAAACAGCGCTATGAACTCCTCTCTCTGACTCTGTCACTCTCACAACAAACATTAGATTCTAGAGCCAATAAATAAATTTTCTGGATGGTCTAGATATGGCCCAGGGATGCAGAGGTATGCTTACTCTATCTGCCAGTTTGACATCAAGCATGGGGTAGGATGTCAAGTAACGACTAGCTGCACAGTCCCTCTATGACCTTGGACAAATAACTTGGGCTCACTGCCCCTCAAGTTTCTACTTATAGAATGGCAATTGAGAATGACAAAATACTCCTCTGGGCTTGTTTGTGATAAATGAGTTTATGTGTGAGCAAAGTGAAAAGTGCCACCGACATGGTGAAGTAGCTTGGTCCCTGGGGCAGAGCAAGGTCATTGGAATGAGATGGTCCCCACTGAATCTAACTGTGCTGGTCACCAGCCCACAAGTCAGTGTGATCGCTTTGGCCTTTGTAATTTCAGTTTTCTTTTTTTAAAAAATTGGAATATGACACCAACTTCAGAGAGTTTTTTATATATTAGATAAGAAATGGACTAGCTTATCATAGATAAAATGTGAATGCTGCAAAATGCTTTGGCACTTCAGAACAGAGCAGCAGTGAGGCTCAGTCCTTCTGCATAGCTAGGAGGGACATAGTACCCTAGCAAGGTTGACGCTACTCATTGGAGGATCAGGAAGAAAGTAGTCTCTATACCCTTCAGGACAAAAGAGTCACAATAGAGTCACAAATCATTACCAAACACGTGTCAGGAGCTCGCCTCAGGAGGGATGGTACCTTATTCTTCTGCTCTAGTTCATACTTGATGGTACCTTATTTTACTCCATTCCAATGGTACTATTAGTAACTCTTCCATCCAGGGATCATTAGCACATTTTAAAATTAGTTCTTTGAGCATTTCATACAATGTATTTTTATCTTTTTCTTCCCAAATCCCTAAAAAATCAATCTCCCCTTCCCTACTCATATAACTTTATGTTCTCATTAAAACAAAAACATTTGTAGTCTACTTTGTTCTGTCCACATACTCTTGGGTGATGTGGAACATCCTTTTCTACACTGTGAATATGTATTATTCTCATTGGTTAATAAAAAGTTGACAGGCTGGTAGCTGGGCAGGAAGTTAGGTGAGAAAGTCAAACTTGTGGATGTTACCTAACTTTCCTATAATTCCATTTCTCCATCTAAGGTATAGTGAATAACAACAGTGGTCTCATGGTGTGGCTATGAGAGACCCATGCAAATCCTAGAGTTCGTGTGATTTGTGTAAATGTTCCACAATATTAGCAGTTACTGTCTAAAGTACATCATTGGTGGAGGACCAAATATTTTAAAATGAATTTTAAGACCCATACTACCCAGTCTGCCTTCCACTAGAACGTTGCTTTGAATTCCTAGTCTGTGGCTTAATTCTATTGTTGTTATTGTTTCTAGAAAGTACGACCTCAGAAAAATTCTTTTTTGCCTGATGTATTTTCTCCCTCTCACTTCTTCAGTTCCTGGGGTGACATAAGCACCCCCCTAGCTAACACACTTCATCTTAGAAAGTCTAGCTTTGGCTACCAGCATGGGGATGTCAGGTAGCCTCTTATCTTCATCCATGTCTAACTCTGGGAGGGAAGGGTCATGTGTATTTGCCCAGCCATTCTGATTTCTCATTGTCTGGCCTTGTAGTCAATACCAGGGTGATAATGGAAGGTTTTCGGTGAGTGAGTGGTTGTGCACTTACCATCCAAAGCTTAAAAAATCATGTATGTTCTACTTACATTTTGTTTCATTCTTGGAACTGTTTCCATCCCATTAACGGAAACAATCTCAGCCTATCTCCAAATCAGTGGAGAGATTGATGCTGATTTTAATTAGAATGAGCTCTAAGACAGATAAGCCCAGGCTTGGAAGAACCCCATAGCCCTGTCAAGTATTTGTCCTGAAGTCAGATGACATTGTTTTTCACCATTTTCTAGCTGTTGCTTGGAATCTTGGGAACACTATTTTGTCATACAGATGTAAAAGTAAACGTCCTCCAATCTGGACAAAAGTCAGTCTTTTGGGAACGTTTATATCTTCGTTTAATGATTCCACTTTTCTTCTTAGTTATGAACGAAGACTATGTATACCCAAGTCCAAATCACAGCATCACATGGCGTACCTGACCACACAGAAGTCAGGATACCCAATATGTTTTACAGGAGGTTAAGCAACAGATGAATGGCAAGACATCTGCCATCCACTGGAAAGCTGCCAATACCTAGCATGTTGCCTTTAACTTCTGACCACATTTTAGATTATAGTTATTCAGGATGGGCAGAGTTTGTCTGATCTTTAAATTTTGCTAACAGATGTAAAACATATTTGACCAAAACACCTGTGGTTATTATAAAAGAGGTATAAGATAAAGTAGTAGAAAAAGAAAAGAAAAATTATAAATAGTACCTGAAGCTATGAGATAGTTGGTCTTCATTTGGACCGTAGGTCTTTGGGTTCTCATCTTGTTTTGTATGTATGACTGTATTTCTGTATGGAATTGGGTTGTACCATCTCTGTATCTTTCCTGAAAATGAGCAATAAGGGCACATTGTAACGTCCTTAACTGTTATTTCTACCCTTTAAAAACTCAAAGGTTTCTCTTAAAGCCTAGGAAGTTTTCTTTTCTTCTTTTTTAAGTCTGGAAGTGTTCAAACATGTATGAGCAGGAACAGAACTTTGTAAAAATCCTAAGTACCTATCACTCAGGCTCAACAGTTTTGACTTGTTTGTCACTCTTCTCTGGCACTGAGCTGTTTGGAAGCAACTTTCAGCATCACATTGCTTCCATAAACATGTCAACACAGACGTCTAAAAGACAAGGAAGGACCCTTTCAATTAAATATCTGCCCACCCTTGGATGCTGTCAGCACACCTAGAAGATAGTAGTGCCTTAAACTCGTGAAAAATCGCTCTGCAATTTAACCCAATTGGCTCATAAATGTTTTTGCAGTTTGTTTGAATCAGGATACAAACAAAACACATAAATTATAACTTGTGCATAAATATATTGTAATGTAAAGTTTCTTCTATTAACATGGGTTTTTCCTGTTGTAATTCACCTATTAATTTGCTTTTGGAGTTTCCCGGGATCTGGAATTGCAACAATGTGTGTGTGTACCTGAGTATCTGTCTTCTTTGATTTTCCCTCATGGGTGTTTTTGTTGTTAATGTTGTTTTAGTTTTTTTTTTTTTTTTTTTTTTTTTTTTTTTTTTTTTTTTTTTTTTTTTTTTTTTTTTTTTTTTTTTTTTTTAATTAACAGGTGGCTTCAGCCTTTCTGGGTTCTGGCTTGAATTTTGGTGAGGTGGGCTCATACAATATGGCATATTTCCAAGTGGTACAGATGTCCACCTTCATTCTTGTGAAGTTGGTAGTCACTGAAGATTATTATTTAATCTATTACTTCATGGGGAAAGTGATTATCTAGAGTCTTCATTCTTCTCATTTATCAGTTGAAAGACTTTTATTGAGATAAAACTTACTTTCATGAATTATATTCCTGTCAGTTCCCAAAACAAGGATTAGTTTTTTTTTTTCATCTTTCTTCCTAAAGATGGCTAATGTTTCTTAAATTACCTGTTTGTGAAGTTATGACTTTCACAATATTTGATGTGTTTCTCTCTCAGTTTCTCTCTCTCTCTCTCAGTCTCAATTAATCTCCAAATCACCCCTTTTTTGATGAGTAGAAGCGTGCACAGGCTGGCATCTGTGTTCTCCGAAGCATAACTATAAATATACTTTACATCCTTGTTTTCTCCCATGGTAAAATATTCCAGGCTCACTGCGATCATCGTCTTCTGACCCGGCCCTGGAACCAGACATTTCTCTGCAGAGTTTTCTTTCTTTCCTTTTATTAGAAAATTCATTTTTAGACACTGGAGCTGATAGTTCCTTGCTACTGGGCTTTTATCATTTGTACTCTCTACGTTAGTTGGAGTTACAAAAACTGGATCAACTTAAATTATGCAAACTTGACGTGTTATTAAAGTGGTATTTTATTGAAAATTCAATACTACTGAACTTATTTCTAAGGGACGAAACACTGATATATCCCAATGAATTTATCTTTTCTTAATTTCATTGATCCTGATAGTTTGAGGCACTCATCCTTAGGCACCTGGTGCTGATGGCTTTTCTCTTCTTTAAGTTATTCTTGATTTAAAATACTTTCCCTCCCTCCCTGCCCCTCCCCTTCCCATCTCTTTCTTTCTCTCTCTCCCCTTCCATTTTTCTTCCATCTATTGAGACTGAGATTACACACCTAACTCAGTTTTATCAGTTTTGTGTCTTAACGATCTCCTGCATTTGGCAGAGGTAATATCTCTGACACAGATGTTACTACTTTATCTATATTCAAACTCATCTCTGACATTTATTATAGAAACACATCAGTCATTTTTTTGTAGTAAGAAGTTTCTGACCTGGCCAAACCCCAAGGTCTGGACATGCAGTCCCAAATAATCACACAAAGACTTATATTAATTAAAAACTGGTCTATGACTCAAGCTCATTACAAACTAGCTCTTATAACTTAATTCAACCCATTTCTATGAATCTATTGTATTGCCACATGTTCCATGGCTTTACCTGTGTTCCATTACATCTTGCTTTTCTGAGCAGCAGCCTGCAGGGTCTCTGACTGACTCCACCCTCTTTCCTCTTTATCTCTGCTTGGACTTCCTAAGTGCTCCTAAGCTACCTTGCCATTGGCCCAAAAAGCATTCACAGCAATACATATTCACAGCATACAGAAAGACATCCCACATCAATGTTTCACACAGTACTTCTAATGTATTTATGTGTAAATGAGGAAACACTGAAGCCGTACTATACATCCCATCACCTAAAATATAGTCAGCTTGAGATTGGGGAAATTACTCAGTGATATACCTCATGGTGTGTGTGTGTCCTCTGTATCATGATGTTATATTTCCATGCTTGGGAGGTGAAAAGAGGAAAGTCAATGATGAATATCCACATGTGCACCTGTTAACATCCCTCCCAGGCATCCTAACCTTATCTCATTGCAATTCTGCAAGTGGGCCAAGTACTTTGTTCAGCACTGGTGACTTTTCCCACTGGTGAAAAGAAGTCTTAGTAGCTAAGCAATTTGAAGAGATTAAGGAAAATGGAACACTTCTTTAGAAACACGCCTTTACTTCTTACTTAGCTTGAACCCAGCAGCAAAGGAGAAAGAATAAAGCCTTGGCTAGGAGGCTGTTGATAATGCAGAGCGAGTGATGGCCCTGTAGAAGGAGAGGAGAGTATTTTTCACAACTACAAGGCGGAGTGTGTGCATGCGGCTGTTAGGCAGACCCAGCAGTGAATCAGTCATGTCTGGCATGATGGGAAGATGAGAAAAGAAAATGGAGCTTTGACACCACGCTCGTGTTTCAGACAACAGTGATAAATGAGAGAAATAAGCTTCCTTCAAATCGGGCACCCGAGTGGAGCAGAGAGGCACGGTAATAAAGATCTGAGATCTCTCCTGCCGCAGAGTCTGTGAGCTCTCCCTACAGCGTGCCACCTCTTCCATTCATCAGGCTAAATCAGGAGAGCAGCGGACACCCATAGCTACTCATTTTTATCATCTGGAGATACACAGACTGTGATCTTGACTTTAATTAACTGGCTTGAAGCTAGTTTCTTTGGATTCACTTCCCAAGGCTATATAAGGACTCTATGAAGGTCCCTTGGCTGTGTCCAGGAAGCTCATGGCCGAGAGGGCCTCCAACTCCATGGACCTTCTGAGCATTTCCTTTTCGTGGATAGGATTTAAGTTTTCTGGAAGCAGATAGATCAGGAGAAAAAGCTCCTACAAGACAGGATCTCTCCAGATCTAGCAAGTTGGGGCAGAAGGAGAATTCAGTCTTGTATCAGGAACAACTTTTCAGAAAACAGTCCCTGGGAAAATGTTGTATTTTCTTTGTATGTTATACAAAGGGGTTCATGCTGCAGAAGAGACAAAAGACACAAAGCTCAGCAGGGCCTTCATTATAAAAAGCCTCTCCCTGACTGTCTCTTTCGGTTCATCTGACTCCAGCACTTAGACCTGCACAGATATCTTTCAATCCCTGATGTCTACTACTCTTTTGCTTTCCAGCTTTGTGTTCATCATTCTCTCTGCCTAAAATGTCATTTCCCACTTGCTGGGTTTGACCAGTTCCTGTGAATCTTTCATACAAGTCTGCATTAAAGTCAATGGTGCCACCTCTTCTCTCAACACTCAGGCAAAGATCTGCCCAGAGCCAATAGATCTTCACTGTACCTGCTATGCCCCCTTCCCTAGCTTATGCAGAGTAGGTGAGGCACATTTTTTGCCTATATACAAGTGCAGAGCTGCTCTAGCCAGTTATAACCCTTCTCCCCTGCTCCTTCTACATCCTATCCTCAAGTCTGTATTTGATACAATATATAAATAATTTACACACACACACACACACACACACACACACACACGTGTATGCACATATCAGCTGCATTGATCTAGAATCTGTGTACCATGAAATTCTACCATTTAAAAAATAATCATGGTTCCCAGAAAAAAAAAAACCCAAAACACAAGAGTTATATGAACCCCAGCATAATTTTAAAACATTTTTACTGATGAAACTCCATATACATAGACAACTAGTATCATTAAATTTATTCGATGCCCTGTGCTTCTGACACCCCAAAGAAGTTCATTACCCACTAGCAACTCTTTCCATGTTCTCTAGTCCCCCAGCAACCATTCATGTGTTTTCTGCCCATGGATTCTCTATTTTGGATATTTCATATCAGTGGGGTCATTTAATAGAGCACTTTGTGGCTGGCCCTCCCCACTCTCCATTAGCAGCATGTTGTCAAGACTCACCATGTTGTAATGTGGATTGATGATTTATTACGTCTCACCGTTAAGGAATATTTCAGAGTTGCCTGTGGGTGATCTGAAACATCTGATTATCATCTAAATTATCATTTACGTTGAGAGGTTTACAAAATAAGTGGAGGGCAAGAGTATTTAGTAAACATCCATATGTCTTTTTATTCAGCTTACTATCACCATGTCCTATTGCCATGATGTCACTTTTCTCTCTTAAAATAACTTTTGAAGAGAATCAAAGCCTTCAGTGTCTTTCTCTCCTTTTTGATCATCAATCTAATCCCTTTTGATGTTCCCCTCAGAAGCACCAGCTTTCTAAGTAAATTTTGTACATATTTATAGATAAACCTGGTCAGTAATGAAGAGTATTAGCTATTTCTATGTTGTATATACTTGATGTTTTCCATAGATGTTACAAAGTAGATGCTGCTCTACAACGTTCCTGTCCATTTATTTGCCAGTCTTAACTTTGTGTGTTGGGTTATTAGCCTGGTTCACTTTTCCTAGCTGTCATATATTATTCAAAGCACTTTAAATTTTAAATAGCCAAAGTAGCCTGGAGAAAAAGACTGAAGCTGTAGACCACAAGACCACTTAAAACATACTGCAGATGCTATGGTAACCAGAACAGCATGGTAGTCACATGAATATTGACACATAAAAAAATGGAACAGAATAACAAAATAAGCATTAGTCTACATGTTTTCTCTAACCAATTTCCATAAAATCATCACAATGTACATTGGATAAAGGACAGACAACCACATGCAAAAGCCAACTCAAGGCAGAAAATGATTCAAATGTAAGAACCCTTAACTTCTAAATGATTAGAATAAACATAACACTAATATTTAAGGGCCTTGGCTTGGGAAAAGGTCCTGGTTAAACACCCCCCCTCCCCAAACATACATTAAAACAAAATTTGACAAATGGGAGGACAGTTAATAAAAGCACTTTTCAGCTTTGCAGTTTGTAACATGATTATGTTGTTACATTGTAAATAATTTTCTCACCTACTGGTTTAATAAAAGTGCTGATTGGCTGAAGGCAGACAGGAAGTGTAGGCGGGGCTACACAGACTAAGAAAACTCTGAGAACAGGAAGAACAGGGCAGAGATGCCACAGGGATGCCAGAGAAGCCAGCAGATTCAGAGGACTACTATGTTGCTCTGATAAAAGGGCCGGATCCACATGGCTGAACAGGATAAGAATCATGGGTTAGTTTAAGAGTGAAAAGTTAGCAAGTTATATGCCTGGGCCTTAAGTCCATCAGCATAAAATTTGTGTGTTTCTGCAGGTCTCCCAGTCTGTGGGTCTAAACCTCAAGGCTAGGCTAGAAACCTCATACAACAGCAGTTTGCACTTTTTCTGGTGGTGGTGGGGTGTTCTTCTTTAAGCATATATTAGTTATATGAAATAACAGGTTTCATTATAATATTTTCATAGCTGTTCATAATATATCTCAATAATACTCACTTGTTCCATTGACCTCTTTTGTCTCCTGCTGATACCCTTCCTCTTCTGAATTATTCCCTGTGGGGATCTTTTCAAATATAATAGAAACAATCAGAGATATCAGAGGACAGATCAACCTCTTCCAGTCTTTGTTTTTATTCTTCCCCTGAGACCGAGTTTTCTGTGTAATAGCCCTGGCTGTCCTGGAACTTGCTTTGAAGACCAGGCTGGCTTTGAACTCACAGAGATTCTCTTGACTCTGCTTCCCAAGTGCTGGGACTAACAGTGTGAGCCATGGGAATATCCCCACAATCAGCCTTCAGCTTTCACGTCTTTTCCTGTGATCCAATGTGTTTCATTAAGACTGTTCACAGGAGGATTGGCACCCTACCAGTGACTACACCACTGAAGAAGTATCTTTCCTATTCCATCAACTTTGACTACATATAACCCCTCGGCAATGAGTGATGTTACAAGAACCTTTTAATCTTCTGCGATACAGTGTTATAGGTCAAATCTCATACTGGCCTGCAAGTAATCATAGCTGTTAAGAGTTTAAGACTGCAACAGCCAAGCCATCTCAGAAGTCAGAATTCTATATGCTCTCTCCTCCAGCTCCTTCTCAGCCCTGGATTGGGTAATGTAGATGCCTTATTGTGACTGGGCACTTAACAGTCATTTATTCTTAACATTTTAACCAGTTATGAGACTTGGAAGTCCATGCTGCTGACCACACAAAGAAGCTTCTCTGGCCAAAGCTGACAGCAACTTTAGTGGATGGTCACAAACAACCTTTGAGAAGGTAATGTGATGTCCACATCAAATATGGCTAGAAAACAGACAAACACAAAACCTAGTCTACCCACTAGGGCTTGTAATGTCTGGAACTATAGGTTTATGACTGGATTTACAGTACTAGGCTTGAATTCATGCCCATTGGATTGTCATTAAATCTAACCAAAAAGTGGCTGGCTACTCCTACAACAGACTTTCTACTATTGCATTAGTAGGCTTATCTGGTGGTGTTAGTGCACACAGGGTTCATATCAAAGCAATGTTGTTAATTGTTCCCCAACAGCCTACACAGCACCACCAGCTCTGTGACAGATAGCCAACAAGGAAGAATGATTTTCAGAACAGTTCCAGCTTGACTTCTCTGTCTTCCAACCAAAAGCATCTGTTGTCTCCAGCAATGGGGTTTTACCATCTTGTTCTGGTAGAAAATGGACAATGGTGGTGTTTGCTGATACTAGAGGATCATAGGTGCCTGCCTAACTCACAGGGTATTAGCTCACCCATGGAACTAGGATCTTCTTTTAACTATTTCTGGATCATGGAAGCAGCTTTATTCACCTACATAGAATACCTCTTGTTTAAACATATTTTACTGCATTTTTTTTAGCTTATCAAGTATCAGAACCCCTTAAAGCTCCTTGATTCATCATTGGCTTTGGTTGACCTCACCTTCCAGCCCTTCTCTCCTGTGCACCCTCATTGTTCCCTTCCCACTTATGTGTCACATGTAACTTTTTACTCCCAAGCACTTTAAAGAACCCTTTCCCTCTCTTGTGGGTCCCATCCTAATTTTTCTGGTGTATACATCCGCATGTAAGTGTGAGCACATGAACAACCTTCCACATCTCTTCTAACTGGCTTTGGTTTGAAGTCTATTCTGCCAGGTGTTTCCTGGTTTCGTTTGCTTCTAACACTTCTTTACTTCCTTTAAAACTAGCTGTCTTTAGTGGTAAAGGGTGTTTCTTGAAGAAAGTAGTAAATAGATTGACTCCCCCCACCTCTTTTTAAGAATTCAGTGGGCTGGTCTATGTCTTTGAGGGAATTGAGATAATAATATTCAATCACTGAAAGATGCAAAATTAATTCCTTCCATTGTATTGTTTTGTAATATTTTGCATTTTCACAGTTACAGATGTATTTTTTATTCTCTTTCGTCCAACAGATTCCTTCCAGTACCTTCTATAAGAGCTGGATTAGGGGACTCAATCTTCTTTATCCTGCTTTTATCATGGTTATTGTTTTTTCTATCAACTATGACAGATTTTTTTTTTTTCTGGCGTACTAGTCCAAGTTAGCAGATGTGGTTTTTCCAGAACTGCAAATACATAAATCAATGCCTTTGGGGCTTTAAGTTTCTGTTGCTTAATCAGCTGTTATTCTGATAGACCCGACTTAATGTGTGATTGTGTGTTTCTCTCACAGCTCCAATACAGTTCCTTTGTTCTGTATATTAGCATTTTAATTACTTTATAGTTTGGGGATTTTCCGTTTCTAGTCCTATTTGGTGTTCTACCTGTCTCTTGTATTTGCCTCTACTTCTATTTACCTAGATTTAGGCAATTTTCTGGGATAAATGCCAGGAAAATATTTTCTCTTCTTTTGACATAGAGGTCTCCTTCTGTGGCCACTGTGCCTAGGTTTGGTCTTTTAATGACACATCACAGATTGTGCATATTCTATTCCTACATTTTATTTTTAATATATTAACTGAATACAACAGTTCATCTCCTTCTTTAAACTCTGAGCCTCTGTCTTCTATGTGATCCATTAAATCAGCAAGATTTTCTACTAAACTTATTTGGACCTATTGCATTTTTCATTTCCAGCATGCTTCAGCTTTGTTTTTCTTCTGTATTTCTATCTCTGTATTGGATTCCATTCTTATATCATGTATTGGTGTCTTCATTTCATTTCATTGCTGTATTCCCTTGAAATTCATTCAGGAGTTTATTCATACCCTCTTTCACATATTTGAACAAATTTGTTTCCAGCACCCTCCCCCCTTTAAAGTTTATCTGTATCGTTCTTATGAATTCCATTATTGTGGTATTGGTTGATTCTGTAGAAAAGACATTGTCTTGGCCTTTTTTTTGCTACTTGTGTTTTTTTTCCCCCCATTGGGACTTGCGCATCAGGCTTTTTATATCATTGGTTGAATTTTTGAAAAGTCACTTCCTTTCAGTGGAAGTGTTTGTGATTTTTAGAAGAGTCTAGGTTAGTCACATCAGCATATCATTTTCTTCTCTTAGACTGGTGCCCCAAGCCTCACATCTTATCCCCAATCTCCCCTACAAGTAGTATACTCTCTGTGACAATAGTCATTATTTGGAGGTAGACCCACTGTGAAATAGAGTAATAGTCAAATGTTAAGCACTAACTATTTTAGAAAGTAAGGGAACATTATGTCAGTTATTATAGGTAA
Source organism: Phyllotis vaccarum (assembly GCA_033318265.1). Lineage (NCBI taxonomy): Eukaryota > Metazoa > Chordata > Mammalia > Rodentia > Cricetidae > Phyllotis > Phyllotis vaccarum. The sequence goes on from JARWLC010000004.1 coordinate 112,177,169, forward strand.
TAGTGTGAAGAAAAATAAAAAGAAGAAAAAGAAAAAAAATACAGTGAGACTAATTATTACTATTATTTAATAAGACAAATGTTGATATTTGTGATTTGGGGGAGAGGGATGCCAATGCAAAGAGAAATTTGGGGAGAAAATATAAAGGAGATAATGAGGGCATTTTAATTAAATGTTGACTGACGAGAGAACACTACGTTACCATATAATGCAGAACAGTCATGTTTTCAGAAGCTGAGGCACAGAGATCCTGAAAACCAGGGCAAACTGTGTTCTTTATGAGAGAAAAAAAGTAAACAAAAGAGTAAAGGGGGGAGGAGAAAAATAAAAGCTTTATACGGCAGGAACAGAGATGGTCCTAGTCAGCCTCCTAAAATTGCATTGCCATTAAACAAAGATGGTATAGATAAAAATGGAGCAAAAGCTGGATGGAGATGTAGGTTATAAAAACCGATGACGTGCCTGTTGGCCTTTAACTGGGTTCTCTGTGTGCTTTCCCTGGATCCTGAAAACTGCCTTGTCTCTGGATGTTCTCTCTGGATCTTCATTTAGATGAGTAGATTATTGATGCCATTCTGGTCTTCTGGGTAGCACTCTACTGGTGGAGTCTCAGATCTGGTCTCACTTCTGTGAATTCCTTTGATTGCTAATTTCATCCCCTCTGTACAGATTTGCCAGTGTCCTGTGAGCTGTGGTGTCTGTGTGAAAGTTCACTTATAGACTTTAGTTCCCGCCATGTTTTTAGTTCAATGAATAGTGTGGAGATCTGATCTAAAACTTCATTTCCTCAGTCTCACAGCACTCTGTTTCTGAGGTTTCAGCTTGTAGTCCCATAAGATTTTGTATGAGTCTCCAAGGAGTGTGGCTTACTGAAGTCTCAGACTGCCTTGCCTCCCCATCAGTAGAAATCATCCTGAAATGGCATCTTGCATCTGTTCTATTGGTTGCCAGTGTACCCAGTTCCAAGGCCAGGATGGTTCTTTCCTTTTTTTCTTCCTTTGAACCTAGCTTCTTCTGCTCTCGCAGCTGCCACCTGGAGGAATGGCATTTTGTCCAGATGTTCAGAGTGTACATTGCTTTTGTGATAGTTTTTAAACTTTTTCCAGATTGTTCCCATGGGACTCTAACATTTATTCATCTTAGTGAAACCAACGACGTTACTTAGCATTTTCTTTTGACTCACAGTTGATGTAAATTAATTTGAAAATAAAGCTGTGTATCGCCACCATGAATGTAAAATGATTGTAAGTTACCTAAAATAATGGCATAATAAAATAATAATTTCATGGCTATAAAAATTAAAATATGCTATATAAAATTATCAGGATATTGTTCCCATGGAGATAGAAGAGCATTGAAAGAAATGTGTCTATGGATTGTGCCAAAAAGAATGAGACCTTTATATAAAATGGCATCATTATTTAGATGGAAGCCTGATGTTTTTGCCCCAGATATTGAAATAAAAACTTTTAAGATGCATGGTTATTAAATTAATACAACACTTTATATTTTGGAATATGCAGCATATTCACATTGAACAAATATGTGCATACATGCATACGTGACCTTCAGCAGTGCTTCTGATAGCATTCTGATGTCTGGTGGGGAGCTGCTATGGGAATTAAAGGTTTACTCAGTTCCACATAATGACTCTCAGAGACAATGACCTTGCTAATAATAAAGAGAGTTAGCCCAAGGCAGTGCTCACCAGGGTCCAGGCAGAATTACTTATATTTTACTTACATATATTAATTTAGTTTACTGAACAGCTCTACTGGGTAGATATGCTTATGATTTCTACTCTACAAATAAGGAATATAAGACAAAAATAGGCCAAATGGATTTCCCGGACTTATCCAGCTATCAAGGAAAACTGGCTATGAATTCACCCCTACAATCCTCACTTGCCCGTTTCTTGGGGTCTTTAGCCCATCAATTGATAAAGAGGCAGAGTCTGATAAAGACCTCAGAAGCTGAAGGAGGAGCCAGCATGCTCACACTGTGCTCTTTTGTGCTGACCTGTGGTCTCTGGCAGATGCATTAGGCTTCCCAGACCTAGAGAAAAAGACAAGTCCCTACTCCTGCCCAGGCTCCAGTTCTGCATTCTTACCTTGTATCTACAACCCCTGTCTGTTCCACTGTCTATTTTCCCTCACAACATGACCAGACCCACTATTCTGTATGACCCTTGTGAATATTCCTTATGTCAGTCCTTGCCTACCAGATCCTGTCTCTTGAGGAGGCCTAAAGGATCATTACCAGCCAAAGGATCAGTCACAAAAACATGGCAGCATGGGGAGCTGAGGATTAATTCTGAGGCAGGCAAATTGCCTCCACTGAGACAATACTGGCCATACTCCCTGCAGAGTACCAACTCCAAAGAGGAATAAACCACCTTCAACTCTCCTCCCCTTAGGGTGGCCCTTGACTGAATCCCTTGTCTTCCTGAAGGCTGTTGCCAAGGAAATTCTGGAACGTACAGTAAAACCAAGAAAACCATCCTTTAAGGTGCGATTCTTAATTCCAGGTGCAGAAAATCAATGTGTGATAAACAGTTTTAACCTTCCTTCTTAAACTGCCAATTAAAGTCTCTAGATTAGAAAATATTATTTCTGGAATAAAAGAACAGATGCAGCCATTTATTAAATGCTTATTAGAATCTACTCATTTTGTTCTTACTATCTTTATTTTTTCTGCTTAGTGTGGTCACTTCTTGGAAGACAGCCACTGACATACAGAGAGGCAGGCCAGATAGGGATCACTTCTTCAGGAGAAGCTTACTAGACTTCTAGTGGCTGCCCTGGAACTGTAGGGGGTCATGGGAAGAAGCAACATAAATCTCACGACATTGATGATTCCAGCAACCCCTCTAAAATAACCCAGATACAAGCCTTTAAACACTCTTTACTTCCGTTGAAAATTCAGGATCATAAGATCCTAGTCTTAACTCCTCCAGACTTTGCCATCTTCCACATTCTCGTCTACATCAGCACCAGCCTTCTGCAGACTGCTTTGGTTCAGGTCACTTGCCTTCTTACCTTTGGTTGAGTTTGACCGAAGGAGGCCCTGGATTGGTACCAGCTTCACTTTATTTCCTGCCACAACAGCAGTGGTATATATGAGCTTTTCCCTTAAGAGTTTGGATGAGCGATGCATAGGTCTTGGCACACACCAAACTCTTCACCCATCATTATCATTATGTAGCCTTCCCCTAGACTCTCCTGTTTACTCTGTTTTGGAACATATATGGAAGGTAGAATCTCCAAGCTTACCGAGGAAACAGGGCTTCTCAGAGCAGTCAACTGGGATGGCACTGTTTTCTAGGTTGAGACACATGAAGTGGACCACTGTTTGACCAATGAACAGTAATAGTTCCATGTGGATCCAAGATGTGGACAAGATTGGCCAATAAGGTATAAAAAAACATTCAGGGCCATCAAGGTAGAAGCTGTTAATGTTTTCATGGTGCAGGAGAAGGGCTAAGAGAATCATCAGGAGCAAATGCTCAGCCCTGAGAGAACTCTGATCGAGCAAGAAGGTAGTTCACAGGAGCCAGGATTGAATTTCTGTGAAAGAAAAGAGGCCAGTCTCAGGGGACAGGAGAAAGAATGATCCTGGAGGGTGGAAGGTGATGGTGTAATAGACTCCCGAGTATGATGATGTTCCTTAAGGCCCAGTCTTTGGTCTCTAGCTCTGCAAATACTGTCTTCCTATTTTTACTTCTATGTTGCAGTTTTGAAGGGCATGTGTGGGTTACCAAGGATGCAAGGCTTTCGTAACAAATAACAGAAGGAAAGACACACGGTGCTTGAGTAGCCACATAAAGCATATGCCTCTGTCGGTTGTCCCACATTTGACACAATATTTAAGGAGACTGGCGTGCTCAGGCTTGGCCTTTCCTTGCCTTTGTCTTCAGGGTCCCCTTCAGCTCCATGGAATAGGAGCCAGTCTTGAGTGCCTGTTCAAGGGCCAGTCCTGTCTGATGGTGTGAGCATCTTCAAGGTCTTTGGTAGAACTGGGGTTTAAATAGCAAATTGCACCAGGGAGAAGCTGTCAGGAGACTCCATCAATCTTGTGGCATGTGCAATTTGCTCAAGTTTGTAGAACTTCAGGACTTTTACTGATGAATGTGAGACAATCGGTCTTGGATGAAATATCACAGACTTTTATGGAGCCCATTAAAATCAGATTCGAAACCAGACCTGCCTTCAGTTCGTTCCTGATCCCTCCTCAGCATGGCTGCTGTGCATCTTCTGAACGGCTCTCATTCTCTCTCCTTTCCCTATAGAGCTCAGCGGAGGGAATAAGCAGTATGGCCTACTGCTGGCTGCCGGTAGCACGAGAAGGTCATGCTACCTCTCATCTTGCTCCTCTTCTGCTCTTTCTCTCAGATCTCCATGCACTGTAAGGCTCACAGAGCTGTGGTTCTCACCCCCCCCCCCATACACCTTCCCTTGGGAAGGTACATAAATGCATGGGCCACTTCATTTTCATCAGGGATGGTGAGACCATTGGTCTGGAATGACCCAGACTCCTGCATCATTAGTCTTTCAGGTAGTCTGAATGTGGTCCTGGGCATAGAGCATCAGTGTCTATCAGAGATTTGGACTTTAAGCTGCATCAGGATTTTCCTCCACCCATCTAGGATTGGGGAAACATACACTACTGGGTCTCAGCCCTAGGGTTGCTGATGCAGGAGATCTGGGATGGAGCTCAAGAATGTGCATGTTTACCAAACTTCCAGAGGACGTTGTTGCTTGGTGGTCCAGGTTTTATACATTGAGAGTTAGAACCTTCTTGGAATCAGAAGCTTTGAGAGGTTAGACATCAAGTACCCTCAATGGATGGATAGTCGATGTCTGTTGATCTCTCCAGGACTGGCAAGATGATATTTTCTTCAGATAATTGTGTATCAAATTATTAACATATCCTCCTCTATTTTTATATCTGTTCTAGGCTTATTTTTTTAGCTCTATCTTACCAAACTCCCCAGATCCTAAGTATCCCTGGAGGAGGCATTATGAGGACTATTTGCTTTTAAAATATATTAATTTATAGCCAGTGGTGAAATGGTCCTTGAGGTGTGCTGACCTTTCTGCACTTCATCTTTATGTCTAGTTCTTCTAAGCAGACTTTATTTGCCAATTTGGTCATTGTGAGAAGAGTCATTGCTTTGTTGGGCTCTGTAACCCAACATATTTGAATATCAAATGTGTGTTTTGGGGTATTTAACCTGACCTCTCTGAACCTTCTGCTATTTTCTGGAAGCCTTACATCTACCCTTGAGGGGCTTAAACTGGTTATTTCAGGCTCAAACATACCTGTTGGCTTTCCTGCTCCTATTGTATGGGGCGGAGATAGGCTGACATGAAGAAATCCAGCCAAGGACCTGTAAAGGTATACAGAACCCACTGTCATGATCGAGTTGACATTCAAGTACCCAGGATATGCACTTGGTCTTCCTGTTATTCTGAATGTTGGGTGGACACGACCTAGATTCAAGCATTTCCCTTTCTTGGAACCATTTCCTGCAGTCAGTAGCTTGAACTCTGTCTTGCCATTCTCTGGGCCCTGAGTGGGAGGTAATTTCATGCTCCTAGCTCTCTACACCCTGGTGATGGATGTGTATAAGTGACCTTGCCTCTCCAGCCACCATCCGCACACTGAATGATGTAATTGAATTTGTATACACCGTAAATTTTTATTAGACTAAAGCAATATAGTTTCAATTCTGGCTTCCTGGAGTTCCTGGCTTGTGTCTGAGAATACACTCACTGGTTAGCTGGGCTGGGGCAGTGGTCAGAGGCCTGGGTAGCTTTCACTGGGCATGACAAGCTTTAGAGAATCCCAATGGTGTCACTTGCCTCAGCCTGGTGATGAGTGTAGAGAGAAAGGATGTGGGCAAAGCCTGCCTAAGGCTAGCTTCTAAGAGAAGGAATGATGAATTTTCTTTTGGATGCTTGACTTTCACTTTCCTCTGTCTCCCTCAGCTCCCTTGACTTCTCCTCATATCTATTTCCTCTCCTATGGATTGCTTCCATTTCCAGTGCTATGAGCTGTGGGGTTGTGATAAAGCTCATAATCCACCTTGTAGAGACGTGTTGATATACAGAGGAGGCTCAGTACATGCAGGAGGCTTTGATCACTGAAGTTCCTTTGAATGTTGATATACCTCATGTATAAGTTCACGTTTATAGACTACCATCTCAGAGTTATCCCCAGGCCCTACATAATAAGATTCCACAGTCAGTCCTCAGGTATCTCAGATACACAAACGTACAGGGTAAAACAGTGAGTGATAAAGGCCCAGGGGATAATGGTGACCAAGAGAAACATGGAGGTATGGGGGCAGAGTTTCTCCTCAAGGTCTGGGAAGGCTTCCTGGAGGAGATGGTATTGAGCTGGGTCTTAAAAGATAGATCATACATTGAGCAAGCAGCAAGGCAGTCATGTAATGCCTTTCCAATTTATTCCCAATATCCATCACTTTTGATTGTCATTTAGTAATGGCAGGGTTTCACAGTGCTGTCAAGGCTGGCCTTAAGCCCCCCGGTTCAAGTCACTCTTCTGCATGAGCCTCCTGAGTAACTAGGATGACAGTTCCATGATACAATACCTGAATATTTGGTCATAATCTTAACCCTAAGTAATAAACATCCTTTCTTCTCCTTGAGAGATTTTCGACTGCCAGTGATAATGAGGAGTATTATTTGTTCAAGGACAAAGAGCATTCAAAAGGTGGAGCTAGCTTACCAATTTAGGTCTGTCTGGCTACACAAACGTTTCTCATAGTCACCAGATACACCCACCCATCTTCACAGTCACCTGTTTACCATCTCTGCAAGACAAGGGGACAGTGTCTCTACAAATTAACTAATATGCAGAATGCATGTGTGTCTGTCAACAGGAAAAGCCATTGTTCAAGATTAAAGTTCACATACAAGTGTTTGTATGTGTGTGTGTGTGTGTGTGTGTGTGTGTGTGTGTGTACATACACATGGGGGGGGGAGAGAGAGAGAGAGAGAGAGAGAGAGAGAGAGAGAGAGAGAGAGAGAGAGAGAGAGAGAGAGAGAGATTGGGTAAATTTGCTAACTCCTAAACTAAGTACTCTGTTGTCAAATTACAACATTGGATGTGTGACTTTGTTTCGGATAGGAAGAAGGGAACAAAGTGGCTCAGGCGAGAAACCCAAAGCTGGTGTCATAAAAGTGTCTCCTACAATTCTTCAGCCACAGAGGCAGCTCTTCTCCTCTTGGATATGGTGCCAAGTTCACCCCAAATTTTATTTTCACTCAACTCTCAGAAATGTAGCCATTTCTGGAACTCACCTGGGATATGCCTGTAGGTTTATGTGTTGTTTCCGAGCCTGACAGAAAAATGGGCTTTGATTTTGTTGAAGTTTTTCTGCTTTATTAATGTGGGGTTTTCCCTCTAGATAGGAAGGCAGCTCAATGATGTGTAAAACTTCTATTCTCATCTTTTTTTCCTCTCAGAATTTTATTCCATTTCATCACCTGCTGCTTCCTAGCTAAGCCTTTCCAGAGATGGATGACAGTCCAGAAGCCATTTTCCTATGCAGCTTATCTTGTTTGCTTAAGCTCTGGCTCTGAGGGGCGTGCCTCTCCCCTGAGGGGACCTTGGGTTTTCACCTGATTTTGAGTCACCACTGCACAGCAAATGGTTCTGTTTATCTTTCCAGATTGCAGCATTTAAGTATGTCATTGGAGGTGGAAAAGGACGTGTATTCTCAGAATAAAACATGGTGGAGGAGAGAAGCTGAGATATCAGAATCTCACTGCTATGTCGAAAGCCTCATTTCTCCATTTACAGACTGAGACCAGGGCCTTATGAACACACCTCCTCAACCCTTGGTTTCTGCACATGTCAGAATGAATAGCGAGTCCTGCATTTAGAGTTGTGTTGGGAGTTAGAGCAGGGATAAATTAAAGCCTCCAGCATGTCCTTGTATGGACTCGGGGCTTAGCTTTCCTTTTTATTTTTCTCACCTCCTAGAACCAAACAAAAACATTCTGCTTACCTTCCTTCTAGGAAGGTGGCAAGCTGGAGGAAGCATCTCATTATCAGGGCCTACTCTGTTTCTCATTCTACTCAGGGTCTCTCTCTCTCTCTCTCTCTCTCTCTCTCTCTCTCTCTCACACACACACACACACACACACAGAGAGAGAGAGAGAGAGAGAGAGAGAGAGAGAGAGAGAGAGAGAGAGAGAGAGAGCACAGAGGCCAGGCCTACCAAGGGTGATGTTTAAGGGGAGGAGGTAAAAGGGTTAGGGAAGAAGCTGAGCATAAGAAATCCGAGGGCTTTGGGCATACGGTGAGTAGGGAGAGTGCCTCTCATGTTGGAGACATTTGGGAAGATATGGTTTATTCATTAGAAAGGCTAGACCCCATGAGCCAAGTCATTCCAGGGAAGCAGAAGACCACAGGGGAAAATTGGAGTGAGTGCCAGAGCAAGTCACTGTGTGGCTCTTTGGTTTAGGGTTATGCTCCATGGTATAAGTCAGTGTCATTTGGCTCATAGTAGGTTCCTAATAAGTGGGATAAATTGTTGGAAAACCAAGGCTCAGTTCAAGCTCTGTCCCAGTAGAAAACCTTTCCTATGCCTCTGTCTTGTTACTGACCTGAGGGAGGTGGCTCCACCCTCTGCACATCTGCAGGTACATCTACCTCTCTGTGCTCTAGGGACCGTGTTGGTCTCTCATCTCTCACTTTCACTGACTCACCTGAGAAGGTCACTGCTACATATTCTTAGCCTGGCGGGGAGAGGGTGGGAAGCTTGGCTCAAGGGTCACATGCTTGGAGAAATGCCTATGGCCTTGTTAAAAAGACTGAAGATAGATTTTATATGGAAACCAAGAGAATAGAGAAGAAAGCTATTCTTTCTCACAGGCCCTTTGGGGACATAACTGTAGACCAAGTAATTGCTGTATGAGCACCTTCAAGTATGCCCCTAAACCTGACTCAGTTGATAGCAGGTCATATTTGAAAAAATTCAGGCTAATTAGTATTAAAATAGTCAGCAAAATAGTGCATTGAGTAATCCTGGGTTCCCAGGTGCCCTTAAGAATTGCTTAGAACAGTATTGTCATATTACAGATACGGCAAATGTGACACTGGTGTCCAAGAGCACATAGCTTGGCCTTGGACCGAAGGTGGAGCCTAGGTTCCTGACAATTAGATCTTCCTTGCTGGAGCCCCGCACTTCATGTTAAGTCTCTTCCTTGAAGAAGGGGCTTCTTTGGCTGCTAGAGCTTCAGATCCAATTTCCTTAAGATGCACTGGCTTCTTCCTTTCTGCACCAGGAAATTGACATTCATTGGTTCCTGTGATCCTTAGTCCTTGGGCCAGGGTAATGATCCCAAATTGTAAAAGAAGAAGCTGAGACAGGGGTTATTCAAAGCCATTCCATTATAAATGGAGGGGCTGTGACAATGGGTCTCAGCATGCTTGACTCCCCAGTTAATGTCATTCTAGGGGTGCTTAAGGAATCACTGGAAGTAGCATATAGGAGGCAGCCTACACCGAGAGCATTTGTAATAGCGAATGTTTTATAGCTGAGAAAATTAGACTGGAAAAAAGGAATCTTTTCATGGACCTTGCTCTCCCCTAACTTCTCTGACAATGGCAATGTCTTTTTGCCCCAGACCCCTTTGGTCACTAAAGCTACCAAACTGAATGTCTTAGTTTGGAAATGTTATAAAGCCAGGGATTGATTTTCCTGCATAATATTTCTAGAAAATCTAATGGCCTCATTAGTCACATTTACGTTCTGTTTTAATCGCATCCTCGAGACAAATGCATACGTTTTTCTCCTAGGTTATCATTCTCAGTTCAACAACCACTTAACAAAGCAGGGACAAGATCAGAGCACATGAAGAGTAGAAACTTCCTTTCTTAAGATATGACCCCTTCCTAAAAGGCAGAGGCCAATTATCACCAGAGCTTTGCACCAATTATCAGATAAGAAATATGGATCGCAACTAATTATCAGGATTTGACCTTATTTCGAAGCCATACATCCCCGTAAACTAGGTTAACGTTACTAGCAAAATGTGGATTTAGATCGGAATTGAAGAGCTGTGGAAATGGGGACCGTGTGCTTGCTTTTCGAACAAATGACCAAGACTCATGTCTGGTGAGATTTTCCAGAAGCTTAACCTCTGAAAAACCTTGTTAGTGAGATGTGGATGATGAAAAGTCCATCTCATTAGTATTTGAGCATTAATTTTTTGACATTAAAGGCAGCTCCTTCTGTTTTTCAATTTCTCAATGACTGAACCTTGTTTTGTCTATGAGCCTTGTGCTTAGTGGAGGGAAATGTGTCCAACTGACTAAGACAGTGTAGGGGTTGATTTGGCTGGGGAAATGAGTTCTGATCCAAAGTTCCAGGCAGGGGTTGCTAGAATCATAAACAGGTAACGGGGGGGGGGATATTAAGGAACATTATTGTCCAGCTTGGTGACTTGGGGACTGAGTTTTGCATGGTTAGTATGACATCATTAGGATTTCATTATGAGGACAGATGAAATGTTGTTAGAGGGAAAAACGGCATGATCAGTGTGGAGATGGAGTTACAGAAATGTGCATGTTTAAGGGATTAAGATCTGTCATGGGATGTTCAGGCTAAAGCAGAATCCTCTGGGTGATAGCTTAAACTAGCAAATCCCAGTAGTGAAGAGCTAACTTTGGGAAGTACTGATGTGAATTTGTTGTCCTTCAGATGTTGCATGAATTCCGTTTAGTACTATAATAGAAAACCAGAGCCAGATATTGGGGAAAAGCTGGAATGTCAGAGAGTGGAAACAGATCACAGTCAATTCTCACCCAGCCAACTTCTCAGGCCGAACAGTTCTATCTTCACAGGTCCTCAGACTGACTCTTTATTCAGATAGAATGGCTGAATTTCTACCTTCTTCTGCCTTATATTTCTTTCCCATCTTAGCTGTTTTACTTTCTGGTTCAACTTTCCTAGAGTTTGGATTAAAGATGTGAGCTACCACTGCCTTGGAGGCCTTGGACTCACAGAGATCCAGACTGATCTCGGTTTCCTGAGTGATAAGATTAAAGGTGTGGGTCGCCACTCCTTGACCTTTATGGCTTGGCTGTGGCTGATTCTGTCTTTTCATATTCCAGACTAATTTTATTAAATATATAATATTTCACCACATTCAGAGGAAAGGCCTATATTCTTGTTAGCTCCTCAATGTGGGCAGCAATTCTTTAAAGTTTAGACCTACTGTGTTGGATAGTGCAGTTTGTGACTTGGGCGTTGGGGAACAGAGAGACACACAGAAGGGTGTGCAGCCATGAATATGAGGCACTTAAAAGGTAAGATTTCATGTCCAGATGCTGTTTGGGTGGCAGTTAGTGAGACAGGCAGGAGAGAGTTATGAGACAGAGTGGGGGTAGGAGGGACTAGGTTGGATCTCCACAGTCTACAGATGAGGACCAGGAGGCAGAGGGAGGCTGCTGTGTTTGGAGTCGAGATAAAAACCTGCCTGAAAAACTTGGCCTACACACCAAACATTTCTGGACCTCTGCTTCTTGTGACACTACCTTCTCTCTCAAAAGATTTAAGGAAGAGAACTGAAGGATCAAATATACAAAAGAATGTGGAGTAGCCCATGGGGACTTCTGATGTTAGTTTTACTCTCAAGTGTGACAGTTCATAAAGGCAGGGCTTCTCTGTTCGCTGCTACCCCCCCCCATGGCCTGGAACATGCCTTAAATACAAGGGGAGGGGGTCTCCTAAATTTGTGTTCAGTGTATGTAGCAAGAAGTGTGTTTTCAGCTGATGTGTGGTGAGCAGGGCAGAAATAAAAGTATTCATGAGCAGAGGACCAATGAGGGGTCAGTAGAGAACGTGTCAGAGGGACCACAGACTTTATGTGGCTTTCCCCCTTGGCTTGTGTGTCAAGTCTCATACACTCTCATCTTCACCAACCCTCTTGGATGACAAGGTGGATGTCATTGCTCCCTAGTTTTTAAGATTGAAGTTGAAATCTAGGCAACAAGGAAGCTTGTCCTTCCAAGATGCCCTCTAAGGAGGTTCATGTCCAGGTCATGGTACCCTTTCTTCCTCCATCCCAGGATCTGTAACTCTTCACTTGCCCAAATTACACTGAGAAGGGCACATTTATTTTATAAACCAAATTTTTCAAAGAAAGGATTTTAAGCAAGAAAAAATTGAGACTTAGTAGCATAGAAAGCACTCAGTTGGGATGAACTTCTGCTCAGTGATTAGGTAGAATAACATGCTAACAGCTTTTGGGAGGAACCAGACCTATGGTCCAGCTCTTCCACTGACCAGCTCTGTGGCCTTGAATGATTTATTAAACACATTTGAGCCTCAGTTTTCTCATGATAAAATAAGAATCATGAGCCCAATTTCTGAACGAGTAGTAGAATATTTCTAAATGGCTCTGGTACACAGGAAGGATCCAACAGCCCTCACTCTCCCGTTCTGTATTACTGCATACCCATTAGCCTATTGTTCACTGTGATGTTTCCATTCATTTACATGGGCTGTATTCACTCTCTGTTACCCTCTGTGCCACCCATTCCCAGTTCCCCCTTCCTTTTCCCAAATAGTCTTCCTTCTCCTTTCACATCACATATGCTTTTGAACCTCAAGTCCACATATAAGCACATACATGTTTGTCTTGCTGATTCTGGCTTATTTTGCTGAACAGGATAATCTCTAGTTCCCTCTATTTTCTTGCATATGATATAATTTTATTCTTTAGAAACGAATACAACTGCACACTCCACGTTTTACTATCCATCAGCCCTTTGTGAATGTTAATGGACATCTAGGCTGTGGGGTTCCGGGTGGGGGAGTAACGACTTGAGTATGTGAGCATCTTAGTCATAGGCCAAGTTACAGCCCTCTGTACCTTCCCAGAAGCAGTGTATCCAGATCTTATGATAGTTCTATTTTTACTTTGTTGAGGAGTCTGTCTCTCTATGAATTTCCAGGAACTGATTTACGTTTCTAACAATGTGTCTAAGAGTTCCTTTGGTGCTGGAGAGATGGCGCAGGTGTAAGACTGAGGGCTTTTCAAACAGAGGGCTCCTGTTGTGTTCTCAGTTAGGGAACCATGTTAGGCGGCTCACAACTGCCTGAACCTCCAGCTCTGGAAACCCCACTTCCCCTTCCTGGACTTCAAAAGTACGACTCTCTCTTTCTCTCTCTTCCCCTTCTTCCCTCCCACCACCCCAAAAATCTTTAAAAATAAAAGAGCCCCTTCTGTTGCCACCGTCCTTCCTAATATTTGTCATTTGTCTTTGTGATGGTAGCCTTTGAGACTGGCCAATCAGAATGCAGCTTTGATCCACATTTCACCAATTGCTGCATCCTATACAAACTTGGTCCTCTAAACGTGACTGGAGTGATGAGGAAGTGAAGGCAGGACAGACATATGGACACACATACAGAAAAGCTGGGATCACATGGTTTGTGGTCATTCTGACAGAGCAGCACAGAGCAGCACCAACTACAGAAGCAACCTGGAAACTCGGAGCTATTGTTACGTGCAGCACAGCAGGAGGGGTCAGCTAGGCTCTGTGGACAGTCTCTGTAAGGAAGCAATCCCGGGCTATGGTCATCCTGAGGAGAAGGATGCATAGCTGCTATCTTCACACACTGTCAATATCTGCAGATAAACCAGAGAACGCCTTTGACTGTCGCCTGAGACTTTGCCAATTCCCATGAACTAGAGGCATGAGGGTTCCTGACAAGGTTGTGCTCATGTCAATAATATGCACTTACTCAGGACTTCATCTGCTTCTTACACCTTCATTCTACTTCCTCTGCCCTCCACAGCTGGGGGTTAAGAATGCTGGAGCACTTTGTTTTCATTGTTTTATTGAATAGTTGTAGTTCACTTTGGAAACTGCGTATTTCATTTGCCCATTTATTGATTAGATTATTTGGATTTATTTTGGAGTTTGTTTTTATTGTGTATTCTACATATTGTCTGGCCCCAGAAGAATAATGTAATATAGTTGTGACAGCTGAAAAGCTAGTCTTCCACATATTCTCTGCACCAAGGTCACCATGGATGTGCTGTCATCAACAGAGGACCTGTGGTATAAGCAAGCTTGACAGAGAAAAACTATACATGACAATACCATGGCTACCACTGTCACTTTGCCAAAATGAAGGGAGTTACTTTAATCCAACCCTCAAGAAATTTTTACACATAAGCAAAGATAGAGTTAACTTTTTGTGCATATAGGATATGCAGACTCTAGGAAAAACCCTGAGTCAAGAGAGAAGTCCTGGCTCCGCCATACTCTGAGAACCTTAGCATCTTCAGATTCAACATGGCGCGGGGGGGGGGGGGGGGGATATAATGGTGCAGCTGAACCTGATGGAGCCTGGATGGAAGAGTGACTTTTGTGACTTTTGTCTTAAGCGACCTTTTAGCATCTGGGTCTCTTACCACTCTGGTAAAGGACCCTGAGTAGCACAGTTGTGGGTGGCTGTTAATCACAGCAGTAAGATGTCACAGGAACTTAATAGACACTGTTATTTTTCTAGATCTGGGATGTGCACATGTTCTTTTTCATTCATTCATTCATTCACTTACCTCTGAGCGTCACAAAGGTGCCAAGTCAAGGGTAGCCGGGGGAAGAAGGGATGGTATTTCCTGTAGTCAGTGGAAGCTGGGGAAGCTGGAAGTAAGAAAGCATAAGCAGAGATGGAATTATCTCTGTGACAGAAGGGAGTTCAGAGCCAAGGGCTATGGAATGAGACACTCCCTTCTCACTCTGGGGGTCAGCAAATAAGATTCTTCAAGGCATTCCTGATTTATCCTCAGATTTAAAGGTCCCCAAATCCTCAATTCATATGAAAACATGAGCAAGGATCATTGTTCCAAGGTGAGCTTTTCTGTATTAAAATTGTTTTCCCCACCAATAGGGAGTGTAAAGACCCAAAAGGATAGGGGTGAATGGCGGGGAGGGGGCAGAACTGCTGCCAATGCACAGCTTGCTTTATCAGCCATGCACATGCACAGATCCATGAGACCTGAATGGGCTCATGCTTCATAAAAGCATTTCATGATAAGAGCTGACAGTCCATCATAAAGGAGCTGTGGTCTACTCACCTGCCCTGCTATCCCTGGCTTTCAAGTAGGGAACCTCCTCATTGTGTGCTGAGGTTGTTCATGCCTAAGGTTAGTTTGGGCTTCTGCTATACCTTCCAAACTTGCTTCTTCCTAAGCATTTGGCAGATGACCTAATGTTGGAGACAGGAAGTCTCCTGCACTACTCTTTCTGGGATGCAGTCACTCTAACAGTATCCTCTCTGGTTTTCTCTGCATATAAGAATACCTGCTAGGCTCTACTAAAGACACCAAGGAATCCCTTGCATCTCTGAGTCACCCTGGGTATCTCCTGCACAGGCCATGGCATGCTTACACTCTGCAGCAGACAGGTCAACAGTCCTTGGTGATCTGCATGGGTCACACTATTTCTTGACACCATTCCATATGTGTGTTGTGCTATCTACTTGGAACTCTCCTGCACCTCTTCATGAATAGCTAAAAGCCATTCTCCTCCATGTGCACCATTGCATAAGTGTGTTGTGCTATCTACTAGGAACTCTCCTGCACCTCTTCATGTATAGCTAAAAGCTGTTCTCCTCGACATTCCCCAGAAACCTGGGCTAATCTGCAGCATCCATCACCCAGTATTTAATTGGGTTGCCTGTACACACTGAGCAGTCCTGCCTGCCAGCAGTCTCCAACTGTCTGACTTGATACCTAGCTATTAATGTTATCATGACTCCTAGTGGTGGCTGTGAAGGAGTGAAGAGAAAGAAAGGTAAAGGTTCAACATACCTGGGGATTTGGACCATGTGTCCCAGACACTAAGTGCCTGCCTTGCAAAATACATCATGTCAGTCTTCCCTACAGATGTTAGCACTTTCATCCTCTGAGCAGATTTCTTCTGATTCTATCTGTTGATCTCAGGTAGCTAAAGAAAAGACCATGATATGATTTTAGGGGTTTCTATCCTACAGTCCAACCAGCTGTGCCCATCATTGTGAGGTACAATTATGAGGGTGCATTGTCTCCAGAAAATGGTCTGATACAGTTATACAGAATATGGGTGCATGCCGTTGCCCTTTATGTCTAAAGCCCAATCCACACACCCCTCCCCAATCTTCTCATGAGGCCACTGGAGGATCACTTAATCTATTACTTGGTTCCACGTGAGCAGACCTCAGGAAAACAAATAATAAATACCTGTAATTGCAGTGCTGAGCCTCCCTGGCTGAGTTGGCATGGCTGCAGATTGCACAGGCCAGCTGTTTATCTTGACTTGCCCACCCTGTCTGAGTATCACTATAGGACTGAGCTGTGAGCGCATCACCCACCCTGCACACTCCCTACTTCTGCATAGCACATGATGTGCCAGTCAGTTTGCTAAGCTGCAGTTATTGTCCTTACTCTATTGTGTGACTTTAAACAAATGTTTTCCTTTATCTGGACCTATTTCTTTGTCTCTATCCAAGGCTTTGAACATGTTTTTGTATCAGGATCATCTGCAGAAATCTGGGGAGGTTTTTGAGATCTTCCTGAGTAATGCTTTTTAATAGTTAAAATATCAGATAATAAAGGAAACTATATTGAGTTATAAAAATATTAGAAATGTGATTCTGTGATATACATGTGTTTGTTTATCTGCACATCAAGCAACAAAAATCTATCTAAATTCTGAAGTGGTGATGGATATAAATGATACTTTGCAATGCCTGGGGCAGTTCCAAGAGCTGCACAAATGTATTTAATTTCTGTTAGTTATACAGTTGTAAGTCCACAGTTAGGATTGCTCTAGTCTGTGGCTTTCATACATAATTAAGCTGAGTTTCCCATCTAAAATTTAAGACCCTCCCTGAAACCTACTCAGGAATGCCGTAAGAGAGAGTCCCTGCTCTTGTCTAGCCTGGTACATCTGTGGTTCTGTGGGAAACAGGCCACCTTTCCCAGCTGATCCCAGATGGTGGTCTCCAGAATGCAGAAGCTTCATGTCATTGAGAGGCAAATACAGTCATCCCTCATCATAGGGAACAAGAATCATAAACAAAGATTGGAGGGTAAATCATTCCAATGTTGAATGTGTAAACAGTAGTTCATAACCCTGATGTGGGTGCATTGTTAAGGAAAGTCTTTAAATGTCCTTGTAAACAAGAAATGTCTAAATATCCACCATACATGCTAGTATCGTCCCATCTCCCACTTGCAGGTGAGTCTACTTGGATCGTGAATATTCATCTTTCTGAGCCTCAGTTTCTGTCCCTGGGGGCTCTGATAACTTCTCCAACAACCTCATTGAGGCATATGACATGATTATGGCGTGTCTGTCACTCTTAGAATTGTATAGCCAGTTGACTTCCTTCTAGACACATTTGGCAGTGGCTGCTAGGTGCAGTCTTCATGATGCCCAAGTGTCCCACACTCAGAGCTTGTGTTCTTGATGACCTGGGCCTCATCTGAAAAGTGAGACAATGACCTCTGGCCCAGGGAATGAGTTTGAACTGAGAGCACAGCATTCTGGAGTAGTGCATCTCAGCCAGACAGAGGAACAGCCTGGTTATTCTCGTCTAGTACTGTCCCGACTGCTAAAACCCTCCCAGGAAATCCATTTCATTCTCTCTCCAGAATTAGAAGCCACCAGAATCTTAGAAGTGCCCTCTGATACAGAAAGGTGGTGAGTGAGACATTTGCTTGCAGGAAAGTTTTAATGAGTCCTTTGCTCTGCCTTTATTGCTCATTGTTCCTGAAGTTTCGGGCTGGCTCCTCAATTCACCATGTTTCAAGTTCTTTCTCACCACTGGTGTAGACTGTGTTCCACACCTGGGAGGAGTCATGCTTTAACAACAATAATTAAAATAAATGCTTTATAAAACCTAACAACTTTGAAAAAATTAGTTTCTGTAAATGATTTTTGGATACAAATGAAAATCGGAATCAGAACAAGCTATTAATAGAGCAGAGCTATATAGCAGAGTTTATGGGATGTAAGCAAAGCTATATGAGAAGCAAATCAACAGTGTTAAATGTTTTTACAAGCAATGAGGAAAAAATTAAAACACATAAATCAGTCAACACTAGGAGTTAGGGACCGAGAAATATGAGTAAATGAAAAATATAGTGGTAATTAACACATTAGAACATATTCTGATTTAGACGTGAGTATAAAACTACAGAATGGACATGCTTATTGTTGATGAGTCAAGAATATAAGAATGAAAGCACAGGATTAAGATGAAGGGGGGATAATCCACGGATATGGGATAGATGAAGTGAGGTTGTAAGAAGGAAACTCACGCAGTGCGAAGGACGGGCCCTGGGGTGTGTAAAATTCTGAGGAAACACATTCCTCAGATTTGACTCCAAGGTATACTTGACAGACTTCCGAAAGCCAGAAAGAAGTGCATTTCAGAGAGGGAAAGAAAAAAACAGGGGAGTGAGACCCTGGCACACGCTGAGTGTGGAGACAGAGCCATGAGCTTTTCTGCGTGAAGTGAATGATTTGTATCACGTTTGTCATTTATAGTTTCATCCAGGGAAGGGACCCGTCTCTTTCTGTCCCCTCACTAATGAGTTTGTGACTGCCCATGAGAAAGGGCTGAGAGAGTTTGAAGACAGGTACAATGATTTTAACAGTGACTTGGGGGCAAGAACTACTTTTACCTTGGTTAGAAAGTGTATTCCTGTAAAGCTAGTACTACACTGGGAACCTGACAATGGCAAGTGGGTGTGTTTTACTGAAAGGAGAAGGCAAAGAGCTGGAGACGGGATGAGATGCTACCACAAAGAAAGGAGAGGTCCCAGAGGCAAATGATCCTGTGAGAGAAACAGGTTAACATGGTAAAGAGTTGATGTTGGCATATGAATTGGAGTGTGTCTGCTGACTATGTGCTCAATGGCAGATGCTGCCACCCCTCTGACCATAAGGGCTCCCCTATGAGTGGGTATATGAGGAAAGACAGTTTCCTGAGAGAAACATGGCAACGTCTATCATTTTGATGTTGTATCTTTGCCTTACTGCCTTCTGTTAATGGGACTGTTGAAATAACATGCCTCCTCATTGTATTTCTGCCTTGCCTAAAATAATTAAATCATAGCAGTGTGCATTTCAGTACTGTTCTTTGGCTGGCATGGAGGTGCTGCCCTCTTGGCAGGAGTTGTATTGGCAGGGTCTACATAGTATTTGTATGGTATTATGTTGACTCTATTTTATCTCTGTGCTGGATATGCAGACACAGCCCTGTTATTCAAGCCAAGGGCAGTAGCAAACATGTAAAATCAGATACCCCTTGGGGATGCTTCAAAGAGACTGGTGTATACAAGAACTAAATTCTATTCTGAGGGAGGCACAATTTATCCTGGGCATCTGTCAGTCATTCTGGGACAGATTGTCGCCAGGTGAAAGATGACACTGACATTTGGGGTAAAGTACTGGTACCATTGGTTAGTCATTTAGTCTGTCTGTCTGACTGTCTATATGCCTGTCTTTTCCCCCTCTTTATGTGTATGTACATGTATTCATATGTGTGTAGTTAGTATGTATAGACCAAAGGGCAATACTAGCTATCTTCCTCAATCACTCTATTCTATAGAATCTCACAATAAACCTAAAGCTAATTGATGTAGCTAGACTAGGTGCCCAATGCGATCTTAAAGATCCACCTGTCTTTGCATCCCCAACATTTGGGTTAAAGATACCCATTGCCACTCTTAGCAAGTTGATTTTAAGGACCCTCTTCCTTTCCCTAGTGTGATGCCTGCAGGAGTTAATAGATGTTCAAACAGATTGGAATGATGAGAGTCCAAATTTTGGTTTTATGCTTACACAGGAAGCATTTTTCTCACTGAGCCATCTTCTTAGCCCCGAGCCACTGATTTTGAATCTGAGATCTACCAATTACCAGCTTCAGGAATCTAAATAATCCATTGTAACTCTTTGGACTCTGGAGTCTTTATCTGTAAATAGAACCAAGGAACCAATCAGAATCATTGTAAAGCCCAGATTCTTTGAAACTTGAAGGTCCCTGTCATAGAGTATAACATATAACGGAGTATGTGAAGAGTCCATAAAAGTTAGATACCCTGAGACCTCATCTTTGACTCTTTCTTTCCCTCAAGATCGCTCTTTATTAACAGAGCATCTCCCATATGGTTCGGGGGGATGCTTCCCCTGCCATTTGGGGGTTTTCTAGCTTTATTTTCCTCTCCCCCCCCAACATCTTTCAAAAAAAAAAAAAAAAAAAAAAAGCAGGGCTTTAAAAGGGTGAATGAGAGGATCCTCTTCTTCCAGGAGAAATCTTCAAGGTTAAATCTGGCTTAAGATCCAACTGTGGATCTCAGGATGATTCACTCTTATTTCAAATTTGACACCATCACCTTCTTGTTCAGCATACAGCAAACCAGTCTGGTGTGATGCTGGCCAGCATGGGACATGCAGATGGAGTGAGTCTCCTTCTTTAACTTGACCACATGGAGGATCTTGGCCACAGCATGGCATCAAGATGCAAGATGAATGGCAAGACCAGAATAGATCTCTCCTAAGTATAGACTACTGAGATGCAGCCCCACAGATATCAGGTCCCTACTGATAAATAGGGCAGAGTTCAGGCTCCAAGGGCCTCAAAAGCAAAGCCAGGTTGCCAATGACAGTAGGTTTTATATTAAGTTAGTTGTGATCATGACCATCCCATTTCTGAGTACCATATTACAGGTGGCTTTCTGCTTTTACTATTTCTTTTTTAAAATCTCACAGTCATATAGGGGACATTCCTATGGCCTAGTTGCTATACGAAAACTGAGGTCAGAAAAATTCAAATCTTGCCTCATAGCACACATTGACAAGGTAGAATATAAACGCGGGTTTCCTGAGCCCCAGAATCCATGTTCTATTGTTCTGTCTCATGCTGCTCATTTTCATGAGGATAGGACTTCAGGAAGATATTGGGCCAAGAAATTATCCTGCAAGAGATAAAGTCAGTCTCAACATGCTTAGGAAGTGGCAGAACCAGGTTCTGTGGGGAAGAAGTGAGAAGACACCTATGCTAGATAGTCAGATGTCCTGGGCTTTCAAGGATTCCTCAGCTCTCAGACAACAAGATCACATGCACATCAGTGCAAAACCCCCCTCTCCTGTTCAGAGACTGGGGGAGCCAGACCCCCCCAAACCTGCAGTTGATTTGTTCCTTACTACCTACATGCAGGTTCTAATTCAAGGCCAACATCTTTGCCTTTATTCACCATAGTCAGAGATCTCATATTTGGAGAAGGCAGATGGATAATGATCATTAACTTGTGAGAAAAAGTCTAGACTTGCATCCCATACAAGTACACACTTTCACAACTGTTGCATACAGCGCCAGAGGCATACAGGATCATGAGGCCTGTTACAAGGAAGGTTGTAGACCTTAGTCATAAGGCACATGTGAAACTAGTATGTTGTACATTTATCCCTGGGAGTCTGGAAAAGAAATAAATGGAAACAGATTAAGAAATACATAGGACATTTGACACTAAATTTTACGAAAAAAAAAATGTCCTGGGGCTTTTAGAAGAGAAATTAAAACTCTCATTGAAAAAAAAAATTCAGTCGTTAGTAAGCAGAACACATTCTTAGGTAGTACAATTATACATGTAACATCTGATTCTCACAGTATTCACCATAAAATTCTAAGAAATCTCAAATATTCATCCCAAATAATTTTTGTTTGGATTCATCATGCACAGAGTTCAGCAGTCTGTAGCCTGCTCGAATGTAGTGCATGGTATTTATTGTCAATAAAGTTTAATCAGTATGCAGACATTCATTTGGTTACTGACTGTCCACAGCTGATTTTCTGCTACAAAGTCAGAGCTGAGCAGTTACTATGAAGGCCATATATCTAACAAAAGTCCAAAAAATTTTCTCCAGCCCCTTGAGGAATAGTTTTGAGAGCTCTGATCCAGAAAATTAAGACCATCAGGATATCCATGAAAACATAACAAAGATGAATGTGGACAACATACCCTAACTAAGTAGTAAAGTGTTTTATAAGTACACAAAACTGAAATGGACTTTGTATTGTTGCAAGACTAGAGGATTAGTTTAAAGCAATAGAAGGATGAAGAAATGGCTAGATTCCAGGAGAATTCATGTCTAACACATGATAACTTTAAATTTCAAACCAGTAGAAAAATATTACTTGAGATGTTATGAGGGAGGATATTTAATACTTCCATCATGTCTTCCATTTAAAAAAAGATAGAAAAATAGCAATGCAATAATGATCAATGAAATCATGAAAAAAGAAGATTGATGAATTTTACGACTGGAAGCATTTTAAAACATTTCTAGCAAATGTACATGGCAATATCCAAAATGACATTACTAATGATGATGATGATGGTGGTGGTGGGTGATGATGATGGTGGTGGTGAAGAAGAATGTAAAAGAACACATGAAATTGTCCTCTGCAGGCATACAATATGCAAATTATCCCAAGAAATCAATGGGAAAATAATAATCCAGTAGGATAGCAACAAAGTCTATCCATGCACAGTTTAGAAATGAGAAGTATCAAATAAACAGTCCAAATTCTTCAGTTTTCTCTCTATAAAGAAATATAAATTAAATAGCTATAATTTTTTTTTTATTTATATCTCAGATTAGAATATTGGCAGGGATTTTAAAAGTGCCAAGGGTGTACGAAAGTAGATGCTCCCATGCCTAGTTTGGAAAGTGTAATTGCAGTCTTGTTGGACAGTAATTGGACAGAATCTGTGAACACTGTAAATCTGTCCACAGTTTGACCCAGCATGGCCATGTTTAGAGTTTCACCCTACAGGCATGCTCAGTCAGAGAAAGATTCTAAAAGAAGAGATTAATTGCACAGTGTTTGCATTAGTGAACTAATGGGCAACAGTTTATATGCCACCAATGAGGTCTCATTTTAAGTGCTGATAATGTCTGAGGAGCATATGGATTCCACCTACTAAAGGAAGAAAATTCTCAGAAACCCTTAGTGTCGAATTTAATTGGTCTTAGTCTGATATTTCTTAACTATGTTTAGCTATTAAACTAAGTGTGGTCCTCAGAAGATACAATTCTTATGATTAAGTAAAAAGAAAATATATTAACTATATGTAAAATACCTAATGCAAATAAAATCCAGATTAACTGTATTAATTTGGGGCGGTGTATGACATGTTCTGCTAAAGCCATGAGTGGATAGGTTAATAGTACGTTGTATAGACATAGATTTGGTTTGACTTAATATCTGTCATTTTAGTTCAATGGTGAAAGCTAAAGGAAGGACTGCATTTAGAAATGGGTTTTAAGATTATTTTAATATATGTGGACTTTTCTTGTTAGCTCAGTATTCTAAGATCCGTGATAAATCAAAATCTTCAAAAGCCAGTTTTAATGAGCTGTCACTGATAATTCTCTGAAGCCACAAAGTTTATTTGAAGATAAGTTTGGCATTGTGGCTAATTGAAATGTGAATTAAATAGTATTTAATCTAATTATCCCTGGAATGGAGAAGACTAAGATGCTTCCTGGAGTATTTACTGCTGTGCTTGTTGCTAACGATCCAAGGCACATTGTCACCAAGGCCAAGGCTGCAGGCAACGGTGTTAGAATTCCATTTTTTTTTTTAATTTTACCTAGAAAACTTAACTTCTCTTTTATTTTGCCTTTTTCAAATTATACCAAACCTCTCATCTCCACAGACTGCAATGATGTCACTGGATCTTGGTTTGCAGTTCCTCTTGGGCATGCACCAAAGCATAAGTTAGAAGCCAGCTCTCTTGATGCTCCATGCCGCGTTTCTATTTGAACTTCTTTGAGCCTGAGGTCATCAGTATGACAAAGCAGAAATGAGCCTTAGCTTAAGACTACTGGAATGCTCTGCAGTATGGTAAATATTTAAAGTTCCAGAGAAAGGTTAGGAAAAAGGGAAGGAGAGAAGAGTCTTATCCCTACTCTAAAAACACAGTCACATTTGCAACTCTGATATATTTCTTTAGTCAGGGGCAATGCGTGCTGTGCACCTGAGCTTTGGACCCAGACCTACAATGTACGTTGTAATCTAGGCTTAATCATGTACTCTCCAGTTGACTGTTGGGGGGTTCAGAATGATGAAGGCAGTAACTGGCAGTAAGGGTATCTGGGCCCTCAGCCAAAGGCTACCCACTCTTTCTTACAGGCCTAATTGAGTCCTCATCCAGTATGCCATGCAGGATAAGCCTCTATAATGCATTTTCTAAATGGACCAAGGGCATGGGACGGGGAACCTAGAGGAGTAGGTGTGCCAGAAGTACTAAGCTCTGGAGGGTAAGGTCGATTTTGGGGAGAAAGCATTTAAAATTCCCCATCAGATGTTTCATGAACTTTCCTACCAAGAAGTGCAAAAGGTGCCTGGTTTAACTGTGGTTATTTACAACCAAAAGAAACTGGTTGGCGGTTTTCAGAAAGCAAAGGGTTTTATTTTTCTCTTCTTGTTTTCCATTTCCATGATTTATGATCCTTATGGCTGGCAAATCTCTCCTGGAAAGCTCTGAGCTCAGGCCACTCAGACCCTGCCCTGGTGGGAAGCAGGCTCTTTCTGCTGGGTTGAGGAAGGCAGGGCTCCACCTTCTGCTCAGCAAGGGGCACTCTCCTGGGCTGCTCCTGGTGGCTGATCAGACAGTCTTGTCCCATTCTATTTCTGGTCCTTGGCTACACCAGCATCAGGTTCTTGGAAAGAAACCAAGGCTAAAGTTACAATTAACTTGTAATAATTCAGTTGTCCTGGATGGTTTAACAACCTAGCCTTTGACACTTGGGTTTCCTTAGGTAAAGTTATCTCAGAAGAGCGCCCACTAGTGATGCTGAGGGATATTTGCATTCATTTATGCCTGGTGTTTTCAATACCCTAGTATCTCAGACAGTTCTTTATGGAGTTATCGGCAACTGTGGAATGGGTAAAGAACAGAAGGGTCACTTTGGAGGCTCAGTGACCTGGATAGTTAGCAGAGGGCCTCCTTCCTTCAGGGAGAACCTGGATATTCTAGTGAAAGGCTAATCATCTTAGCACATAGGAGGTACTTAGGAAATAATCCTGAGTGGAATGGAGAGGTGAGGTATTATTTGGCCTGTTCTATAATTCTGTCCAAATTATTAATTTAGATTATAATAAAAAACACATAAAATGACAATATCCAGTAACTGGAGCATACGCTTGGTAGCAATCTCTTGTTGTTTATGACAACCTTCTAAGAGAGACTGCAGAAAGGCACAAGGAGGTTGGCAGTTTGTATAAGGTCATGAAGCTAGTTAATTGCTGAGATGGAATGTCAACTCCATTTCTACTGGTTCTGCATCCTGAGCTTGGGGACACTGCGATCTACAGTCTTCATGCCAATCAGCTGGTCCACTTGGCCCTTACAGGCTTCCACCTTAGTGACTGTACGGTACTTGATTTTCCACAGTGGCTTTCTTCTTAGGGTCTACTCACTGACGATCCCCTAACCTACACTACTTCCAATTGTTTCATAATGCCTTTCATGGCTTCATGGGCCATTGGTCCTCTACATTCTCCAGATACTCAAGTAGGGGCCATGGCTTCGTCTCTGGATGCTCCAGCCATGTCTAGAAAATGTCTTCACTAATACTTGTTGATAGTGACCCTTTGTTTCTCCATTCTCATCCACCTCACCAAATGTTTACCAGTTTGACACGTCTTCTCTAAGAACCTTCTCTCGGTTGTTACTACCTTTTCAAAATTACATTTTTAACATTAAAAATACTAACTAAACTTTGTTTTTTTCCTCTTTGGTTTCATCTTGATATCCTATTTCCAGTTTAGGAAGATGGAGGTTTGAGCTCATTATATTTGCCCTTTCTTCCCTTAAGGTTCTGCCCCATTCTCTAAATGCTGCTGAATGCTGCATATTGTTATTAAACCAATCCCACATGGTTCCTATTTGTATGAGAGCATGTCTTTCATGCATGGTGTATTCAGTTAATGCTTTTAACTCTCAAACATACTTGGTGGGTGAATTTTTCTAGTTTGTTTGTGTTATTGATTATTCTGTAAACATTCATGCTCTTGAATCAAAGCAGAAGCACTTTTATGACTCCCCAGTCCTGGTGTGACCCAGCTCTTACCATAGCAGCTTCTTATACCACCTTGGCCTGGGAGGGAAGTGTCAGTTTGATCAGACCATGGAGAAGTTGAGGTTAAAGGTGTCACCTTGTGTCAGCAGCTCTTCCATGTGGGTTGTTAGAAGACAGTTGTTGCTTCCCCTGTATCATCCACTACACAGACACAGGGAACATTAAGACTTGAGATCATCAGTGTCGGTGGATCGCTAGGGGATGACATTATCCTCATCCATATGGGTGCCGATGTATCCTGCCTTCCAGTTTCTTCTAGTTCTGGATTCATTTTCCATTAGAACTGGCAGTGAGAACACTGAATGTAAACTCTTCCTTATTAACAAGCTGTTGTGTGTGCAGCACAGTATTGATGACTGTAGGCACCGGGTTGTAAGCAGAGCTCTAGAAGTTAATCATCCTGCATTCCTGAAACTGTGCATGTGTTGACAGAGAATGTCCCATTTCTTTCTTTCCTCGGCTCTGAGCAGACTCATGCCTTCTGTGTTGAGTAATTAGGTGGTTTTAAACACACCGTGTAAGTGGAATCATATGATATTTGTACTATGACTGGCTCATTTCACTTAACACAGATCCCCAAGGCTCACCCATATGTTATATATGGTGCCTACCTTCTCGTCTAAGGCTGAATAACATACCTTCAAGGGTGTGGGCTGTGCTTTCTTTATCCATTTATCCACAGGTGAACAATTTCAGTTGATTTCTATTCACACTCTGCTCGTTGTTAAAATATTCAAAATCTTTCCTCTATATTTCCTGGGTGATTTTGGGAAACCTTAGGCCTTATCACATATGCTCCTTATTAAGGTAGAAAAATGAGAGAAGGGGAGAGGGAGAGCGAGAGAGGAAAGGGGTGGGAAGAGAGAGAAAAAGAAGAGATAGAGACGGGAGGGGGAGTAAGCATGCTTAGTGGGAAGATTGACATGTCTTTCGAGTTTATGGATGACAGTGCCAGCATCCCGCACTGCAGGTGACCCACAGAACTATTATCAAGAAGCACCTTGATGACGTCCCATCCACATGGTTCCTACTTTGCAAATATTGAGTCAAAAATGAGGCCTCTGATCACTTTTTGGCACACAGGTTTTTGTTGTGCCGTCCCCCAGCACGTCTTCATTGCCCTCCTGAAGTAAAGTCTTTGCTGTTAAATTACCCACAGAAGCTGGGGAATTTGTTCCTGCCCAGTCCTTTCCGAGATCACCAATAAGTAACAATAAACTTGGGGTTTATTATAAAGCCTTCTGCTTTATAATGAGGCTATTTAAGCTCGGAGTAGCATGAGTATGTCTTTAAGAAGAAAGGATGAGAAGATGCGCCTGCAGCAGAGGAGCACTAGAAACCTAGCCTGCCTCTTTCAGGTAGTTTAGGGGTTGCTTAATGCAAAGTCTATGAATGTTCTAGGGATAGGGAGAGCATGGGGCCAGAATCTGGGAGCAGATCTGCCTAGGCAGACAGCCCTTCATGTCCTTTGCTCTCCATATACTTTATAATGTAACTCAGAAGGGGCAAAGGACAAAATAAAACTATGATTATTATAACTTTTTTCTCATTAAAATATGTATTCATTTTGGATAAGAACAGATAAGAAAGAAAGAAAAGGAAACTAATAATTTTATTACTTATACATTATCACTTTATCTTCTGTGAGTATATCTTTTCCTACTTTGCATAAGAAAATTTTTTTTCACCACAATAAAATCATATTGCATGCCTTTGTTTTAAATCTTACATTTCAAGTAACTACATATTAGAGACAGATTTCCATGTCAATCAATACTCTGCACAGTGTGTTAATGGCTGCATTATACTTTGGCATATGAGTACAGCATAATGTATTTAACTGAAATTATAGTGTTGTTGTTTTCTCTTTCTCTTATAAACCATGCTGCTACAAACAAGCTTATAGTTAATTTGATCGAATTGTGTGAGTGTTCCACTTACACCACCCAGCCCCCTTTTGCCTGGACTCATGTGGTTTGAAGGGAGCGTCTGTGTCTCAGTATAGGATATGACAAACTGGAAGATTGTTCCCAGGCATACTGACCGTGCACATCCTTGTAACAGCTTCCTGACAGCTGCTTTCACCACGTTAGTTGATAACCATCTGTTCTTCTTTCGTCCCTCCCACTGGACCCAAAGTTGGTTCAGCTAATGAGTCTTATTATCTCTGTAATTCTGAGGCCTGTTGTAGAACTCAATAAGATTACTATGTGCATTCAGTTAATATGTGCCTGCACAGTGCCAGGGTGCTGGGCCCTTCAGTGGAGATAATTTAATGGACACAGTAGAGTAAAACCCCAGCTTATAGCTGAGCTGTTGAGTCAGTGTTTGGCCTCCCATGGAAAATGGTTTCTTTGCTCCTCAAGGCCAAACTTCCTTTAATGTCTTCTTTGGCCACTCTGAGCCATACTAAGAACCCTAAAATTGTGAATTCACTCTAAAGTATGAATCCCTGAGTGATTTATTTACCATTTAACTTAGGCAATATGAATTAGTTTCTATATTTAAGAGCTCTCTCTGACCTCCCTAGCTGGACTCAGAACACTTTGAAGGGTCACTGTAGATACAAACAGCATGGTTTCTGTGTCCAAGTGCTCAGAGCCCAAATGCTATCCCACACTCAAGGCTCCCCACATAAACCACCAGGCCCAGCTTGCTATCATGCTTTTTAGCCATTGGTTACACGTCTTCTCTAATGTGATCCCCTAGATTTTAATGGTTGCAATATATTGTTCATCTCTAAATTTACCTAAGCAACTGACTCTAAGATGAGAAAGACCCAATTCTCTCAGCAAAATGCAAAGCAAATAGGAGCTATCAGAAGCAAATTCAGGCAAAATTGCCTTTTAACAATGAATGATATTAGAGACAGCATAGCTGTGAATGGGAGTCCTTTTAAGTATCTGTAGCTGGATCTAGGTTACTGGCACTAGCTTTAATTGTGGGTTTTCTTTATAGTTTTAGCTATTATGACCACCTATGGTCCTTCCCTCCACTACCCCCATGTCTCTAAAACTATGCTAGATCAGTTGATTTCTTATCAAAATGCCTCTCGGATGCATTGGAAGGTTCCAAGTGCATCTGTATAGTACTGTTCTATTTTTCTCACTGAAGTCAAGGCTTTTAGAGAATCTGAGTCCTGGTGAGCCTCTGGTTAGTCCCAGTCTTTTTATCCTTGGATGCCACATATGAATTTTCAGGCAGAAGAGATGTAATAGATGTAGTAGTGTGAGATGTTCTCTCAATATCTTTTCCTGGTGAAGTGGCATACAAAGCCCATCATTCCTACACGGAGAAAAAAATATTACCTGTCTCTCATCGAGGGCAGGGGAAACCTCATTAAGACTTAAATTTGTCAATGCTCAAACATAGAAGACTCTTCCATGAATTGTCTTCTGAGTTATTTCTCATTGTATTCTTTTGTTCGGCTACAAATGGTCATATTCCAGGAGCTAAGAATACCTGGAACAGTTTTGATCCTCCATCACATTGAAATGTATGTTCCTTTGGATATTAATGTGTGGGGATATGTTTCAAATTTAATAAAAACCAGTCTGAGGTATCAGAGAGATCTTCCCACAGGCAGTGTAGGAGGATCAGAGAGTGGTGATTTACACCTTTAATCCCAGCCACAGGGAATATCCCGGAGTGGTAACATATGCCTTTAGTCCCAGCAAATATGAGTTTGAGGTCAGATTAGTTTACAGAGGGAATTCCAGGCTCCCAAGCAGGAAGTAGTGGTGCCATGCCTTTAATCTTAACCTGGATGTGAAACAACTGGGTGTAGTATGAGGTTTCTGGCCCGAACTTTCCAGCCTAGTCTCAAGGTTTAGACCCACAGACCCTTAGAGACACACAGATGCTTACATTAATTTTAGGCTGATCAGCCTAAGGCCCAGGCACATAACTTGCTAACTCTTTACCCTTAAATAAACCATGACTCTTATCCTGTTCAGCCATGCAGCTCGGTACCTTTTCTCAGAGCAGCATAGTTGTCCTCTGGTTCTTCTGGCTTGTCTGTCAACTCTGGAGTCTCTGTGGCATTTCTGCTCTGTTCTTCCTGTTCCCAGAGTTTTCTTGGTCTGGTAGCCCCACCCACTCTTCCTGTCTGCCTTTGGCCAATCAGCATTTTTTTATTAAACTCATAGGCGGGACAATTATTTACATCATAAATCCACTACAACTGTGTGAAAAGGGTCTTTAAGGCAGGCATAGAAAGACAGAGCAGACAGAAAAAGCCACGAGGAGTGGGGCTGAGGAAGCTGGAAGACAGCTGGGTGAGATCTGACTGTGGTTTTTCCTCTCTTGGATATCTCAGCCTTTCCCTGAGATCTGGCTCTGAGTTTCCTTTGTTTGTGCAACATTAATGCGATTATTAAAGTCTATAGTTGCATCTCTGGGAAAGAGGCCAGGATGTGACAGAGAGAAATCAACTGTGTAGTTGCTGAGATTTGTGGTAATGTGGTAAATTGAGAAACTTACTTTTAGTCAAGATGGATGGAAGGGAAGGGGGTGTAAGGGGAACTGCGGATCATCATGCGTGCTGCTGGCACCTGGCAGTTTGCTCCAGCCTAGTTTAGCCACATCCTCTGCCTCTACAGACACTGTGTCCCTTTCTTCCTTTGGATAAATGTCAGCAAATACATCAGCCCCCTACCACCAACTGATTGTCTCCAGTATTCATCATTGCATGTGAGCTTTGCTTACCTCCTCAAGGAGCTACTACCTTTAGAAACACTGACTAACCACTACTGCCTGATTGGTAATTACTTAGGAATTATATAGAAACTAGAATTTGGAATTGTCCAATGTACAGCATGTAGTCACTGTGGTTTGGAGTGAATCATATTTTAGCTAACATGTGATATAACATATTCCTGGAAGCATTACAAAAATTAATGTGACTTTTTAATTGGGAATTGCAGAGCTGCCCTTAGCCCGTCTCTAGAGCCTCCTGTAATGAATGTATTGTCTCCACTAGGAGGTCCCAATGACTGATGGACAAAGAGCTCTGCCATGGCCTGGAATTATTATGCTTTCACACAAAGGAGGGTGTGAGCGACAACTCCGTGATCTATTAGCACTGTCTTTGGGGTTAATGGTGAGCTGTCTCACTGCTAGTGGTCTGTAAAGAGAGCAAAGAAAAGGGAAATGGAGCAGGGGAAAATCAATAGTATTAACAGAGTCGTGGTAATAAATGCAATCATTTATTTCTGTGATGGTTTTTATTGAACTGGTTTTGAACTTGGTCCTTTTCTTTTTTAGATTATAAGTTGGAAGAAATAAGACTTGGTGGGGAAAATCAAGCGTTCTGATAGATACAGCACCCATAATGACCAAAGCAAGAGTTTTCATAGTCTTTTTAAAGGGACACTGAGAGATGAGCATGTATCCATGATCAGAAGACCACGGGAATGCTACCCCCTCTAAGAGATAAACATGGATCCATAGCAAAAACCAGGAGACTGATAGTCCAAAGGATGATTTATTTTTGTTATAGGTAGTTTTGAATCCTGGTTCTGCTTGTTATGAGTGGAATGGCCATTGACAAATTTCTTCATTTCTGAAACAGACTCTCAATAGATAATGTTACTGAGACTCAAACAGTATCACATATACCTGTAACAATCTCCATCACTATGGCTGCTGACACAGCTGCTCATCAAAAGTTTGCTGATGCTGACATTCTGGCATTTTACACCCCATTTTTCTCTCCCAGTTCAGGGACTTCCTTGCCAAAAGACAAGAAAGAGCTGTACAGCATAATTTTCCTATTCAATCTGCTAATTAACAATAGTAACATTAGAATTAACATCTTAGTAAATGGAGTAATTATCTAAAAGACGGTAATATGTGAAAATAACCATGAACTGAGTCCATACCATGGGCATCGTTGAAGGAAAGCTGAGCTAAATGTGAGTGAGAAACAAGAGTCTACTATTTTCAATTTGCAATAAGTTTCAAATATCTATTTTGTTTTTAAGAACACATTATAAGGGGCAATGCACTGATTGTCACTTTTCACTTTTGAAATTGTGTATCCTTAGATTCACATTGCCGGTATTTTATTGAGTATTTCGCATCTATGTTCATGAGAAAGATTGGTCTGTAATTCTCTTTCTTTGTTGCATCTTTGAGTGGTTTGGGTATCAGGGTGTCTATAGCCTCATAGAGTTTGTCAGTGTTCACATGTGGATCAATTTGAAGAGTATTGATATTAGTTCTTCTTTGAAATTATGGTGCAATTCTTTGCTGAAACCACCTGACCCTGGGCTTTTTTGATTGGGAGATTTTTAATAACTGCTTGTATTCTCTTAAGGATTATAGGTCTATTTAAGTTGTTTATTTGGTCTTGATTTGATTTTGGTACTTAGTATATACAAGGTTAGTTAGTTTTTGCTATTACCAGGGAGTATTAACATGTATTAGTTTTGAGCTAGGTTTGCTTCTAAGCATTACTTCCATAATCTAGTGCTACAAGACAAGTACTCCATAGCTTAGAGAATTTATAGAGCCTATTAGAAGGAAAGTTGGGCAAAATAGCATGTTCTGGCCAATGTTAGATGCTGCCTAGAAAGCCTTGTGGTGAACCTGAATTCTCATAGACACTCACAGCTAGATGTGGATTACCCACTCAGCTCCATTCTGAGTTCTCTCCTCCCTAGCATATATCTGCCATTAGGTGCCTATTCCTTCCTTGAGAATAACACATCTCATGTAGACTTACGTTATACAACCAGTGTGAGCCAGAGTGCACACTCCACTCTTTGTTCTTACCACTTCATGGTAGAATGAGGATATTGGCATCCAGAATACCGGCCTTCCTCTTTTGGTCTGTTTAAAGCTCTTCTGCTAGACCCTGACAGTAAGTAGGATTCTACTATTGCCCATGTAACTAACCACACCATGCTTATCTGGCTTAACAGTCTTCAAAAGAACTTTACAATTTAATAAATATCTACTTCTCAGAGCTTTAGTAGGGGTGGATGACATATAGCGGGTTCCTGGGGAAGGTTGAATGGATGTTAAAATATGGTACTCAACTCCCAGCCTTTCTTTTGAGCGACAGTGGGTCTTAGTCTCATCCCTTTGGGGTCCTTTTAGTACCATCCTATCAGCCTTTTCTTCTCTTTTCTCTTAGACTAGAGCCATCCCCCCCCACCCCCCACCCCCGCCCCCTTACCTCTGTTGTCCCTCAGGATCAACCACCTCGCTCTGGTGTTTGTGCTCTGTCCAAGGTGCTGCCAGCTTCACAGGCTGCCAAAGGCTTCAATTTTGTGCCGGTGTGTACTCTTCTGTTACTAAGGATTCCCGGAAGCCACTGTGCCAGACACCCTTCAGTCATTTCTTTCTCCAGCCTGGAGCTCTGAAAACCTTCCCCACCTAGACAACATCTATGATTTGCTGCTATAACAAGATAAGTGCGCAATGCTGCAAGAACATAAACATGGCCATTTCAACCACACTTCAGCCTTTTAGCAGCTGTGGACATGTACCTCTCTAAGCTTGCTTTTTTTCATCTCCACAAGAGACTGAAAGATCTATGTCATGAGATAAGTTTCCCAAAGCACACATTTGATTCAAAGACTTTGAAAAAATTTTATACAGAGGGGCATAATAAAGATGACATTGGTGGCTAGCTGACCTCCCCAAATCCTCAAACCCACATCTTGTAGTATCACTGGAGATGTCTCTCTTTGTCTCTCCCTTCCTCCCTCCCTCCCCCCCTCTCTCACACACACATACACACACACACACACACACACACACACAC
Source organism: Phyllotis vaccarum (assembly GCA_033318265.1). NCBI lineage: Eukaryota > Metazoa > Chordata > Mammalia > Rodentia > Cricetidae > Phyllotis > Phyllotis vaccarum. Next base: position 112,211,139 of record JARWLC010000004.1, read on the forward strand.
ACACACACACACACACACGAGAGAGAGAGAGAGAGAGAGAGAGAGAGAGAGAGAGAGAGAGAGAGAGAGAAAGAATTTTTTTCTAGAAAGTGGGCCCCCAAGAAATGGGAAGATGCATCTGTTGATAATAGGACAGGGGAAAAAAAGGTGAAAATGTGTGAGAAGGTAATGACTCCCTGCAAGAAAATAATGGATGAAAACTTCGCATCATAGCAGAATTTGTCAATTTAGATTTTTACCCTCCTTGGGGCAAATCAGTCACAACTGTCAAGAAGCCACTAACAATGAATAACGAGGAGAAGACAAAGAATACAAAAGTATTGGAAGTGTTGGGAAGTTTCATTTATTCTTTGTGTTGAAAGATTGATTTCTTGGTGCCAAGGTTGATGTTTCCCCTCTTTTGCATGTTTGCATTAGTATTCTGCCTGAAAAGTTAAACACTTGAAATGGATAGAGATTACCTGCCAATGCTTTCTCCATGAATCAGATTCACAATGCAAACTGTGACACAAGGCGAAGGCATTTATTTTATTTAGTAGGGAGTCGGGAGAGGAAATTGCCGGGTTTCTGTGCAGAGACCCCGGGCACTGGTGGTCCACACTAGCATATTTTTTGCTGCCTCCATTTCACTCCAATTCCCCACTTCCCACATCTCATACCTCTTCTTCCTTCTAGACTGTATCCTGATATCTTGGTCCCCTTTCAGACATCTGTGACGAGCGATGTGTTAGTGCCCTGCTCATTCAGATGACAGAATTCAGCTTTCATTCTTCTCTGGAGATGACAGAGAGCTCGGGGTCACATGATCATAGCTCTGTAATTTAAGAGCTATTTGACCTTCAGTAATTTGTTACCCTCCCCATGTATCTTACCTATTAATGTTTATTATTATTTATACACTGCAGCTGTAACTGCCCGTTGGCAGATTTATTTAAGTGCCGTAACCCCATGTGTTTCTCTACCCTTCACTTACCTGGAGTTAATGGCAAGTAGGCCATTTCTTCCTAGATTTTTGCAAGCAGAAAGTCTATTAGGATGCTGCAGAAACCCTAAATGAAGAGGACCTTCATAAAGCCTAACTCACAACAGGAATGCTCTTCCTGAGGCAGCACTCCTGACCAGAGTCATTTACGCCATGTCCCTGGGCATGAGAACTTGCAGGGATGCATTTTATTCTGCAGACTTTCTCTGAAAATTGTCTAATAAGGCTCTTCTCCTGTGTTTGGTGGTACCTCTGTCTCATTAATTGGCCTTTGAGAACTCTGGCTGCCATGGTAGACCTGGATATGATGTAAATGCACCTTGATTTATGGATTAGTATTTGACTATGGAGAAACTTAGAAGTGGGCATGTTTCTGGAATTTCCTTGACAGAGGAGTTTCCCAGTGTGTCTCATGACACCTCATCTCTGAGGCCAGTATGAGCTGGGTCCACAGTGGATTTTAAGAACTTTATGCCTTGGCCCCTGTTTACTTCTCCATGTCTGATCATAAAATGCACTTCTTGTTTTTAGAGGAGTTGCTTTCTAGTTCTTCACACATCTTGCTCATATACTTTTTTCAAGCCACTTTGGTAAATCAATTCAGATCTCCTGGCAGAATCCTCAATCCATACAGTCTCCTACTTATCTTTGCCAGCAATAATATGAGTGATGGAAGATGAGGAAGAATTGGGAATTAAGCAAAGAAAAAGCAAACAAACAAAACAAAACAAAAAACCAAAAGCATTTGGGAAGACACTTTGGTCCTGGTGGTTAAAACGCAGCAAGCGTTAGGACTGTAAATGCCAGAACCCAGATAATGTCAGGTGAGTGTGGCAGCTTACTAGTAATTCTAGCATTTGGAAGGTGAAGAAGCCTGGAGCGTACTGGATAAATAGACAAACAATATTAGCAAGTCTTAGGTTTCAATGAGAAATCCCGCTTCGATAAATAAGATGCAAATTATAGAGGAAAACTTTTAAGTTCAACCTTGAGCCTTCAGACATGCACACGATTGCACAAATACTAATAAAACCCAAACATTTGGTCATATTCACGTGTTACAGTAGCCTCATATCTGGGATATGTCTTTATATACTCATCTGTGTCTCAGTTGCAAATACCGATCTTAAAGAGCATGTAGGAAACTTGTCCTTTCTGAATGGGTATAGCCATGAAAATACCCTCCTTCTCCAGTGAAACCATTGTATTTTCTCTGCTGTAAGGTGTCTTCCTGCCTCTCAGCCCTGTTACGACGTATTAGCTGAATTGTTAATTTCTTCAAAGTAAATCTTAACTGTTGGCCACTAAATAGGGTTATTTTTAGAAGCACTGATGTTTCTTGTACTCTTTACTCATCTCATTTATTGTATGTTTACTTAATTTGCTTGATCATTTGAACATTTCATGACCCTTCTCAAATTTGTAACTATAATTTAGAGCAATCTAATGTGGGAACCACTCTTTACTCAGTCATTGGCCTAGACAGGGATCTATCGTGGTACTACATGATGAATTTGTGTCAATAGCAAGCTAGCTGAATGAATTAATGTGTAGGTTCTCAGATAGTTAGAGGAAGGAATGGTAGAATTAAGCTAGGCTTTCCTAGGCAGCAACCTCTGGCCATTCAGAAATATCTAGGTGTTTGGTATGTGGCTTTATTTTCCTCTTCAAATCATCACCCATTCCTTGCACCTTGGGTCTTCCATAACCCCGATGTCCTTCATCCTTGAGTCACTGACTTGTCCCTTTAGCTCAGGAATGCCACATGGTTCTGGTGGTCACACTGCCTGTGCAGCATTTGTGGACCAGACACCATCATGGGCAATAAGCAGGAATAAGAACATTATGAACTTATATTCTAAACTGAACAAGTTTTTTTTAGCATTTTATCTTTTATTCTTTCTTTAAGTAATTCACTTTGATCTTCTGCTGCTATTCAATGGGGAACTTTTGATACTTATATTTTTATGTGACATATATACTAGATATCAGTGGGAATCATTATTCATTGCCTCCAGCAGGCTCTTTCCATAGAGGGCTAATAAGTTCTCTTGACCTGGGAATGTAGATATTTCATGACACTATATGACTAGTGAATCAGTATAACCTGCTTTTTCTTTGCCTTTCTGGAGGCAAATTGAACACATACCTAACTCTCAGCTGCCCTCCTGGGATGCAGCAGTACATGCTTGCAGTGTTGCTACCTCTTGGCAGAGAAGCAGGTACATAGTGGCAGAACTGAGGTCATGACCACACTAAATAAGTAGATACAGTGTCCGTTCTTGACAGTCTCAGAAAGTAGACAAAGCACTGAGAAAGGCCTCAGGAGGTAGGGTCATTTTTAGTAGAGCTCTCTAATAGCTTTTTGAGTTCTGACTAGCTGTTAATATGTAGAATTTTTACTAAGGTGAGATACAAAGATATATATGGTAACATATGAATTCTTATGTGTTCCAGCTGCCTGAAAAAAAAAACTAATTGCTTATGGTAGTATTTGTATATTATCATTTATATAATATGCATATAATAGATATCCACATATATAAAATATACCATATAGACTTATTATAGTAGCTATGTGTGCTAAACACTGAGTCCTTAGGTGTAATGTATGGTGCAATACACACCAGTGCAGGATAAAACCTGCTACTGATTTGAGAAAATTCTAAGTCCACAAGTTCTAAAAGCCTGTGGGGAAAGTAAAGATATTTTTTTCTGAGAATCTGTTTTTCAGCATCTGCAACGGGCATTTTTTTTAAACCTATTTCTCAGTTTCTCACTTGCAGTAACAAGGAATGCAACACTGCTGAGAAATCTCACTGACTTTGAATTGGGACTCAACCACCCTGTGGGGTGTGGATGTGTGCATCTGCATGTAGGCTTGTGTCTAGAGAAACAAATGGAGTCTACACGATCCATGAAGTTTGTTCTCAGCATGCACAGTTGCACACCCACTTCCCAGTGCAGCATTTCAAAGGGGAAGGAGAACTTTTCTTGGCTTGTAAGATACTTTGAATTCTCACAGTTTCTCTTCACTGGTCCAGATGAGGGTTGATTTTGTTTGCAGATGTTTCTGTTCTTCATCCAGGTCTCTGTAGACACCTTATTTCCCGCCTTAGAAAATACATCAGCAAACAGATGGCTAGCACTGACAGTGTATCATTGGGCTGAAAGATGGTGACTTGGAACATCTTGTTCTCTATGCAGTCAGGATTCCTTCCAACTGGAAAGCCTCACTGCCTGACGGAGACAATCACTGGCCAGTCTTAAATGGACTTACTTCTTTCTTTCTTTAGGTATATGTATGCAAAGTTCTGGGTATAAGCTGATATTTTACCAGATAAGAGCCATTGTTCCAGGTATTCTGCTATCAATCCTTCCCTCATATGGAAGCGGGGGGGGGGGTTTCACTGTGGGTATTTCTCTTAAGAATCTACTTTATTTGGAGGAAACTTAATATATCCAGAGAGCAGAGACACCACTTGCTGTCTAGAGCATGGGACTAGTGTTCATTGGTGAGACTTATTGTTTTCTGTTATTCACTTGACCCATAGGGACTCTGTACACTCTTATATCCCTCTCTCCATGGCTGCCTCTAGGGTAGTATCATACAGACCCCATGTGAATGCACACTTAAAATATGCCTAGAGACTGAAACTTGGACCCTGAGTACTCTTGGGGATGTGTAGCCTTGCAAGGTTTTGAATTAGAATCTCAGGTGTGATGGAGTTGTGTGGTTTGGAACATATACTTTGAGTTTTCATGCAAGTGCATGATCAATTTTGTTGGACATCACCACCTAAAGTATAGATCACTTGAGACAACTCCTTGAAAAGCCCCCCAGATAGAGATTTTAACACATTACTGACAAATGTGAAGTTTTAAGGTCCATGTATTTAACAAGTTTAGATCTACCTAGAGGCTTCTTACCCACCTAATTCACTGGAATATCACAACACAATACTGCTATGGAACAATCTTTGTACACTGTAAATATGCATTTCTCTCATTGTTAATAAAAAGCTGATTGGTGGATGGCTCGGCAGAATTTTTGGGATAGACTGAATTCTGGGAAGAAGGGCAGAGTCCTAGGAGACACCAAGAGATGGACAACAAGCAAAGCATGCAGGAGGAGAGGTAACAGCCACGACCCATGTGGCAGAACATAGATGAATAGAAATGGGATAATTTAAGTGTAAGAGTTAGCTAGTAACAAGCAGCAGCTATTGACTGAGTATTTACAATTAACCCTGTCTCCGTGTCAGTTATTAAGGAACTGGTAATCAGGAAACAACACTCTATTTTGAAAAGAGTGTTGAGGTGATATCTCTGCTCAGGGACCATGTTCATTGGCAATATCTGTCATCGGTTTGGCATAGCAGAGTGATGGTAGTGCATGCTATTGTATATGGACCACAGGATTTGCAGTCAGACTCCGTCAAGTCAATTCTAGATCATATACTTTCCGTGGTGGTCTCAGAAACTATTCCAGAGTCTCCGTGTCTAAGTATCTTCACTTGTAAATTGATAGTGTCCACCCTCGTGCACTTTGGTTTTCATGGAATGAACAGTCCAATGTATGCTGTTCGCATGAATAGTGCCCCATGCATAAGAGTGAATATGCAAACTTACTTCTACTGTAATTAATCATTAACACATACCTCTGACCTTCAAGCCAAAGAAGTTGTTAAAACTCATCTCCTACATTTGTCAATGTTAAGCTTATTTGAGGTTCCAGGTCTTACCACATTATTTTCTAGGTGTCTGTAAAGCATCTCTTTAAAATATTTGCTACAGTTTTTCTGGTGACCCAGTAATTTAACAGATGTATGCTCTGGGAACCATGCTTTTTAAGTGTTTCAAAGTTAATGATTCTTCTGTTGCTTGACCACAAGACATTTTTCTCAATCTGTCATTCCTCAGATATCATGGACAAATCCTGAAACCACATTTAAAGAGTTACTTAACATCACACACACAAATACAAACACACACCCACACACTCCAAAACAAACAAAACCGTCAAGTACAGGTTCCCAGATTTGTCACAGAATGCTGAAACAGAGTTTGAGGGTTGAGTAGAGAGAAGTGCATTTTGAAACTATAACAGTTCAAACACACACACACACACACACACACACACACACACTCCTAAGGGCTTCTAATTTATTATCACATTTCTGTTTTGAAACAGCCTTTTATTTCGTATTGGCACTGTGGCCATCTAGATTTTCCAAATAAGAAAATTTTAAGACTGAAGATTTTAATCTCTGGGTGGAGATTGCTCGGATGCCAAAGGGAAGAGTTTGGATTTGAACTCAGATCATAGCTTGCCTGAAAGTTGATTTGAAATCCTTAAATAGAAAGGAGGAGAGTGACATCTGATTCTAAAGTCAGGATGGAGAGCTAAGGGAAAAGTTGTAGATTAAAAACTGGTGTCTTAAAACCAGCTAGATTAACTGTGTCCTGTGATCTATTCAGATTTTTGTAGCATTTAAGAATGGAAGTAGGAACAGTATTCTGATTCTGTCTTAACTTTCTTCTTTAGATCGTGGAATAGGCTTCTGATGCTCAGACAGAGCCCAGGTAGATCTATGGATTCAAGATCAGGTGCACACTAGCTGATTAAAAGTTTATGTAGGTTTCACATTGAATTTTTATTATTAAGGACCTAGGTAAGAGGCCTGGGGAAATAGTTTAGCTGCTAGATGCTTGCAGAACAAGCATGAGGACCTGAATTTGATCCTAAGAACTCATGCAATAAGTTGAGCATGGTGACACATGATAGTAGTTCCAAAGCTGGTAAGGTAGACAGACAGGTCCCTGGGAGTCGCTGGCCTGCCACAGGCAGCCTACTCTCTTCTGTGACCTTCTCGCCAATGAGAGACCCTGCCTCAAAGAGCAAGAGTGATAACACCTGAGTAACAACCCCAGAAGCTGACCACTGGGCTTACACACACACACACACACACACACACACACACACACACACACACACACACAGAGAGAGAGAGAGAGAGAGAGAGAGAGAGAGAGAGAGAGAGAGCAAATTTAAAATACTCTCTACCTAGTTATTTATTTATAAGAATTCTGTATTGAAAGGTCTAGTCTTTACTTCTAAGTGAAATTCTCTAGAGAGGATTCCACTCTTAAGTTGAAATGGAAAAAGCTTATTACTGGAGGCTTTTTGGAGGAGGCTAAGTTTGACCTAATCAAATAAGGCAATTTGTGACCTGGGGTGGAGCTTGGGGAAGCAGTGTGTAGCAAAGCAAGGGAAGATGGAAGCACCTGGGATGTTCAGAACATGTTAAGATGTTAGCCTGGTTGTAATGTAAATTTCCGTGGAGACAGAAGTTTTATCCCGTGGGTCCCATCATGCAGGACCAGGAGTGGGGACACCAAGGCATTGGGAGCAAAGATGTCTGTGGCTGGATGCAAGCTTAAAGGCGGGAGAACTCCCCTCATTATGCCATGGCATCTCATTATGCCATTGGGTTCTTTTGAGACCCATTATTCTTACCGCTTTTGAAAAGCTGATGCAAACACAGTGGCTTGCTTAAAATAAGAGAACACTTTTTATCCCAGAAAAGACAGTACTGTCATAAAAAGCCTCCATCCCATAGGCAGCATTTTCTATTAACAGTGGAAGATTTAACAGATGTCCATTATCTGGGAATGGGATTTGTTCTGATAATGGCCGGACAATGAGTTCCAGACACAGTATGTAATCCAGAGTCTCCTTTACTCTTAAACAGAGCACATAAATCAAGGCTGACTTTTATGTGACACCTGGACACACCATAACTTGTTAGCAGAGACATTTTTTCGGCAAGTCTTGTATTTTCAATCTGAAATTCAGCTGAGCCACAGCCTCCTACCCCCACCTCATTCCACAGTTATGGCCACAATGCAACACTGACATTCGAGGACATGGGATCGAACTTCCACAGAACTGTAACTGCAGAAAGATAAAGGAATTCATTCTCTGAGGCAGCTGTCAATACCACCCTTGCTCCTCTGCTTCTTCTAATCTGAAGTCCCTCATCCCAATGTTTCTGACATTCCAAGATTATCTCTAGACCTAAGATCTCTAGACTTGACCTTCACACACATACGATGATGGCCAGCACCTCCCCAGTATCATCTTGGGCCCCTGAGAAGGACCTCCATAGCATTGGTTACTGGGTTAATATCTGCACACAAGACTTCATGTGCCTGTTCCATTTCCTTGTTTTCTGTGTTTTTGTTATTTGTCCCAGCTTCCTGACATACCAGTGTGTCTGCTTAGAGGCTCTTCGTGCTGGACACAGCCATGGTCTTCATCATCTAAGGCTGCTGAGCTCTGATCTCAGCTTATCATTCTTAACCTCCTGTTCCATCTGCTCGAATTTCACAGAATTACGGATCTGGCCTTATCTTCCTATGTTGGACCAGACAGACCTAGAGAAATCAAATTTGTTTGGCTGGTTTTCAGGATTAAATCTGCATTCCTTCCGCCTCCCTCCCCCCAGGGTTCAAGCTCTCCTTTGGTTGCTGTAGGTCATATGTCGTCTAATTGGCTCTCCGCAGTATAGTCCTTCATGTCTGTTCTGAAACTCTGTCTTCTCTAGCAGGGCACTGTTCTAGGACAATCCCCCATCTACCCAGTGGCAGAGGAAACACCTCCAAACACCCAGGGCATTGCACTTTTGAAAGAGCATCAGATGGAACCCTTCCTTTTCATCCTCTTTACATGGTCAATCTGCTCCAACCCGAAACAATGAGAGAAAGACATTGCCAATAGTTTGACAACAAACTAGCACATGTCAAGTAGAATCAGTATGAAGTCCTGACACCTCTCTTCTGGAAACTTAAATTGTCTTGCAGATAAATCACTAGCAGAAACTAATAACAGTCAATTCTCATGGGAGAAACAGGCTTATCGGCAAGAAAGGAAGGACCCCTGGAGGAGGTGAGGGGTTCTGTGTATGACAAGGCAAATGATAAGCAGCATGTTAACACCTAGAAGTTGTGGCGTATACTCAGGGAAGAAAATAGGAAAAGAGATGTGTGGAAGAAGTTAGTATCCTGGAGATGAAATAGCTTTATGGTATAAGTTAAAGACCTTCAGTTATCAGGTTAGAAGTGGGAGCCTGGGTCTATGAGGAAAGCATTGATGTGCGGAGCCAATGGAAAAATTTTAAGGAATGCAAATGTTAGACTGTTTACCTCCCCCCCCCCCCAAATACTTGAGGAAGTATATTAAGGGAGATAGGAATTTCCACAAGAGACAGCTTTGGAGGTGCCACTTTAAAGTCACATTATCAATTTTATCAACCCCTATAAGAGACAGAATATCATAGTGGCTAAAGTGTGTACCTCATGGTTGTCAGGAAGCTGACACTGTGACAGGGTGGGTAAGATACTCTCCACCCTATGCTAGGCTGCTTTAACTTTCAGCTTGACACAGAAATCTGAGAGGAAAGCTTCCAATGGGGAACTGGGAGGAGGGAGGGAGGGAGCTTTCAGCCCACACACTAGAGTGCAGGCTCCCAAGGCTGAACACTCTACCGGTCTTTTGTTTTTGGCAGTGCCTAAGGCATGGGTGGGCTAGATGGCCAGCCACATGTTGGGCACCAGATATCGCAATAAATTTTATTTGTAATATATTAAATATAGGATTAATATTTATTGGAAAGTAATTTAACATGGGGGGATTGTCTTGTTTATTAATTGATACAGGAAGGCTCAGCCCTCTGTGGGAAGCACCATTTCCAGAAAATCAGATGGTTTTGGACCATATAATAAAGTTAGCTAAGTATAAACCTGAACTTGCTAGCTAGAGACCAAACAGCAAATAGCATCCCTTTTTGGTTTCTGGTTCAGCGTCCTACCTTGAGCTATCCCTGCCCTGACTTCTGTCAGTAATGGGCTATGATGTAAACAAATGCTCTTCTACCCTAAGCTGTTTTATTGATCATGGTGTTTTCTCATAGCCTACAAAATGAAACCAGAATACCATCCTAGACACCTGCTCAATGACAAAGCTTCTCCAGAAACTCTCCAGAACCTCCATCAAATAAGCCACCCCATAGTATCCAACTATTCAATACATGAGTCTTTGGAGGACATTTTAGATCTAGATCTTAACAGTAAGGCTTTTCACAGTGTGAGAGAGTAGGCCCACAGACTTGGTCGCCATCTGTGCTGCCACCTGGCACAAGATATGAACCTTTGAGAACCAGCCCCTAGGTCTTGACTTTATCAGTAGAAAGTAACGACCTTGATGTCTGTCATACTCTCTTGGGTTATAAACAATAAGGCTATGACAAGTGGATGGATGATCAGTGTTCGTTACATATGTGATTGTCCCATGATGGAGACAGTACAGAATGGCTGAGCAGGGTGCCTGGACTCATGGCTTCAGAATCAGGTTGAAGAGTAAAGGGCCAGGTTAGTGAGAGAAGCCAAACTGTCCTGAACTTTTAAAACTTGGTGAGAATCCAGGGACAAAAAGCAGATATCTTCCTGGGAACCCATCCTTCAATGGTACCTAGCCAACCACTAGCTTCCAAGAGGTTACACCAGTGACAATGATATATATTTTTAACCCACTGTCTGGTTTCTAGATTTTGTTAGAGGAGAGATTTCTTAGAAAGCATGGGTATATGCCTGGGTGGCATGAGACAGGCAGAGAAACTAGGAGCATTACATTATCCAGATCTGTTTCTAGTTTGGAGATATGTTAAGAATGATTATGGTGACTTGATGTGTTCTCTATGGAATCACTCATGAAAGGAAAATCATTTCCTAGTGTTTTGATGCACAGGCCATGCACCATACCAGACTCTCCACAGCTCTGCAGAGCCAAGCACAAAGCCACAAAAACAAACGCAAAAAGAACAATGTCCCATTAGGGATTCTATTGATGATGTGCTTGAAAGTTATGTTGTGTTTTAAAGTTTTATTATGAATGGGGACAAAGGTTTCCTTTGTTCACCTTTATTGCCCTACCACATAATATTGGAATTTCCATTTATTGTGCCTAATTCTCTCCATTCATCTTAGAATTCCCAGGCACATTATTTGTTGAATAAACACACATGCTTCTAAGACCAAGCATGCCTTAAAAATCACCCAGGGAACTTTACAGACGATGTGCCCTGGGATTCTCTTATAGAGATTATATTGGCAACACCTTCCATATCTTACCACAGAAACAAGAATTTGCAACGTGGATCTCAGATGGACTGCAGGTCCTGAGAGCACAGATGTGACCCAAGCCTTCTGAGACTGATTGGAGACGTTTAGAGCTTAGGTGCTGCCTGGCTACTCAAGTGATTGGGTAGTCCTCCTAGTTCTTACTTGGTAACACATTTTGACAATCTGGGGACCCTGCCAGGGCATGTGAGCTTATTGATGATGCTACACTTGGTATTCGGTGGAATAGTAGGAGGTGTTAGGGTAATAGGGCAGAGTCTTTCCTTGTATGTGTCAGTAGATTTATGTCTTCTTATGAAAAATGGGCTATCAATCACAGAAGTTTGGATCCCTTTCATCCTCTGCATGTTGTACATTCCCCTTGATTTTCAATTTCTGCAGTAAGCTAAACCAGTAAAGGCTATCACCTCAAGATATGTAGATGCTTGTGCCAGAACCTTTAGACAGTTTACAAGAATGAACCCGTCTTCTTCATAAATCACCTAGTCTCTGGTATTCTATTACAGCAAGGAAAGGAGACAAGGGAGTAGAGGAAAAGCATGTGCTCATTTTGCCTGGGCATGGCATTCAGCACTACCCCATTCATGGCAGAAAGATACTACCAGTTACCACATATATGTCATTTCCAACCCTGAGTTATCTTCCAACAGTGGTCATAGAGGAAGTCATCGTCTTGCATAAGGTTGCAGTTGAGAGTAATGCATGAGCCCCAGGATAATCAGATTTGCAAAGCTGTCAGCAAAAATGACTTTGCTGAGAGCAGTTGCCTGGGAGCCAAAGGACCTTTATGGATGGTTCCTGCTTTCTAGGCTGATTCCTGTATGCCATGCAATTGCACAAACTATGTGGTAGTATGTGGGTGGAGAAAGTTCATGCAGTGTGTACCCCCTCACACACACACACACACACACACACACACACACACACACACACACACACACACATGATAACAGTGCTGTAGGTAGCTATTGATCCCCACTGTATCCCTTCTAGGCAGTATGTCAGACCTTGTCCAAGGACTGAATTCAAGGCACTGCCTGGATGTTCGACATTCTGTCCTGGATGGTCTTTCTCTCTGAACACCCTGGCTAGGAATGGAAGCTTGCTGGGAGGGCACTGCTTGACTCTTCTTGACTCTTCTCAATGTAGGTTATCTGGACTCTAGTAAATCTCAGGTCCTTTACTACCTAAAAAATTCAAATCAGAGCTACAGAGCAAGTAAGTGAATGAGAGAGAGAAAGAGGAGAGAGAGAGAGAAAGAAAGAGAGAGAAGCCAAAAAGCCAATGTCCCTTTTATCTCTCCCAAGCTCAATTCCTGGGTAGCACTAATTGAGGCTAACTAAACACAAACTAACAAGTAAATCCCCAAGTCTGTTTAAAGCTGAGTAAATGATAACTGAACCAGGCAGGCCAGCCAACACAGCTGAACTCCATGTCCATTCTGGCCTGAAGATGTCTGTGCTGCTGTTTCCATTTAGCTGCCTCTTTCTCTTCTCCTGACCCCTTGCTTTTCTCTGCTTTCTCTGTCATTAAACAGTTAGGTCAGGCTCAGATTATCCATCTGTGATTTGCATATTTTACTCTGTTTGTTTTGGGGACAGGGTTTCTCTGTGTGGCCCTAGCTGCTCTGGAGTTCACTCTGTAGACCAGGTCTGGCATCTTTTACTCTTTATTGTTGACTCTCACTGTTTCTAACCACCAGAGACTGGGCTGACTGAGGAAGATGATTCTGCCTCCATGCTCTCTGCTCTCCACCAATCTCGTGGTATTGGTGGAGTGGGAGGAAAGCCTGGCCACCTTCCACTCTAGTTCTCTCTGATTCCAATGAACTGTAAGTAAGTTCCTTCTGAGTGGTACAAGTGAACATGTTTTATTCAAAATTATATGTAGGCAGAATTTTCCCATCCTTGGAGTCACTTCCAAATTACCACACAAAGGCTTATATTAATTGCAAATGCTCAGTCAATAGCTCAGGCTTATTACTTATTAGCTCCTACATTTTAAATCAACTCATATTCTTATTTATGCTCTGCCAAATGGTGGTACATTTATTAGCCTGGCACCTTCTTTCTCCTCAGTTTAATCACCCCACCTATACTTTTTGCCCATCTATTGACCAATAAGCTTTTATTAACCAATGAGAGTAATACATATTGATAGTGTACAATGGGTCTGTTCAATTCATTATATGATAAGATGAATGTGTGATTATATTTAACCTATCATATAAAAACAATTCTATCTTAAGGATACACCAATAAAGTTATCCCATTCAAATGAAATAAGAAGAAATAGGACTAGATAAAGTAAAGACTTTGTCTAGGCAGGCCAAGAACTTCAAAATATTATATGTGAGTGAAAAATTTGCTGGGGCCCAACCTTGTGAAATCTAAAGTAGAAAAATCTTATATCTTTGAGGATGGAGCTTCCTCTAAAGCCAGTCCATCTATTCCACATGAAGAATGGAAACTTCCCCTCCTTGATAGATCTCTAATTATAGCCTTAACCACCAGTATTCCCATTTTAAGAGAAAAGCCAAACCCAAGTCCTATGCCAAGGTAAAGCAGAATCACATGCTGGGTGAACTTCTCAACCAGGCTCCCCCACTACAGCCTGTCTTTCAGAGCTCATGCTGTGGGGAGTTGGGTGACAGTCCTTGCCTGAGGTGACAGACCCAGAAGTGGGCAGGACCATGCATCACACCCATCTGCTTGTCTTCAGAGACCGTGCCCTTTTTTTTTTTTTTTTTTTTTTTTTCCTAGAGGGGCTGTAGAGTATCTTCAAACTACAGAATCTATGACTTGAATTAAAGGTATTTTAATTTCTCTCTGTGCCCTTTGGAAAATAAAATTGACCTTTACAACCTTCCATTTTCCAAGGGCTGGCAGATTCCTTTAACTCTCACAGGCATTTTAATTATCATCAATTCTGTGTTTTCAAGAAAATGAATTTTTATTTCAAACAGTTTGGAATCCTCTGTAAGGAAGAGGAGCAAAAACCAGCAAATTAAATGTTCAGCATTAAAAACTCTTTTTAATTTAAAGTTGCAACATCATAAGTAGCTAAATTAAGCAGCTAGAGAATTTTGTGGTGTTAATACTGTGTCCTTTCTTCCAGCACGGTAGACAAATGCTCAGGAAGGGAAGGCCCTCCTGGGTGTCCATGCCCCTGAGTTACAGACAGCTCCCTTTAACATGGAAACTGGCAATTTTCCAAGGTCTCAGAATGCTCTGCCTTCAGTCCCTTTGTGACAGGTGTCATCCATAGCAAAATAACTTTCCTGAGTGATGCTGCCGTACAACCACTGTCTGGTGACAGCTAGGACCCCCCCCCCCCCCAGTCTTTGCCAGAAACAGCACTACGCATTTGAAGTCTTGAAGTGGCAAAACTGTTGCATAGGCAGCCCATAAAACCTTAAGCAGATTTTATTGAGTGCATTATCAGAGGTAGCCACTATCCTTAACTCTACTGATGGATATTTGTATGAAATCTTCCTCAATTTCTAGATTTATTTGTTTGCCCCCTCCATACCAGAAGATAATCAGTATATTAAGAGTATCTAGGGATTAGGGATGGTCAAAATGAACAGACTATGAAGAAGGTGGTGTATTAAGCAAATGTGGAGTGTAAGCTTTTGTTATGAAATGTCTTCCTGAATTTTGACATTGTAGCAAGTGTCCTTACTAAAGGTGTCAGTGTCATGTCCCTATTTTGATACTTTAGATTGTTTGCTCATGTCCCTTGATGTTCTCATGGTGAACACCCAGTTGACAGAGACATTGCCAGTGGGTGGATAGCACAGCGCACGATGCTGTGAGAGGAGAAGAGGAGGTTCCCATTGGCTGTCATTATTCTACTGCTAACATCAGTTAATAGCAAATGAGAAACAGGTCCGTCCCCCCCACCCCTTAGCTAGTCATCAGTACCTTGCCATTGCTGATAATACTGCTCCATGTTGGCTACAAACATTTACAGCTTTCAGACTGCAGAGATTCTAGTCCATGTCCTGACAGCAAATGTTGGTCAGAGCCCTAAATTTCTGTATACAATAAGAGAGGATGAGTGATTAGACATGAATGCTCAGCTCTTCAGATCATGTTAGTGATCAGTGACAAGTACCATTGCCCTTTCAGTTGCCATGTGTTTTCCAAGGACAGTGTCAGCCATTCCAAAACCTATAAATGAGCTTAAGGACTTAGATGTAATTGAGTGACAAGTGGGCCACCACCCTGTTGGTGAGCGGGCTGTTTGCAGTGGGTTCTTGTGTCTTACAGTTGTGTGTCTGTGTTGTGCCCCTCCTAAGAGATAAAGAAGGATGGGTAGCAGAGGAAATTTAAGGACATTGGGTGATGATTTAGTCAGCTTCTTGGAAGACAAAAGTGCCTTTCTCAGAGAAAAGATTTTCAGAAAGTAATCTAATCGCACCATATGCCTGCAAAGCCCAGGCTCCCCCTTCTCAGCTTCATCATCCTCAAACCTTCTGCTCCTGAAATCACATTTTCTCTCCAGTGTCCAGTAGTTTCATGAGGTCCCCAGATCCCCAAATAGCTCAGAACATAACAAATACGACTTCTAGCCTTTTTTCTTTCTTGTGCAGGCCAATACTATCTATCAAATGAAAATGTGTTCTGCTAAGATAGTTCTGTTAATACAGTTGATTGTAATGGCTTGTGATACTTTCCATGTCCCATAGGTTCTGTGACATATTAGGACAAATGGTATGGCTGGAAAGGATGAAGCTCTGATGGTAGGCTCTGTGTCACTGGTAGGAGATGGGAGAGCACCTTGGGCAGAACTACTAATCTGTGCCTTAGTTGTCCAACTGTGGCTACTGTCATAGTTATAAAGGGGGAATTTTATAGGTGAGGAGTGAAAACTATGAGCTAGAAATATGCTATGGAAAGAGGTGTTGGTACAGAGATCTTTCAAAAATCTTCTTTGACAAGAGCCAGAGCTAGATTTGAACCACCTAAGAAGCCTGGCCATAGCCCCAGGTTCTTGATTCAGATGAGCATTATGCTTTCATACTTCTCCCAATTCCAATGTTAGGTACAACATATGCGATTATTGCTTCAAGTGAGTGGATACTTTCTGAGTTCTTAAATGTGCCTGGATTTTTCATATGTTTTCTAAAATACTACCAAATTATAATTATTTTTTTATAAATGACAATGAACCTCAGAGAATTTGGGTGTCTTGTCCAAGAGCAAGGGAAAAAAAGTTCTTGCGTTGAGTCATGAATTCTGCCCCTAACTCCGTAGTTCAGTCTCTTTGTCGCTTTGCCCATTGAGTGTGGAGGAGCACAATGGTCTCCTGATCTGGGCTTTTTCTTCTTGACTGAAGCACCACAGCTTTACTTAGGTGTGAGGATATAATAACATATTCGGAGATATCAGAGGGATCTACCCACAGTCAGTCTAGGAGGATCAGACAGTGGTAACCCACACCTTTAATCCCAGCACAGGGAATATCCTGAGAGTGGTGACCTACACTCTTAATCCGATCTGAGCTTGAGGTCATCTTAGTTTGCAGAAGGAGTTCCAGGTTTCCAGGCAGGCAGTGGTGGTGCCACGCCTTAACTGAGCATAGAAAGTATTTAAGGCAGGCATAGAAAGACAGAGGAGGCAGAAGAAGCCAGGAGGAGGGAGGCTGAGGAAGCTGGAAGACAGCTGGGTGAGATCTGACTGTGGTGTTTACCTTTTCTAATATCTCACTTTTCCCAGGGATCTGGCCCTGAGTTTCCTTTATTTGTGCAACACTTAGGGGCTATTCTCTCACTTTCCTCCTAGTCCTTCTCTTCCTCTCCCTAATCATCATCATCACCATCACCATCACCATCATAGTCATCCCCATAATACTCATAAAGCTAAATTTTTGGCTCTTACCTTGTGTCCTTGAATACGTTACAATCACGTTGAGGGAACAGGGAGCTGGGTATTGCCTCTGTGAGTAAAAGAACTTATTGTACAAGTCTGAACAGGCATCTGCCATAATTCTGACAGTTTGGGAGGAAAGCTGACTGGGGCAGCAGTGAGAGAATGAAGAGAACAGACACACAAGCAGAAAAACTGGTTTCATCTGGGTTATGCTCTCCGGTAGAGCCACACCAACCACCTTAGTGGAGCCTCAGCGCATTCATTCTCTACAGCACACGGGGAGAGGAATTAACTAGTCTTGGTAGGAGGTGAAACATCAAGGAACCAGTTGCCATGGATAGTTTTTGCACATATTAGTCAATCCTCCATGTTAGCATATGGACCAGAGGAAGAAGTTTTCTAATTCTGAACCAGACCCCTATGAGTAACTTTGCCAGTTACCTATAATCTACAGCTTTGGGCCTGGCTGGCACATATCAAGCTATACACTTTCACTAAGAACGTCCTACAAGTACCTGATTTTGAATCTTCAAACTCCAAGTAGAAACCAGACACATAAGCATGATCATCTGTAATCTCAGTAGTCCTCTGGGGAGATGGGAGGTAGGAACAAGGGAACCTTTCAGTAGCAGAACAGAGGGCATCAGAAACAATATAGAAAGTGAGGACAAATATACAAGGTTGTCTGTTGACCTTCGCACGTGTGCTCTGACATGTGCACACCTGTATCTACACACATGAATATATATGCACACATGCACACACAATGTTTAGTTGTGACATATTAAAAGGATTATTCATGTAATGTCATATAACTTATTCAGATGCATACATAGTTATGTGTAAGCACTAACCGCTCCCTGTGCTCCCATAATTTAAAATCTATAGAGACAAAGTGACCCAGAGAATTCACATACACTCTCTTTTTCTTAGCTGTACTTGGGTACAGTGTAATTATAGGGATGGAAGTGCTAAAACTTACAGATGGGATCCCTCGAATAATTTGTAAAGTTGTACGTTTTTATTGTCACAGGTGGTTGAGGTTTTCAGGAAGTGATTTAAAATCAGGGGATAAAGAATGCAATTATTTCTCCAAAATGCAAATGTGCAGCTTTGATTACATTGGATGTGAGTCCTCATATTTTTCCTCTCTATCAGAAAATATAACGAAACTTTATTTACTACTTTTTTTTTTTCAGAGAAATGAATTTCCTAAATGTTTAGCACAATCCTGTGATCTAAGATGCTGGAGAGACTACTCCTGTAAAACATCATTGGGGAGATAATATAAGCTAAATAATTTTATCTGTTCAGCATACTGGCCAATAATGATGAGTGTGTCAAGGGAGGAAACAGAGACCTAGGAGATGTTTTATGGTGTGTGAGTGTGGAGCTGACTGGAGGTGTCAGGAGTGGTGAAGAGCAGAGCACTTTATGCATCGAAGCTCGGATGCACACTCACTCCTGGCTACTCATGGGTACCTCCTTTTACAGGCTCTTGGCAGTTTTACAGCTATGCCAGCCGTGCCATAAGCAGTTGTTTTGTCTCACAACTTCTGCGAAGATGGTACAATCTGCAAAGTTAGAATAAGTCTTTCCACACCATTAAATTTTAACATTTCACATTTCCAAGTATTTGGCTACTAACACAGCATTACTTTTAATGAGAAATCTCAAAGCTGATTTCTCGCCAGCTGTCACTGTTGAATAGTTAGACGTTAAATCCTTCAGCAAGACTAAGGGAGAGGCAGAAAGAGCAAGGAAGTGACATTAATGACTTAATCAAAATATGTTTACTTGGAAATGTATAGAGACTGAATATTTACTATTTTGGAGGCGGTAAAACTACTTTTTTTTTTTTTTTTTTTTTTTTTTTTTTTTTTTTTTTTTTTTTTTTGCTACAGACTTTATTTATTTCCTTGACTTTTGAGGAATAACTAAATAGTCAAGACATGAAATTCTCCCTGAATGTGGTTCACAGTTTCATAGTAGGTATGAAATCCTTTGTCTTTCTTCAATCTAAATGCTGACTATGTTTCTTGTAGGCCCCCAAATTACCAAATTAGAGTTTTTGTGCTCCTAAAAGTATTGCTAACTAGTCTCATTTTATATGAACAAATCAGTAATCTGAATGCCCCTTAGCAACAGAAGTTGTCTCTATCTCAACATTGTCCTTTCCTTTAATATCTATGTCCCTTGTTAATATTTTGCTTCCAAAGACACTGCTATTAGATTTAGAGCCCAACTGGATAATGAGGGGTGACTTCATTTCTAGATCCTTACTTTACACACAACTAAAGAGATCCTTTTCTAAATAAGATTATATACAGGAACATAGAGACGATTCTATTTCTAGTCCATTCATGTGACTACATGCGTCTAAACCACCATGCCCATGTCCTTGTCATGAACTGGTCACATCGCCCCCTTAATTTTTTAAATGGATGAACGTTAGCTACAAAATTCCTCTCTACATAGTTTCAGGCTCAGCTAAGAGCTGACATACCCCAATAACACTGAGTGGCAACTCTGAGAAAAATGGCCACCATGAGTTTGAAGTTCAGGTGAACATTGGAGCCAGAGGTAGACTTAGGAGACTATGTCTGTTTCTATAACTCATTCGCATATCACCCTATCAGGACATGAAGTAGAAACACACTGAAGTAGAAACACACTGCCCTCGTGACTTGTTTATTTGACAAAGGGTGATCAGAACTTGCAAAAGCATCTTTAAAAGCTGTGATGGTGGATTGTGGCCCATGCCGCCTCTGCTCTACTTTGAGATAAGACAGTGTTCTTCCTACCTCTAAATACAAGGAAATCACTCTCTCCCAAGACCTTCATCACCACCCTTTATTTCCCCCATTTCACTCTCCTAACCCTGCTCCTTCCATCCTCAGGATGTGTTGCTCCCCACCCAAAGCATCATGGAATAACTTACGCTGTAGCAAGGTACTACAATTACAACCCATGCCTCTGCTGCCAACTTATGTCCTCATCCACTGTTATCAGTCGGTGTTCAAGGCAGACATATTTTTCTTTAAGTGAAGGCGTTTATTTAAAACATGATTCTCAATATTCACTTTTGAACTTTGACGATAAAAAGGAAGGAATGGAAACTTCCATGCTCTTAACTTCCATTCAGAGCACAATCTTAGATAAGAAAATATAAATTTGAAGTCATTGAATGTTTCATTTTTTTTCTCTCTTAAATATACTTCTGATTAACTACCCTCCCACACAACCTGAGAAAGAGCAAAACTGAATATGAGAACACAGTCTTGCTCGTGGAAAGTAATATTATACAGGAGGGGGTGGGGTGAGGCTTGAGTTCTTTGGTAGTACCAGAATAATATGAGGGGAGGCTGCTGTTGAGTAATAGCATCCCACAAATTCTGAAGTAACATCTGACAATGCCAGTGCCCAGGTGTGAATGGATGACCTCCTTCTATTCTCTTGTGCCCTGCTATGCTTCTAAACAGGAGGCTTATATAGTGCTGGCTGGAGCGTTTATGATGCTCCTACTGGTCAGGATGTTTGACTGCATACCCTTGTAGACAGAAAAGTAAGATTGCAGGCAGCTTGGGGTTGGAGAGCAGCTTGTGTACTCAGGTCAAATGCAGCTTTACTAGTGATATCCAGGATTATTAGTTCTTGTCTTTAAAGCATGCTGTTACTAGGGCTTTTATAAGAATCATGTGATGCTATATTTCTGGTATGCAGTAGCCACTCAATCAGCTATTTTGAGTTCCTGTTAATTCCTTTCCTCTGACTCCCTTCCTCATCAATGGACTATGTTGCCTTATTATGGCTACAGATTTACTCTGACTTGCTACTTTATCAATTAATCACCAGACAACAACACCAATGTTAACACTAGACATCACTGCACTGCTCAGCTACTCGAATGTACCACTGTACTTTGAGTTTTATATGCAGCCATAAGATTGGCCAGACCCTGCTCCAGGTTGGATAATCTTAGATTCCTATCAAGTTAATGCTGTTTCTTTGTGTGTCAGATCTTCCCTCTTTCTAATAGCTCCTCCCCCTGTACGTTATTCACAGTAGACCAAGTAGCACCGTGAAACAATCGCCCCTCATAAATCAAATGTATAATAAAATAAAGGTTTGTTATTCTTGAAAAGCTGTGGTCTGTTCCTTTCTGCAGAAGCTCTCTCCTAAGGCCTGGCATGGAGATTTAAGCGAATCCCATCTTAGAAATATCCCTCTTCAGCTTGTGGCCAGAGAAGGGGTCAAACACGTAGGAAACACATGACTTTAGCTGTATTAGGCTAGAACTAAAAAAAAAAAAAAAATCACTTTTGCTTATAGCTAATTGGCTGGAATTAGTCCTGTAGGTCAACTCAGACGCAAAGAAGGCTGAGCACGGAAACTGTGTGAATATTAGTTGAACAGAGTATCTCTACCCGACTTTGGGGATGTAAAGCCTTTCATATCTAGTATGAGTGGCTCTCCAACTTCCCTGGTGGCTACTTCATTCAAACTATTGAAAGAGGCCATTTGTTTAGATTCTTACTTCAAATCAGGTGCACATATCAAATAGAAGCTGCTGACTAGCCAATTGGCTTCCTGTAAACAGCTGCCCACTGTGGGCCAGTTTCCTGCTCCTGCAGCCTCCAGGCTGTTTAAGAAACTTGCTCTCTAAGGAGACTTGTGAGTAGAATTGGCATCCCCAAATAGAAGAGCAGCTGCCGATGATTTGGGGTCAGGAATTATTTTGTTCTCAGAATTAATACTGCCACTCAGAAACTCAGGGTCATTGCCATGGCTCTACATAGTGATTGAACAGGCCATTTCAGGTCCTTAGAGCACAAGGAGAAAGCCAGACTGAAGGGATGTGTTGCAGAAAAGTGTGACTCTGATTTCATGTGAAAAATTTAAATATCTTAATGAGTATTACCTACCAAGACTTCTCGCAAGCAGGAGATGATTTCTTGATTGGAAATTTAAAAAAAAAAATCATTTGAAGATCAGTATTGTCATATGGTCCAGATGTGAATGCTTTTGTTATTTTACATTATTGAACATGTTGATATTAATGGGCGGGGAACAGATATCTCTCAGGATCACTCAGGTCACAGTGGAAGTGACTTGGAAAGAAAACTCTCACTGTAGATTTCAGAATGTCATTTGAAAAGGTCAAGTAGTCATAATTAAAGAAGCATTGGACCTATATAGGTTGAAATTGACTGTCCTAAATCTAAAGTATATCTTGTAATAGGCACTTTGCTGCGCCCTTTTAGTTTATTCACCTTTCAAATATGGAGATTAATATGAATTTGATTATAAAAGTTTGCAACAGTGAGAAAATCCTGTTCTTCTGGCTTGCAGAATAGCCACTTGCTCAATACAGGCTGCAGTCAGCTTTATTGCTGGAATGCCCAGCTTATGGCTAGTCTCACCTGTTCTCCTTGGCTGTGCTCATGGTGTATGAGAAGTACTTGGAGCTTCTTAGTATGTGGGATTTCACCAGCTAGAGGGACTATTGGGCAAGGTGGTGATGAGAGGTGAGTCTATATACCAGGTAACCCAAAGGTGGCCAATTTCTGTATTAATTTTGGGATATGTGTTGTTTAAGTGTCCAGAACTAAGAGCTTAGTCCTCGGTCCATGGTGTGATCCAGGGAATATGAAGTCTTTAAAAGAGGTCACTGAGGGAAAGGGTGGTAGGGCCCAGGCTTTACTCTTTTCTTCTTCTTTCTTCTCAAGTTCTCCACCATAAAATAAACTATTTACTTCTGCCCAGTGCTCACACTATAACATAATTTTTATAACTGCTTCCAAAAAACAATAGGTTTGCTCTGTCACAGGCCAGAGCTTCCAGTGGCGAATCCAAACAAGTCTTTTCTCTCCATAAGATGATTATCTCAGGGATTTGCTTTAGTAGCAGCAAGCTACTTTCTGCTTTCACACTGTTACTGAACAGAATGGATGGTGTGGAGCTTCCCTTGTGTAAGTGGGGAAGAGGCTATGATTCCTCTCAGCATGCTTCCTAAAGAGCCAGAAAGTTGTGCTGTCCACCATTTCCTATCAGCCTCCCTCATGTGCTTACAGTGCCTCTGATTCTGCCATCATAGTCTGGTGGCTTCACTTGGAGAAGTCACATTTAACTTTCCATCAGCTACATGGACATGTGAGATATGCTTTTATAGATTTAAGTGTCCATTTGAAGACAGAATCTAGTCACAGCACTTAAGTTTGTTTAAACTATTTCACAAGCCAAAAATACCTAGGTTGGCAATGATAAAAAAAAAAAAAAGCAGATTTCCTAAGGCCGATATCTAATTTTCTTTTGTTTCTCATGGACTCTTGGTGATCAACTCAATGTGACAGGCATTTACAGGGCATTTACTGTATACCCATCCCTGGTCAGTTTCTTGAGGACTAGTGTTTCTCTGGACTAGTTGAAGGAGACCGATAAACACGTGAAGAGAAGATGCATGGTATTAAGCCTGGCACATAAGCAGGGAGCAATGCCTAAGGGTAATTGAAACTGCGCCATTCCGATCTCCAGAGAGTGGAACATGATTGATAGAGAAGGTGGAGGGAAGTTCACAAGCTGATTACAACTTTATCTTTACCTTGTTCTTATCAGAGAACAAGGTGATACATGCCCACATTCAAAGCTGGTCAATTTAGCTAGCATGGAAGGAACTGTATGGCTTTAATCACCTATTGCCAACTTGTGCAATCGCCTGTCATGTGGTTAGTGAGGATGTCTTTTTCCCTGCTGAACTTCTTGGTGATAAGAGTCAAGTGGCACCTTTCCAAGTATGGCCTGAAATCTCTAAGACAGCTCCCTGCTCTGTCCTGATACCCAGCGTCAGGC
This sequence comes from Phyllotis vaccarum, assembly GCA_033318265.1. Taxonomy (NCBI): domain Eukaryota; kingdom Metazoa; phylum Chordata; class Mammalia; order Rodentia; family Cricetidae; genus Phyllotis; species Phyllotis vaccarum. The sequence continues at coordinate 112,235,046 of JARWLC010000004.1, forward strand.
TGGGGTCTGGGAAGAAAGGAGCCCAGAAGTGTACCACCCACACTTGGAGGGTCACTGTTAACTTCAAACAAGAGTTGCTAAAAATGGAAGTTGTAATTCTGTGTTCTAAACAAATGACCCACAATTCTTACTCTGCTTAACAACTAAGCATCACCCACCAAGAGGGAATCTTCCCTTCCTTGTGTCCTATGTCCCACCTCATCAGACCAATGAGATGATGGAGAACTTGTGGCAGGTTTTAAGGTTAGGTCAAGAATCCCAGTACTAGCTCATGCCAAGTGTCCAAGATATTCTCCCAAGACAGATAGCTGTGCTCAACGAAGGAAAATACCTAAATCATGTGAGATACAGAGACACTGTTATTGAGATGCAAAAGTAAGAAAGGAAAATCTCAATTTTGAGGGTGAATATAGAAGAAATTTCATTCCAGAGCAGGGGTCCAAATGGCTTAAATACAAGTGTTATGCTTAAGTCTTGTGATGTTTCCTCAGTTCAGTGATTAAAGTCAGGAGTAGAAAGTATCTTTAGATATTGCATTCTCCTTCTTACCTTTATTACTAAAGTTTCTGACAATGAATAGCGTAAAAAACAATCGTTATACTTAGGGCAGACACTGGTGGTACTTCAGAGTTAACATTCAAGCTCCTATCCCAGGCACATAGAGTCTGGGGTGAAGGTGTCATATCTATTTCATGCCCAAATCTGCCCATGATTTAAGCATATTTCCCAGGAATGGAGAGTGGGTACGACAATACTTTTTTAGACCAAAAGGCTAATGATTTAAAGATACATCAGGTCTCAGAGACACTTGATATCATGATCTTGAGTTCAGGGCCTGAGTTCCCTGGCGTCTCTGATGTCTAGTTAGAGGTCTGTGGGAACAGGGCTACAGCGGGATCGTGACCTGCTGTGAAGCACATAGGGCTTCCCTTGAACAGAAGTGAGACTCGGTTCCTAAGGTATGGTGAAGACTAAATCCCGTTTCTGTGTGGTAGTCATCTCTTCGTCATTCTATAGAACCTGGAGTTATGGAGACATAGTTTTACCTGCAAAGTGTTACAACTTCTGTGGCATACACAGGTGGTTGCCACCCCCCCCCTTTTTTAACCAAACATTCATGTACATGGCAGGCACTGAGGTCTGTAAAAATCCATCTCTGTTCTCCTTTTTTCTTTCTTTCTTTTTTTTTTTAAATCAATATTCCAACCTCAGCAAGGCATTTCCCAGATACACAGGCTCTCTGAATAGCTAGTCATGAGGCTTCTGCTTTGTTCTGGAGAATGGCTCTCTTAAGTGGCCTACATCTTTCTTATTACATATTTATTTTTTAATTCAGTTTACATACCAACCACACATCTCCCTCTCATTTCTCCCCTCCTTCCTCCCAGGCCCTCCTCCCCGGTCCATATGCCCCTCCTCCAAAAGCATAAGGCCTCCCCATGTGAAGCCAGCAAACCCTGGTACATTCAGTTGAGGCAGGTCCAAACCCCAACCCCCTTGCATCAGGGCTGTGTAAGGTGTCCCTCCATGGGCAATGGGCTAAAAAAAAAGCCAGTTTACACACTAGGGACAGATCCTGATCCCACTGCCAGGGGCCCCCTAACCACACCAAGCTATGCAACTGTCTTCAGTATACAAAGGACCCATTACAGCCCTGGCCTACATATTTTTTCACATTTGCTTGCCCCATGAGCCATCGCAGGAAGTTGCTACAGGAAATTCTCTAAGGAGGGGCAGACTAAACCCAAAAGGGTGTTTTTATTATTGGTTAGTGGGTCCAGCTGTGTATCTAAGTCCTTTCCTGACCCTGGATATATGATAGTTACCGCCTCATTCTCTCAGACATGATCTTTCTAATTTAAAACATAGAGTAGAGCTACAGCCTGGGGTGGGTTCCTTGTTCTCCCGTGCCCTGTGTTTCTCCCAATACTCTAGAGATAAGTGGTGCCCAAAGATCACAATGCCAGTTTCTACCTGGTATTTTAGACAGTGACATTCGAGAAGCCACCTTCCCAGGATGTCATGGACGGACTGATAGGGTCAGTTATTATTCCTGACTACTATCATACTACTATACTGGGCTGGACAGTGTTTAGACCCCTGCTTCTATGAGCATAATTTATACAGAAGTAATGCCAGTTACAAAATAAGTCTTCATAGAAGCAAGATGGCAAAATTTCTTGATAAGGTTTTAGAATTCTGTTGTGCAAACCATAATTAAAATCATGAAAGCATGTTAATTTTCTTATAGTATTTATCAAAGCTGTAGTTGTCTCTATGTTCTATTTCTGATTCTTGAAGTGGTACAAGCATTTCTGCAGCATTAGCGTTAGGCAGCTGGAGGAATGTGTGAATGGGAACTTGCCTTGTCGATGATCCTTCAGTAAATGACATGTCCACTTGTTTGTCTTTCCAAACTCTCACAACGTTGGGGCACTGATTATAAGGCTTCTTTGTAGAAGGGTTACAAAAGCTCTGTGAATTCTTTGCTTGAATGCTGGGACAGCCCAAAAATGTAGTTAAGAATAGTCTAAATGTTCTTTCTATGTCAGAATCTGCATGGTGATCCCAGGAGACTTCACCAATAGCACAGTCTTTTGTAATGACGTCTTCTTGACAAGGCCCTCTCCTTCCCTAACTGCTGCCCCCATTGATCTCTCCAAGGATAGTTTGTCCCTTGGGCTCCCTGGTTCCTTATCCACCTCTCATGTCCTTACTTTTCTTGTTGCAATGCAAGGCATCTTTTTCCTTGAGAATACTCTCCTCTTTAGGTATTCCTAAACTCTTCTCATTCTGAGAGCAGAGCTGCTGCCCCTACTGCTCTCTCATACCATAAACATAGGGTGGCTTTTCAGGGGATGATTTCTTGACATTTTACACCTAGCTTAATTCAAACTTACCTAACCACTTTAGCATCGGATTTTCCGGGTCTTATGTCTGCTTATTCATTTCATAAGGATGGCATTAGTCTCCTTAGTACAGCTATTTTCACAGAGCTAGTAGAAGGGAGCATCCCTGCTTGTCTCATTAGCCAGTGGTACCTTGTTCCTGTGGAGTCAGTGAAGTGCATAGGCATAGTAAGGTTTGACTCCACACCTCTCTATCTGTACCCGAACAGTAGGGTTCAAGATGCATTATTCTCTGAGGCTACTCACTCTGTTACTCCAAAAGAAATGGACTCATCATTTTGTCTGGAGAATAAATTATTTTGTTCTCCTTAATCCTTCAATTTTCACAAATTGCAAGGGCATAGGCATCTGTTTCCCCATCTGATAGCTGAGAAAATGGAGTTTTAGCAAAGACAAGGGACTTTTCTGAGGCAGCAAGTAGGAAACACATAAGGTCAGTGTGGGCAATTTCTGCTCTTGTCTTGGCTGGTGCAGGGAAGGTGTGACAAAAGAACCCCTCAAGGAAGATGGCCTGTTGTGTTCCAAACATCATACATCCCTTTTCTACTCACAGAAAATGTAGTAATTAAGTTTCCAGGCAGGATCTTCTTCTGAAATTTTAATGTCTCCTCTTCTAATAGTTATGCAAATGTAGGCAGAACTACCTTATCTTCCAACCCAGAAGCTAACACTGGCCATTTCAAACATTCAGTGGGAACTTCTGTAAGGAAATTGAAGTGCTTACCATCAAATATGCATGCTCTTTGGAGTCTTGGATCTCAGCATTTAACACTGTGCAATGTGAAACAATGTACTTCGAAATAAGTCTCCATTTTACCTACCTTTGCCATAGAGATTCCTTAGAGATTCCTAGATCAGTGGGTCCTGAGGGTGAGGGTGGGGATGATTTACTTTCCTACTTCAGCATTCCTTTTCATGGCCTTTGCCATTCCTGTCTACCTAATTCTCTCTGTGTGGCTCACATTCTCATTTCTTCTAAGAAGTATGCATCTCAATGCAACCAATATATTTCCTCTTTATACACAGTCACTGTAGAAGTTGAGTCCCAAGAGGGCAGCAGTTCCATCAAAGAGAAAGAAATAGCACAAGCTTTGTTTTACCCTTGCTGAGCCCCAGACACTGGGTGAGCTCCATTTATACCCTCTCAACCTGGGCACAGCTCTCAGAGTTGGGCACTGCGATCCTGTTGCAAATATTTATACCCTCTCAACCTGAGCACAGCTCTCAGAGTTGGGCACTGCAATCCTGTTGCAAATATGGGGAAATAGAGGTCCAAAGGATCAAGAATTTTGTTCAAGCCAGGCAGCTGTGATATAATAGAGCTCATGCTTAGACACAGAGAGTGGTATGTATGGAACTTAAATGGTTGGTGCCTAGCAACCCTGAGGTATAGGGACTTATTTCTGGCATTGAGTTTTTCAGTGGTCATTGATTATTGCAATGAGATTGACTCTGTCTCTCTCTTGCTCAGAGGTAGCAAGGGATCACCTCAACCACTGTTCTTTTCCTACTCAGAGACTACCAGCCTTAGGCTCTGATCTCCAGAAATTTGTTGCTGTGAAACATCAGAATTTCCTCCTAGCAAGGTGAGGAGACTCTACACAGTCCATTTTCAGGATTCATATACTTTGCTGGGAATGAGTTAGGTATTATAGTGGTTTGAGAAAAATGACCCCCAAAGGGAATAGCAACACTATTAGGACATGTGGCTTTGTTGATGTGGGTGTGGCCTTGCTAGAGGAAGTGTGTCACTGTGGAGACAGGATTTGGGGTCTCATATATGATCAAGCTATACACAGTGTTTCACTTTCTGTTGCCTGCATAAGATGTAGAAGTCTCCACTACCTCTCCAGAACCATGTCTGCTTGCACACTGCCATTTCCCACCATGGTGATAATGGACTTAATCTCTGAACTCTAAGCCACCCAATTAAATGTTTTCCTGGATAATAAGAGTTGCTGTACTCATGATGTCTCTTCACAGCAATTGAAACCCAACAGCCCTTGATCTTCTCTGTTGTCTGAGAAAGTGTTTTTGTCTGCCTAGAGGATAACTGTCTGGAAGTAAATCCAGAATCTTCTTTCCTGATTGTGGCTCTGGATGCCAATGATAAGTAAGGGAGAAAACTGAGAGAAACCACAACCAAGGCAGCACCTATAAAAGAAAGTATTTAATTGGGGGCTGGAATACAGTTTAGAGAATTAATCTGTGATTATTATCTGTGATTATTATAGTAGGAAGTAGACAAGCATGGTACTGGAGCAGTAACTGAGAGCTTTACATCCTTACACATACACATACATGCACTTGCATGTGCACTTACACACACACACACACACACACACACACTGATGGGGAGGAAGAGCAGGGAGGAAGAGGGAAATAGAGATCCTGGTGTGGGCTATTTCTCCAGCACCAGTAGATTAATCGGTGTGATGGTGTCTCTTCACAGCAATAGAACAGTAACTAATACACGGGAATTTATGAAGCCCTGTGTTGGATCCCCATTACTGCAAGAAATTGGGCATGGTATCATAGGTCTGTAATCCTAGCACTTCAGAGGTAGAGGTAGGAGGATCAGAAGTTCAAAGTTTGAGGCAAGCTTTTGTTACATGTAACTCTCTCTCAAAAACAAACAAACAGACAAATAAGAACAAAAGAACTATCCAGAAGTCCTATTGAAATTCTAAATTTTTTATTTTGGAGCAATATGCCTATTTTGGTGGGTCAAGGCTTTCTTGGACTTGTTGGCTTTTAATTGGATATTAAAATTTTTGGTAGTAGGTGAAGATCTTTTAAAATGTAAGTGTTCTGTTATATGGTAAAAAAAAAAACAAACCAAAAAAAAAAAAAACTCAAAACAAAGCAAACATAAAGTTAGAGCTATCCTTAGAGAGCAATCCATGGTACTTAATAAGAAAATCTCCAAGACCAACAGTAGGCTGCTCTAATAGAGAAGCTCGGTATTATTTGTTCGGTAGTATTTTGGCAAAAGCAGAGAAGAAAATGTAAACACTAAACACCATGGGACATCATGTTATTGAATTAAGAAATTAATTTCTGTGCTTCTACAGTGAGGATAGAACTTTAATTCTGAGGTCAAGACTTTGCACCTTGTTGATTACAAAGCTTTTTCATTTGTTCTATTAGAAAAAAAAACCCAAAAAGCTACAAGAGATTTTTTTTTCTGAAACAATTCCCTTGGAGAGTAGATAGGTTGCTGAAAGCATTAAGATCATAATTACCATAATTCTTGATCTAGATTAGTAAAATCCCAGACTCCTCCAGTTCAAGGCTTTATGGCCGTGCTGGGAGTAATACCTTAGCTTTCTAACTCCCTGTCATGGATTCTCTCTGCTGCACCCTCACCTGGGAGTGACCTTGCCAGAAGCCAAACATCTAAGAACTTGGAGTGCTGACTTCTTCTGTTTCCCTCATGACATCCGTCCAGGTAAACCATGCAATAGATGCTTAGAGAAAAAAGGACGCCTAGATGATTTTCAGAGCCATTGTCTAATTTCCAGGCTGGAAACAAGAGGCCTAGCAAGCATTGTGTGCTGTGCTCCAAGAGGGTTCTGATGCTCCTTCACCTCTTTCTCTTATTTTCTAGGGAGAGAGAGATGTTCTGGGTTTTTCTGGCATCACTGTGGACTTTTCCCACATTGTGGACTTTTCTTTCCTTAGGTGGCTTTTATTTAGAAAAAGGGACAATGATTTTCTCAGAGATGTAGGAAGTCAACCTTGTCCCTGAGCCCTAGGTCACATCTTTTTATGCTTTGAATTTTCTTCCTGCCTCCACAGATACAGCCCCATTTCCTGCCCCACCTGTCCATTCTTGTCATGTTCTCTCCATATGAGGTGATGTGTAATTGTTCCTGTCCTTTGTCCATACCAAAGAGCTCTTATCCCCATCTTTGTCATTCAAGTCCCAGAAGCCATCCCTGCAGTAGAAATATGAGCCTCCAAGGCAAGGCACCTAGGGAGACCATTCAAGAGGGACTATATAGGGGGATTATGTTGTTCCATTGTAAATAATTGTCCCACCAACTGGTTTAATAAAAAGTGCTGATTGGCCAAAGGCAGACAGGAAATGTGGGCGGGCTACCAGACTAAGAAAACTCTGGGAACAGGAAGCACAGAGCAGAATGCCAGAGAGAAGCCAGAAGAAGCAGAGGACAACTATGCTGCTCTGAGAAAAGGTACCCAGCCCCGTGGCTGAACAAGATAAGAGTCATGGGTTAGATTAAGGGTAAAGAGTTAGCAAGTTATATGCCTGGGCCTTAGGCCGATCAGCCTAAAACTATTGTAAGCATCTCTGTGTCTCTGAGGGTCTGCGGCTCTAAACCTTGAGGCTAGGCCTGAAAGTCCAGGCCATAAACCTCCTACTACAGGACTACCTAGGACAACAGGTCCCTGATGGGCCCTTAGAAGGGATGTATCAGCTTAGCGACATGCTATCATTTCCTCAGAGGACACTGCCCCTCTATGAGACCATCCTTATGAGGGGTCCATCTCCCTTTCTTCCTGTCCCTTTCTTCTGATTTAACAGCCCATCAGCCATAGAACCTTTGCTTTCTCTCTGTTCCCAAGACCTATAAGAGGAAAAACAAACGAAACCAAGATCCATCACTTCATGAAGTCAAAGACTCATTGAAAAGAGAAGATGTATATGCTTGGACCAGCTAGAGAGTGTCAGTCATGACTATTTAATTGAGTTCCCCTGATTAACCTATTCTTTGTACCTGAAACTTCCATTCAGTACCCCATCTTATGCTTAATATGTCTGCAGAGGGTGCTCCCAATATAGACGAGGAAGCTTAGGTATACAGAGTACAGAAAACTAGCCAAAATCACATACAGAGGGCTGTACACCAACCTGGGGGCATGAGTTTTATCCTCTCTCCAGTGTAAAAAACAGACTAAATAAAAATGCAGATGCCAAGCTTCACTCCTGTGACCCAACTGAACATCCCAGGAAAAGTAGCAAAAAACAATTCCTCATTAGACTGGAACTAGCATCTTTAGAATAAAGTGGCCATTCGTCTCCTGCATTATAAGGAGAGAAAAGTTCATTCCAATAGAAGTTGTTTTTTTGTTGTTGCTGTTGCTATTTTGTGAGGGGCTGACAAAGAAGAGAAAAAAATCTTTGCTTGTCTAAGAGATTTCAGGAACACAATATTTTCAGAGCTTATTTTGCCTTTGAAATTACAGATGAAATGAAAGGCGCTAATATTAAAAGTGTTTTTCATTTGACTCCAAATAATTACTTTTCCCCTAAATTTCTAAGAATAGCTTATGTACTTATAAATCCCACAGCAATAAAGAGCCTTCTAATCCACAGGAGAGCTTCCTCACTGGGAAATCTCAGTAAGTCTGAGGTGTCATCACAGACAACCACACTATGCTTCATGACGATGCCACAATGTACTTTATGAATTTAGAGTGGAAGGAGATGCTTTGCCTCTTGTCCACTTTGGACGAGTCCAAATTGTTCTCGCCTCTGGCCTCTGTGGATGTGCATATTTCAGTGGTACGTGAGCTTCTGGCATGCTGCCTGCCTGAACTAGCGAGCATCCTGGTGTTAAGGAAGGCAGGCATGTAGGTCTGCCCTTTAGAACTCCAGGCAAATCCTGTCTGTCCACACAGTGAAAGAGCAAATTTGGAACCATCTTTCTGCTTTGCAAACATGCCATTAGAGACAGGGAGCATGAGAAAAACACACCATAGAAATGCCTCTGCAGCTGATTTTCATTTAACCAAGCTGAAGTGTGAATGCTTATTACAGAAAATGGCTGCTAATCTGTTTGTAGTAATTTCCTGGAGAGGCTGTAGGAAGCCGAAGCCACCCTTCCTATGGCTGGCTGCCTCCTCCATATTCTGTGGGAGCAGCTCCTGCCAGCTTCCAGGAACCAATTGTTAAATATTCTGACATTTTTGGACTCAATTGCTGAGCTGTTAGTGGCTTGAAATTGGTCATTTTTACACCAGGGAAATCAACAAACACTGAAAATTGAGGTCTCTACCCCCATAGCTCCCCAAGTCCATTTATTAACACGTAAGTATGCCAGGTGTTGGTAAATCAGAACATCTGGCAACAGTCCTGACTATGCACCCATAAGTCTGTGAAGATCCTATAAATCTTCGGGGAGTCCAGAGTGCCCACATTGGGGGGGGGGGATACTGACCCCAATTTGCTCCCTAATAGACTACAAGGTTTCCAGATTACAGTCACTTCCAAATTCCCCAGCTAAGACTTCGCATATGACCCTCTCCTGTGTTTCTATCTCAGGGCCATGCATTTGAGTACCCTCCTGGGAGCATGCTTCTCTCGTATTTTGATTTTGGTATAAGCCTTGCTCCTTCTCACCCCGTTTCTTACTGTATGTCTGTAGCTGTCACACCCATTGGAATTGGAGCTATGGAGTAGGATTGCAGCAGGATTTCATCCTGGTTGCCACCAGGTGTCCCAGATTTTCTAAGGAAACACTTCTGTTCCATTTGCATTAAACCTGTAAGCAAATTGGGTATGATCATTCCCATTTCACTGACAAAGTCATCAGGTACTGGATGGAAACACTGCAAAACAATGACACTGGTTAATAAGGATGCTTGGGTTTTTTTTGTTTGTTTGTTTTGTTTTTTGTTTTTTACAACAAGCAAATGTGTATGGCCCAGAGATAGATAGATAGATAGATAGATAGATAGATAGATAGATAGATAGATAGAGACTGAGATATAGAGATAGACTGTGATATTACATATGTAAATAGGTGACATGAAGTATAAGACATTATTCATAACCATGGAAGCCGTGGAAGAAGTGTTATATCAGATTGGTAGCTGGTCAACGTGAGTTGATGTGCTCTGAGGATCTGTGGTTGTCTGTAGTAATTTATGCATTGCCTCTGAGGAGACTTTTAGAGTTGTAGCCCATCTTCCTGCCTGTCTTCACAATCAGGCCCAGATTCCATGGTTTAGATGCAAGGCTCCAGATGGCCTCTGTCCATTCCTTTCTTCTGGTACTCATGTCTGGCTCTGAAGTTTCCATCAATGTGGCTGAGTTTAGGATTCTTTATATGGATCCCACTGTCTCCAGGATGTGCATTTTGAATCTATTGTCCCTCATCAAGAATGCTTCCATGTCTCTGCCCTCATTTTAGCTGCCCCCATGCTCTCCTGTTGCCCTGGGCCTGCTATGACTCTTACTGAGTAGCATCTTTTCTATCTGTTGTCTATTCTTGTTCTGCCTTGTGAGCCTTTAGGTTTTCAACAAATAGGCTTTTATAAAGCTAAGCCTTGAAGCTGTATCTCCTATTCTAAGCTTCTTGATAAATTTGATTAGGGCAAGAGAGTGATCCAACCCATTGCATGTTTGAACTCGCGCACTTAAGAGTACTTTCCTTTGAAGTCATTACATGCCTATTCCACGTAGATTCCTATATCTGAAGGACATGTATATATAGAAATAGGATGTAATAATTCTGCCATTTCCCTTCATGGTGTTTGATACACAGTAGTAATGTGCCATCTATTGAATGGTGGTGTGGCTTCAATATGAAATGTCTCCCCATAGTCTTCTGTGTTTGAACAATTGATCTTCAATTGATGGCACTGTTTTGGAAGGTTGTATGACATTTTAGAGGAAATCAATCACTTGGAATATTGAAGTTTGATTGACTGGCCCCTCTTCTTGTCTAATCTCTACTTCATGACTATGGACACAATGTAACCAGCTGCCTCATGTTCTCACTACCACACCTTTTTCACCATAAAGAATTATACCCTCAAACTGTAAACCAGAATAACCTTTCATCCCTTTAGTTACTTCTTCCCATGTATTTGTCATGGCAAAAAGAAACTTATAGATGAACAATGCTCCTGAACGGCAAGGGGTTTAATACAGTTTGCACTACCCCACTTAACATGGAAACCTTCATCGACCATCCTCTACCTGTCTTTCATTAGCAAGGTCAGTGTTCTCCAATATCTGGTGGCAGCTTCTCTGGGAGATGTTACTGAAATCCTACATATGATACTGGATGCAATATCCTTTCTCCTGCTTAGATGTGACTTAAAGAATGACTGTTACCAGCCCTCTCCAGTGCCTGGACCATACAGCTTTCCTTCTTTTCAGCAAAGTCTTTTGTTTGGCCAGCACTTCATCGCACACGTGTTTGATGGTTATGAGAGTTGTTTTCTGAAAGGAAGAGGCCCTGACTCATTTCATAGTCAAGAAAACTAAAGCTCCAAGAGAGTTGAATGGACTGGTGGAAATCATATGCTTTGAAAAAGTGAGAGTGGTTATCCTACATGGCTCCTTTCATCCTGTCTTTGTGCCCTAGCTGACAGGACACTAAGTGTGGTTCATGTCTTATTCTAAATCATCCACAGCTTTTTCTCCACACATATGTGTGGTGATATATTGACCACACATATGCCTCCAGTATTCAGAGGTATGAAATCATGAAATACAAGAAGTCCTAATTGCTTAGCATATGGATTTGCATAAGGGAGGGGTCACGCATTTACTGATTCTTTGTCACCTGGCCTGGCTCTTTAGGGGAAGAATGAGGGCTCTTTCACTGCACCTCATTGGTATAGGGCTGAGAAGCTAACATGAACAGATACCTTTGAGGGAACAGGTAGGAACAGACCATACTTTTAACTAAATCTCCCTGAGCCAGTTGGTCCTCTCTGATCCCTGTTTTCTGTGTCCAAAGCTTCTGTCCCCCAACGTTTTGTATTTGAGATTTTTCTCAAACAAAGGCATCTGATCCAGGTCCTTATCCTTCTTTAATGTGACTTGTACTGAGGAAGGGTTAGGTTTTATGTGGAGGAAAGAAGTCTTTATGGAGAAGTTTTCCCCATGATATTACCCTCTCTGAAGTTTAATCTGTCAGGGATTCTCATGTACTAGGAAATGAGAAGAACTTCCTGGAAGCAATGAGCGTCTCTGCAGATCAGTGGGCTGAATAGGGGGTGGATAGAGGGGGTCCCGGAAAGCTTGGCTGTATGGAGCTGTCCTGGACATTGGTAACCTCTCTGCAAGAGACCCGGACTTTGGCTGGAAGTGAGAGCCTGCATCCTGTGATGCTGGGACAGGGACAGCTTCTGAGTTCAGTTTTGAGTGAAATGACAGTACATCAAGAGGAATGTCCTTCCCCGGTGCTCAGAACAGCCTCAGCCCTCCCACAGATCAGCTGAGAAGTCTCTAACACTCTTCATATGCAGCCTGCTTTCCCCCCATTTTCCTCCATCTGTATGTCCTTTGCTCTATTATCAGTAATGTTTTCTTCAAAGAAATCTAACTTTCTGAATATGTGTGTGTGTGCGTGCACATTCATGTGTGTGCATGTGTATATGTATGTAGAAGTTTTAGTATGGGGCTGTTTCACATGATAGCTGTACATGGAGGCAAGAGACCAATCCTTGTGGGTGATTTCTCAGAAACCGTACACACACACAAACCTTCCTCCTCTTCCCCACCATGTATTCTCTGGCAATTTCATACATGTAAACCCTGAGTTTGGGACCCTTCCTTGTTTCCTTTCTTCCTTCTTTCCTTCCTTCCATCCTTCTTTCCTTCCTTCCTTCCTTCCTTCCTTCCTTCCTTCCTTCCTTCCTTCCTTCCTTCCTTCCTTCTTTCCTTCCTCTCACTACTTTCTCATTTTGAGAAGGTATCTCTCATTGGCTTGGATCCCACTGAATAGATTAGGTTGGCTGGCTATCCAGCCAGCACCAGGGTCTTGCCTGTCTCTGCCACTCTTAATACTACCCCTACCAGTGCTGTGATTAAATGTGTGCATCTCGCTTTCATGTGTGAATTCTAGGGACTAAAGTCAGGTCCTCGTGATTTCACAGCACATTCTGCCAATAGCACCATCTCTCCATTTCCATCTTCAGGCAAGCTTACTTTTTAAAACTTAAATTGTATTTCTAAAGAAGCGTATTTGAGTGCAAATGGAAAAACTAATAGTACTTGCTAGGAATTTGCAGAGGTAAATATGATGAAATTAAAGTATTTTTATGAATTCAAACTAGGCAGTTTACAATCCAGCTGACATCTACTCAGAACTCAGAGTGCCGCCAGGTTAGCAGACATACATGGGTGCTTCCTACAAATACAAGTTGACCGTGAGCTGAAAAGGGGTGACTTTTTCTTTTTGGAATTGAAAGGAAGGAGAAGGGGTGGTGGCCCCATTTATAATCACTCCATTGGCTTTACTTCTTCAGAATTATTTTTGCATTGCTCGACACAGGGGTCAAGAACACTAGGACCACAGGTGGGGAAGACATCTGAAAGGTGTCCCCAAATTGTGGACAGGCAGGTAGAGATGGGAGGGTATGGGGGCAAAGGAGAAGGAAAATGTACACACTAGCTGAGAGGCCTACAGTGGACATGATTGTTCAGGACCTTATAGCTCAAAATCATCAGGAAATGATCAGACGTATTTCTCTGCCATCTGCTTCCTTTTCCTAATGTCTTCCTCCTGGATTCTATGCAGAAAGACCTGATATGACTCCCTGGCTCCTACTCAGACAAATACCAGAACCAAGTTAACCCCAGGCCAGTTCATTTTAGTGAAGAGTACTCATGGTTCCAGCCTTGCTCCGGATCCCTGGAAGTAATAGAAGGGCAGGATCTTAGTTCCTTTCTGGATCCCATTGGTCTGGCAGACATGATATAATGAAGGCAAGTGATGCTCTAACTTTCTTAGCACACAGACATGCTCAGTTATTGGAAGTCACTGATGAAAACATAGTTCATTAGAGAATGTATAGAAGGCAGAGGATGCCTTATGGCATTAGAGATAACCAAGGCGGTAGCCATTAGACATGGGTTGAAGTCCTTAACTGGCACATAATGACTGGGTAGAGGATCCTTAAGCTCAGATTTCCCCTTACATGGAATGAATGTCTTCAGGGCTTTGTGTCTAGGATATTACTTTTTACCAATAGGGGTGACATTTACCTTCTTGGGTGGAGACTCCTTCCATGAATGAATTTGTCTGATGTTCTGCAGGGCATTGGGCATCCTTAGCTACCAAGTGCTTGCACATTTTTAGTGTCCCATAGCGCAGCCTCAACCATGTGATGCTACCTGAGTGATGGAGTTACAGATGTGAGCCTAACAGTTTTGGGACCATCCAGTAGTGGGAAGTGAAGAAAAAGCATTTTGTTGGTCAGAATGTCTGTGACAAATTGGTTACAGAGTCAGCTGGGTAAGTATAAAGAGACTGACTAGTTAATAAAATAGTCCTTAAGATAGGGACCACCTAATAAGTCAGGTGGTATCTCAGGTATAATAACAATGTGATGATCCTCTGAACAAGAAGTGTCACAGCTATGGACAGGCTCCAGGAAGCTCAAGCCAAAAAGAGTTCTTGAGAGCACCGTGGCCTGCAGTGGAGGAATGTAGCTGGCGTAGAATACAACACAGATCAGAGTCCTAGACTTCTTAAGGTTTCTTGATGGTCAGACCCAAAGCAAAAGGCCAGAGAGTCTGCTAATGTTGGGCCAGTAGGCCAGTCTCCTGATCCCAGAACCATAGGACAGGGTGGTGCATATCTATAGGGACAAGATCTCTGCATACCTTGCATAAGACTTCACAGTATGGACTCCATACATCAAGCCCTTCTTCCTCTAGGCAGAGGATGGTGGAGGGATGATGAAGTAAGGGTTGGGGTGACTAAGAGTAAGAGGGGCTAAGATGGGCCTCAAGGCCCATGAGGCACTGTAGTCCAGATTCCTGGCTCCTGGCCTCCATCCCTAGCCCCTTCAACCCTCCATATCTGTGTGAATAGAAGTTGGAACAAGAGATATTGTTCTTGGGTCAAGAAAAGAAACTAGGCATGGCTAGGACACTGTTCCACTGTTTGTTGGGCTGAGTGGAAGAATGTCACTTGTCATCAGAATTGTCCACACAAAGAACTGTCCAGCTATGCAGACATAGTGTCTTCCAAGGTCTGGCTCCCGTGATAAAGGAGATGATATTGTCCTGGTTGTACTTTTCCTTTTGAGAAAGAAGTCTTACTAAGCTTTGATTAAGAGGAGGAGCCAGTAAGTGCTAATCATGGGGGTGGGACTTGATTATGAAATCCAAACAGGAGCAGAGTGAAGCCTACTCTCTGGCTCTTTCTCCTGCTGGCTTGCTTTGTACATTTCTCCAGCTGTCCTTATGACACACTCATGTATCCACTATGGATATTGCAGGCCACCCAGATTTACACACATTTTGCAGCAGGAGGTACAGTCCCTGCCAAGAGCTTGTCACTGCATCCTTAATGGCATGAATCTATTAGCTGTGTGGTCTTGGCATTTATGAGGAGGTAAGCCTGGGTGGCCTGCTTAACTTCAAAGCAGGCAAAATGCAGCGAACGGATGTGAGGGGAAGATCATTTGGTATACCACAGAAGAGTGGCACAGGCTGGCCATAACCGCTAATGGAATCATGCTAGCTGAATCATGGACTCCTGATGCACAATATAACTATTTTATTGGATAATAAAGAATGTCTTTACTCCCAAGAAATGGATTCTTAGAAAATTCCCATGCACAAACCTCCTGAGCGCTTTCTAAATGCTGTATTAGGTCCCCTAATGGGCTGGAAACCTGGTATTAATGGTGCAGAGAGAGGGCATGCCAGGAAAGTCACATGGAAAGAATGTCTGTCTGAGGGTAGAGAAACTGTGCGCACACATTCAGGAGCATATATCCTTCCTCTTCTTTCTGTTTCTTAACTCCATCTTTTCAGCCTTTAAATATTGAAAAAAAGACATTTTTAGTTCATAATGCCACAGGGTCCATAATACCATGGCTGCAGATTGCAGCCAGTCAGCTGATTTTGTCTTGGATCATCAATTAGCTCATCTGTGTGTTTTTCTGTGTGATACTAGACAAAACATTTGAGTCCATGTAACATCACAAACAACAGGAATTTATTGCTCAGTTTTTCAGTTAGAGAGTCTAAGATCAAGAAGCTGTTACATTTGTTGTCTGGCCAGAACTGATCCCTTTGCCTCTAAAATGGCAACTTATTGCTGAATCCTCAGGGAAGACTGGATCTGTCCTCTCATGAATTAAGAGCAAACGTGTGAAAAGCTCTATCTAGTTTCCTCCAGGCCTAAATAAGGCCCCCATCCCATCTGCAGAGGCAGAGCATTCATAACTCAGCCCCTCCTGAGACCTGATCTCTTAATACTGTTGACTATGTTTCCAGTTGTTTTTGAAGGGACACATGCATCCCAACGAAGCCACAAGTCCTAATCTCCAACATGATTGTACTTCTGAGGCATCGCTTTAGGAGGTAATTAATGCTAGTTAAGCCCTATATGAGTAGAGTCCTAATCTGATTCTGTCTCTCTCCCTCTCTCTCTCTCTCTCCCTCTCCCTCCCCCTCCCCCTCTCCCAAGCATGCACCAAAGTACAGTCCAATAAGAACACAGCAAGAATACAACTGTCTATCAGCAATAGAGCTCTCCCACCAGAAATCTAATCATGAAAGTGTCCTGTTCCAACTTCCAGAATGCTAATAAATTAAAAAAAATCTTCTATTACTTAAGCCACCTAGTGTATAGCACTTTGAGGTGGCTACCTGAGCACAGCATTGCTGAAGCCCACTTTAAAAGCAGTTAGTGGCCTCTGTACAAAAAGCATACTTTAAGAGCTGGTGAGAACATTTGCTGAAGTGAACTGGGGTCCTGACCTTTGATGTTCTAACATTCTAATGTGTGTATCAGCTCAGATAAACTCTGAGGCATGCTTCTAGGTCATATAATCATCTATTCAGGGAAGAACACAGGTGAAGGGAAAAAGTCTGTGAGGGAACAAAATATGTACCCCAAGTTCCAATAAAGGCACTGTTGTGGTCTCAGGAGCAAGAATGGAAGATAGTGCCCATTGAGGGAGGTTTGGAGGTTGAACAATCAGGTCTTTAATTTCATCTGCTTTCTTTCTGTGAAGTAGGGCAGGCAACATCAGCAGCTGAGATTGAGCAGTGAGGAGGCAGGGTTATGAGGGGAGAGGAAGGTGTGAACAAGGTGTGAGAGGAAGGCACATGTGGGTAAGAAAGTGATCTTACTCAGGAAGCGAGTGATCTTACACAGGGGTGGCCTATGGTCATGACTCACTGAGATTCGGGTCTTCTGTACATATCAAGCCGAGTCAGGACCGTTGGCTTGCTATTCTTCAGAGACATGCACACCAGTCCCAGATATGTGTCCACCTAGCCTTGGTTTCATAACTGGAGAGAAGGATAGTGAGAGAGCAGGGACTGAGAGGAAAATTTTCTAGGGAAAGATTTCAGTCCCATATGAAAACTGACAAATGATGAAAATGAGAGCATGGAGGAGCATGAACAGGGTACCAGGGTGTGGGAGGTCCCTCTGGGATTGCTGTGCCTATGTTCAAGAAGGAATGAAAGGAGAGAAAGCACAAGGAACATAGGCTTTCCCTAGTGCTGATGATGGGATAAATGGAAAATATACCCAGAGAGAGAGAAAAGAATGACTGTTGGATTGAGACAGCCAGTGGCACTATGATGGAGATAGACCACATATCACCATGGATGGGTCATCCACCAAAATTGAAACATCATAGCCAATATTGCACACCACAGCTCCAGCTGCATAGTACACATCTGCAATCCCAGCTATTTAGAGCATTTAGACCGTAAGATACTCAACCTGGGCAACTTAATGAACTTGTCTGAAACCAAATCTAATAAACACAAAACTATGGTGCTAGAGGGAAAAGAAAGGGAGCCAGATCTGAGGATGTTGTACATCTGGTTGAGGATGGGAAGTAGCAGGTGGCAGCATTGTGAGGAACGCAGGAAGGGAGCAGGCATGGACTTAGCAACAAGTATCTATAAGACCATTGAGTTAGTTCTATTATTATTGCAGCGAAACACCATCAAAAACATCTTACAATGCAAAGACTTATTGGGGCCTACAATTTCAGAAGCTTTACTTCATCATGTGAAGAAGGCATGATAAAACAAATTGTTTCATCTCATGGTGGGGGGAAGAGAGAGAGAATGTGAACACACACACACATGCTATGAATACTTAGGATAGAGGGAGGCTCACTTCTTTACCTCTATATTCTATCCAGCCTCCAGTGTATGGGTGGGTGTTACCCATATTCAGAATGTGTGGGTATTTTTCCCATAGTCCTCTGCTAAAGCTCTCACAGACATATCCAGAAGTGTTCATGGTTAATCTAGGTGCTTCTATGTCTACTGAAGCTGACAGTCTAGATTAACCATCACAGACACATTTGCAACTCCAAACTCTGAATTGTGAAGAATAAACCTCCTCAACCATCTAACCTGTAAACCAGGAGGACAGTGCTGCTGATATGGATTCGATGATATGAAATACTAAATGCTGGTATAAGGTTAGTCTAAGTCATAAAGAAGTCTAAAGTATTTTAGTTTTAATTCATGTCTTAATTTGAAGTGGTAAATATTCCGGGTCATGTGTCACAGAAGAAAAGGTGTTGAAAACATGTAACACATATACCACTAGTGGCTGAGCCAGAGAAAGTGCTAAGAATAAAGTGCTGTAAGGGTCAGAATGGGAGGGTTTTCAGTACTCACATCCTTTGGACCCTTTTTTAGTTGTATCTCACAGTCAGAATGTTAGGGGCAAGACCAGACAGAGTCTCCAGAGCCTGAGGAGCTGAAGGTGGAATGGGAATCAGGCTGAATTTGTGGTGTTGCCCTGGGCGTTAAGTAAGTCTATACATGCTAAGAAATTAGAACAATCCTGGGAATAGAGCAAGGGTGATATGTGTTCGTGTAATTTATTTTCTATTATGTAGCATATGAGTTTAATTAGAATATATAAACTGTTGAGAGAAGATATCATGAAACAAAAGTTCTAGAAATAAGACACTGGTGACCAAACTCTAGTGTCATCTCATCTTAATGATAATTACTATTGTAAGGACAAGCCCATTAGGAATGAATGACTGAGTATTACCATTGTGAAGCAAGGATTCACACCATGATAGGATTCTTCTCTTTAATAAATGATGGCTTCATTACAAGTGTTCTTAACCCGTAGCTTGCTAACTGCCTGAAAATTTATGCAAATGTAGATGAAAACATGCATCTGTCTAATTTTCTAGGTTAAGCTCTCATCATATTTCCTAAGAAATCTACATGCCCCAAATAGGTTAAAAAACATTAAGCTCTTTCAATTAAGACAATTCCATTTGTAAATATATAGATGTCTAATAATACACTGAAATAGATGTGCCTTAAGGCCAACCTTTGAGCTAACAAAAGGGATAGCCAATCAAGTAATCACCACCCACCAACACCTACTTGACTTTGGTTGGTTCTACCACTAATGAGACAATGCATTAAGTGTGGTTCCTGCTCTGAATGGTGTCCCACTGAGCCCTGGCAGGAAGCAGGCAGTGCATTCAGAATAGGCTGTTTAAGGAGAGGCTTGTAAAGGAGTTGTTTATTAATGTGTGAGCAGGATATTATAGACTACAAGAATGTGATGCTCTGGGCTAGGATGTGGTAGGACCTAGGATAGAGAGCCGTCGGGGAACTTGAAGCTAAGACTGCACCAGTGGCTCACAGGACAGAAGTGTGGCCTTCCCTTTGGTGAACAGACCCAACCATAATACTGACTTCATGAGGAAGGAACTGTGTTCTCTCTATCCTTACTTCATGCCTCCAGTCTGGGTAGCCTATCACCAGAGTATATATATATATATAATTTTTAATAGTCCATATGGCTCCAGATCTGGGTACAAAAGAGAAGATCAGTCTGCATGGCAAAAAGGATAGGGCCCAGCTCAGAGACTTTAGCAGGGGGAAGGGTTTGGAGAACAGAAGGAATCCTGTGAGAGTCACCTGAGTGAGTGTCACTGAGGGAGGTGCAGTTCTTAGTAAATACTCATTTTCATGGGGAGGACTAAATAGTGTGTCTGCAGTTAGTTGAGGGGACTTAGGTCTTATCCTAGCTGGAACCTGCCATTCTAAGTACCAAGACACCCAGCAACTATGTCAGTGCCCCTTGCTGTTAGATAGAGCTGAACACAATTTGGACATTTAAAAAGCATTTGACACATTGAGTTGATATGCACTATGCATATATCTGAAATGTATTTTGAGCTATTTCTAGACTTTTAAGAAGCTACAAAAAAAAAAAAAAAAAAGACCCAAGAAAGATACTATAGCTCTATCTTAACATGAGGATAAATAGACAAAGCATACAGAAAGGCAGATTCATGGTGCAGCTCAGCAGTTTACATTGTCTACAGATCTGGAGAATAACCATAAGGGCTTTGCACAGATGAACCTATGACAACCTTGGGATATGCAGTTTATCCTTGGTATTAGGCTGACCATTCTTACCTCTCACAGAAGTGGCCATGACTCATTGAGACAGTGCATGCATAGGTTAAGAGCTCAGTTATTAATGTTTCATTATTATGGGAATGTCACACACATGAAAGAATGAGACACAGATAAATCTCTGAGGAAGTTGGAGATACTAGAGGGAATAAACACCACAGTCAAATCTTACCCAGCTATCTTCTAGCTTCCTCAGCCTCGATTCCCTTGGAATGGATTTCTCTGAGTTTGAATCCCAACTTAAGTATTCTTTCGGTAATTAAGGCGTGGCCCCACCACACCTGCTTGGGAGCCTGGAATTCCTTCTATAATCTGAAGTGACCTTGACTCAGTTAGGAAAAGGTGTAGGTCACCACTCCCAGGATACTCCCTGTGCTGGGATTAAAGGTTTGAATCACCACTCTGATTTTCCTAGACTGACTGTGGTTAGAGCTCTGGGACTTCTGGAGCTTTTACTAACCCCCCACATAGACTGTGGGTAGATTCCCTCTGATATCTCCAAAACTTCTGAAACTTTATTAAATTCCCACAGTGGGAGGGTGAAGGGAAAGGCTGTGTCTTCTTTCCACCCCACAGTGTATAGTCCCCCCCCCCAAAAAAACACGCTGTGCATGCCATTGCTGATTGCTTGAGGGCCTAGATCTTCAATGAGTCTGTGTTCTTGAACCCCTAATCAGGCACTAGATCAACTGGGGCTGGTGTGTTGAAGCTTGGAGGCTCCAGGAGTCTTTTCCACTGAGGCCTCATTTATCAGCCCTGATTCCTTTTTGCCAACATTGGGAGTGATGCATTGCCGAGCCTGTTATCATGCTTAGGAAGTCTGCTCTCCAGTCCCCCTCTGATGTAAATGCAGCCAGGACCCCATTTATCAAGGGGACACAGCGTTCTTCTGGTAAACTAAACTGCCTAATGTACAGTGAACGTGATATCTGCCTACAGCATACTGAGTGGCAGTGGTGAAGCGCCTGTGTGGGGATATTTTCAAATATAATAAAAACAGTCAGAGATATCAGAGGACAGATCCACCTCCTCCAGCCTTTGTTTTTTTGTTTTTTTCAGACAAAGTTTTTCGGATATATCAGAGGGATCTACCCACAGTCAGTCTAGGAAGATCAGAGAGTGGTCACTCACACCTTTAATATCAGCACAGGGAATATCCCAGGAGTGGTGACCTACACTCTTAATTTAATATAAATTTGAGGTCATCTTAGTTTACAGAAGGAGTTCCAGGCTCCCAGGCAGGCAGTGGTGGTGCCACGCCTTAACTGAGTGAAGAAAGTATTTAAGGTAGACATAGAAAGACAGAGGAGGCAGAAGAAGCCAGGAGGAGCCAGGCTGAGGAAGCTGGAAGACAGTTGGGTGAGATCTGACTGTGGTGCTTATTCTCTCTAATATCTCCGAGTGTTTTTACTATATTTGAAAATATCTTCACATATCCCCATTTGTGTCAAATTTTTAAAAAGAAGGTTATAGCTAACATAAGAAAGACTATATACAATAGGCACAATAACTATATACAATACATACAAGGAATAAATGAGTAATGTCTAGTCCATTGACAGTTGACAATTCAAAGAAAATATTTCGTTAATTATCCTATTTTGATGAGTCCAAAGGATTATACCTAATTCACTTTCTTTCTAACTTATATTACTAACTAAAAACTATTATTTTGATGTCTCTTAAACTTACACATTTTAACTTCAAAGTTTCTTTTCTAAAATTGCCACTAGAAAACTATAACTATTTCATCTTCAATTACCTCAGAGACCCAAGAAGGGAATAATATCTACCCAAGTAAACAGGAAGTACAAGAAACTTCCGAAATCTAGAAATGACAGAGATGACACCTATCTGTCACCCAAAATTCTTTTATAAAGCTGGGGCATCCATCATCAGTCTACAGGCCCAGAGTCTCTTTTCATTTCAGTGAAGGAGGAAATCTGCTCTGCCCATTCTGGTATAGTTCATCAGTTTCTTCTCTTTGTGTCCTGAAGAATATCTGACTCTTTCTTTCTGAAAAGCAGGAACCTGAAGGACCATCTCAACTGTTCTGTCAAAGTTCAGAGGTCATTTTTCTAGGGAACCTGCATGTTGAGTTTAAATAGCATATTGTCAAGCAGTCAGGACAAGAACAGGTTCTTGTCCAGTGGCTAACCATTGCCCAAAGAAAGTGGATTCCATATGGAGTTTATTCAATGCCCATTTTTTCTCTTGAAGTAGATTGGTGCTGCCAGGAGCAGACCTGTCTCACTGTCCAGAAAAGTCTAACTTCTTAAAATATTTTAAATGCCATATTCTATGGATCTCTGAAGTGTTTGAAGAAGACCTGTTCATCTAAAATATATTTGTTTAATCTTGAAAACATATCTAATCTGACTATGTTTGAATGTAATGTCTAACTACTAACTTGCATTACTTTATATTCTAATTAGTTGGTAATAAAAACTTTCATGGACTAACATTGTATTACATTGTTTGAAGAACTGAATAAGTATAATACCTTGAATATGCATAGAGATCTTTGTACAGTAACACAATCCCAATATACACAATTTGTATACAATATACAAAAATCCAATCCAATGTAAAATATTTAAAGCTAGTAAATCCTTTTTAGAGAAGATCAATAATCTATCCTAAATATCTGTATCCCCTTTTTCTTTCTATTTTTTTAACACAAATCTTGAATCTAATTGTTCTTGTTTAACTTTTTCTAACCATGACTATTAATAATTTTTAACCAGTTAACCTACACATTGACAATCATCCTTAACCCATTGAACAACCAAAAACAGCCCACCCCATCTCTTGGAAATGTGGGTGCCATGTTCTTAAATTTATTTCCTGCTATCTGGGGGGTGATGGCATCTTTAGGGGATCCTTAAAAGAAAAGCTTTGTTAATTTTTAAGTCCTGAAATAAGTAGCTGTATCATTTGTTGTCCAGTCTCCGCATTACAGGAAAGTGCACGGCTTGTCTTAAGTCCTGGCTTTAGTAGTCTGTGAAGCTGGTTCATCTCAGCAAGCCGCCCAGAAATTTTCCTGAACAGTTTGTAGTCCAATTTTGGTCTTTGGTTGGTGTTAGTCAGCCTAGTGGCTTTGTCATAGTCCATGTGAAATTATTATTGTAGGGCCCCATCTTCCTTTTGAATACTTAAAGTTTGCAATTAGGCCTTGTCATGGATCACATTTTCCCTTTGCATAAAATTCCTGTAGGAGAATGCTTAGAGGGCAAGATAATTAGAATGCAATTAAGGTCTGGAACCACATGATCCACATGTGCATCCTGTAATTTCTTTTCCACCAAAGCCAATTCTTTCTCAGCTTCAGGTGTCAATTCTCTCAGACTATTGAAGTCCTTGTCACCATTTAAGGTTTTCAACAAATTATCTAGTTCATCATTTTTAATTCCAATAGTGGGTTGTAAATTGGCAATGTCTCCTAGTAGTCTTTGAAAATCATTAAGTGTCTTCAATCTATCTCTCCTGATTTGTACCTTTTGGGGTCTAATTTTTTGTTGGCCTATTTTGTAGTTTAAATAACCAATGGAATCCTTTCTTTGCATTTTTTCTGGGGCAATCTGTAATCCCCAAGCAGGCAAAATTTTTTACACTTCTTCAAAAATTTTTCCTAAGATATTGATATTTGAATCAGTCAACAAGATATCATCCATGTAATGATAAATTATAGATTGTAGTAATTTGTTATGTATTTGTTCTACTGGATTTTGTACAAAATACTGGCACAAAGTGAGGCTCTTCAGCATTCCTGGAGGGAGTACCCTCCACTGTTATCTCTTTACAGGCTGAGAATTATTGTAAGTGGGCACTGTAAAAGCGAATTTTTCTTTGTCTTGTTCTTGTAAAACTATTGTAAAGAAACAGTCTTTTAAATAAATGCTATAATAGGCCATTTTTTAGGTAACAGGGAAGGCAAAGGAACCCCAGACTGTAGAGAGCCCATTGGCTGGATCACCTTGTTTATCGCCCTTAGGTCTGTTACCATTCTCCACTTTCAGATTTCTTTTTAATAGCAAACACAGGAGAATTCCAAGGGCTGGTTGATTCTTCTATATGCTGAGCATTTAACTGCTCCTGTACCAGCTGCTCTAAGGCTTGCAATTTCTTTTTTGTTAGAGGCCATTAATGAACCCATATAGGCTTCTCTGTTAGTCATTTTAGAGGTAGTGCTGTGGGTGCCACACCTGGCTTGGAGAGATGTTGGGTTTGGCTGCCGACTCTCAGGAGATAAAATTCCTCTGTGTCAGAATTCAACTTTCTGACATGGATTTTCTAACTTGGGACAGGTTTAGGGCCAGAAAGTGGGAACAGAGCACAGACAGTTGAACAGGAGCAGGCAGTCTACCCTATTCGTTCATGGGAATGTGAAAATGTTACACTGTCTCATTTCATCCTGTTTTCTAGGAATGGAAGCTCTCAGGGTAGTACTGATGTCATCTGTGTTTGTGGAACCTCCACAGTCATATTGGAAGATAGTCATTGTGTGACTCTCTATGTAAAGTGCTCAGGAGCCTTGAGAGTAGTAGGCATTGCCTACACATTCTGGGATGCTACCTTCCAGTCCTGCCTACGAATAATAGCTATTTTCTTAAGGGAGATCACCTGGGGGATAGTGAAAGTGCACTCATGTTCTTTCTTATTCACATTCAAATAGATATTTATAGTTCCAAACTGCATACCACTATGTTGGAGAAAAGATAAAATAGGTTCCCTTTTAGCGACTTGTGTTTTTTTCAAATGGCACATAAAACATGAAACAAGTATGTTGTCCATTTTTTTGTCAACTTAACACAAGCTAGAGTTATCCAAAAGGAGGGAACCTCACTCAGGAAAATGCCCCTGTAAGATCCAGCTGTAGAGAATTTTTTAACTAGTAATTGACAGTGGGGAGCCCAGCCTGTAGTTGGTGGCTTCATTCCTGGGCTAGTTGTACTAGAATCTATAAGAAAGTTAGCTGGGCAAGCCAGGGGAAGCAAGCCAGTAAGCAGCATTCCTCCATGGCCTCTGCACCAGCTTCTGCCTCACGCTTCTGTTGTACCCCTGTTGAGGGACCCCCCAAAAGACCTCCAGGGAGCTGGATTCGATGTAAACACATGAGGGTCGGTTTATTGTTTTGGACGGGTTTAATGAACCAGGGTCGAAACCCTTTGTTTCAGTGCAGCAGAGGGTTTTGGCCACGAGCCCAAAGTTGAGAGTGTTTTTAAAGAAAAGCATACATAAGTAAGGTGCTACATGTCTTGGCATTCCAGGATTGGACAAAGGGCATGGATTTCAGGAATGATTAACTACCCTTTCTGGAACCCAAGCCCTGAATCTACTTGCTGAACCTCAGTGGAACGAACTTTTGAATCTATTGGCTGTTGGGCACATTCCTGAGATTCTTTCCAGATTAAGACCCTCAGGCATTAAAAACTCTTTTCCTGAAATAGTTTTGTAGCAATAAATCCATGCCTTCACAGTTCCTGTCCTGTTTGAGTTCCTGTACTGTGTTCCGTCAGTGATGGACTATGAAGTCTAAGTGTAAACCAAATAAGCCTCTTTCTTCCCAAGTTGCTTTGATCACGGTGTTGCTTCATTGCAGTAATAGAAACCCGGACTAAAACAATAAGATTAATATGCAGCAGTGTGGCAGGTGCTTTAATGCAAAGGAGATCAGTGGTCATATATGAGGAGAGGGAACAGCTATGATCCAGGCTAAGGAGTCCTGGAGGCTTTCTCTAGGGGTAGCTGGATATGTCCTATTTATGTGTAGATTTGAGAGTTTTGTATTTAAAAAGAAATCCAGTTTTGACTTTTATGGGTTTTAAGCACAATTTGAAGTAATGTTTGTCTTCTGTGTTGAAGTGATCAGAGGTCCTGACATAGCTACCCTTTTTCATAAGCTTTTTGTTTCTCTTACTTGATTGAACTAAGTTCAGGTCCCTGGATCACTTTTCAGACTACCACCAGATTAGCACATCTGGGCTTTACTTTCTGCATGTCAGAGAATGACACTGATCTTTCTTCTTCTTTCAAAAATGAAGTTAGTTGTCATATTTCCGTTGGGCCATAACTACATTGTCTTTTAAATTTTGATCTATCTACACTGAGGCACTCCAAAAGAGAATGCCGAGGGCCATCGGACCCCATGTCTTTGGCATTTCTTAGTCAAGCCTGCTTAGAGGAACAGAAGTGAATAGAAATAGAAATGTATTTAAAGGGAGGATTGGCTTGCATGATGCAGCCTGGGTACTCGCTCGATGGTTGCCTCACACTGGAGAGACAGAAAACCTGGTAGCTGCCTTGTCCATGAGCCTAGATGCTTGAGCAGTCACAATTTGGTGCTCAAGGCACTGGGGATGGGAGGAGAGAGTCCCCAGAGAGCTGCTGTTCTTCTGTTTACATAGGAACACTGAAGAAGGTAGGTTATGATGTCAACTGAAGACAGTGGCAACAGCAGTGCAGCAGATAGACCTGCCAGCAAGGAGGGAGAAGGGGCATACAGCTTGCCCTTCAGGCATTATTACTGACTACTCTGGTGCAGGGTAGGGGTGGGAGTCTTCTCCTGACACTTAATCCCGTCTAGAAATATGCTTACTACCCATTCCTTTCCAAAGAAAGTGTTTCTTTGTTGATCCTAGATCCAACCAAGTTAACAACCCAGACTCAACATCGCAGGCAGCAAATACATTTTTTAATTTCTGCTCTTATAGTTATTATGTTATATTTTGTACTTTAAACCCAAGTTTTTACAGGTTTCTAAGAATGAATGTTTCAATGATTATTTTTTTTCACAATAATTCTCTTTGGTCGTTTCGACTCTGCCCTTCCTCTTTTTGTGGCTGTTGGTCCTCGGGAGTGTTCTCCATGTTGGAGTACATCTGTGGAACTGCTTGTCATCTTCACTGGTCATCTTTTTTGTCCTGATGGTCTTGTTCTTTTCCAGTGTATTCTGAAAATTATCAGTCCTGTAGACCACAGTAGAATGCATATCTACAGCCCCCGGGAGGAAATGGGCAAGCCTGAGTACTTCAGCTATTTTCTAGCCTGATCTCAGCTACTTCCATCATGGTGTGCAATGCTACATTTGGTGAAAGTCTCACTGTCAGCTGAAAGTGATTGGCCATGGCTTCAACTGTGGGTGGTGGAACGTTGTTCCGTGGCCTTTCATCAAAATGTCCCATAGACATCTTGGTTTTGTTTTTGGAAACTCATTCTGGCGGCTATGTGGGGAAAAATGAATTAGTGGGAGAGCTAGCATATAGGGCCCTAAAACTGCCCTGCTATTGACTAGTATCTTGTCTGTACTGGCAACCAATGGAGAATTAATGGAGACACAAGCAGGGACGTTTAAAATGTTGAAGACTAAATAGATCATTGCAGCTATACTTGTGTGTGATTTAAAAGCAGGTAATACAACGCCCCCAAAGTAATAAGCTTCTCTCAGAGATGAATTAGAATTCAGTCTGGCAATTACATTAAGGTTTCTGATAGATAGTCCTCACCGAGAGCTGCAATTATGATACATATCTCTATTCTGCATGGCGGGCTCACATAACTCATCATATGGATTTGAAGTTTCACAGAGAGTAGGCATGTGAAAGACTTCTCATTTTCCAGGAGGAGAGGATGCCTTCCTTTGATTTCAGCGACTTCACCAGTAACACTTAAATAATTAATTCCTTTTGTTTTTGGTTTTGAAGGTGACTGATAAGTAGATCAGAAGTACCATTTCTCTTTGTATTTCCGGCTAATAATTTAACCTCACATTTAAATGCATGTATCATTTTAAAGCTATTTTGTAAACCAGTATTATGGAAGAAAGAAGGTGGAATTACTCTTCTGCACTGTCGCAGATGGAAGAGGGGAGAGCTGGAGTAACAGATGTCACGTGGGCTGGGAGCTTGGACCTGCATTCTAGTCTCTGCTGCTGTCTAGCTGTGTTAGTGTATCTGAGAGTTGGATTTTGGATTTGTGGAAGTTTTTGTTGTTTTGTTTGGTTGTCATTTACGGGGAATTGAAGCATTCTAAGAACATTTTAATGGTCTCGTGAGAATTAAATGCGATGACATGAAAGCATAGCATGAAACAGATGTTCCCAGGGAGGATTTATCTTTGAAGACACTTTCATATTTCCTAAAGTTGATCTTTTCCCCTCAGATTGAAATACAATGTTAACAGCAAAGGACATCCAAAACATCAGATTTCTGGAGCAACTCAACAAATATCGATAGTTATCCAATGCTTGCCCCTTGTAATTATAGCCCTGTCCTTGTGGAGACAGTAAAACTAATTCATTAGTCCACTGGAGGAACCTCCTGTAGCTGAGCTACTGTACTGAAATGTAGTTTTGCTGTGTTTGAGAATATTTTCATTGTGAAAGATTCTGATGTGGATATGGGGTTCACCTTAAAAATGTGTGCTTCTTGGACAGGGCTCTTGGACACTGGAGCAACATGATGGTCAGATTCTTCAGTAAAATTATAGGCAAAGATTTGATATGTAGACAGTGAACCTCTGTTTATACCAAAGATGTCTCTAAAGAGACTTGGGGACATCTGGTACTTGGTGAACCAGTGACCAAGGACGAAAGTTAAGAAGGCCTACCTTTCTCCCCTAATGTATCAGGCAGGCTGACTCTAAGGAATGGGTAGATATGGAGGATTTTGCCTCTATTTTCAGGTTTAAAAGTACTTGTGGTATTAGGAGACAAATTGCATCAGATAGAACCAGAACAGCTTATAAGAAGCAGTGAGGAACTCCATGCAAGGTAGTCCATGCAGGGCAGAAAACCTGGAAAACTCTCACTCGTAATGGGAAAGCAGAACCATGGAAAGCAGAATGGGAGTAGCTACAGCCCACTGAGTCAACATTAGAACACATCTGCGTACAATTTGAACTTGGACTTGGATGTGTTAGAGATTATATGAGGTAGCTCATAATTCTTATCCATCCATAGTCATTAGGGAACAGAGCATTGTTAGAGTTACAAGAACAACTAGATTACTGTGGGAGCCAGTCTCATCTGGTTTAGAGTCCCAGGTCTCTAATTTTGAGGGCTCTGGGATACGGCTCCTCTGAATCCCCACTTCTTTGGTATAAATTTATAATATAAGGTGAGCACTTAGAATGACTTTATCCCCTTGCCCTCTTATATGCTTATGCCTTAACTTAACTGAATTTCCCCATTCTGGATATGGGAGTGGTCTTATTCCTTTGAATGCAGAGCTCTGTCTGCCTGAGTCTATCTCTTGCTTGGCTCACTTTATTCTCTAGCTGGCATCAGACAAAAAAGTTCTTCTGTGTAAGTCATGACCTCTGTAAGTCAGGACTGGCCTCCAGATTCTATCTTACCTAACTGGTTCTTTGAATGAATCAATTATGTGTGGATCTTACAAGGCCATTTAAGTGATACAGAGCCATACCCCATAAAACAATGTTTCCATAGAAACTGATCCTGAGCTAAAGCTGAGAAATCTTGGGTTTTGAATTAAGTCAGGGTTATCGTTTGTCATCATCTTAGAGGAAGATAGCTTGATACTTGCTAATCAGCTTCATTATAGGTTTTTTTCTCAACACAGCAGAAGCCATTAAGCAATATTGCATGCAATACTGTTCTTCAGTATGGAGCAGGGCTAAAGGAAGTAGGAAAAATGGAGAGGGCAGATGTCACTTTCAGAGATACGTGATCTGTCTATTTCCTTATACATCAAGGAATATCATATTCACCAAAATGCATGCAATGTCCCCTTCCACAGTAGTTGATGAATAATTTTCTAAGTTGCTTTGCAAATGATTGTCGGGTGAATATAAGGACATTTAAAGAATGAAGAACACATAGCATTCCTTGCCCTGGGATGTGAGAACAAAAATGATTCAAGAAAGGTTTGGGTTACCTCACAGGACCTAAAAATATGCGTCTTGAACTGACCAGCAAGCTCTCTCCATACTGCCTATCTTTCCCACTGCTAGAAGGTACTATGGAGGCTGCTAGTGAAGAAAAGGCATCACTAGTTGTAGGCAAAACTGGACCTGCGTGATACAGTACTTACCTGCCAAGCAAGAGGCACCCGCTTGTGCAATAGTGGAAAGATCACTGCAGGTCTAACCAATGCTTCTCTAGATTTGAGGTCTGCTCCACAAGAGGGATTTAAATAACAACAACAACAAAAAAATTAGAAAATCATAGGCCGTAGGAGAGAACCTACTGATGTTGTTGCTTAAATAGCTATGTTGTTACATTGCCTTTTATCCTTATTTAAGCTTATTCCAGTCTTCATTAGAGAAGCTTCTTACAATGGGTAATAGTTAATAGACACTTGTTAGGTTCAAAGTGTTATAAGTAAGTGACTGCGTGTGCTCATGGGACACCTATATCACCACCATGCACTTAAAAGGATTGGGGAACAGTTTGGAAGATGGAAAAAAGAATTCAAGGCCCAAAGAATAGATAGGAGTGCTATGAAATGGCATACTCTAGACACGACATGGCCATTGCACACATGAGCACAACAGCTGTGTTTACCCACACAAGACCAAACCAGTTGAAAGGTCCAACATGGATGGAAAGGCGCTCCTAAAGCCTTACCTATAACCAAGGAGCTATTGCCAGTGGGAAGCAGCTGGTGGAGGGAGAATCACTCTTCAGATGTGACCACTGGTAGATTGTCCATGCTCAGGGGAATGGCTTCACCATCATACATGTATGAAGCAGCACAAGCTGCACTTAGTGAGTTATTTCAAATAAACACAAAAACAGAGGGTGTGAAATTGGAGAAGGACATGTTGGAGGGATCCAGGGAGATCTGAAGGGAGGAAAATGAGAGGCAGATACTGTATACAAATGAGGGAGTCATTATTTATTTTGGACCTAAGGAGATTTTAAGGTTTTAGTTCCAGGAAGAACAGATGAAGGGTCATTTTCATTCATAATTCTTCACTCTGGAGCCATTCCTCCAGACCACATTAAATAGAGTCGAGTTGATTAGGTCTTTCAGCCATGGTTCCCTGAAATGATTCTGATAGACAGCAATACTCTAATAATTAAAAGCTTATACATAGGATATAGCTATTTCTTTTTTAATCTTTATTTTTTAAGTTTTTTTCCATACCCACCACTGCTTCCCCTCCATCCCCTCCTTCCAGTCCTCCCTCAGCTTCCCACCCTCCCCCTCCCGTACAGTCCCTGGGGAGGACAAGGAATCCCAAGGTGAGTCAGTGCAGTCATGTCCAGTTGAGGTAGGACTGAGTCTATCCCCCCAGTATCAAGGCTGCGTTAAGTGTTCTTCAGGGAATGGACTCAGATGTCAGTTCATCCACCAGGAATTAACTTAGACTCTACTCCAAGAGGCTCCACAAACTGCCCACGCCATTTGACAGTCATCTACCTTTGGAAGATTTAGTTCTTTTTCATAAAGTTTCCTCAGCAATTATTTCAGAGTCGATGAGCTCCCAATAGCTTGAGTCATCCATCTCTCTGGGTCTCCTCTTCATGATCCTGATCCCTTTGCTTATTACAATTTATGTATTATCTATTTCATCTTAATTCAACCCATTTCTATTCATCTGTCCTGCCATGCGGCCCGTGGATCACCTGTGCTCCTTCACATGTTGCTTCCTTGGGTACCTGGCTCGCACTCTCTCTCTCATTCTGCTCTCCTTCTCCTACCTCTGCTCAATTCTCCACCTACTTCTTCTACAGTGTTCACCAAGGGCCAAACAGTTCCTTTATTTAAAGAATTAATTCACAGCATACAGAAAGACTTTCCCACATCATTTGCTCATATATTCTCTTCTTTCTCTCTTCAGCTTGACCCAGGTGTTTAACTATAGATCTCTGCTTCTGCCTCTATCCATTGCTGGATGAAGGTTCTATGATAAAAAGTAGGGTGTTCATTCATTTGATTATAGGGGAAGTCCTGTGTAGGCACCCTCTCTACTATTGCTTGAGACCTAGCCAGGGATGTCTTGTGGATTCTTGGAGGTTTCCTTAGCAAGAGGTTTCTTACTAACCCCATAGTGGCTCCCTCTATTAAAATATCTATTTCTTTGTTCCCCTCTGTTGTTCCTGTCACTCAGCCATCTCTGTCTCCCAAGATTTGTTTCCATCTCCCCTTGCCCAGTCCCCATTATGATCCCAATTTACTCAGTAGATTTTCTCTTTTTCCCCTTCTCAGGGAGCTTCCTGAATGTCTCTCTGAAGTTCCTTCTATTAGCTGTTACCTCACTCAGGATTTTACTCTCCAAAATCATTCATTTGCCTGCAAATTTTAGGATGTCATTTTTTTTTCTTCTGAGTGGTACTCCATTGTATAAATGTATGAGAATTTTAAATCCATTTTTTAGTTGAGGGGCATCTAGGTTTTTTTCCAGGTTCTAGCAATTACAAATAATGCTGATATGAACATAGTTGAGCTAATGCCCTTGGGGTAAGAGTGTGTGTCCTTTGGGTATGTGTCCAATAGTGGTATTGCTAGATCATTGGGGAGATTGATTCCCAGATATGTGAGGAAATTCTATACTGCATTCCAAAGTAGCTGTACAAGTTTACACTCCCACCAGCGATGGAGAAATGTTCCCCTTTCTCCATATCCCCTGCAGCATAGGCTGTCATCTGTGTTTTTGATTTTAGCTATTCTGACAGGTATAAATTGTTATCTCAGAGTTGTTTGGATTAGCATTTCTCTGATGGTTAAGGATGTTGAGCAGTTCTTGAATTTTTGAAATGTCTTTCAGCCATTTAAAATTCTTCTGCTGAGAATTCTCTATTGAGATCTGACCCTCATTTTTAAAATGGATTATTTGGGGTTTTGGCCTCTCGTTTCTTGAGTTCTCTATATATTTTAGAGATCAGTCCTCTGTCAGATGTAGGGTTAGTGAAGATCTTTTCCCATTCTATAGGCTGGTATTTTGCCTTATTGACTGTATTCTTTGTCTTACAGAAGCTTCTCAGTTTCAGGAGGACTCATTTACTAATTGTTGTTCTTAGTGTCTGTGCTACTGGTGTTATATTTAGGAAGTGGTCACCTGAGCCAATGCATTTAGGGTATTTGCCACTTTCTTTTCTATCAGGTTCAGTGGGTTTATGTTGAGAACTTTGATCCACTTGGACTTGGGTTTTGTGCAGGGCGATAGATACGGATATATTTATATTCTTCTACATACCACCATCTAGTTATATTAGCACCATTTCTTGAAGATTCTTTTGTCCATTGTCTATTTTTGGTCTCTTTGTCAAAAAATCAGGTGTGTGTAAGTGTGTGGATTAATATGAGGGTCTTCGATTTCATTCCATCAATCCACAAGTCTGCTTTTATGCCAGTACCAAGCTGTTTTTATTACTGTAGGTCTATAGTATAGCTTGAAGTCAGGGATGATGATGCCTCCCAAGGTTTTATTATTTAAAAAGACTATTTTGGAAATCCTGGGTTTCTTATTATTCCATATGAGGATGAGTATTGTTCTTTCAAGGTCTGTGAAGAATTGTGTTGGGATTTTGATGGGGGTTGCATTGAATCTGCACATTGCTTTTGGTAAGGTTTCCGTTTTTGCTATGTTGAATCTAACTATCCAGGAGCAAGGAAGATCTTTCCATTTTCAGATATTTTCTCCAATTTCTTTCTTCAATGACTTAAAGTTCTTGTCATACAAGTCTGTCACTTCTTTAGTTAGAGTTTCCCCACAATATTTAATGCAGCTCTTTCTAAAGGGTGATATTTCCTTATTTCTTCTTTAGCCATTTCATCATTTGTGTATAGTAGAGATATTGAGTTTTTTGAGTTAATCTTGTACCATGCTACAATGCTGAAAGTGTTTAGCTGTAGGAGTTCCCTGGTAAAATTTTAGGGATCACTTATGTATACTATTTTATTATCTGCAAATAGTTATAGTTTGACTTCTTCCTTTCCAATTTGAATCCCCTTGATCCTGGAAAAACTTGGAAAAATCTCACACAAGAGACTTAACAGCACAAATAAAAGCTCTAGAACAATTAGGGGCAAACTCACATAGAAGGAGTAGAAAGCAGGAAATAATCAGATTTAAGGCTGAAATCAATAAAGTCGAAACAAAGAACAATACAAAGAATTAATGAACCAAAGAGTTAGTTTTTTGAGAAAGTTAAGATAAACAAACCCTTATTCAAAATAACCGAGAAAGAGAGAGAATTCAAATTAACAAAATAAGAAATGAAAAGGGGACATAACAACAGATACCAAGAAAATCCACAGAATCATTAGGTTATACTTCAAAAACTTGCACTCCACTAAATCAGAAAACCTAAAAGAAATGCATAGCTTTATAGCCAAAATTAAAACAAGACCAGATAAATAACCTAAATAGACCTATAACCCCCAAGGAAATAGAAGCTGTTATTAAGTCTTCCAACAATAAAAGCCTAGGTGGGACCCCTACAGGGCATGGCCAGAACCAATAGAGACCTTGAGAACCTGTGCACCCGTTTGTTCCTGTGTTCTCAGGGAGCAGATCAGCAGCTCTAAGTGGGAAAGCTCCACTCTTCAAGAATTGTTTTAAGGTTCAATTTGTATCAGTGAGTATTTATATAAGCCCTTAATAAATATTAATCCTTTACATTATATATTGCAAGTGAATATTTCTGCAATAGTCTATGTTATCCTGATGGGTCTGTCTTTATAAGTTACTTGGCCTTTTACCTTTGCACTTTTTAGTATTCTTTTGTATTCTGTAGGATTAGTGGCTTGGTTATTATGTGGCAAGCAGATTTTTTTTTGAAGGAGTGCCTAGTTTATTTGGTGTTCTGTAAGCTTCTTGTATCTTTATAGGCATTTCCTTCTTTAGATTGGGAAAGTTTTCTTATATGATTTTGTCAAGTATATTCTCTGTGCCTTTGAGCTGGTATTCTTCCCTTCTTCAATTCCAATTATTCTTAGGTTTGGTCCTTTCAATGTGTTTCCTGCATATCTTGTGTTATGACTTTTTTGGTGTTAGTGTTTTCTTTGACTGACATTTATTTCCACTATTGAACCTTCCCCACCAAAGAATCTCTCTTTCATCTCTTGCATTCTGCATCTGTAGCTCCAGTTTGTTCCTTCACATTATCTATTTCCAGCATCGCCTTGGTTTGTCTTCTTTATTCCTTCTAATTCAATTTTTAAATCTTGAAATGTTTTCTTCACCTGTTTGATTGCTTTTTCTTGGTTTTATTTATTTTCTTTCAGGGATCTGTTGATCTCTTCCATTTTTTGTTTATCTTTTCTCTATTTCTTTAAGGAAGTTTTTATATCCTCTTTTAAGGCTTCCATTATCTTTACAAAATAGTTTTTAAGGTCATTTCCTTTTGCTTCTTCTTCATTGCCAAGATCAGGTCCTGTTGTTGAAGAACCTCCAGATTCTAGTGATGCCATTTTGGTTTTTTTATGTTGTTATATGTACTCTTGCACTGGTGTCAGCCCACTGCTTCCTGGGATCACTGCAGGATTTGTCTGTATTTCAGGGAGCTGATTTTGGTGCAATCTGTTCTGGCTCTGTCTGTGTCTCAGGAGCCTCTCTTGGTTCAGTCTGGGCTCTTGGTTCAGTCTGGGCTCTTGGTCCACTTGGAGGTAGCGTATTCTGTGTCACTGTCTTCTGTTCTTGGTATAATAAGAGTTGGCTGATTCTGTGTCTCGGGGAGCCAGTCTTGGTCCAATAGGAGCTCTTGAATTAGAAAGAGCTCTTGATACTATAGAAGCTCTTGATCCAATAGGTGCTGACAACTGTGGGTCTCAGATAGCAGCTCTTGATCCAGTAGATGCCAAGGAACTCTTGGTTCAATAAGTAATGAGGACCTGTGGGTATCAGGTAACTACTGAGGTCACCAGGTAATGGGAAGGTTTAGGTGTTTGGGTGGGATTTGTAGTTGAGGGAGTTCAGCAAACTAAACTTTATTGGGGGGGAGGTCTGGCTGCAGGGTATTTTCCTGCTGGCCTGGATTTAGGGGAAAAATGAGTGAGGGTGGGGTTCCTAGGTTTGTGTCCCAGGGCCTAAGTCCCTGAGACTGGGTTCTCTGCCTAGGCTGGGTGAAGTATCACTCACCTCTTTGTCCAATAGGTGCTAAGGATCTGTGGGTCTCAGGTAGCCTCTGAGTTTGCTGGATGATGTGATGTTTTAGGGGTTGGGACAGGATTTGTACTTGAGGGTGTCTAGTGAACTAGATTTTACTGGGGGAGGGGTCTGGCCTGCAGGGTTTTCCCTGCTGGCCTGGATGTAGAAGAGAGGTGAGTGAAAGTGAAGTCCTAAGGGTTGTGTCTAGGTATTTCTATAGACACACCTATAGATGCTGCCATAAAGATGAACATATCTTACTGCAAGTCACCCTGTCTCCGTGCAATCTTGGATGCAATGGCAAAAGAAAATTTCTCTCTTGATTCTTGCTGTGTTTGTAAGTCAGCACGAAAATGAAAATGCTGAAAGGACACGTTTTGGAATTACGCAAAAGTTGCTCTATGACTCCACAGCTGTGTCCCAGAGAAAGTGACTTAAACTCTTTAAACTTGTAGGTTCACTGTAAAGTGGGGAGAGTATTGTTTGCCTTCCCTGTGTACACTAAGTAGGATGGAATGCAACACTGTATTCATTATTAACAGTTGTTATTTGGTTTGGGTCCTTGTCTTTTACCCAGGAAGTTTGAATGATGGTACTGTGAAGAACTCCACTTTGAGGGGGGGGGGGGCTGTAAAAATTATTTGCTGTTCAAAAGCAGTGGCTGTTCTTTCAGAGAACCCGAGTTCAATTCCCCAGTACCCACAAGGATATGTATAATTTTTTATAATTCTTATTCCTGGGGAGCCTATGCAGTCTTCTGTCCACTGCTAGCACACTGCGTGCATATGGTACTCTTATTTATAAGCAGATAAAATGCTCGTGCACATAAAAGAAATCTTTAAGATAAAAAAATTCAGGTTTGAAATTTAAAAGACATGAATCAGATTTTTTACTGGATTTTTCTATTTTCTGTCTGACTTTGGAAAAATCAACTGTTTTCTCCTAACTTTGGCTCCTTTGTCAGTAAAGAATGTGATATCCAACCTCCCTGAAGAGTTATGAGAACTGAGTGGGGAAAGAGGAAACTCCCTTGGCATCATCCTTGCAGGATCACTGTCAGCTAGTCTTACTCTGGGTTTTGAGGGAGAGTGTTGTTGGTGGATGGAACAGAGAGAGCTGAGTTTAATTTCAGAAAGTAGACTGTGAGTAATGGGTGACAGAGAATATGGGAGATCATTAAAGAGATAGCTTACGTCAGTTTATAGATGAAATGGCTGAAGTGTATGAGACTATTTGATGCTCTGGTTATTTTTGCCATAAACATAGCCTGCTGTCTCTAGATTATATTACAAGTCAAAGATAAATTTATCTATCTTCATTTATGAATACATATCAACCACATGCCATGACCTGGGCCTGGTACTCCCAAGAAGATGATTTATTATGAACAGAAACCTATCAATGAGAGACATCTCTTGTTCAGTCTCAAAAATGCTCAAGATCTCCATGATATGAAATTACAGGGAAAGAATTTGGGACTTATATAAATATCAAGTTACTGGAGTTCTACATATTTGTTCAGCTTTATTACTCACAGTAACTAAGCTTTGCTTCATTGCACGTGATGCTCTTTCCTTGATGGTTCTCGCCAGCCTTTGCATCCTTCCGAGGATAGCTCAAGGATGACTAGACCTTCATAGACTTCTTTAAGTCCTTTTCTTCTCAAATAATAGTTCTTGATAAGTGCTTTTTTTTTTTTACATTTTATTGCTAATATGTAATGCCTCTGGTCTGAATATATCTTTTTTTAAGACTGCAATCTCTATTCTTGTTAAGGTTTTTATTTGTTTATTTATTTTTGCTTTTTTTTTTTTTTTTCTTGAGGCATGCCCTCACCCTGTCTCCCCGGCTGACCTGAAGCTTGCTAACTAAAGCAAACCAAGTTGGCCTTGAACTTGTAGCAGTCTTCTTGCCTCCTGAACTGATGGAACTATAGGTATAATCCATGACACCCTGATGACTATTAGAGACTATCTTGATTAAACACAAGAACCTATGGGGATATTTAAAACTTTACTCACACTTCTACTGAAGTGACTAAATCCCCGGTGCACAAACTAGTGAGGAGAGGAATTTTTCTCTCTCGTAGTGTTAGAAGTTATAGTCTATAATCAAAAGACACAATTGGCTTTAGGCTGTGATAATGCAGAAGGAACATCAATGGGAGAGAGAAAAGAGTAGAAGAGAATGTGTCACCTGGTGGTAGCTGGAAACAGATAGGGGGATCCTTCAGCCTACCCTGACTAGGACATTCCCTCTGCTTGTTTCAGCATGTCCCCCCCCCCAGCACATTGGGGTGCTCCCCTCAGAGCAGGTCCTCACCTTCCTGACATGCTAGTTCTAGCTGGAAGCTTTCTTACATCCAGGGGTGTGCCTTTATTGTCCCTACTTACCTCTCAGGATAATTGAACTGACAATCGAGATTAATAATCACAGAGTACCCTGGTCTGAAAACTCCCTTCCTTAAGTTATTTACCATTGTTTAAATGTCAGAGAGCTGAAATATCTCCATATGAATAAGGTTCAATGACCTAGTATGGCTTAGGCTGCAGGTACAATAATTACAACTATTCCAAATCACAGACAACAGGCTTCTCTTGAGATTTATGTACTTAAAAGAAGGACAATGTACCTTGCAACCAGAAAAAGGGTCAGGTCTAAAAGGAAATAATCTTTCTTATAACCATCTGCTCTTTGTGAAAGATGTTTTGTGCTAGTCCATCTGGTTGGCTTTTACCAGAGCCATAGGCACGGAAGCCTGATCCTTATATCAGGCTAACAATCAGAAACCTCTTCTCCAGGTCAGAATCCTTCCAAGGTCATATACATTGTAGGTACCGTTACGTAGCACTGCAAGGAAGGAGTGTTGAGATTAAGGCCGAGTAAAGCCAGGGAGTGATGACTTCAATATGGAGTCAGATTTACCAAGAACTAGAAAACATTGCCACTCCTTGTTTTAGAGGTGAATGGGTCATAAAAGTGTAGAACCTTTCCTGATGGGCTTACTGTGAACCATTTTTCACTCCTGGGCTGTTTTCCCCTGACCAAAAGTCAATATGGCTTTTGTGAACCTCCTCCGTTCCTGATTGGCTCAGACCTTATGAACAGGATGTGATAAAGTCCAAAACTGTATGCCTCTTTCTGGCTTCGACATACTTTATTGTAATGGCTCCACATTAAAAGGCTGTGTTGATATTTTTTCTCATGGTGTCTCTCCACAAATGGCAGTGTAGTATCATGGAAAGAGCACTGTACTTAGACCAAAAACCTGGGGCCCAGTGTTTGCCAGATCAGTTAAAATTGTAATATATGGAAGTGAAGCATTTCTTTGCACCTATGCGTTCTGTTGGTAAAATATGATATTCTTACCTTTGGGCAATGCAACATCTGAGGATGAGGGATGGTGGCAGGTGCTAGCTCATCATATGGCACAAGGAAACTTCATAGTCATAGTCAGAAGGGAGAAAATCCAAGTGACATAGAAAAGGGCTTTCACTGTAGAAAACCAAGACCAGGGAACCAAGTTTTAGCTCAGTCCCTGACTGTCAGTACCTCCCAGGATCATCAGAAGCAAAGTTGATTTTTTTTTTTTTTTTAGTCCACAAAACTGGAGTCAAGACATTTGCCTTTCCTTTTTTCAAGGTTTCTTTGGCATCCAAGCAACCTCTGGTTTGAGCTGCTTTCCTGCCTGTGGCCAAATGGATGTGGATGGTGACCATGAGTGGATGGCCCCTTTCTTGGCTTCTTGAGGCTCCCAGTACATCAGGCTAATGCTCCTGATTTCATACTTCAAAGCCCCAGACTGTGCATTAGAGTCACCTAGGGAGCATTAATGACTACTGGTGCCTAGGTCTTATTGCCTTCACATGCATGGGCATGTGATTTGTTTAGGGGGCATTCTGGGTGTCTGTGGTTTTCAAAGCTCCCCAGGTAGTTCTAATGTGCAGCCGTAGTTGAAAACCACTGCTTTAGAGGACAGCAGACCTAAAGAAATATATGTAGCAGCTTATATTTAACTAGGTCTGACTGTCGAAGTGTATTGAGTGCTTGCTTTTAGGGCAAGTTTATTACTCTGTGTAATAGCAACTGCTCAAATTGTTATTGGGATAGATTGAATTGGACATACTCTTGGCTCATGATTAAGTGAGTGGAATCATGCTCCCTTCCTTTGCCAGTGACTTGTCTTAAATGATCATGGTTATGACATGACTGGTCTGGCTGCTGGCCATGTCCTTATCTCAGCTCTATCTGAAATCCAGCACAGAAGGTCAGCCTTCATTTCTGGCTGGATGGTAGGGTATTGGCATGTGATGAATGCTTGCTCCCATTTACTGAACTTCTCACTGGATCAATACTGCCCAAGATGCTGGCTAAAATGAATTTTCAGGGAGCATTATCCTCAGGGGTTTAGGCCAAGCAAGTTGGAGGTAGAACCAAAAATCTGCTATTTTAACAAGTTTCCAGATGGTGCTGATGATGCTGGTTGTCTAGGGCCCGTATTTAGAGAACCACCTTTCTATATCATATAGGTCCCTTCATTATTTACTGCTCATATCCAAAACATTATGTGACCATGAAAAACTTGCCACTTCAGAGAACTCAGAAAGATGTCTCATTGCTTTGATTACTCTGCTGCTAAGTAGCTTGTTAGTCAGCAAAGTCAGAACTGTACATAGTCTTGTTCCAAAACTTACCTTTTTCCATAAACTATTCTGCCTTCTGAAAGGCCTGTGTTGAGTTCCTGCCCCATTTACAGATGTGTGCCTGGTGTCACCGACTGACAAATGAACCTTTTCTGACTCATTCACAACCTATTTTGTTGCCTCTGTCAAGGAAGGAGCTTGGAGAGATGTCCAGGTTTGTATCACAATACTTGCTGTTCCCATGCATTCAGTGACCACGGCATAAAAGCTCCACCCATAAGACACAGAGTGGAGGTAGCCATAGGCCTTGAGGCTCAGAAAGGTCTTGGGGGAAGTAGGCCTTGATAGCCATAGTTAGAGGACAGACAGAGGAACTTCTGCCCTGCCTTGGTGATGGTGTCTGAGACAGTCTGAAAGGAAATACCCCCTCCTGCTTATTGGCTGCTCTTTGGTGTCTGAACCCCGTCAGTGTGGCAAGTTCTATTATTCTGGCTCTTCTGCATCTGGCTCTTCCTTTTGCCTTTATAAGGTGGATTGTTTGTCATCAGCAGAATGGAATAGTACTAGGGACCATGCAGGGGTGACTGTGGCAATAGTAAGATGAGTGGCAACTGAATAGGTTTATCATGGGCTGTTAGAAAGGGGTGTGGCTACAGCTCTATCTGCCTCAAATTGGTTGAGTTCCTGGGAAGCCAATTTGTCTTGGGAGAAGAATATGGAGATATCTAACAGTGAGAGAACATTGTCCTGGCCAGCATAGGGATCACTCATTGTCAGGGTCCCCTACTAACCTCCTGAGGTGATTGATGGAAAACAAGTCTGTACAGTCCCAGAACTCAAGCCAATCAGCTCTCACAACTTTATCTGCTAGAGACGCAGCCTCTGGACCTTCCCAGACCACAAGGAGTGCAATGCTAAGCATACAGTAGTGAGTAGCACACATCACACAGCATGTCTCTACTTGGCAGGTGGGTTGGGTTATTGGTCTTTGCTCTGTCCTCACTGCCTGAATATCCCTGATCAATACTGAAAAACAGAAAAGAGCTGTTCCCACAGCTTCCTAACTTCAAGGCAGGTGCTGGAGACCCTCACACCCATTCCCACATGTTACAGGGAAGGTCATAAATGGATATTACATAAATGAATGGATCTTGGGATCCATTTTCCTACTGTCTTCAAATTCTGTTGAGAATTTTTCCATCTACTTTGTCTCAACATTTCTGCTCACATAGTGACAGCCCTAAGCTGTTGGCCATTGGGATCTGCAGAGAAAGCTCTTAGGCAAAGGGAACGGAAACTTGACCATCATGTGTCATTAAACACTTCATCTCTGTAGGCTTCAGTTTTCTTAGCTGTCAAATGAGAATAATATCACCTGTTCTGCCCACCTTCTGGGAACCTAGCAGTGATGGTCTACACCACAGGGCATTGAAGTATCATGGACAACTTGGGCAACTTTACTTTCTTCACATTAAGGCAGCAAATGACCCTGTGTGGAAAAACATTTCTACCACACCAACTCTATTAACTGCCTTTCTGGTGGGTTTGACAAAAGTCTCAACAAATGCAACCCAAAGATGGAAAGGCTCATTTGGTGCAAGATCTAAAAGGGGTGTGCATGCTTCTGGGGGTGTGAGGTAAGTGATCTCACACCATCAGTGGCTTAGGGAGCAAAGAGAATTAATTTTGGTGCTCAGCTCTCTTCTCCTTTTATCTCCCTTTTTTAATTTGGTCTGGGATTCCAGTCCATGGGACTTTGCTGCTCATGTCCAGAGTAGATATTTTCTAGACTTTTCATCTAGACTTATGAAAAAAGTGTCCCAGAGACACACCCAGATAGTTTCCTTCTAGGTAAGTCCTAGTCTAGTCAACTGACCTAGATTAACCATCACACCAAGACTGCCTTCAGTGAGTGTTGAGCCCTGCTTTCTCATCTGGATGATGGGGAGGACCAGGCCTCATCACAGCAGGATGCTGAGCTGCCATGGTAACAAAGTATGTGCAAAGCATCCTGCACAGCACTCCTTCAGAATGCAAACCCTAAGCAGCAGCTGCTTGTGTAATGACTGTAATCACCACATCAATGTATGTAATCATCACATGTGTGAACATGGGTTTTTCTGCCAGGTCGACCCAACTCTTGGGCATCTGCTACTTTTAACCACTCTTACTACAGTGGTTAAAAGTCCTCTGTTTAAGCCTGACTGAGTCTTTCTGTCTTCCTGCCAGCTGAATAAAGAGCATTTCTCAGAACCCCTCAGCCCATGCTAGTTCTATTTTACTCAATTTGTGTTGATTGCTGTTCTTCATGGAAAGAGCCAATGGGATATCTGTATATTCTGCTAATTTATATGCATAGATATGTGTCCTGTTCATTGACATAATTATCAATATCTCCCACACCCTTAGTCCACACCACCATGGAGAGCTAACAGTCCCATCTTAGAAACCATCTTCATGAAGCTGGAGAACATGGTAAAGCTAATGGCATAATCCAGTCTAAACCAAAGGTCTGAGGCCCAAGTGGCTGGTGGTGTGAGTTCTAGAAACTCTGATGTGTGAGTGGTAGACACATGCCTGAGTGTACACATGATGGTGTCTATCCCAGACTGAATCCCAATTCTTTTAAGAACTCAACACGTTAGCCAGGTGGTAGAGGCACACACCTTTAATCCCAGCACTCAAGAGGCAGAGAAGTGTGGAACTCTGTGAGTTCAAGGCCAGCCTGGACTACAGAGCAAGTTTCAGG
Organism: Phyllotis vaccarum; assembly: GCA_033318265.1. Lineage (NCBI taxonomy): Eukaryota > Metazoa > Chordata > Mammalia > Rodentia > Cricetidae > Phyllotis > Phyllotis vaccarum. The sequence goes on from JARWLC010000004.1 coordinate 112,278,786, forward strand.
ACAAGCCAAGACTACACAAAGAAACCCTTTCTTAACACTACAAGTGTTAATATCTGAAGACAGAAAAGATGGCTATCACATCTCCAATAGAAAGAAGAAGTTTGCCTTTCTGCCTTGTTGGTCTGTGGTGATAGCCCTCAGCAGCTTGACTGAGACCTGTCTATGAAGTGGAGAGTTTGAGTCTTCTTATTCAGCCTACTGATCTAATAACTCATAGATACAGGAAACACCCTCAAGGTATCTTCAATAATGACAGTTTGCCAGCATCCTTTTGATCCAGTCACGTAGACATAGGAATTCAACCATTATCCAGCTCTGTCAGTCTTAGGGAGTGCTTCTGGGCCCATCTGATGCAGGTATATATTTTGGTTAAGAATGTGATCATTTGTGTAGAAATGATAGACACCCTCTTAACTTAAGCTTTGGGTGAAAAAAGATTGAAAGAAAGGCATGTTATGATTGCAGTTTTCCTAATAGGAGGGCATGTGGAGGGTGCCACGCTAATTAGCATGTTGTGTGTTGTCTCCCTCACAAAGGGCCTTTGTGCTGTCTGTCAGCTTCTGCCTGGTAGATACTAAACATTGCAGAGGCCAATGGTATCATGACTGACAACTTAATAGACATCTCTTTGAGCTGAACATGCTCCCCTGTGCTCCAGCCAGATAATATTAACAAACACTTTCAAGATCTTCTCTCTGACCAAGGCTGTGAGAGAAACACACCAGCAAGCTCCCAGATCACATGCAAGGCAACAGACTCTGTCAAACTGAAGACTGGGAGACTGGGCTTTGTCGACAGACATTGTTGAGAACTGATTTCTATTAGTGTTTCTGATGACAGGTAAAATTATGATGGGTGGAGACAAGTCCTGTTAAATGTAAGGCCTCTCGATGAAGGCTGATGTGAGTGAGACAGTCAGCCTGCCTCACAGACTGAATGCGCATTCTATTTATAATGTAAGTACTTTAAATGCCTTTTTAAATAAAGTACAGACACTTTGGCCAGACCCAGCTCAAAGCTACAGGGAGTTAGTAAATGGGTTCTTCTCACACCATATCATACCATCAAAAATGGAAAGTCCAGATCACTCTAGACCAATGGTTCTCAACCTTCTAATGCTCCAGCCTACTCCTAGTACAGTTCCTCATGTTGTAGGGACCCAAAACCACAAAATTATTTTTGTTGTTATTTCATAACTGTAATTTTGTTACTGTCATGAACTTTAAATATATTTTTCAGTGGTTGTATCCAACCTCTGTGAAAAGGTTGTTCAATACCCCAAAGGGTTTGTGACCTACATGTTGAAAACCACTTCTCTGGAACATTTCTGAGCACTCATCCAACTTCATAGTCTGTCTCTGGGTCTTTTCTTTTGCCTGCAACAACTTCCCTCTCTTTCAAGGCTTCTTAATTTTGAAAAGTAATTTCATACCTTCTATGAATGAGGTACTGTGGCATTTCCCCTACGAAGGATAACTCTGATGCCCTCATCCATTTCTTGACACCTTTATATCTTGCAGTGACTGAGTTACAGTGTTGTTCCCAAAATGGGATTGCTGTTGTGTCAGAACTATGGGGCTTTCCTAAGCCCTCTATAACGTTGCTTCTAGCACAGCATGTGATATATGGTACCACCTTGGCAAATATTTATTCAGTGACTACTGATAGCCATTAGCTGAGTAGGTGGAAACAATTCAGCCTTGGCATCAAATTCCTTTTGGGGACCCATGGGATCAGATGAGCTATGGGGGACATCATCTATATTTCTTAGCCTAATATCTCTTTATGTATTCAAGAAATGGGATGATTCCTAGACTTACATGGTTTCTGAGAGAAGTATATGATCTGAATCAGACTCTCTGGACAGCATACATGGTCCCTTGCATTGCATTAGCTAAAAAGCTCATGGATTCCGAAAAGAAACACTCCCAGGCAACTTCAGCAAGACTGACCCCTTGGAATACATATGTGGACTCCTAAAAGACTAATTAGGTGATGAAATCCTCTCAATTGTCTCAGCAGATCCAGACCTGTGGTAGGAAAGGTGTCTTTACTTTCTGTCTACTAGCTCATTTTTATAAGGCGAGCATAGGGCTTTCCTGGCCTTGAGCCCAAGGGTCCTAGTTGCAAAGTCAAACATACTGACTGACAAAGCTTGGCAATTTTCAAGCTCTGGGCAATCTTCCAGAGCCTCTTGAAAGCATAGAAACATTTCTTGAGTTCAAGGAGTATCATTCTTAGAGGTAGGAGTGTGTATGCTCTTTGTGATATCTCATCCTTGTGAGAAAGCACTCTGTCCAGTGAAAATTATTACCCATGTGTGATACTGCCCAGCCACCTTTAAACCCTGTTATCTTAAAAGCCATGGTTTGTTTCTGGAAGCCAAATGGACAGCCTTGGATATGGGGCCATGAACACTTGGAGCTGTGACACCTATGCCAAGGACATTTTTCATCAGAATGCCCCAATTCCACTTTGTAACCCTCAGAGGCTTCATACTCTGTGATCTTTGCTGGTTTCACAAAGTCTACTGTAAACAATGTGTGTGATGGGGCCCAAACTCCATTACAGATATGAAATCAACAAAACTGGAGGCAAGTAGAATCTAATAGGTTTAACTAAGCGTATAATAAGTTACAGTAGCTAGGATGCCCTAAAAGTTGCTGAACACACAATGAGGGAGAAGGAATTTGAAGTTAAAAATGTGTACAACACGGGTTGTTTTTATTAGGAAAAAAGATACAATAGGAATAGGAAGAGCTCAGCAAAGCATGGTTGAGCTGCTGTTGAAAAGCAGGAGGGCTAGATAATAGATGATCCAAACAATAAGAGAGGCCAGGAACATCCAGGCATTCTGCTGAACACGTTAGGTAGCGTGGGCAGTGGTGTGCAGGCAAATAGGGAGCCCTTTTCTCCTCAAAGGCTGCTTAAGCCCTCAAATAAAACAGGTAGGCAATTTGGAGATAGTCAATTGAAAGAAATATGTGTTGCATTAAAAAGTGCCAAAAGACCCAGTGAATATTTTACTGGTAATGCAAAGGAGAGTAGTGATGTTGGCATTAGGAGTTCCCATGCTCTGGAATGGAAGGGAATGGTGGAGATACTTCTGTTCACTTGTGATGCTTGTGTCTGCCCAGAACTTGAGACTATTTGTCATGCCAGCATCCTCTCTCTCTCCCCTGAACCGCCTCCAGTGAACAGATATCTAGGACACTTGTTTATAGAACAAATTCCCAAGAATTTCTGTATTTAATATACTCCTATAGTTACCTACAAACATTTAGTTAGTATTAGGCAAAAGGCATCTGCTTTAGGTGCTGGATATAGACAACAGTTTGACACTACAATAACATGTCAGCATTCAGAGTGTTGAGTGAATGACTAAAGGAGTGGCTGGCTGGGTGGATGGATGGATGTGGGTCTGGCTGTCTGGCTGTCTGCATGGACAAATGGATGAAGTGAGTAAGTTGGTGTGGATGCTTGCCTTCCATAGCAGAGATCGTTATCAAATGCACAGAAACAAGGAAGTGGGACAAGGGTATTTCCATTTATTCAGATAGAGATCTGGGGAGACTTGTTGAGCCTCCTTTAAAGAACTCATCCTTGGAAGTCAGAAGGTATCCCTTTTTGAGGTTGGGAAGATTCTTGTAGCTTAGTCATTAGAGATATGCCCGTTCTGCCCATATTCTACCTTGCTTCTAGCCCAACGTAGATCCTCTCCTGGGGGAGAGGCTTATTTCTATGAATGCCCTCCTGGCCTAGATATCTTGAGTCACTGGGCAGGAGAGGAAGGTCCATCACACATTGTTCCTCTGACTGATAGCAGTCTCAAAGTCACCTGTGAAAGACTCCAGGGCTATCTAGAACTTACAGGGTCTTCTTTTCTTATCTGGAGGATTCAGGAGGATGGTAAATATAGTATTATCAACAGGCTCTAAGCCAAGCTGAACAAATTCTCCCATTTAACTAGGGAGATGGGGGTGGACCTCCTCTTTATTTCCAAGGCTTTAATTGCTAATGACTTTGAGAGGGATTTGTTAAAGTAATTCTTTGTACTCAACCTTATATTTTTTATTTTCTTTTTTTGTTCAAAGTCATTACTCACTGTGGGTAGTTTGGATGTTTGAGACAGACCAGCCTGGCATATTCCCTATCGTGACACTTTATAAATGTTCATGCTGATTAGAACTTTTATTTTTCATAATGACCCACTAATGTAATGATAATGCAGCTAATAGTCCATGCCTAATGGCCTCTTGTCCAAGGGCTGAGGGAATTCAGTTCATGTATTTAGTGCCAAACTCCTAAAAGAAAACTATTGAAATTGCCGCATTCACTTATGCATTTTGATGAATCTCTGGGCAATAAAAGGAAATGGCTCTTCTGGAAGGTCAGGAGCAATGGAAGACTTCTTAGTCACTCAGTTCCATTTTGATTACATATACTTGTCTTCTTTATCGCATGGCAGCTAAGGAAGCCCAACTTCTAGGCCAACTTTATGATGAGGTAACTGTGGGGAAAGCTGAGATTCTTGAAATCCTTGATCTGTCCCACAGGAAGTGGGAACAGACTTCTAGGTTTACAGATAGTCCACGGTGCAGCTGGAAGCTAGGAGACAAGAAGCTATCGTAGGGGGTGAATCCTGAGACCTATTTTTTTTAAGTCAGACCAAAGAAAGTGTAAGAGTCTTTTGAAACATGCTAAACTGTTGGGGAAATGGAGACTTCCAAGAGACTGCTCTGTACCCCATTGACCTTATCTTCTCTTTGAACTCTTTGCCTCATGAAAAAAAATAAAAAGTCTGTTTCCTGGCCTTCCTTCCATCTCCCTTACACTCAGTTGTGCTTCTATATCCCACTGAGGGAAGGCGCAGCTCCTGAGTCTCCTCTGCTATTGGAACACAATCCATGATGAGCCATGTGAGAAGATTTCTCAGTGCTTGTGAGGAGACTCTAAGTAAACAAGACAAAATCTTGGAATGTGCGTTCTTGCCCCTCCCAGGTGTAGCTAGTAGGAGTGAGTTTACTTCAGCTGTTGTTATTCAGATGTCTCTATGGGAAAACATGATTTTTTGGCAAATGCAGCTTGTCCTTGTGGCTGAATAACTTACTCATGTGATTCTTCTTTATCTATCTACTATCTATCTAATGTGTTTTCTACATTATATATCTTGATCACATTTATTTCCCTGCCTCTTTGCATCTGCCCTTTATCCCTGCACATCCTCCAGATAAACTTTAATTTAAAAAAAGGAAGGAAACGAATAATAAAATAAAGTTTAAAAGTGAGACATTTAAATCTAGTTATGGAAGCTGCAGTGTGATATCATGAGTCATATCATGAACTCCTTGGTCCATATATCTTTACTTGCAAGTGTTGATTGCAAAGAGTCATTGATATGGTTCAAGGTCTGTGGTTCCTACTACCTTACCCATGCTGGGCACTCACTTGGGACTTCTTCTGGACTTCCTGTTGTTGCCCTGTGTTGTTCAGTCTTGCCAATTTGAGTCTGTATGTCAGATTTCTTCTTGTGCTCCAGAAGATTATAGATAGGGCGGATAATGAATGGTACAGGTCAAGTCATATCCTTGAGTCTGGGCCTGGACAGCTATAAAGTTGGTCTTCCAGATGTGAAATGGCGATAGCTCTCCTATTTTTACAACTTTGGGACTGTCTCATCCACATCTGTATTACAGAGTTGGCTCTTCCCCTTTCCCAAGACATTGATGAGTGACCATGGATGGGGGGAGGGCAGTTTCCCCTGCCCATGCTCTCCCATGTTCACAATGTTGGAACCGTCACCTATACTTGTGCTAACAAGATTGGCTACATTGTGCTTCTCTGATGAGATGTAGGATCTGCTCTCCCTGTGTTGTAGCTGGTGGTGATCTGGGATTATCTCTCACTCTTCTGACCACAGGGCCATCTCTCCCAACTGCCATAGGCCTTTCCACTGTAAGACAGATGAGAAATGGGGAGCACTCTCCCCTGGTCACAACTTCAGAGCTGGCTCATTAATACTGAGCTAATAGAGTAGGCTCTATTGTGTTGCCCTGGCGAAGTGCAGAGCCTGTGCGCCTGAGTGTTGCAGCTGATGGAGGTCAGAGAGAGTTCTTCCACTCTTATGACCACAGGGTAAGCTCTGCTACCTGCCCCAGACTTTGATGTGTAGAGTTGCAGGTGGCAGGGAGGCCAACTTTCCTCAACCTTGCTGCCACTAAACAGATGGGTAATAGGGACAGCTATGTTCATGAGTTTGAGAGACCCATTCATGACCCTCACCAGTTGCAGCACTTGAGAGAGCAAGTCCTGCACCCCAACAGGGAAGCACCAGAGAAACAAGCCTATGAGCTCAGTTGGGAGAGAGCCAGCCCCAATTGTGAGCACGTGATTCTTCTTAACCACCAGAATATAAACGCTCTGCTACTCTGAATAAAACTGACTATTATTGTAAGAACTCTAGTTAGTATAGACTATGGCAGGAGACTTTAGTCCACCTCATTTTTAGGCCCTAATCTCCCAGGTTTATGCTGTCATCTAGAGTGGTAAACACTCTGCTGAGGGGGACAACACTCTGAGCATTAGCTGTAATTATCTTGTGAGAAATTTAGATACAGTTAAACAGATCCCAGAAAACAAGCTGGGAAAGAGTTTGAGCTGATAAAATTTCTGTGTCATTGAAATTCCCTATAGCCAGGGATGGAGCCTTCCTCCTCGTCATAAATAGGATTACCAGTATTGACTTAGGGATGAACCCAGTTGTCTCATATTGTAGGGATGTGTTTTGTGTCTAATTACACCCTCAGCCATACATCTGTTAATTTAAAATATGACCCTCACTAGCACACTCAATTAGGTCTCTGCCCCTTGACATATGTCTTTATAAAATCCTGTCCTCTTTCTAAGCATTTACCCTGTTTAAAATTATTAGTATAATTACTTAGTGTAATTAGTATAATTGTCAATATGATCATCAGTGCCGTGCATCTAAATTTCTGTCATATACATATATTCACTAAATAGTATTTGTTGAATAAAATTATTGCTATGGACCTCACTGTGTCTAGGGAAATCAAAGTGTGAGTTTCACTGGCCTTGTTCTTTCTGTGGGTGGAATCCAGGTTGAAAGTTATGTCCAGAGTGATGATGGTACTATCTCTTCTGACCACGTATCTCAGAATGAAACGTGGAGTTCATGATTTAGTTAGGGTTTCTATTGCTGTAATGAAACACCATGACCCAAAAGCAAGTTGAGGAGGAAAGAGTTTATTTGGTTTACACTTTCATGTTGTAGTCCATCAATGAAGCCAAACTAGAATCCTGGAGGCAGGAGCAATGAAAAGGTCATGAAGTGATATTGCTTACTGGCTTGCTCTGCATGCTTGTACTGCTTTCTTATAAAACCTGGGACCACCAGCACAGGGGTTATGTAGCTGACAATGGGATGGCCCCTCCCACATCAATAATTAATAAGGCTTGCCTGTAGCCTGGTGTGGGAGATTGTGTTGTTACATTGTAAATAATTGTCCCACCCACTGGTTTAATAAAAAGTGCGGATTGGCCAAAGGCAGACAGGAAGTGTGGGCGGGGCTACCAGACTAAGAAAATTCTGAGAACAGGAAGCACAGAGCAGAACACCAGAGAGAATGGGAGGAAGCAGAGGACAACCATGCTGCTGTGAGAAAAGGTACCACGCCGCATGGCTGAACAGAATAAGAGTCATGGGTTAGATTAAGGGGAGAGAGTTAGCAAGTTATATGCCTGGGCCTTAGGCTGATCAGCTGAAAACTATTGTAAACATCTGTGTGTCTCTGCGGGACTGTGGGACAGCGAGTCTGTGGGTCTGTGGGTCTGTGGACCTAAACTTTGAGGTTAGGCCAGAAAGTCTGGGCCAGAAACCTTATACTACAGCCTGGTATTTTGGGGATTTCTTTTAATTTGGGTTTCCAGCCTTTCAAATGACTCTAGCCTATGCCAATTTTACATACTATTAGACAAGCTTTACTTTGAAGATATCCTGTTTCCTTTATGCTTTAGGCGTACCACTTTTACTGAATCTTTCTGCTCAGTGGAGTTGGGGATAATCAGTAGAGCCAAGGCACAAATTCTTCATAATCTAAAAGATACTTAAAGAGCTATCTATGAGGAAGCTCTGGAGACATACCTTGTAGCCCATGTCTATCTCCACATAGACTAAAAAAATGCCTGTTTCCCATGAGGGAAACCTGAAGACAGTGAGGCTTCGGTCCCCATCTGGTTTATGTGTGAAGAGTTGTGTGCAAGGGCACAGTATAGGGCTTGCTAAACATTAATAGAAGAGGGTTGAAGGTCTCAGCTTCCACTATTGAAGATGAGGGTCCTGCTACCTGTTCCCTATACATTCTTTCAGCTTGCTTCTGGCCCTGTACTGTGGTAGGCAAATGCAGCCTTATAGAGGGACAGAAGGACAAGTGTCCCCTCTGGGACAGAGCATATGAAAGGCTATCAGACAGCTAAAGAACACAAACACATGGGCTGGAGTTCATTCCATCTAGCAGCAACAATGAAACAGGCTACCCCTCCCATGTCGGGGCAGGCCTGGTTAACTGTTCCCCATCCTCCTGGGTAGGTGGCAGCTTGCATTAGCTGTGAGGTCTGAGTGCACCTGGGTGTTTGCATAAGTGTGTGTTTGAGAAAGGATCTCAAGCACAGGAGAATCAAGGAGACCATTCCTCAAAACTGTCCTTCTAGTCCTTACCTTCCTTCTTCAAGAGTCTCTTTCCTTTAGAATAAGGCATTGCTGGAATTTTTAAATTCCTTCAGGACAGAAAATGAAAACCTGGATATAGAGGACATCTGGGATGATCTACAATGATACTTTGCTGACACAAGAGCATAGGTAACAGAGGACTGAGTTGACAAGCTCTTAGTGCTGAGGAAGGGGCTTCCAGAAGGTTTGTCTGGCCAAGAAAAGGGTTTTATCAAATAAGACTGATGTCAGAGAGAAGCTTCTTACCTCACCGACAGGCATGATGGATGCTAGTTCATTCTCTAGCCTGGTATACATTTACTGGTGCCTACCATGATAGGCACTATCTGAGTTCTGGATAAATAGTGATGGAGAAAAGAGGCAAGGCTCCTATTTCTATAATTTCCATTCCTGAGGACCAAGACAGATAATAGAAAAGTCAAGATTGACAAAAGAGAATGTCCTGTGTGATTGTTATGATTAAGAGTGCATATGGGTGGGGATAGCTTGTGTGGACCATAGGGAGACACCTCAGATAGGGTCTTCAGGAGCAGGAGCAGGAGGTACTTTGAGGTCTGAGCTTAGGGCAGTAAAACCAAAGACCTAGCCGTGTGACTAGGAAAAAAACATTAGCAAAACAGCTAGTTCTGGTTGCCCAATGTAGGGCTGAGTCTAGTAAATCTGCAGGCTGAAGAGGAAACCCATGTGGGTTGTAGTAGACAAGAAAAGTGGTGATACATGAGTCAGCCATGAGTGTGGAAGTTTGAAGTTTGAGTGTGGTGGGCAGCCTTGAGACAGTTTTTGATCAGACTCCTTTGTAGAAATGACCACCCTAGAAACTCTGTGGAAAAGATTATAGGGGCTAAGAGTGGTGGGGTAGAGGTAAACTAGGGGCTCTTGTAGAGAATACGGGAGACAACACTGTTGACTAAGGATGGGCATTGAAAGGCAGGAGAATGGGAAGCTCTGTATACTACTGTGTTGGTATAGGGCTGTCGGAGCTTGCTTATGGTTGTGAATGGACAAAGTAGATCAAAGTGCTTCTTAAAGAGCTGAGATTTCTAGATACAGGGCACCATTTTCTGAGACATGCCTATGATGAAAGGCATGAGGGGAGAAGACAAGCAAAACAAAAGAACAACCACAACAACAAAAACAAAAATCAAACAAAAAGACTTCCTTTCCCCAAATGGCAATAGGAAGGGAGACGTTTCCTGAATATTTGAATGGTTTTGATAAATGGTAAAATTCCTTGTCTGGGGCTTGTCTTTTTTGTTAAAAAAATTAAAAAAAAAAAAAGCAGATATGTCAGATGTTAAAGCTGGATGAACAGCCTGGCTTTTCTCTTCTCTTCAAGAATTGTGGGTTTCTTATCTGTTCCCAGCAGTCCTACATGGTTGGTGCATTGGAAAGCTCCATTGATAACATCTGAATGACTACCATAAAAATGTTACTCAATGGTTTGTTGAACGCTCACCATGTGCCCATTCTTAGCTGGCTTCTCCCATCCAATGACCCTATGTATAGAAGGAATGTAGCCAACTAGCCCAATTAAACCTCAGTTACTCTATTCAGGGTAGTGTGCATGGCTAGCCACTTCCTGTTGAGTCAACTCGGGGTCTGCACCTGTGGTTTTGTGTTGCATGATCATCTACATGCCGGAGTCCATGAGAATGAGCCAACATAACTGAAAGAGTCTGTGGCTCCCAATGGGAAATTGGGAGGGAGTGCATGGGTTCACTCCATTCCCACAATAAACACAAATATGTTTGCTTCTTACCTGACTCCCGGGGTCTGTGTCATCAATTCTGTACCTTCTAACCCCCAAACCCAAGGGGTACCCTAATAGAACAGCCCATAACATCAAATGGACACACAATAAGCCATAAGTCAAGGCATTGTAGAACTCTAAGATGTTTATAACTTGAGATCAGAATGTCTCAAGTATGAATTTCTAAACATCTGAAGATAGTTGGGAACAAGTAGGAGTCTAACTTTATAGTCTTAATTATACTTTTTTTTTGTTCCCCAAGATAGATTTATTTACAAACTTCTGAGGACAGTTTTTCACATAGACAACTTCATTTGAGTATGTAATGTTCTTCATAGTCCAGATACCGCTTCACTATCCACAGCTATTAAGACAATGATAGCACATGAGCTTTATCCTAAGTGCTACTATTGATTTGTAGAGGCTGCCAGAAACATCCTTTTCAGAAAAGGGTCTGAGGTTATTGTGTCCAAACTCAGTAGGATTGATAACTCATGTCTGCAATGGGTATGACAGGAGAACATTTTCTGTCCATTTGTTTTAAGAAGTTGTAATTATAATTTAGTGTAAGTAAATTATAATCAAATTTCCTTAGGCAGTTCTGGGAATACACATTTGATTTTTTTTCCCTGCTTCATGCCTGGAATAGAATAATTATGTATCACAAATTCTTGATAAGTAATTTTTAAATGAATGAATGAATGTTAGTTTTCAAAGTTAAGCTTAAAACATAGCTAGGCACTGTGTCCATCCTGAGGGAGTATCTTACAGCTTCCATTATATCAGACTATATAAGTAGAGCCTTGAGTTCTAGGCAGTAAAATAAGTACCTCTACCATCCTTCTCATGTGTTCCCAGCTTATGACTGTGTGTGAAGATGCTGGGAGTGCTTTGGCAGACAGTATGCCTCTGCATTCAAGCTCTGACTTAAGGATACTGAAGGGCTTTGTTTCTTCCTAGACTTCCATGGCTCCTTCTTTGATTTTCTTTTCACACGTAATTTTCTTCAGTAAAATCTCTGCATGTTTAATCTCCCATTGGTGTCTGCCTTGTGGGGACCTGGACTAATGCACCGTGCCAACAACAGGTGTGGAGGGTCCCTCTTAATCTACAAGTTGCCAGTTGGACATGCTGGAAATGTCACTCCTATCCTTTTTAGAAGACACAGTGGGAAACAGATTGCAGCCCTTGAATGTTCATTGGAGGGAGGTATCACTGCTAAGAACTTCAGTTCTTTTTTTTTTTTTTTTAAAGTGATTTGAGGAAACACACTAAGAATTAACATGTAATTATTCTTATAAATATCTTCATTTTCATTACTAAACAGCACACCAAATGGTATGCCATCAATGGCAAGGCACACTTCTAAAGCTCAACATAATGAGCCTTGTGGTACATAATTCCACTTTTTGTTCCATATGCATAAGACTCTTTTGGATTATCTCAATCCTAAATCAAGTTATTGCTCATACATTTCGTGAGTTCTGTGGCAGACAATATGCAATTCTTGTTCATAACCCAAATCTCTAACGAGTGTATGATTTTATGATTTAGGAATTAGACTTCCTCCTTCAACCTTTGGAATTTTGTGTATTTCTTCTTATTCCCTGCTAGATGTATTTTAGGTTTGTGTTCATTATCTACCACCTTTCTTCATTTACCCTCTTTGTCCACCTTCTCTGCTCTCCCTGACCCTTTGTCTAATTATTTCCAAGGTACTGATGTATATAGAATCTAAATTTTCCTTAATCAACCAATAGTTGTCACTAAACATTTCTAAACCAGACATCTGGGCTAGGATAACTTTGTTCATTTGGGAAGAATTACTGTAGATGAATTTCATCTAGATAATTAGCATCAGCAGTAAGAGCTTGATATTCATTGGCAATCTTCTACTGTAAATTCCTAGAGTCCCAGCTTCATGACACATGCCAGAATAGGTATCAGCAAGAACAGAGGTCTCACACCCCTTTGGGAAAGGACACCTTAGGCTTTGAGAGTCTTAACAAATGCCACTTCTATTTATGTCTGTGAGAAATGGATGCTTTCAAGTGTCTTTAAAATTGCTACCACCTTGCTCATACAGACTCTCCCTCCCCCACTTTCACCTGGACCAGGAGCTCAGCCCAATGCTCAGCCATGGATCTCTGCTTCCACCTCTATTCATTGTTAGATATAGGTTCTATGGTGACACTTAGGGTGGTTATTCATAGGGATTATGAGAAGTCCCACAAAGATGGCTGGCTGGAGCACTGGGAGCTCACTGAATCAAGAACAGCCATTGGGGGGAAAATGCTACCATCATGATTATTTTTAACAAGCAATGGGTGCTTGATAAAGTACTCTGAAAACTCAGAAAACAAATTCACTTCAGAAATGCATCATGATCTTTTAAGCTTTAACGTCTTTGATAGGGGTGACTTACAAACTTTGTTTCTTTCTTTGGCTATTTCTATAACTAGCTTTGAAGCTATGTAAGAGTTGTGATTTGAAATAATCACACTTCACTACTGCACACATTCCAGCTCATATAATAGGAAAGCACCTCCCTTCCATTCTCAAGAGTCAGAGGCTCTACCACCTGCATACTGTCTAAGAAGTTGCATGCAAAGCCCTTCACTCAACCAGTTGCCTTTCCTTGTGGTCATAACTGATCACCACATCAGCCACTGTACTGGCCCACTTCCCCACTAGTCAGTGAATTCAAGAGCTGACAACGGAAGCCTTACCTTGGTGACTACATCCCTTCCTGTCTTTCTCTACCTCTTCCCTTGCTCTTTACCTCTTATTCTTTCTCTTTCTTTCCCCCTCCCCACCAAGGTGTTTTCACTCCTTTCAAGTCCTCAGCCAGGCTATATGTCAACCTTTCTGATCTTGAAACAGCATGATATTCCTAAATAATATTAGCACCCCCCCCCAGAATATTTATGTCTTGTTATAGATTTTTACCAGTTCAATTTATTATTTTAAGTCTTAAAACTTATAATATTAAACATGTTTATTCACTAATTCATTTCAAAACAACCACAAGAAACCATCGTATAGGCAAAAGAGCATACTTTTAATTGAAAATTATATCAAAAAATGTAAAGAGTGGGAGATGCCATTGTCTTACAGTTTTGCAGATGTCATTATTATTGAAGGCAGCTGGCTCTTCATATCTGTGTCTGCAGTCGGTCTGCAGCAGTATCACATTCCTCAGAGAGAATTAAAGTGAAGGAAACGGATAGCACTGCAGTACTTTCATGAAACGATTTTGCTCTTGTGACATCCATAAAGGGTCTCAGGGACCCCTCTCAGATATACACAACCATGTCTTAAGAGCTGTCATTCTAGGTTTGGAACATAAATGATCCAGCATCTTCCTTACCATCTAATAGTGGAATGACACAAGGGGTTATTTACATGTCGTGCAATCCGCCCTATGCTGGAGATAACCAGAGGTAATGGAGAGGGATCTAACTCAGTCTTGTGATGCATCTTCCAGGAAGGACATCCACCCTAACTCACTTGCTGCCTGAGAAGAGCTAAACTGAGCAGGAATCTTCTTGTTAGCTATGCTGTACTCAGAACTAAACATGAAGATGACCTACTTGGCTTTCAGCTTTAATATCATGATATACAGGGGCATTTTTTAAATATAATTCTCTCCATTTCTGATATCCCTCCCCTTCTCTGGCAGAAGCCAAAGCTGAAGAAGTGGCGGATAACAGCTCCCATAAATAAGAAGTAAAATTGCCATGCCAATGTTTTCTTTCGGAAGCATTGAGAGGCAGGTGAGTTTTTTGCAGTGAATATACTGTAAACCAGATAATTGCCATCCATCTCTATGAACATCTCAGGACCTAAGGCATGGGGTAGAATTCACAATAAAAATGTATCATGTACATTTTCTATTTTCTAGAACAAAGTTGATAGCATAAGCCACAGAAGTTTATTTATTAGTTTGTCAATAAAGAAACAAAAATACAGCATCTTTACCTAAGGTTAAGAAGAACACGTTTCCATCCAATTCTCTGCTTCACTTGGAAGATGACATTTTACAAACTCATCTTGGCTAAGCTACAATGACTGGTTATTTATTTTAGCACTAATATAGAGTGCTAATGTGATTGTTTAGATCTACACTTATCTACACTTAGCTAACTTTCATGGAGATTACCGGCAGTTACATACATTTGAATAGCAATGTCTGACCTTTTCCTGAAAAGATGAAAGTTTGTCTTAGGACTGTAGCATTTACTCCTGCCTGAGTTGCCAGCTTACCAGGCTGCCTACAAATTTCAGATATGCTAAGTCCTGAAACTGTATGATGCATGAGTCAATACCTGGAATGAACATACACATACTCATCCTCTCTCTCCTTTCCATGTATTCTATACATTGCCCAAAGCCCATGTATACATAGAATCATAGAAGTAAAGACATAATTTCTGTTTCCCTGAATGGTCCTAACTACCCTTTAGGCAGCTTTGGTGTGTTCTCTGTTATCTCGATGTGCTAGCACACATGCGCTAAGTGCCTGATCCCAAGCTTGACCTATAGGAGATGGAAATTAATGCCTGCCTGTACTCATACCTCCAGCTAGGAGAAGAGTGATCAAAGGAGATGGAAATGTGATCTTTTCCATCAAGTGACCATGAACTTGTATGCATTCTTTAAGCTTTGGGACTCTCTATATCCTTGTCCCTGCAGTGAAATTAATGCTGTCCTCACAGGAAGTTATTGGGTGTGTTTAGTGAGATGGCGACTTTTTAGCCTGGCACACAATAGGTCATCAGGAGCATCAGCTTCTGATCAACTATATCATGGCTCTGGTCTGCTTATGGCAATTACAGAAGAGCTTAGGCAATTATCTTCAGGAGCATAAATTTGAAAGTAAGTTACTGTCTGGTTTTAGGAGTTCAAATGTTTAAAATGCAGTGAAGTATGAGATATTGAAGTAATAACAATCTTGGGGAATTACAGATATAACAATTTAGTGCACACTTTAGTCCAATAATGTTGTTCAGTAGGTAAGACGTTTTGTGTGGGAAAATGAGCTGGTTCCTGTGGCTGAGTAGAAACAAAAAGCAGTGCAGCTTTCCCAGGTCTGTTCTACACAATCCTTTCCTGAATGCCTCCTGGTCTTCAGATACCCTCACTTTCCAAGGCCCCAGGAGTCAAGAGGCTCTTTATGCAAACAAAGACTTGTCAATTGTGGAATGCCTATTTGGGGCACCCTGGGTCTTGTCTGGGCCTTTATCTCACCTTGCAGATTTGGGGCTTCTTAGGGACCTGTGGGCTGTTATTCACCATCTAGCTAGCTTTGATAGTTACTCTCCTAACATGCCTGTGGATTGTGGGTACGTGACCCCCCCTCCCCTTCTCCCCCACACCGTGTAAACAAGAGAGGAGTTCTGGTGGGGTCCTTCTGTGAGCCTCTCTTGGCCCAACTGTTTCCTTTGCTCTACACAAATTTTATAATTTTATGAGGCCACTTTTTATCGGCAATCATTGGCTTTAATTCCTGAGAAAATTGACTCCTATTCAGAAAAGCTTTCCTACCTCTATTTCTCATAGGGTATTGCCTGTGCTTTTTTTCAGCATTTCAAGCTTCCCATTGAGGTCTTTGATCTATTTGGAGGGACTTTTGTTTGTTACATGGCAGAGGGCAGACTGATAAAGATGGGTCTAATTTCACCGTTCTGTGTGTGGACATCCTGTTTTCCCAGCAACATTTGTTGTTAAAGTTGGAATTTTTTCTATAGTATTCTTTTATTTTTCTCCTTTGTCAACTATTAAGATGACTGGAGTTGCATGCACTCATGTTTGGGTCTCCTGTTCTGTTTCGTTAGTTTACAAGTTTGTTTTCATGCCAGCACCCTGATGTGTGTACTATGGTTCTGTAGTAAAGATTGTAATTTGGTACAGTAGCCCCCCCCCTTTCTTAATTCTCATTGTTTATAGTTACTTTTTCTATCTGGAATCTTTTGGGGTTCCATGTGGACTTTAGGATGGTTTTCTCTATTTCTAAGCATGAGGATTTTGATTGGGATTGATTTGAATCTATAAGCTGCAGAATTTCCTCCATTTTGCCTCAGGGTGGATCTAGAGTGAACTTTGGTTAATTGTCCAAATGCCTTATTTAGAGATAACTTCAAAACTCACTGTCCTATCAATACCTAATATCCCAATGCATGATTCCACCGACCTTCCTTCTGAGCCACTATTTATGTGGGATAGTAGTGTAAGATTCATCCTGATATTACTAACAATCATTTAACAACGTTGAAAGTTGTTAACTCATATGCTACACAGTTATTTGTGGACAGGAATGGGAAAATGGAAGGAAATAAGAAAGTAGGAATGGTGGATAAATTCGTGAAAAGACAGAAAAGGAAGAGGTTGTGATAGGGAAGGAGAGCAGAAGACCCACCTTCAGCAAAGCCCCTATCGAGCAGTTAAAGATTAATGACTTAGTCAGCCTTTCCACAATACTTCCAACACATTTATAGCTGTGTAAATAAGCCTCATTTCTTCTGAATTTTAGCACGCCTGAGGTACACATATGGGGTTTGTATTTAAATCTCTCTAATTGGTACTTTCAACAGAGAGCATTACCTCTCATTAAGTGAGAGGGCTACCCTAAGATGTGGAACACATGGCAGCTTTCTATGTGGGTGATGTTGGGTATCTCCTTGCTGTAATCCAATGCTGCTGTGACATTTTGGAGGTGTCTTGAAGGTAACGGTGTGGCTGCTTCATTGATAAATGGTTTATAATGTTCTGGAACTGTTAGACACTACAGACATCCTTAGAGCCAAGATGGTGCTTACTCTACAGGGTTATCACTATTCAGAGAGAATGAGAGGGATGGGACTAGTTAATGTGCATCAAGCATAGGAAGGAGATATAGATGTACACAGGACAACTGGGAATTTAGAGCTTGACTTAGTCTGGAAGGATGATGGGAAGAGGGAGGAGTAGGGATTCCAGGAGAGGGAGAAATGAATGCACATGTGTAGCATGGAATGACCACACCATATTTCTGAGGGAAGCTGGTGACAGAACACTGGCCTGAAATGTAGAAATAGTCTTATCTAGACAGAGTTCCCCTACTGTACTCTAAAGAAAGCGATAAATGCCTTTTAAAATGTGATGGTATTCATTGTAGTTAGGAATCATAGCAATAATCGACACCCGTCCAAACTATTTAAAGAAAACGATAATGGTTTTAGAAAGAACTGATAAAGTCTTCATTTATCTACAGCAGGCTGATGTGACTTGAAGAGGGAGCTGGGATAACAGTGCTGGGAAGCAGAAGTGGGCATCTGGCTTCTATAGCTCTATAGTTGTGGTGGATGCAACTTTCCAATCCAGGACTAATCGCTAATCCCATATCTTCAGAAATATTGGCTTCTCTGATTTTAATGTCTTCCCAGTACCCACAAATTTTGAGTAATCATTGCATGAGTATCAGCTCCAGCTCCTTAGAAACATCAGTGGTATATGCCCATCCCCAGGTAAACTGTAGTTCGGGGCCTCAAAAATGTCAAGATAGCAATTAGCCCAACCCTTTGTCATCTATCCATTTCCTCAGGGATGTGATGGCCACTCTGGCCTGAGCAGCTTTTGGAAGATGAGACCTGAAGGTGAACATGGACATAGCATACAAAAAACTAGAATACCATATTTGTGTAGTTAACCTTGTGAAATCTTTTTTGTTATCTATGAACCATCCATTTTACTCAGTCTTACCCAGGAATCAGTATTAGTTCTGAGGATTTGAGAGCTAATGGCCAGACAAATGAACTTCAGGATGAAATAAAAGGGTCAAAAGGTAAACACTTAGCCACAGGCTTTGCTGCTTGTGGGAGCATTAACACACTTTTGCAGAGAGAGAAGCAAAGGGAAGAGCATAACATGCTCCCACGAGAAACGCTTTGTGCTCTAGTTAAAGACGAATTGGGTGGTGAGACCTAATTTCTCTGTAAATGGAGCACAAACATTGCATTGGCGCCCCACCCTGCCTCCGCTGAGTGCAAAGACACAGGCATTTTTCAGATGCTGAAACATGAAGAAGTGACAGCACAGGAATGAAGTAGACCTAAAGGGACAGGGTGTGATGGGTCAGCTTCCAGAAGGCGTGTGCTACAAACAGGAACACAACCCTGTGGTAAATTGATACAATGTCAGTTCTGAAGTTACATCCTAAATAGAGCAAAGCATGGGATGGCTGGCCTTGATGTATTAAAGCAGGCAAAGTATTTTGTTCAAGGCTCAGACATTATAGGAGAGTAATAGATAAGAAATAACAGCTAAGCCTCTAGCATAAATACCCAGTGCTTCTTTCTGGATAAGAGGCGTTCTCTTGTTTCCCAGAAAGCCAGAGTTCAGAAGTAGCTTGTGAATTTCTGTGTGTGAATGATCTCTTTATCATGTGGATGATTCCTGTCAGGTAAGCCTAGGGGTGGCCTGACTCCTGTTCTCTGGCCAAACTTAGCTATTCGTGCCCCTCCATAGCATTACTAGTTGCTTTTAGAACCTGCAGGTGGTTCAAAAGTTGACTCATCTCCCTGCCCCAATATCAGCTGTGGATCTATTTTGATTGTTATGTGTATATTATCTGGACACTCCCATTAGTTGATAAGTGTATTGATTTTCCCTTGACACTGCTTTGAATAAAGGATTTATGATCATTTGATAGAAGTCTTTGGGTAGCTTATGTTTTAATTTCTCAGGAGTAAATCAGGCTTAGAATTGCTGAGTTGTCTTATAAAAACAAACAAAATACCAACTAAACTATTTCAATTTGTGTTATTTTACATTGTTTATTGACAATGATAAGAATTCCAGAGCTATGACAAAATGTGATATTACCTAATTCACTGTAGACACTTGAGGAGCAGTGTGGTGAGAACCTGCTGTACATCTGCATGGACATCTCTGGTGTCCATGGAGGCTGCATCTCTCTCTATGTTCATATTTTCTTTTGTATAGTTATTTGATGACAACTCTGTTTAGTTTGTGGTCATTTTTATTGGAGTGCTTATCTTCTTAGAGAATTTTGAGAATTGCTTATGTATTTTGGGTACAAGTTTATGTGATATATTTTCTAAATGATTTCTTCTAGTCTGTGACTTTTCAAAATTATTTTACTGGGAAGTGATTTTTCAAAGAAGTTTATACTTTTTATGAAATTTTATTTTTCAGTTATATATTTTGTCTAGTGTGCTTTATGTCCCTTCTAATAATTCAATTCAAATACACTAAGATTTTTTTACACTTTTAAAAAAGATTTTATAGTTTTAATTCCTATATGTGTGGATCTGATCCATTCAAAGTCAATTTTTATGAATGCTGTGTAGGATTGAAGACTGTTTTGAGCATATGAATATATTTTATTTTTTAACCCAGGATCATTTACTAAAAAGGCTACCCATTCTTTATTGATTCTTTTGTTAATAATCAATTGCCCACTCACGTGTGTTTTTATATCTGTGTTTTTTTATTTCCAATGAGCTCCAAGCTCACCTTTGCATTATTTCCTGTACTGTCTTTACAGATCAGCACTTCAGTAAGTCTTAATATCAGGTAGTGTAAATAAATCACCCAAATTTCTTCTCTTCAAAATTATTTTGACAATACCAAGTCTTTTCCATTTTTATATAAATTTTAGAATTTGAGTTAAAAATTACTGCTGGTACTTTTAAAAGATTAGGTCTAAGCTCATTACACTCCTGTCTCCTAAAATTGTAGTCATGGCGTTTCTTTGACTCCCAGGGTCAATTTGGGAAACATTTACATATGATTCTAGTGAGTCTCCCAATTCATGAATACTCTACATACAGGTTCTAAATCCACCCAAGAGAACTCTGATCCTTTTCTTTAGCCCAAGTCTGCTTCTTCTGCCTGTGCCTGTCTGTGTTTCATGGATGCTCTCCTGGTCTAACAGTCCTTTGAGGATAAGATTTGTTTTCTTACTCCACATAGTGAGGCTGAGTTTATATATAAAATGATTCACCATCTAACTATTGCTTTATACATTTTGGCAAATAACCACACATACATTTTGTGAGTCCTATTACCAGATGTCTCATGACTTTGGGGATAATTGTAACAATACTTTTATTTAAAATTTTATTTATGCTTAATCAGTGCCCACAAATTGTTTTGGTTTTCTCTGTTGACTCTGTTCCTTTGACTTCACTAAATGCAGTTATTAGTTCTAGTTGGAAAATTTTAGTATATAGAGGTTTAAAACTGAAAATTATGTTTTCTGTATATAAAGACAATTTCACCTTTTCCATTGCAAACTGATTCTTTTCTTGTTTGTTTCATTGGTTTGACCCACCAGGAAAATGTGAATGTAAGCAGAGAATAGATATCAAGATGCCCTTGAATTGTCCTTGTTTGTATGGGAAAAGTATAGTCAGAAGTTTCTCTGTCCCTCCCAGCAGGTCCCTTAGCCACTTCCCAAATAATTGATGCAAAGGCTTAATATTATAATAACTGGTGGGCCAGTGGTTCAGGCTTATTTCTAACCAGCTCTTACACCTAAGTTAACCCATAATTCTTATCTATGTTTAGCCACATGGCTTGATACCTTTGCTCAGTAGAGCATTCCCAGCTTCTCCCTCTGTGTCTGGGTGGCATTTGCTGCTCTGCCTTTCCTCTTCCCAGAAATCTCCTACTGTGCTCACCCCACCTATACTTCCTGCCTGGCTATTTCTGTGAGGATATTTTCAAATATAATAAAAACAGTCAGAGATATTAGAGGAATCTACCCACAGTCAGTCTAGGAGGATCACACAGTGCTAACTATCCCGGGAGTGGTGACCTAAACCCTTAATCCAATCTGAGTTTGAGATCATCTTAGTTTACAGAAGGAGTTCCAGGCTCCCAGGCAGGCAGTGTCATGCCTTAACTGGGTGAAGAAAGTATTTAAGGCAGAGAAGAAAGACAGAGAAGGCAGAAGCCATGGCACGCACTGTTAGTCCCAGCACTTGGGAAGCAGTGGCAAGAGAATCTCTGTGAGTTCAAAGCCAGTCTGGTCTTCAAAGCAAGTTCCAGGACAGCCAGGACTGTCACACAGAAAACTCTGTCTTAAAAGAACAAACAAAACAAACAAACAAATAAAAAACAAACAAAGACTGGAAGAGGTGGATCTGTCCTCTGATATCTCAGACTGTTTTATTATATTTGAAAATATCCCCACAATTGCCCAATCATTGTTTTATTAAACCAGTATAAGTAACAAATCTTTATACACAAGAGCATTATCCCACAGAAAAAATATAGCCTTTATTATTAAATATGAAGTTAGTTTTAGTGTTTTGCAAATGTTCTTTATCAGATTGAGGAGCCTACTTATTATTTTTTGATAGGTATATTTATACGTAGATATTGAATTTTATATTTTTTCAAAATCTTACCTATTGCACAAACTCTTCCCCATTTTATCTCAATACTCAAAATGCTTTCTATGTTTTATGTATTGTGTTGTGTGTGTGTGTGCATGTGCATGCATGTGTGTATGTGCATGTGCATATATGTGTGTGTTAGAGAGGAGAAGGGAGGGAGGGAGGGAGGGAGGGATGGAGAGAGAGAGAGAGAGAGAGAGAGAGAGAGAGAGAGAGAGAGAGAGAGAGAGAGAGAGAGAGAGAGAGAGAGAGAGAGAAATCCAAGTTAGATATTTGAAAGCATGAGGTCAAACCTCAGGTACCTGGAAGCATGAAATGGACTGGGGAGCTTTGGGATGTTCGGATGTCAATTATACTACATTTACCTACACACTTCCTTGAAATATTCATGAGAGACTTGAAAAATAAACATCTCCATTTTTATAAATGAAGAGTGAATACGGATGGAATTGCTTAAAAGCTTATACACAACTGAGTAGTAGAAAAGTCCCAATTCATTACTTAATAGAAATATAAGGCCAGCATTCAGTTCATATAACAAAAACATCTACAAAGGAAGCTACTTCCAATATGATACAAACTTAAATGAATCATGATTCTCATAGTGAAAGAATAAGGTATCCATTTAATTTCCATGGATGCTATTCTTGGACAGACCACTCAACCACTAAGAAAAAGAAATTCTTTAACAATACTTGTCTTATCTCTGTCTTGGTTACTTTTCCATTTCCTTGATAAGGCATGACAACCAAAGCAATTTATAAGAAAGCATGTGTGTGTGTGTGTGTGTGTGTGTGTGTGTGTGTGTGTGTGTGTGTGTTTGTGTATATGTGTGTGTGTAAAACACACACACATATATCTTGACACATATATGCCCACACATGTACATAAATAAATAAATAAGCAAGTGTAAAGGGGAATTAAATAACACATATTTAGGAAATGCCACAAATGACCTGACTAACTGCA
This sequence comes from Phyllotis vaccarum, assembly GCA_033318265.1. Lineage (NCBI taxonomy): Eukaryota > Metazoa > Chordata > Mammalia > Rodentia > Cricetidae > Phyllotis > Phyllotis vaccarum. The sequence goes on from JARWLC010000004.1 coordinate 112,301,659, forward strand.
GCAGAGATAGGAATAAATGGAGGCAAGTATGTAGGTAGACAGATATCAACCTTCACTAATGTGAAAGCAGCCTCAACTATAAAGGTAGAAGCTATCACTTTCATGTAGAAGCTATCACTTCCCAGAGGGCGTGGTGAGTATGAATAATGAAAAGACGGGATATTTGAATGACAGGATTCTGTGTGGTATCATCGCCTGCATCTTGTTAGTTGAAAGCATTGAAACTCTGAGATCCTTTTTGACAGATCTAATAGCATCCATAAGTGACTCAGCCAAAGTTGAAACCAGGAACACTGCCTACATTGAGCTGGGTGACACATTGTTCAGATACCCTTAGCTGAGCTCCTGGTGTCTGTTCTACACACATTTCTAATGAATAGGCCCCACGGTTTAATTAAGGAGAAAAGAGATTAATTGTTTCTCCCAAGTGCTGCAAATTATTTACATTGAATTTGTGTTGATGGCTAATAAAAGAGCGAAGGAGGTTAGGGACAACCCAGGATGACTGTAATTCTTACAGAGTCCATAATGAAGTGCAGGTTTGAACCACAAAATGTAAGAATGAATGAGCCTCCCGCCCCATGCATACCTGAAATGGGCAGAGCTGTTCTCTGCTCCGAGCAGGATTCAGTCAGCAAAAAGAGATCTCAGGGGCTCAGACTTGAGCTAGCTGGGCATATAAATTCCTGCTCCAGCAAACTGCCACTCCAGTCAGTCTATGATTTCTGAAGAATGGGTGGGATATAGGATGATGGTGATTCCAATCATCCCACAATTCCTGGAACAGTTCTTAACTGAATGTTTGATGAATTTGGGAAGGGAAGGGGCAATGGGGTTAATATCAAATCTCTAAGCCCTTGATTTTCCATGGCCACTAAAAGTTCTATATAATCCATTATACTAATGAGGTATTCTATGAACTTTTTCTGGAGAGTTCTGGACATACATCTACTCACCCTAGGTGGAACACCAATGACAGGTCCAAACAATGATTCCAATCAAATTTAGTCTAGTGAACTAATGAATTTATTAAGATTACTTGCAGAAGCATAAGTGTGTGGGGGTAATTATAATATGTGTGACCCCCCCAAACAGTTATGTCACCAAAATGTCTCACCGCAGCACAGATGAAGACTTGCCCATGGTTGCATAGATGAAATATCCCATTTATTTAGTCTCTAAGTCTTTACTGAAGTACCTTTGGAGAGCGCAGGCTAGGGAAGAATTACATGCCACTAGGTAAAGAATATGAGGGAACAGGCATCTTATATGCCTCCTCTGAGGTCATCTCAATAGGCCCAACACAAAGGACTCTTGCTTGTGGTCACAAATGCTTTCATTTACATGTTTATGGCTGTTATGCTAAAAGGACAGTGTTTTGCAATGCATGTATTATATATATGAAATAATATATTTATGAGTATCTTAGTATATGGAGAGGTGTTAAAGGTTTTGTTTTTCTTGACCATTGTTAAACATGTAGTAATCTTGAGTTATAACTTTTTGTAGAAGCCTTTTCTTTACTATTTTTACAATAATCACCCCTATTTCATGACATGTGGCGAACATATATGACCACAATTTTGAATCTTTGGAATAGAATGTGAGTGTTGTTTATATTAGTTTAACATGTTGTTTTGCTTTTTAAAAATATCTGCTTTACCTTCTTAGTCCTGAGGATATGTGTAGGAGAGATTTAAAATAAATCAAGAAGTTCACAATTAAAAGACCACTTTTGATGCTTATGTGGAGCATTGACTAGAGAGGGTAGGGTCTTTTCTTGAGAGATGAGCTAACATACTTGTATCAATATCCAAGTGGTATCATAGGCAACCAGAACAAAAATTAGGCAAGGCTCACCAAAGAGATGAGTGAACATTCAAAGTCTTGTCACATCTATCTCAAGCCTATAGCCATTGCTGGTTCTTGTTAGAATATTACAATTTATTGGTAGGATTCCTACCTAAATAGTGCCATAACTAAATAAATGAAAATGTGTTGTACTCTGGATTCTTGACATCTGAAATGAAGGTATTGTCACATCATGCTTCATCTGTACATCTGTATGTACTCTTGGGAATGATCAAGTTAAAGGCATCCTAGACAGTGCCGTGTGTGTGTGTGTGTGTGTGTGTGTGTGTGTGTGTGTGTGTGTGTGTGTGTGTGTGTGTGTGTGTGTGTGGTGGCGGCACTGGTACATGTTATTTTAATTTTTATTTGCACAAGGACTTTGATTGGGATCTGGTACTCACTTATAGGCTGAGTGTCCAGTAAGTACCAGAAATCTACATGTCTCTGAATCCCTAGATCTGGGATTATAAGCACTGGCCTTCATGTCTAGCATTTTTCCTAAGAACTGGGGATCAAATAAATCCCAAGGCTTATACATTGCTTGCATTTTACCAAGGGATTTATTTCTCCAGCCAGATCCAATCTTTCATAGGGTATTTCTTGCATGCTTGGCTGTCTCTGAATGAAATTTTCCCTTTAATATGGACACAAGTTATGATCATTGGGAATCTACCCCCAGTAGCCCCATTTTAAATAGATGAGCTCTGTAAAGGAATCTTTCTAAATACAGAAAAATAAAGGTACTGGAGATCAGCACTCCAACCTACTTTTTAGGTGTACTGACATTAAACCTGTAGCATGTCCAATATATGTTTAAATATATAAATTGTTCATTAGATGATACATGATTGAGCTTGTCAATTTATTAAAGAGAAATTTTAATGACATATAACTTAAACCATTTGGCTAGGTTTTAAATGATCAGAAAGTATTGACATATATATTGAGGCTTCTACATATATGTTTTATATATGTATATATATGTGTGTTAACCTTCTAATGTGTCTGTGGATGGATCCAGTTAAGTTAAGGTCAGAATTCCCAGCTCACACAGTATAAGTTGCTGGTTTGTTGACCAATAACAACAAGATTTTAACTTGGAATCACCCATTAATAGGTAACATTAGAAATTTTAACTCTTAATGATATCTGTCTAAGCTGATGTTTCCCCTTATCTTATGTGGGCCTGGGTGTGTGGTTAGGCTTGTCAAAGCACTTTTCTGAATATTTTTACACATCAAGTGGGCTAATGTGTTTTTTGGACCTAGGTAGTTGCATGCGAGTCTATGATGGGGCAAATACAAAACACTGACAATTCTGTTATAGATAAATTAGTCGTGTGATGATCTTTTTGCTTCTGTTGCTTTCTAGTCAATAAACACAAGCCATGGATTGAAACATCCTATCATGGAGTCATAACGGAGAACAACGACACAGTCATTTTGGACCCTCCACTGGTAGCCCTGGATAAAGATGCCCCAGTGCCTTTTGCAGGTAAGATGACATATCTTAGTATGCTTGGGCTGGGCTCACTCTGGAGGCCTCTGATATGAAACCTCCTCTAAGCCCAGCTAGGACCTAAAAGCTATTGTCTCTATCCTGTGTGCAGATGCCCTGTGTTTTTCATGCTGTGTGTATCTTCTCCTTGCTAGTGTAGACTCTTACTCTCTTTATGCTTATTCTTCTTCACATTACTTCCCAAGGAAGACCCCTGTTTCTTCTTTTCGTGTTTTGGTCTTTGGGTGGTTTTGATTTGTTTTGTTTTTGAGATATGGTCTCTCTGTGTATCTCTGTCTATCTGTGAACTTGCTATATAGACCAGGCTGGCCTTGAACTCACAGAGATCAGCCTGCCTCTGTCTCTGCCCTCTAAATGCTAAGATTAAAGACATGCACCACATGCCCTTTTTCCTTTTTCTGAGCTGTGATAAATTGCTAAAGTGACCTGGAGTTTGATGTGATAGACTAGCGAAATTCCTTGGGGGACTTTTTCTCCTTGAGAGATGGCCCATAGACATGATAAAATGTGTCAGCCACTGTCCCAACTACATACATACCACAAAGGGACTTGTATAGATTGGCAAGAAAAGGGGAATAAAAATCTATCAAAAACACTTACTGAAGGTCAGATAAGATTGGGTCCTTGAGCTTCAACTGGTCTGTGGCTTTAGAGGAGGAATCTAATGTCAGATGTCCTTTGTGTCTTTTGGCTAGAAAACTTTCTCACTGTCTGCAAGGCCATTTACTGCGCTCATCCTGACCTCCTGCAAAAGTCATCCCCCAGAAAGAGTGTGTAGGATACTACACTATATCTGTTTCCTTGGATTTGGGTAAAGACAAGGAAATGGGCAATGCCTTGGGTAGGAGGCCATAGACAAAGACTGTCTGAGGCTGCCTGAATTACAAGGAATATTGTTAACATTTTATAACTGTCAAGACAAAGACAGGAAATTTAATGAAGGTTTTCAAGACCTCTAGAAGATTGCTTTATGATTGATGGGTGCCAGGCAGAGGTTTTCACCATGATGAAGTCTATTTTTTCTGACAGTTTGTCTGCTACATTATAAGCTACTTGGCCAGAAAAAATGACTTTCTCACTTTAAAGAGAGATGGTCTGTGAAGGCCTTTTATTCATTAGGGGTATTATGATGGCAGAAGTGATAGGCTGGGTTAAAGTCGGTGTTATGTGAAGGTAACCTCATATGCATTCTTACAGAAGAGAAAGACTCTTACAAGGCTTCATCTTTATGTTATTTAGAATGATAACTAGCAAGGGCACCTAACTGCGATTTGTGTGATGTTTAAGTTTGGGGAATCTTCAAGCATCTTGCAAATTTCCTCCAACCAAATAACCCTTTGAAGTACAACTCCCATACCATTTTTTTTTTTTTTAAACATAGGATGCAGTTCCACCCCACCCTCCTTTGGAAGTCTAGAAATAATTTACCTCACATTCTTCTGGACATAAGTAATATGGTAGTATTGTTAACCAACACCTTTAACAATGTCTAGAAATGAGATTTTTGAATCAAATACGAATAGAATTATGTTTGGATCGTGGAAATGTTTGGTTTGACTTTCAACATATGCTTTAAAATATATATGACATTTAGAAACTTGTAGATTTATCATAAGATGTAATAATCTGGTTTATCTCAATGAATCAGATGTGTGTGTGTGTGTGTGTGTGTGTGAGAGAGAGAGAGAGAGAGAGAGAGAGAGAGAGAGAGAGAGAGAGAGAGAGAGAGAGAGATCTGAGTCACAGTTCCCTTCCTCTTTTCGTACTTCCTTCCTTGAAAACAGGGTCTATACAGGTTGGCCCAAAATTCAGTATAGAGCCCAGGCTGTCCTCAAGCCTCTGTTCTCTGGCCATAGCCATCTGAGTGCTAGGATCATAAATCTGTGTCCTAACACTCAGTTGGCTGCCTCTTTAATCCATGTGTAGACCTCAGTTTCCTCCCGTCCTGTTATCTCACAGTGTATGCACAGAGGCCTTCCCACTAAGCAGGCTTTCGTCTTTCTCCTCCCTGTCTGGTGGCTGACCTCTCTCTCAAGCATAACAGAGTAAACTGCTGGCCAATTCCCAGGAAGTAATAAAATGTCCATCAGTCATCCCGGTGCTAGGAGGCTGAAGGCTCAAAGATGAGCCATGTGTCTGACTACTGATTATGCCTAACCCTAGTGGAACCCTCCTTTCCTCTGCTTGTGAGCAAAGAACTGAAGTCTACTGCAAAGAGACCAACTCTCAAATAGAGAGGACACAATCAAAAGACATTTAAATTCAAGCAAATCTGATGTTTTGGGTCTATACTCATGGCAGATTCCTCAGCATCCTCACTTATTAGGGCTTACACACAATTAAAAAATATTTACCTGGAAATTCACCAGAGCATTTCTTAAGCTGAAGCCTCATCAAGTTCCTTAGACTTGAATTTGTATTTTATCAGATGTGCCCTCACAGTTGTTCAGGCATGTTTTGAAACTAAGACGTGCCTCTTGGCCCAGCCCTGAGTAGCTATTTCCATCCGGAGACAATTTCTATACTCCACCTGTTATTTTTTGCAGCTGCCTTTAAAAAAAATCTGGCTTAATGCATCAAAATATAATCTGCCAAGCTCTTAAGAGTAAAAAATAAAGGTGCTTTTTACTATGGTCAAAGCTATTTTTCTCAGTATTATTTATGGCCAGCTGTAAGACAGGACAGAGACACTAGCCATCCATCCAGCTACGGGAATTTATTTTAAAACATTTATCTTAAAAAGAAAATATTGGAGATTTATTTCAGATTCCTATCATTCTCATAAAATTGAAAAATTTATATCTGCCAGCTTCATCACTCTCTATGTCAACTGAAGCTTTTGGTCCCCTTATCGAGCATTTCTGAGTTAGGGGTCACTTTCTCCAGCCTTCTCCCTGCATCTTTACTCCCATTGAGTGGGTGAGCCAAGCTATGCACTGTGAAATACCATTTCCCTTCAAGTCATTTTTCCGCTTTATTTCTCTTAGCTTCTCCTGCCTCTTAGGACTCTTTCAAAGAAATTCTTCCATAAAAAAAAATTTTATTTGAAAATAATTTAGAACTATATGTTATTATAAGTGATGCTTATTTAAATAAAAAGAGAAGCATTTATTGTAGAAAACATGGAAAGTCCTGTCACACACACACACACACACACACACTCACGCATGTACACATACACACACCCATGCACATACACATATGCACGCACGCACACACATATGTACACAAAGCCTACATCTTTCCACCACTATAGACTCTTGGCATTTAAGTGTACTGCCTTTCAGTCATGTTTCTATTCCTTATTGAAAAATATTATCACATCTTGCACCTAATATTAAACTTGTATGCTACTGATAGTTTTAAAATAATGTTAACACTATAAATATCGTAATGAGTGTGCTAGAGTTTACTTTTATCCTATTGACAATTATTGTACCTATTTCCATTTTTATTTTGTTACAACACATTTGCCTTTTGGTGTCTACTCTATTTTCAATAGTACAATTAATTGGTCAAATATTTTCAAGTTCCTAAAAAGCATTAGGTTGCTTTAAAAAGAAAATTGTATGACTTGCATTCCTGTTGACAACATCTGAGTCCTCTTCCCCTGGCAACCATTTTGCTTGCTCTAATGGTGACTTGGTGACAATATTGAAGATGACTAACTGATTGCATTATCTTTAATAACATCATCGGTGAATGATGCAGGCTTTCTAGGTTTTTTGTTTGGATAAAATTTTAAAAATGTCTATGCCATATGTTCCAAATATGGTGGGCCCTTAATAAATCAGAGCTAACATCTCCAGCCTTTTAGACCTGCTCATTTCATAGAGAAGATATTTGGTTGGCATTGAGGTGAAGCAACTTGCCTGGTATTGCAGGTGAACTTGAGGCAGGGATAGGAGCCTGACTCCCGTAGGACACTGGTTTCCCTGTCCTTGTGATCTTGCCTTGAATCTCCCATGAGATCTCAGCCAATTCTATTAAACTTAGTTGGCTCACTTCTCAACTCAGAGTCTGAGCTCTGTGGACTTGACCTTCTTAAAAAATCAGACACAGAAATATCCTCAAATAATAATGGAGATTCTATTCATTGCAAGCCAAAAAACTGGTAATGCAAGGAAGCTGGGCATGCTGTGAACTTATTCATTTCTACATGTGCCCCAGTGAGGCCTGTTAGGAAATGGTGGAGACTTTACAGTTTCAAGGGAATTAGACCGCCTTTCAGAAATAACAGAACCACTACTCATTTGTCTACATTAGGCAGCCTGGACTTGTCTCTTGTAAGGACAGGGCTGCAGAGGATGATCAGGCATAATTGACCAGCTTCACAGGCTGAGAGAGTCTCTGAAGGCTGCCCAGAAAATTGTCTGGAATATGATTTGACCTGGCTTGATTGGCTGGTTACAGTGCTAGCTATGGCAAGGACTGTTCTATTTTGTGATTGACTCTCATTTTTCTCCCTTTTCAGTACAATTTCTGCCTGTCTCCTTCCTTTCTGTCTGCAGGCCATCCAGGGACCTCATTCCCACCTAGGGCTCAATAGGACCTAAGGGTTCATTTGACCACAATATCTCACAGGAAGAAGGAAAGGCAGAGGTCATGGAATTCATTATTTCTGGTATTTTTAAATTGATGGGCATTATTGTATTCTTTAAAATATGTAACATATTATGTTTTAAATTATAACAATATAGTATAGAATATTTAAATCTAGATAACTGTCAAATATGTTACCTCACATAGTGTGATGGCTAGTGTTGTCAAAATTGACAAAAACTAGAATCACCTGGGAGATGTGTCTCTGAACACGCCTATGAGGAAGTTTCTTAACTGAGATACCTGGGATAGGAGGGTGGAACCATTTCATGGGCTAAATCCTGAACTGAATAAAAAGGGAAGGGGGAGCTGAAGAACGCATGAGTACTGTTTGTTCTCTGTGTTCTGACTACGATACCATGTGGACACCTGGATCAAGCTCCTGCCTCTGCGATTGCAATGCAAGATGGACTGTTAGCCTGGACCCGTGGCTCAAAATAAGCTTTCTCTCATTTACATTGCCTTTATCAGAGTGTTTCATTACAGGAACAGAAAAGAAACTGAGATGCACAGTTACTACCTTTTCCCGGTAGACTATTCCCTCCAGCCTTTCTCCAAGAATGTAAATATATTATCACAAACTATAGTCACCTTGCTCTACAGTAGAGCTCTTAATGTACTATATCTGTTACACTGCAATTGTGTATCCTCCAATCAACATCTCCTCAGCCACTCCGGCCTCTGGGGACCACTATTATATTCTCTCCATCTGATATCAGCATTCTTTAAATTCCACCAAAAAGGGGAATCAGCTGCATTTGTCTATTTTTGCTGACTGTGTCTCGCACCAGACACACATGTTTTTGCATTTAGGCTCTGCACTTGCTAACTTTATAATCTCCATGTTGTCACTCCGCTCTTCCAAGGGAACGTTTACAATGGAGGCATTCACAGCACCTACTCCTGGGATTAATATGTGGATATAATTAGATATTAATGAAAAGTGCCTAGAGCCCTGTCTGGCAGCCAGAAAGGGCCCAATAAATCATAGTTGTGTTAGTCATAGCAGTGGTAATGATGAGAGTCATCAGAGTAATTGTGATTCTTGTTATCATCAATAAGCCACAAGTGTTTGCTTCCCTTTTGGTTGATTACAATAGTGCAATTATGATCTGGGATGATGATGATAAAAGACAGGAGAAACAGAACTCCAAAGTCTGTTCTAAGCCTTGATACAGTCACCCAATCAGACTGTTGTTTTGATTCCTCCGTGGCATGGGAGTGTGGGAACGACCAGCTAAATTATATAGTTTGAAGATTGTGTTCAACTCCATAAATAAATATGAGCTATCTGGGAATAAATGTCCTTACATTCTACCCATAATTTATCTCTGTGGAATAATATATTGTGAGCTACATTTCTGGAGAATTGCAAACCATGTGCCCTTTTATTATAAATGCACTCATACACACATGGGTATCTGCCATTCACTCAATTACAGTTCAATTCTCACCAGCTTGTAAAACAGGGGGCCAACTTTACAATTCTGTTTTATAAGTAGAGAAACGGGGCTTTAGAAAATTTTGTGAACTCCTCAAGATCATCTACCAAGTTCAGGTCCAGGCTCTCTGGCTACAGGCCTTGCCTTCTCTCCACTCTGCCAGTCATCCATTGTGTCAGATTGCGTTTGATGGCTTTAAAAGATCTGCATGACATCAGACGCATCATTACTAAATATCAGTTTCATGCTAGGTTCTTCCCTGTTGACTCCCCCCCCCCCTTTTTCTGATTATTCCAAGAGGAAATATAATTTTGAGGTTCAAATCATCACCAGTACCTCCTTTACCTGACAGTCTCTTCTGTTGGTGAAGCAAGACCAAGCTTTACCACCTAGCCTTTTTTGGACAATATCAAACTAAAATTTTAACAATGCTCTGTTGTATTTTAGTTAGACTAGTTTCTATTGAGGTATTACTGCTGTTCATTTCTGGCATTTTATTGAGTGTTTTAAAAAAAATCCAACCTCAAAGAAAAATATAAGCAACTGTTTCTGTGGCCTACAGAAGCATTATAAGTCACTCAAGAGCTCTGTGGGATCCAAGGGACACCGCAGATAAACCTCATCTAAAGGGTTGCCCTTATCCAGTATCCTTGGGAATGGCTGTAGGGCCCAAGCCATCTTCGGGCCATGTTGCCTTGTGGCTCTCCAACATCTAGTCCTGGCAGCGTAAATGTAGGTATGCATTAATTATTAATGGAAAAGAGGGCTGTGAATTTGAAAAGAACACCAAGAAATGTGTCCCTGGACTCTCTAAGTAGTAACTGCCTTCAATCCCAGGTTAGATTTTATCCCTCCCTTCAACGAACTGGGTTCAGAGCTATGTGGTATCCACAATTGGGGCTACTTCCTCAAACCTCATGGAGTTGAAATCTAGAATAAGTCCAGAAATCATAAACTAAATGTCTGTTTGTCTGAGCATATGTGAAAAAATAAAAGAAAGTAAAAGTCATTCGTTATCAGGAAAAAAATTACAAATTTTATAGGGATTTGTGTTTTTAAAGTGAATTGGTTTATGGCTTTTATTGTTCTGAGTCTGTGTTTTTACTACTCACGGTTACTTCCCAAACTGATTTTGTCATACAGACTTGTTCCCAGCATAAATATGTATCACACAAACATTTATTTAGTCATTTCTCTACTTTAGGCTGTGTATCTTCATAATTTTTAATTTTTTAAAGAAAATAATTATCCCATGGTCAACTGTGTGAAATGACTTTCTTAAATAAGCCTAACTCAGATTTTATTTTGAAGTTTAATTCATAGAGTAAATGAAAACAGATGTGTTCTTTCAGTGGCGGTTTGAGAGTGCGTGTCCTCAAGTGTTTGTCTTCTAAACTGTGATTGCCCATTTCACAGCAGCTGGTGGGTTCAGATTGGACTGGGAAGATGGAGACTCCCGTTCCCACAGCTCCCTGCACTTGTAGGGGAGCACTATGCGCAAGTCCTCAGGTCCCCAGGCCTCCTTCTCTGTGACCACATTGTCTCCCTAACTGTAATAACTCTGATCTAAAGGCTCCCAGATTTACACAGGAGTGATATAGAAGTTACCTTAAAACTGAAACAATCGAGCAGTAATGGGAACAGCGGACTCTAAATGAGATGGAAGTCCTGGCCAAGGTGACACTTGTGGTCTTTAGAGCAGATGGCAGTGGAAGATCCATCTGTGAGCCTGCATGGCCACAGAGTGGCCATATTCATGGGCCTTGTTTGGAGGGTGCTTGAGGGTCCTACCAACGAGGCTGGTAGAGCAAGGCCACATGCGCCATCAGTGTGGGATGAAGGACAGAATTGGCTCTGTTCTTTCCTTTCACCTTCTGACTTGGCAACTTCCAGCCTTGACAGGGATTGGTATGAGAATGGGGACGTGTTTGAGAACTCTTAATGGTCATCTCCAAAAAAAAAAAAAAAAAAAAAAAACAGATTGTGCCCTCTCTTGCTGTTCATTTTCCATAATTTTAATTTCGATTTCTTGCCTGCTCGTGGTTATTGATGTGGGAGGCAGGTCTCAGCCAGTAGGAGGCCCATTCACAAACCCAGTACATGAAGCCTTTGCCTGAGTTTTGGGTAAGGGGCATATTTATCCTGCTAAGGAGATGAAGACGCTTGACATGGAGGAGATGCTGGCAGGAGAGAGGGAAAGCTGTCCAGAGTTATGCTGTGTGGGTGCCTTAGGACTTCACCTTGACTTTTTCTCTTGTGCGGAAAAAAATCTTTCCAAACCTTGCCTCCTGCATTTCCCTCCTTCCTTCCCCACCGTTTAATCCCAGGGTCCCTGACACTGACTGTTTAGGTAGTCCCTGCTGCTAGGTGGCTTTTGTGTTTCATCTTCTCATTTCTCTTGTGAAGACTGTTTATAAATTTAGCTCAGCCTCAGTGAACTTCATCTGGGCGGCCCATTCTCATCTCTTATTCATGTTCTATGCCAAACCCTGAGACTCAACATCATCTCGATGGGGTCTGGATCAAGAGAGTGTGCTGACATTAACTTCATGCCTTTCTATATTGAGTGGCCGAAGGGGGACTCCTGAGCAGGAAAGCTTCAGGAGAAACTGAAGGGCTTCTGTAGGGGACAACGAGGAATTCAGAGCCAGGATGCAGTAGAACAGATCCGACAGAAAAGACAGAGGGTGTGGGTTCCATATGAATCAAATTTATCCCGAGGGCCTAGGATGTGTGTCCAACTTGGGGAGAAAAAGCAGGGGAGGGGTTGAGGACCTCGAACAGTAGCCATGAGTAAAGTTACCCCGGCCTCCCAGGCACTCTGGGTTTTATGATACAGGATCTCACTATATAGCCCAGACTGGCTTTGAATTAGAAATCTTCCTGCCTCAGCTTCCTGAGTGCTATTCATATAACGCAAGCATCATCTTACACAGCATCTTCGTAAAGAGAAGATGCTGAGTAAATTGTATAGGTCACATTTGTGATGAAGGACTGACCAGTTGGTACTAGTGCCCGTTCTCCAGGAGGAGGTGGAGATGAAGCATATCCTAGGGTGTGGGATTATCCGTGCTAAAACTGGGGAGGTACTGGTAGACCAGGATTAGAAACACTGGGAGGAAGGATGTATTTCAGAATAAGCTGCTTGAACATCATGCTAGGAGACAGCTTGAGAAAAGATTTTGAATGTCGAAATTTCATGTTTTCTGGGACCCTGAATTAATGACAGTGCTATACGAAAACAAGATGAAATGTCACCAATTAAAAAATAATGGTAGAAGGGATGCCAGCCCACATGATGCCCATGCAAATTGGAAACAGGTGTTCCTTACTACAGATGGACACTGTCCCACTCCACAGCACGCTCAGCAAGTGAAGAGAAAGGCCCAATATGTCCCCTTAGTCCTGTATCCTTATACAGAAAACAACCTACACACCGCAGCACTGAAAATTGTCTAAGTCTTATTGTTACTCTGTGATCCACACTATATTACAAACACTGTGTCATTTAAGTTTTACAGCGATCCTCTAAAATAGGCATCATTATTATCTCTATTTTATAGGAGAGACTGGGGTTAAACTGGATTATATAGTTTGCCCAGGACACAGTGGTAATGAAGTTGTAATTCTAGCCCAGATGTCTCAGTTAAGTACTGCAGGCACACCAAAACTTAGAAGTCACAGGACAGCAGTAATTTATCCGCACTCATTACTCTGCACGTTGACTGGGCAGCTCTATCAAATCTAAGCTGGGTGCAGCTGATCCTCGCTGGGTGTGACCACAAGGAATGTTCTGAAAGGCTGCAGCTAGGGTGGCACAGTTCTCTGTGTGTTCTTTCAGTAACGTGGATGACAAGTTTAAAGTACACACATGTGCAAGCAGATTTCATCAACTACCTGTGGCAGTGTCGTCGTCCCGTTCTCACTAGCTGACTCAAGTCATGTGCCCACTCCAGTGTCCAGTTGGACCACATGGAGACCATGACATTAGAGTCATCACTCATGATGTTCTATCACTGTCCACTACCAGGCCACAAGTATCCATAACCTTTCTACATATGAAATAAACTCTCCTCTGTTCTAGAACTCCAGAAGTCATATCCAGTAGGCTCAGGCTTAGAGCCCAAGATTTGGAGATCCTTATCATTGGCTATAACCAATATTAACTCACAGGGCTAGGGAACACACACACACACACACACACACACACACACACACACACACACACACACACACACAAGGTACCTTTTCACCCTTTAGGAGATAGAAATCCTCAGTCAACAAATACATTCAGGATGGAATTAGAAGGAAAACATACAATGACCATTAGCAATTTTGATATATTACTAGACAAATCTTACATGGTCCCCTCGCTGAGGTTCCTCTATCTTCCTTGCTCCATTGTTACTCAGCCATCTTTTCTACCACCGTCTGTCTCTGCACTATCCCAAGTTGATGGACTCAACAGAAGCGAGCACTGTCATTGGTCTTTTCTTTGGGCCACCAACCAGCTCCCAAATCAGGATATGGAGTCTTCTTAGTTATTATTTTTTCTTTATTTTATTATTTTTTATTTAAAAATGTCTTCTTTATCCATGTACCCCCTGCTCCCCTCCCCTTCCCTCCTCCCAATCCCTCCCAGTCAACCTTCAGTGTCCCCCTTCCCTATCATCCATCCCCTCCTCCAAAAGGGCCAGCTCAGTGTGACACATCCGCTCCATGCAAGTCTGATTTTCTAATGCTCGGCCTTAGCTCAGGCTTCTCCCACTGGCTCTTTTAACTTAATTTAATCTATTTCTATTCACCTATATTTTGCCTTGGGGATTCTTAGCTTTCTTTTACTCTGTATTCCCTGCTTTCTTTTTCCTCCATGTCTTGCTGACTGGCCCCTGGTATCTCTTCGATGTCTCTGTCCTTCCCGCTCCCAGCTTAAATTCCTTCTCCTGCTTTCTTTACCTGCCTAGAAGTTTCACCTATACCTCCTCCCATGCTATTGGCCACTCAGCTTTTTATCAGACCAATCGGGTACATTTAAGTCAGCAAGGTGAAACAGCAACATAATTAATTTACATAATTAAACAAATGCAACACCTCTGTATGCAGTTAAATAAATATTCTGCAACAGAGCACAGTGCTTATGGTACGGAGATCCTGAACTCTAGGTAAAGTGATAGCTTTATTTGTCTCCCTGTCAGCATCTGAGACTCTGTCCCACCCCAGTGGAAGAACAGAGAACCAACTTAGATTACCAAAGCCAGGAGCCTTACATAGCAAATCAGGAAAATAACAAAGAAAACCATTTTGTCCCTCTGTTGAAAAAGAAAGTCAGATGATCCACTAAACTCCAAGCTTAATGATATTCTGGAATCTCAACAACTTTAAATTTATGACATGTTTTATTGACAGTTTCCACATCAGTGAGTTGATGGGACATTCTCATTCAGTGTTCTGGTGACCAAATTCTAAGTCTCTTGAACTCATCACTACCTACCCGGTCTGGGTTGGGTACCTGACTCTCAGCAAATACTCTGTACCAAAGTTGGATTTACAACTGAAATGGAAAGATAAAAGAGGACAGATGGAATTTTTGTTTGAACACAGGGTGGGGGTCAGGAGAGGAGTTAGCAGATGAGACTTTTAGAGGAAGAGGAGGTCAGAACTTAAGTATTCCTGATGGGCTTTATTTCTCAAGTGGCCTTTGTGCACTTCCATGCTATCATTGCTGCTTCCAATCTTCTCTCTGTCCCCTGAGATGCCTCTCTCATTTCAAAGGAAGAAAAAAAAAGCCAATAAAAATTATGTATTAGCAGGGCCACACCTACTGCAGCACCTGGGCTACAGAAACACAAAGGGTCTACAGAGGCTCAGTTCAGTGGACAGCATATAGGAGAATTAATGGGAATTTAAAAGCATTGAGAAAATCTTCTTTAAAAGTTATAGCTTTTGTAATCATCCTAGCAAACTCAATGACTAAAAATCAGTTCTGACTGTCAATAATTGGACCACTTAATTGCCCTGCTTACAAAGTTAATACCAGTTCAGATCTCTGCTCTAGAATCCTACAGTAGCCATATTGACTAGGCCTGGCAATGGAGCCCACCACAGTTATTAATTATGAATAGGTTTTTTTGTAAGGTCAGTAGTTTTACTTTAATAGGGACTTAAGGCCTGTGAACGCAAGTTCCAAATGCCTTAGAGATTTGTTTGAGACCCACATCAAAGGACAGGAGTGAAGGCAGGCATTTATAGTTCATTCTGCCTGGCAGAGAACTTAGGGTGAGATCACTGAATACTTTGGCCTGAGTTCAGGGTTTGATTTTATTATCTTGTAGCTGCCTGTAATCACAGATGAGGCATCAAAGGCCAGCTGTCCCCCATGAACCTTGACAGTCTATATAAACTAATTAGTTTTTATGAGCCATTCTTTCAGAGTTTTGAAGAGAGGGCCTATTAAGCCAAATTCAATATGATCTACAAACTTTAAAAGTTATTATTTACCTAAGTTCCCTGCAAAGTGCAGTGGTAAATGAAACCCCTGACAATGCTTGGCTTGAGTGGCCATGAACTTTATTAAAACACCACATATTCTGCCTCTTTTTTTTTTTTAAGTGGGAAGATGAATGCTAGTGTTGCGGATATTCACTCTGCACATGAATGGTATTAATGGGGCAAGGAAGATAAACCAAAAACACATCTGGAACACACCAGCCTGCTCTCCTAAACCCACTCAACTATAGATTACACTCCTTATCCCTCAGCCACACAACAGCATTTGGCCTTTTATTTTTCACATTGTTCTTAAAGTCCCTAAAGAAGCCAGGTCACAGCACTCCCGTGCAACTTACCCATCTGCTGTCTTTTGGGGCTTCTTTAAGTTGTTCCTGGTAGCTGTGGATCTCTTGCATGGCCACCTGGACTGATCTGCCTCTTGTAGATGAGTCTGTATGCCAATCGTTCATGTGGTGAGCTGCCTGTGCCACTTGGGGTATATTCTATCCACTCTATCACCGAGAGTCATTTTTGCCTCTGGATGTTGTTGATACAAGTTGTTCTCATTGTCCCACTTTGATCATCTTCCCTTGAATCAGCCCATGCAGAGAACACCGAGTCAAACTGACCCTCCTTATTCACACATCTTCCTAAAGAGCCAGGAGACAAGGCTATTTCTTCTCTAGCAATCTCCGCCCCATCATATTCCCATAGATAACTTCTCCATGCTAGTCCCATGCCATTCTGTTCTGTGTGTAAGCACAAAGACCTTTTCCCATTCAAAGGTGGATAATGCACCCATCTGGCCCCTGCCCTGAGGTAGGAATGGTGTGATGCAGTAGGATTGGATTACATTACATTGTAAATAGTTGTTCCACCTACTAGTTTAATAAAAGCACTCATTGGCTGAAGGCAAACAGGAAGTGTGGGCGGGGCCACCAGACTAGGAAAACTCTGGGAACAAGAAGAACAGAGCAGAGATGCCACAGAGACACCAAAGAAGCAGATGCAGAGGTGTAGTAGTGAGGTTTCTTGGTTTCGGGTGACCAGAGGCCCGGACCCACAGACCTGTGCGCCAGACCCATTAGCTGCCCGCTGCTGCTGCTCAGGCCCCCAGAAATGACTCAGACGCTTATATTAACTTTATGCTGTTTGGCTTATGGCTCAGGCACATTGTTAGCTAGCTCTTACATCTTAAATCAACCCATTTCTATTAATCTGTCTGCCACGTGGCCCGTGGCTCACCCGTGTTCCTTACTTGTTGCTCCTTGGTTGGCTTGCTTGATCTGCCCCTGACTCTGCCCTCCCTTTCCTACCTATTCTGATTCTTCTACCTACTTTTTCTATGGTGCCTGTCAAGGGCCAAAACAGCTCCTTTATTTAAAGATTGAGATTCACAGCATACAGAAAGGCATTTCCACATCACGGAGGACCCCTATGCTACTCTGAGAAAAGGTATCAAGCCACATGGCTGAGCAAAATAAGAATCATGCGTTAGTTTATGGGTAAAGAGTTAGAACATTATATGCTTGGGCACCAGGTCAATCAGCGTACAATTAATATATGCACCTGGGTGTTTCAGTGGAACAATGGGACTGTGGGTTTGTGGGTCCGAGCCACAGTTTAGGCCGCAAATCTCAGGCCAGAAACCTAATACAACAGTGTAGACACATTCCAGCTTTAGGTATCCTGGGCTAATGAAGTTACCACTCAGCCACTTCCATCCTGGATGCTCATATGAACCTTTACATCTTGGTCTTGCACTTGTGCAGAGCGATCTCTTTGCTCTCAAGTTCAGATATTCCTAAATCCAACATAGTTTTCACAATGCCTAACTCATCTCCATTTCTCTCATATACTGATGAAATACCCATATTTGATTGACAAAGAGGCTCCTGAGTCTCCTGGCATCCAGAATCTAGAAGTATGTAGTAGGAAAGTGGCAATGGAAGCTGTGTCACCCCATCTTTCCTTTACCAGCCCCCCAAGTTCACACTCCCAGGGACAGGGTCCTTTTCTGCATTGATTTAATGTCAAATGGACCCTTCTCTCCAATTCAAAGCCTACAACTCCCAAAGTGCTCTCCTCTGCCTCCGCACTTACACACGAAGCTGTTATTGCCTATTTACAAGCCGGCCCTCTTCTCTCATGAGCAGGAGTGTCCTAGTTGGACAATTAGCATTCTGAGAATGGCTGAAAGACTGCTTGACTTACCACAAGTTTAAAGTGACCTGTAGGTTTATCTTATTGTCTCTGATGTGTTTGTTCTTGGGCTTAGCCTCAGGTTATGCTGTACTTTGCCTGCAATCTATTTAATTGTCTGCTCTTCCTACCAGAACAAGCTTGTTTATCTGTAAGGCCTAGCATACCCTCTAGCTTAGACATTTTCTGTAAATATTGGTTGATTCTAATTGCATAGGACCAGTGGCTTACAGCCTAGTTTTAAACAGCGTGAGGTAAGCGGAGGAGAGGGACATGGAATTCAGCTAGGGGTCATCTATGCTGACATTCACCTTACAAGGGACAAAGCTGATCAGGGGCAATGGCTCTGTTGCTTCTGAGTTTTCTGGAAGAATTCTGCCACAACTGAAGTATCCAGTAAGACAGCACTGAGGGGAAACTAAGCTGGAGGGGCCTGCAGTGGCCAAGGAGAAAACAGCTGAATAGAATAGATGGCTGCCTCTTAGCAAGAACTAAATCTTCGCAAAAAAAGGATTTTTTTTTAAATTAAGGTATTTTGAGATAATAGTAGATTGTCATTGAGTTATAAGAAGGCATATAAAGGTCCTGTGTGTTTGTCTAATCTCTTCTACTGTTTACATTTTGTAAAGCTATAGTATAAAATCATAACCAGGACATGGACATAGATTACAACCAAGATAATACATTTCTATATTACTCTTAAGCAGATACTCTTCCTCCCTTCTATGCACAGTTTATCACTCCTATTCCTATTTTGTGACTTAACAATTTCAAATATTATATAAGTGAAATAACCTGATAAGCAACCTTTTAGAATTAATGTCTTAGAGTTCCTATTGCTGTGAAGAGACACCAGGACCCCACAACTTTTATAAAGGAAAAATATTTAATTGGGGTGGCTTATATTTTTAGAGGTTTATCTATTATCATCATGATGCAACATGGAGTGTGCAAGCAGTTACAGTGCTGGAGAAGTAGCTGAGAGTCCTATACCCTCATTCACAGGCAGCAGGAAGTGGCCTATCTCACTGGACGTGACTTGAGCATATATGAGACCTCAAAGCTGCTCCACAGGGACACACTTCCTCCATCAAGACCACATCTCCTAATAGTGCCACTTTCTTAGCGGGAGCATTTTCTTTCAAATCTCATTTAGGTTTTAGTTGTGCATCTTTCTCTGGGAGTTAATTTTGGCTACTGGCTCAGCCTTTTTATCTCTTAATAGTATTTCCTAGCACATATATTCCACAGTATACTTAACCATTCATTCAATAAAAGAAAATGAGACTGTGTGTGTGTGTGTGTGTGTGTGTGTGTGTGTGTGTGTGTGTGTGTGTGTGTGTTTCTTTTAAAATTTCATACTTGTATGCAATGTGTTTTGATTGTCTGCTCATGGATTTGTTTTGCAGATATTTTATTAAGACTTTTTGCATCTAGGTTTCTGAAAGAAATTGTCTGCTTGCTGTTTTTGTTTCCATACCAGGTTTTCATGTCAGAATAATTCTGACTTCATAGAAAGTCTTGTATCCTTCTTCTTTTTATTTATGGAACATCTTTTCCAGTTTTATTTCAGAATCTTCTTAGTAAAGAGCCCACTTGTAGGGTCCCAATCTGAGGTGCCACCTAGAGAAGAGAAGAAAACTTGTTGTGACAGCAACAGTACCAAATTAAACAAGCTATGGAAGTAGAAATGCAGCTAAAATTGATTATAGTCCATGAATGTACTGCCAATGGCTGCAGAGCAGAGTGGGAATAATGGAGAGTGGGTGTGAATACAAAACTATTTATGATAAGTGCATAAATAGTGGATGGAGAGAGAGTAAAATGGATAGAGACTGGAAGAAATGGACACAAATGGATTCAAAGATTCCATGAAGTGATGATGAAGAAGTGTGAAGAAGGGGAGAAGAAAGAGGAAGGGATTTTTAGAAAGAGAGAAAAATATTTCCTACGAATAAAAATTCACACACAAAATTAGATTAAAAATGGGAATAAAGTTATAAGGTAAATATAGGTTTAAGTCAGACTGCATCTAAAAGTATATTAAAAACAAAAATGGGGAAACATAAGGGACAAAAATAGGTTTTATAATACTTAAATATTGTAAACAAAATTATTGGAAGTCTGTCCAACCTTTGGTGGAGAAGGCAGGGTAAGGCTATCTCTCCTTACCTCCTGTTTATCTGAGTAGGATGGCTTTGTTAGAAAGTTTTCCATCCACTGCACTTCACATTTCCCATCCTTTGGCTGGAGAAAGCGGCTTCTCTTTTCCTATCTGTTCCTAAACCCATCACTACACTGCTGACTTCTTCATTTTCAAGCTTAGAATGCACAAGACAAGAAGAAAAACCAGGAACCTCAGCATTATGTAATTTCTTAGGCTCCAAAAATGTTTTCTAAAAGACATGGCTTTTCCTCTCCAAATTTAGAGTCTCCTTGTGAAGTTTTATTTATCCCCAGTTTTCAGTACTTAGTAGAAAATTACATTTATAATGTGTTCCATGCAGAAAGCGGAGACAACACTGCTGTTCTAATTCAGAAATACTTCCAAATGTTTTGAAACAAAATTCATTCTTACCTATAATACACTGTGTAGACAGTCTACAGGTAATAACATGCTGTTGGATGAATTTGTCCCCAGGCCACCAGTCTGTGATCTATGATTTAAGCTACTGAGAAAATAGGAGCTGGGTACATTTGGAGGTCTGCACACTCCACACAGGAATTGTTCCTCTATCCTGCATTCATTGATTCATATAAAATTATTGAATGTATGCTTCTGGTTAAGTACAGTAATGATAAATGGGCAAGGCATACTCTTCTGTGGTAGGTGTCATGCTGGAGCTCCTTCAGGACCAGATTGGACTCTACAGGCAGATCTCTAGATGAATCATCTTTCTTCCCATGATTGGTTTTTAGGAACCCACAGGCATTGGTTGTGTTGTCAGAAAATAGCACTGGAGCCAGTTATGGTGACTCGAATGTCTGGTAATTCTTAGTTACGTCAGATTCTGGGGTCACCCTATCTTTGCTGCTGTTTGTTATTAGAAATTGTGGGGCCTTCTCTAATTTCATGGTAGGGGACTAAAGATGAGAGATGGAGACATAAGATCACACCGATTAAACCCAAAACCAGTTGTAGGGTTCCAACAAGATGCCTTTTGCCTGGAAGACCCTGGAGGTAAGATAAAGACTAGGATATTTGTCTCAGCACGATCATACCTGACCAGACCAAGGTTGCTAGAAGGGGCTGTATAAATAGGAGGAAGGAGGCAGAGATGGACACAGGAAGTCTCTGGTCCATGCTTCTCTGAGTCTTGTTGGGCACAGGAGTGGGTTTGATATAACCATTCCTGATGATGAAATGTGTGTGTGACTTTGAATTCCCCGAAGTTTTAACCAGCATACACCCTGAGAGTGGGATCATAAAATGAATGAGGCAGGCCCAGCAGCCACAGCCATCCTACCCCTGTGCTGTGCTGCATTACACCTCGGAGTCTCCACACACACATTTCATCTTTGTGTGTAGAGGGAAGCCAGTCATAAACCCCTGTGCTGGTTAGTGTCTGTTTGCTGTTTGTTTCTATGTCAACTTGGCAAAGATAGAGCCAACCTGGAAGAGGGAACTTCAACTGAGAAAATGCCTCCATCGATTGCCCTATGTGCAATCTTGTGGAGCATCTTCTTGTTTGATGATTGATGCGGGAGGGGCTAGTACACTACAGATGGTGCCACCTCTGGGCAAGTGGTCCTAGGTGGTATAAAAAAATCATGCTGAACTCCTTACACGGACGAATCCAGTAAATGAAATTCCTCCGTAGGCTCTTCTTCAGTTCCTAATTCCAGGGTCCTACCTTGAATTTCCTGTCTTGGGTTTCTTGATTATGGACTCTGAGGAGGCTATGTAGGCCAATGTAGCTTTCTCACCAAGCTGCTTTTGATCATGGTGTTTACCATGATAAAAAAGCCAGCTACTTCAACCCAAAACCGTGAAGTCCCTGCTAGTATTCATGTAAGAAGGTGTGATTACAAGAGCAACACCACCATTTTGTCATTTAAAACCATCACTTCAGTCTCATACCGGGGCCATTTCTGCCTCAGAATCTTGAAATCCTCAGAGCTGCCTGGTTATTTCACATTTTTATGTCTCTCTGAAATAAAAAGAGTTGACTTCCTCGGCAAGGAAAAGGATGATAAATACTAATTGAATTTTACTTTGCAGAATCCTGCAGCTGGAGATAAAGAAGCTTAAAGATGGAAAAAAGCAAACAAACAGCTCAGCTTGTTCCCTGCGTGGGCAAACACAACCCTGCCTGCCTTGTGGCATTCCTGCGTGCCTCTTTCCCTTAAATGTGAGAAGGCCAAAGCCTTGACTCAACACTGCTAGCTTAGCTGTCTTCACTATAAAATGATTGTTCAGTGGTATTTACAGCAGACTGCAGACAGGAGGCAGAGCTTACCGGATCCAGACAGACTGGATCCCGTATCAGGCTATTACATCTCATAAAAGCAATAAAAATAATAGCTACTGCCAACCTCTTGTGTGTCTGGCTCTGTTCCAAGAGACCAACAGACATAATTTCATTTATATTCACCAGTTATGTGAACTTATAAGGGCAGCAGCCTGCTTACTTTAAAGATAAGGAAACCCAGGCTTACAAAGATTGCATGACTTACTATAGTCACATGATAGATACTTTTAGAGCTAGATTTCCCAAAGATTGGCATTATTCATTGTTCAGATCACTTTTTCTCAGCTAGGGGTGATTTTGTCCCCAACTCCCCTCTCAGAAGTGACCTAACAATGCTTAGAGACATTTTTTAAATTGTTACAATGTGAGTTTGCCATGGTACCTAGTAAGTCAAGACCAAGGATGCTGCTGAATGCCTTGTATTATGCAGAAGATCTTCCATCTCAAATGACCAGCAGACCAAAATGTCAATAGTGTTGAAATAGTAGAGCCTAGATCCAAAGACATCGGGTCTCAGTTCCTGCATCTGTTCTCCATCTTGTTGAGAATGTGGCCTTAGACAACCCTCCTTGTTTCCTGGAGGCTCAGTTTCCTCATGTGTGAAATGGGCTGGTCTGGATGTTCTAAAGGTATTTTTGCCTGTAATATCTCTTGTTCTGGGAATCTTTAGAATTTCATTTGTAGATCCTGAAGTGGTCTTAAGTCCTTAAAGTTGCTATTTGTACTTCAAACCAAAATAATAGAGATTTTTTTGAAAGGTGTATCAGGAAGTGTTTCTGTTGCTGTAACAAAACACCACGACCAAGGCAACTTATAAAAGAAAGTCTTTAACTAGGCTTGTAATTCAGAAGGAGGTAGTCTATGATGATGAAGTAAAGGCTAAGTGGAAAGAGCATCTTAAAATAACATCATGGTATGTAAGCAGGAGGCATGGAGAGATATACTACTAATGACTCAGGTCTTTTGAAACCTCAAAGTACCTCCTCAAACAAGGCCATACCTCTGAATTCTTCCCAGAAAGTTCTACAATCTGGAGATAAGTACACAAATATATGCGCCTCTAGGGGAAATTCTCATTCAGCCTACCACAGAAGGCATTATACATATAGATTGCATATATATGTATAAATATGTAGATATAGATATACTTTCGGCATCCATCAGTATAAAAAACGTTCTTGCATAATACATTTTTAATTAGTACAGTAGATGACTTCCCCATTGTGAACCAGAGAATCCCATCTCGATGAGTTGATCCAGTTGAGACTGTTGGAGATGAATCATTAATAGGAGAGCTGTGGCCAGTGACATTTGTATGAGGGGCATATAGACTTGAAAACATGGAACAGATCTCATATCTTGAATTTGGCTTAGGCCCCAGCCTTGTTACAAAACATCTTGGTCAACATGCATCATCATACCATACCAACGGATACACAAGATTAACCCATATATTTAGCAACAGGTTAAAATGTCCAGTTGCTTCATATACTGCTTTTATAACCCCATCCAAGGTTTGGAAATGGTGGTGGAGGACGGACATTTGTTGTAGTGAAAATTTATTCAGAAGATCAACTAAAGGAAACAGGAATGTACTTGAGTAGAGAATGGGATACAATATAGAATACATAGATGGATAGACCAGATCCTCGAGGCTTTGGGAGTCAGAGAATAGAATGTAGCTGCTATGTATGGATCAAAGGACATAACCATCTCTTGATAGTTAGGCACTTCGGAGCCTAGGTAAGAGGAAAATGTCACTTATGTGACCCTTGAGATATATACAGCAAGGCAGAAAACAGAGCCTTGAGGACTTTTAGCATGCTTCATCTCCTCTGAAAGTTCACAAAGGCCCCCATGAGCATTTTGTAAAACAACTGACTCCTTATAACCAACTCCCATAATCCCATGTATATTTGCCTAGGTACATTGGCACATCCTGCTCTGATTTTGGACAAGGGAGATTGGGGGCAGGAGCCTCAACTTCACTTGATCACCTTAGTGTCCTCTACACCTGGCTCAGGGGGTATCTGGCAAGAGACTAATCCTCCGGTACTACCAAGATCCCTGTGTTTCGAGCATCCAAATTCTCTGAGGGCTAAGAGGAGCCATCTGGCACTTTACAGAATATAAGGAACTTGAAACCTGAAGGAGAAAGACTTGTAAGACAGAAGAGTTCAGCACCTCTCCCTGATGAGAATAGTTAGCTTTAGATCCCAGAACACATAGGTGTATCATCTCTTGCTGTGTAACAAAGAACCACAGATCTAGTGATTTCACATAACTCCCATGTGTTGTCTGTTAGATCTAGTGTGTCAATAGACTGGGTCCTCTCTTTAGAATCTCACCAGACTGAAATTCAGGGGTCAGTCTGACTGCCCTCTCATACCAAACTTGAATTCTTCTCCAGGATTCCTAGTTATCTGATAAATTTAGTTTCCAGATATGTAGACTGGGTCCCAGCTTTGAAGCTGACTTTCAGACAGGGGACATGCCTTCCTTCTATATCTCTTTTGAAGATAAGAGTAGATAGTATGTGCGAGAGCCATCCCACAGTTTACTTACTTCCCGAATCCAGGGGTCATCAAACTTTTTCTTAAAGATTCCATTGTTAGATTTTTTTTTTTTGCTCCCTAGATTAAAGGTAATATTGAAAGTATTATAGTTACAAGGTAGAAACCCAATATGATCATTTAAAATAACACTATTTTAGCCTGAAAGCTGTGAACTACATCAGCCAAAGTTAGCCTTTGAGATAATTTGTTCATTTTCTTATACTGAAATAGATTTTGTACACACTTCAGGGATGAAGACTTGGAGACACATGCCTTTGGGATACTGATTCATGACTAAGCAGATGGAGACTGAGTGGGGATGGGAATCTGATTCTAGTTTTAAGATTAGATTCTTCAAGGTATCAGGGCCCATGGGTTCAGCAACTCCCCTCTTAGGTTTTAATCCAGTTCCATTTCCCTCCCTTTTTTTTAAGCCCCCACAGGGCAGCAGAGACTGGATATAGAATATTATGGCCTATTGCTTATGGATGGAGTTGCTATGGAATGCTGTGTCCCAGGCTCCTCACTTCCCAGGTAGGCAGAATATAGCCCTAGATATGGTCTGGTTCCTTGGAAAGTGTGGACACTATCTGTTTGGGTGGGTGAGTGAACTTAGAGTAGCTCTGAGCAGAGAGTCTTGATAGAGACCCAACTTTCCTCTATAAAACCACCCTTTTATATTACAACTAATAGTTTTCCTTGTCTGAATATAAAAATCATCAAATGGACTTTCTAAAAACCATAGTCTTGGACTTTTTCCCTAGACAATTCAACCAAGTAGGTCTCAAGTAGACCTGGGAGTCAGAATTGCTTTGAAACGTAGATATTTCTGATACAAAGCTAAGATTCCCCCAAGAAACTCATCTGCCAATGAGAATTAACTAGAGTGCTTGTCAAGTTCAGTACCAAGCCTCCCTAGGTGGTTATTATCATATAGGGTCACGAGGTCACTGAAATCTTTTCTTCTATCTCAGATCCCAATGTGTTTGAGCTAATGTATCTGCCTCTCGGGGATCAGCAGCCACACACTGGAGAA
Organism: Phyllotis vaccarum; assembly: GCA_033318265.1. Classification (NCBI taxonomy): domain Eukaryota; kingdom Metazoa; phylum Chordata; class Mammalia; order Rodentia; family Cricetidae; genus Phyllotis; species Phyllotis vaccarum. The sequence continues at coordinate 112,327,826 of JARWLC010000004.1, forward strand.
CTAATCCGCACATAAGGAGCCATGTGAATCTGATGGTCCCCAAGCTTAGGAGCAACTTGGATGAACGAGCCAAATAAGCACACCTGAGATTGGGTAGACTCCATATATTTCCCTTCTAGCAATCACTTAATCATACTTTAAAGACCTTTAATCCAAGGCAGACAGTGGGTGTTAGAAATTGCAAAGGTCTTTTATATTTAGTGGCACTGAACCCAAACAGTGTGCAGAAATAGAGTTCAGCTTATGGCTGGCAGGTATTATTTATGCTAGGATGGGAGCAGATGGTAGCTCAGTTACAAGTGTCTCCTAGGAGACCCCAGTCTAGGCCACAGAGCAGTTCAGTTCACAAGAAAGACTCCATGAAAGCTGAGATTCCTTTGATCTTTCTAAACAGCCTCAGCTTGTGGTATGGTACAGTAGTTTGTAGATGTTTTAAAAATTACACTCTCTTTGAAATCTAATGAAAAGTATGGGACTTTGTGCCATGAAAAAAAAATCTTGAAATTTTTACATATGTTTCAGGAGGTTTAGGGAGCTTCTGAACCAACCAAAGGCCCCATCTTTAGTTTCTGGGTCATGGCCTCAAAAGGTAGCTGGAAATCTTAGGAAAGCAAGAGAGAGAGCCTTGTTGAAAAGGCAGTAGTGTGCCAGTCAGTAGTCACCTAGCCACACCCACACACTATTTACAAGTTCACTTCTCAATCTATTAAATAGCTAGCTAATGCTGTGCTTTAAATAACACCAACATACTTGTGGTAAAAGGGTACATCATGCATATAGAAGCATCTGTATTTGTTATCTTAATTCTATAAGTTACACTTTTTTTTTTCCTGGTTGTAAGACCTCATGGGTTTCCTGTATTATTGAGACATTGTATATTTGAATTTTAAAAGATCATTTCTCTGTGACTCAATTGAGTTTGCTAAATAGTATTAAAAGTTCCTAGGTTTTTGTTGTTTCAAGTGTCTTCTTCTGTAGTCCAGAGTGCCTGGGAACTTATCATGCTGCCCAGGCTGACCTAAAAGGCCTAGGGATCCTGTCTTAGCCTCTGAGTGGCAGGGTTGCAGGGCTGCAGACATGAACTCCCTGGTCTTAGGGTGACTATCCTTCCCACATATCTCTCCTTTAGTGTCTAACTCTCTAACTTTTATTCTCGTCTTCTGCTAAGCCTTCTTTTATCTCCTTCCCTATCAAAGATGACACATCACTAATATGTTCCTTGAAAAGACTTTGATAACATTTTGAAACTGCTTCTTCAGCCAGCCTTCTCTTCTTCCATTTAATATTACACAGAACACTACCAACTGCTTGATGAGAAGCAAGGAACAAGACCAAAAGGACCGTGCTTATTGCATGAGATGTACGTAACATTGTCTTGGCCCTCAGAAAGTTCACTCAAGGAGGAGATGAGCATGAGGGACCCACAGGAGCACTCTGGTGTCATCCTCAGCCTCCTGCCAATCTCAGGAGAGGATTTTGTTGTTACAGCAATTAGGAGACCCTGAAAAAGATAAGGATTGGTCCAATGACATTGATAAACAGATAATGATTGTGTAAAGGACCATTGGATTTAGCAACCTAGATCTCATTGATGGCTTTAAAAAGTAGTTTCATGGGAACAGTGAATAAAAGTCTGATTGGAATTAGTTCAGTAGAAAATGGAAGATGCTGGGGACTATGCATTGGGACCTGTTGTCTTCTAGGGAACAATACTTCAAAGAACAAAGAACAGGGTACTTGCTGTTGGGTAGAAAGACTAAGGGAAGGTGTGAGTTGTGTTCTTTGAGTTTTTAAGGTAGGGGAAGTAGGCACACTGTGACATTTGTTGGTGGGAATCATTAAATCCTTTCCTGAGACCACTGTGCAATTTGGCTCCTGGCCCATGCCGCTGCTGCTCACCTGGGATAGTTATTTGTTTCTGCCTGAATGGCAAATGATATCATTTTGAAAGGGCTCCTGGTGCCTGATTGATTTGTTAGGGAGCCTGACAGCCTTAATGGACTTTTCTGACAAGACAATGGCTTCTCCTGGCAGTGCTTGTCTTGGAGAGATTCCATGCTGGTAATGAATGGTGTTATGCACAAAGATGGAGGGGGGAGAGGAAGAAGAAGGCCAGACTGGTAAAGTTTGACTTAATGTAGGTTCTAGAGAATGGGAAGGAGATAAACCATGTATCTGCACTGCATTTTATTGGTAGGTGGTACTAGGGGCAACAAAGATGAAGAGATAAATGTCTATCGAGGAATTGACTAGGAAGCAGCCTCTAAGCCCACCCAATTCTGCACTATCATTTTGTGATTAATCTCCTGGGTCACTCTTTGCCTTCCGGGTTACCTTTTATCAAGGAAAATCATCCTTTGGGTTTCAAGGTGGGATGTCAGAAATGTTCAACTTCAGTCACTGCTCTGCCACTTTCTATCTATGATCTCGGCAAGTCTCTAAATTCTCTTTCTCAGATATGTAAATATTTATGTGTGCAGCAGCATGAGGTGTATGGAAGGTGCTCACAGATGGTAGCTGATGTTATCTTGATCTCCAAGATGAGGTGATGGCTTCAAGTCATCACTTATTCTTTCTTTCTTTCTTTTTCTTTTTTTTCATTTTGCACAAAGGTCTTGCTCTCTTTCTGTGTCATGTCCCATCATTTGTAAGCATGAGGGGTGGGAGTTAATTATGACATTTATCTCACAGACCTGAGGACAGAAGTCACTAAAGAACCCTGGGAAAATACTCATGCCCCCTTCATAATGACTTCTCCATGGATTGCCTGTTAGAATTGTTTGCATGTCTGTGTGCACTTTTGTGCTAATGTGGTTTGATAACTATAAAATAAATACTTTCCTATCCATGATAACACTTGGTGGAGGCAGTGAGATCTGAAATTAAGGCAACAGTGTGATGTTTAGTTTGTCATCCTGATGTCCCTTCCTGAGGGAGCTGAAAGTATTGTGGGTAAACACTCATTTTGAGGGCAACACCATCCCAATAAGGTCCTTGAAGTGCCCACATATTCTTCCATCATTGCCTTGCAGGTAATCAGGCTGCAGCAATGTTATAACTGAGTCAATGACTCCTCCTTTTTGGCTATCTGAGGACACTGTGGATGCACTGGCACTCACAAATGACAATAAATGGATGGTCTTCAAAATATTATTGACCTGTTAATGATTCCTAGAAAACTTAAAATCTAAAGGGAATCTAAGATTTAGGAGAGATGAGAAGTAGTCAGAAATTATAATGGGGAACATGTGGAAATATGGCAGGCATTTTATATTAATTATAGCCCATTTACTCAAAAGTAAGTGAAATGTATTATTTGGATCTTAAAATTGAGGCACTCCAAAGTCAGATTAGGTTAAGATGGCTAATACCATACAGTGTCTGAAGAGGTTTGCTGGGATCTTATACTCAAGTCCTGTGGTTTATTTATATTTTGATTTTATATGGTATATGTACAATCTAGCTATCAAACCAATTCAAATACTTCTTTATTTTACACTAAACCTTCCATGCTTGATGGAGGACATATTTGACACTAGCAGCAGGCAAGATGTCTTCCTTTGGGGCATGTACAGTGTAGAGAAGAAGGCTAAACAGCTGGGAGATGGCTCAGTGGTTATAGAAATCGCCATAAAAGCATCAGAACCAGAATGTGGATCCCCAAACCAGCCTAAATGCCAGCCTTGCTCTATCTATCAGTACATTGTGGGTTCAGTTGAGAGAATCTGACTTATTGAGTAAAGTAGAGTGTGAATGAAGACAATTACAGACATTGAATTCCTGCCTGTTCTCTCTCTCTCTCTCTCTCTCTCTCTCTCTCTCTCTCTCTCTCTCTCTCTCTCACACACACACACACACACACACACACACACACACACACACACACCATGTAAAAACCATATATACTTTTTAAAAGGACAAACACATACATTGTATCGAAAGCTTTGGCTATGTGATGATATAGTACCTGGAAATGAAAAGTGAATGGAATTAGCAGGCTGTGTGGGGGTTGTGAGAAGAGTCTGTTGGGGATGCTGTAACGGAGGCTAGAGATCCACCAGTGATAGGAAAGTCAAGAATCAGAAAGACCGATGAGAGAATGAGCATCATTGCTACATGGAACTGATCTCTGCATAGCCACCTTCCTGAGATGCTCATGATCACAAATCTGGGCCCCCAGTCAGGCAGTCCCTGAGCACTGCCTTCTACCAACCCAAGATGACCGGGTACCATGCTGGCCACTGTGTCTAGTGCTAGAGACTGTAGGTTAGTTAGAGAAGACTCTACCCTAAGGAGCAGCTTGATCCATGTCAACAGCCAGGTTCACAGAGCTATGAATAAGGAAGGAACATACACTTCTGGGGGCTGGGAACTCCATTCTTCATCTACAGAGAAAATGTGGCAGACAACATAGAAGTCAGGATTTTATAGATGTAACCCTGAATCCATTCTTATTAAAACAAAATAAAAAAAGAGACTGTCTGTAACTTCAGAGCCTTTGCTTTTATTAGTAACAAATTTCTTCCTGTGGAAATTCTGCTGCTGGGATGCAGAGCCACAAACAACACCAAATTAGTCTGTTCATAGAAGTGGGGGATGGGGTATTATCAAGTAACGAAGTCCAGGAAGTGGGAACTTCAAAGATGGAGCTGGGGAGCCAGTGGATTTTCCCTCTCAACTCAGCACGCATAAGAATGGTGTGAAGGAAAGGGCTCCCTCAGAAGATGGAGCTGACCCTGAAGGCCTCTGAGCTATATTCCCCTGGCTCCTGGGCAGAGGCCAGGGTAATGCAGGAGCTAAGAAAGAGCAGCAAGACAGGGACTTAGCAACATGATTTTAAAGGGACTGTGAAGGAATCAGTCCTAGACCATGGGGAAGGAGTTAGACCTGCCCCGAGAGGGCTCTAGCCTCCTTCATATCTTTCTACACTTACTGACAGGTGCAAAGCACACAGGGCTCCCTGAGCCAATTCTTCAGGGATTCCTCCTTTAAATAATGAAGCATCTGATAAATGTGCAGCAAAGTGGATTCAGAGCAGCAGAAGAAAGAGGCAGAGACAGGATTCACAATCTAGGAGGCTTCCCTTCCAGGGCTGTCCTGCAGCACAGCACAGAATTGTCTGGCAGAGTGGCAAGGAGAAGGTCTCTTTCTTGGGAGTCTGGGGAGCTGTCCATGGTTAGAGATTACTCAGAACTCTGCAGACACCCTGGTACTTGAATGGCTTACTTGGGATCCAGGACACAGCGCTGGCACCCTGCCTGCACCAAGATTCCTGTTCTCAGCTCTGGCTGACTAAGAGGATGATTAGGCAGTTGATACTGGCTCCCGTCTCCTCTGCCCTTCCCCAATGTCCACCTAGGTAGCCATGTTTCTTCCACTCTTCTATTTCTCCGTGAGAACTGGCCATTCCTTGTCCCATTCAAAGATGCCTGTGTTTTACCTGGTGAACTTGAGACCTGCATAAAAACGGTGTCCGTGGGAAACCGGCTCCCTCTAAATAACAGCTCTGCAGTGTGCAAGAGAAAGGTGGTACACACGACACCCCCATCCCCTTCTGACACCTTTTCAGTCTTAAAGCTATGATTTCACACTCAGGAGAGACACTTCTCTGACCTTCAGCTCAGACTACACTGACTATCTACTCTTTCCGCCTTTCAGTCTTTAGAGGAAGATCATCATATCATCATCATCATCATCATCATCATCTTGCCTTCCTCGGGAAATTGAAAATGCTAAATTGACATTTTAAAACATGCCTGTTTGAGTCAGAGGTTTAGAATGCCTGGGAATTGATGGGGGTAGCTTTTTAAAAGATTATTGTGTCCAGCAAAGAGCAAAGTAGATGGGACAATCTGAACCTGGTGCATACCCCTCCTGAATACATCTTAAGGCACGTGCTGATTGTTGCATTGAATGAATAGATCCCTTGGATTATAAACGGATGGGATGAACATAGGCATTGCTAGTGTTCATTTGTTGTTCCCACTATGGGACTGGGCTGTCCAGAGCAAACTGGCTCCTCACCACTTAGAGTAATTGCTTCTCTTCCTGCTTTGCCAATTTGCTAGACACAATTCTACCACATTTTTAGTTGTATCTTGTTGGCTATTGGAGAGTGTGAACTTTGCAAAAAAAAAAAAATGGTTATATATCTCTTGTGTGGTAAGATTCCTATCTGTGTTTATTGTGATTATAGTTCCTTTATTAAAATATAAAAATGTCCATTACAAACTTTCTCATTTTAATGGTAACTCTATTATTTTTGCCTTTATGTTTTGACAACATAAATAATTATTCTTTTGTGCTTTTAGTTTTTATTAAAACTGTTTATTTATTGTATTTGCACACATGGGACATGGGAGTTGGTAGAAAACTTGTGGTTCCCTCCTTTTGACATTTTGGTTCTGGAGCTTGTATGGGTCTTCAGGCTCGATGGTAAGCACCTTTGCCTACGAAGCCATCTTCCTGGTCCTCGGGCTTTTAAATTTTCATTAGGTCGTATGGCATATAAAATTTGAACTATATCAGTTAAGACAATTTACATTTCCTTTCAAGACTCATTTTTTCTAATTTCCTTATTTTTCTGCTCTTAACTGGAAAAAAAAACCTCTTTCACTTCAAAAATCCAAATGTTGCTATAATTTATTTGAGGCTTATTTTTAAAATTAGTTCTTTAACCTACCAGAATCTGTTTTTATGTAAGACAGGAGATGAGGCTTCAATTTAATTTCTTTGTCTGCCTTTCTATCTCACCTCTCTCTCAGAGAGGAGATTAAGCACGGGGCCTTGTACATAATAGACTAGCACTCTATCACTCTACTGGATCCCCAGACTTTAATTTCTTTTCAATAAAAATAGTCCATTGTCTCTGGGATCATTTATACTAACCTGTAGCCTGCACAATGAAGCTCTATGATTCTAGGAAAAGGTTTCTTTGGTGCTTTCCTTTCCTTTTGTATCAGACAATAGAATCTCTTAGTCTAACCATTTACGTGGCCTTTTGTTTTTGCATTAGGCAAGGTGTGTTTACTCCAGCTCTGTTGCTACTTCACTGATTTTGTTCTCACAAATCTAGATAATGCTTTGGATCCCTGTGTGCATGGTGCATTCTGTCACCACACTTGTGGCTTCGGATCCTGGTGTGCATGGTGCATTCTGACACCACACTTGTGGTTTCGGATCCCTGTGTGCATGGTGCATTCTGACACCACACTTGTGGCTTCAGATCCAAGTGTGCATGGTGCATTCTGTCACCACACTTGTGGCTTCAGATCCCTGTGTGCATGGTGCATTCTGTCACCACACTTGTGGCTTCGGATCCCTGTGTGCATGGTGCATTCTGACACCACACTTGTGGCTTCAGATCCAAGTGTGCATGGTGCATTCTGACACCACACTTGTGGTTTCGGATCCCAGTGTGCATGGTGCATTCTGACACCACACTTGTGGTTTCGGATCCCAGTGTGCATGGTGCATTCTGACACCACACTTGTGGCTTCAGATCCCGGTGTGCATGGTGCATTCTGACACTGCACTTGTGGCTTCGGATCCCTGTGTGCATGGTGCATTCTGACACTGCACTTGTGGCTTTGATATTTTGCCGTGTCCTTAACATTGACTCAGTTTTCCAGTGTTCATTTTGGTTTTGTGCCAACAATGTAAATGTTCAGTCTGATATTGATTTGTGGGTTTTGTTTCCCTTGAAATTCTTTTCCTTTCCCTCCTTTGCTCTTTCACCCCGTGGGATATTTATATTCGTTCCTGACTTTGAACACAATTCTATATAAACAAGGCCCTGCAGTAACCTGTGTAGATTCCTAGACTTCTCAGAAGGGAACTCACGAGGAGGCCATGAGTCAACAATCACAAAATGCTGTAAGTACCGAAAGCACAGGGGCACTGCACTCTCCAGCACTCCCTGGTTGTGTCATTTTCTGCAAAGGGACAGAATGTAGATAACAAAGCTCCTGGTTGTACTTAGCTTTTTTGTCACGTATTGTGCCACCTCTGGTCAGCACCATCCACTTAGGAAAGAAAGCTGTCACTATACATTACCTTCACCCCCATGTTATTCTCAGATGCTTGGAAGCTTTGGACTCCAACTCTGCAGGGCAAATGACCAGCCATGATGTGGTGGTTGGTATCAGGAGTGAGAGAGAGCTGATTCTAGGGAACAGCATTTGGACTGCTCATATGACGCTTAACTCAAAAGATAAATTATATCAATATTTAGATGGACACATATTTTTTACTGCTTATTGGAAAAAGACAAGGAATGAATGAATGGACTCTAGTCTTTTGCATTTTTAGGTCAGTAACCCACCTTCCCCCAAGCCTTATAGCCTTGGTGGCTTTTGGTGGGTTTGCAATTCTAGTGCGTTGGTAAGAGACATCCCTCTCCTCCCAATTCCAGAAGTAGGTTATTTTAAGGAGTAGATTTTAGTGCTGTAGGCACCAGGCATCATCCCTGTGGCTTTGGGTCACCTTCCATGGGTTGCCAGAGACATAGCCTGTTTCTGAGTGGGGCTTTTAGAAGCCAGGTGTCTACAATGTGGTCTGAACTTGTAGCTTGGCATGGAGTGCACAGTACCCTCTCACTCAATAAAGTGGTATCCCGTGTGTACATTGTCCTCTCCTGTGAGTTGGCTGTTAGGTGGCAGGTACAATAAAAGGAAATGAACTCTGACCCAGATGTAGAAGAAGGCTTTTCAGCAATCCAACTTGGAAGTAGTGCTGACTTTATGTTTATCTTCACAGTGGACCTTTAGTTAATTTAATTCTACCAGTATGGACTTTTCCAAGCACAGAGAGGTCTATGAATCAAAAGCCATCATCCATCCAGGCACCCATGAATTCATTTTATCACTCATTGCTAGTATACACTGGCCCTGTGTTCTAAGTGCTGAGATATAGTAGTAAACAAGGAAGAACTTTCTCTATCTCTTCATTACATACCTGATATGGCACCAGCACTTATATGTATCACTTAGTCTGTGTGATATTTAAGAGAAGTTATGGCCACTTTCCATCTCACAAATGAGGAACTGAGGTAGAACTGTTGACTGCGGTTAGTGGGGGAATAGCACCTGACCCTATGAAGCTCTGCAGCATATACTTTCTCTGTGCACCACATCTCATGTGCCACGAGCAGTCAGAGTGCTTACGAGGCACTGGCTCCTCAAGCGGAGACACTGCATTCAATGTGGCAGATGTAGCAGTCACTGCACATCTGGTTCCCAAAACACTTGTGAAAGTGCCACACACTTTTAGGCAGGTGTTTAGCAGCAATGAGCCCATTAGCCAATATACTTCACACCCTGTAGGGAAGAGGTGTCCCTGTTAGGGTACAGTTGCCTGAAATCTGAGAGTATTTTTCACATTTCTGCGTACAGTCCTCTGGGAAATTAGACATTTGTCTGAGCTGTAGTCACAGAGGCTTCGAGAAGTACCAAGCCATCCTGTCCCTGCTGTTCAATCCACGAAGGAGAGTCCCAGGATCCTGAGCAGCCTTGGTGCCAAGCTGGGAAAGAATCACTCTCTCTGGACATTTCCTTTTGGGAGAACTTGGTCTTTAAAGCAGTGAGTTTGAAAGAGAGGGCCTTCATTGAAACCTTTTTACAATTATTGAGGTGGGATTTGGGGACAGGGATTGGGTGGTGATAAAAGCTAAAAAGGTCATTTAGCTGAGGATAAGTCAGCTTTCTAGGACAATTTGAGTTTATAATTCATAACGGCATTTTCACTTTCCCTATCCCAACAACTACATCAGTAGTATCAAGAGAATCCACTTGCTACACTAATGGGAATATGGTTTTTATTTAATGTTCTGTAGACTTTGAGTAGACGGATCTTGTTTCCTAAACAGATGGAGCCAACCTTTTGTGGAATGTCAGTGAGGCGCAATTGGGAAAGCTGGGCACGTTCCAGCTCTTTGATCCTGAACAGGAGACTTTGTGGATTGCTCCCTGGCCAGGTCTCATGTTCCTTTTCATAATTTAAAAGCTTCAGATTAGATTATTTTATTGGTCAGGATTCTCCAGAGAGACAGAAATGATAGAATGAATTCAATATGTAAAATTACACACAAATTCTCTCTCTCTCCAACTCTCCCCCTCCCTCTTTCCAACCCTCTCTCCCTTTCTCTCTTACACACACACACACACACACACACACACACACACACACAGAGAGAGAGAGGGGGGGGGGTTGAATTTATTGGGGTGACTTACAAGCTGTGGTCCTACTAACCCAACAATGGCTGCCTGATAGTTGTTCAGTTCGTTAAGCTAGATGTCTCATTTGGTCCCCAGTCTACCTTAGAATCCTATAATCCTGTAGAGATAGTTTCTAATAACAGCAAAAGACTGTCTCAGCAGCAGGATAGAACAGGATAGATGAACTTGCCAGCAAGAGAAAGGGCAACCTAACAAAAAGCAAAATGCTTCTTTCATGTCCTTTGATGTGGGCTGCCACCAGGATATGTGGTCCAGATTTAGAATGAGTATTTGGACCTCAAATGATCCATATTTAGGATTTTCCCACTTCAATTTATCCTACCAAGAAAATCTCAAATAAGTCTTCCCAGCTACTTAGAGTTGAATTGATTCCAAATGCACTGAAATTGACAACCAAGATCAACCATCATAATTATTTTAAAGAAATGTTTAGTTCTATTATATACAATTCATTCTAGGCTAAATGTTTGACAAGGATGAGTGATAAGTTTTCAACTAGCAAAGAGTAAGGGATGTAAAGAGAAGCCTTGGGACAACTAACGTATTCAAGATAGAAATGTGTGTGTTGTATATGTTTATCTATAGCCCCACAATTTACAAAGAAGCTTTTGCATTTTTTTTAATCAATGCTAAAATGGGATTAAATGACAGGGCACATTTCATTTCCTTGAACTAAGCTGTATTTGGATAGTTAGAAACCTTCTATCTGACCTTCCTTTACCCTACATATTTTTGCTTCTCCAAGTTCTCAAAGTAACCTTTAGCCATCAATGAGTTGGTTTAAAAATGGCATGAGAAAGGATGTCTTGCCACATCTCAGGACCCAGTGCTCACATATTAAGGAAGATTTAAGGGAGTTTTGCAAATGTACTTTGGACTGTGTTTGAGTCTCCATTTTTACTATGCCCGATGACTTTTGATGGTAAACCTGCATCAATGTCCCCTGCATTGATCCTATCAGACATCGCGTGAAGGATCAGGAGCCTAGCAACTAATGTTATGCCAACATTACAGATCTGATAAGGGGCACATTTCAAACACAGTTACACTCTGTGGAAGCTGTGCTGCCCCCCAAAGGCGTGGCTATTCATGATGCATTCTGTAATCATTCTTCCAACTAAGCAGTCATTTGCACTCAGTTTTCTGATGCATTATGCTAATCATTTTAGCAGAAAATTAACTTCCAGATTTGGCTTGGCTCAGTCTAGTGTTAAAATGAGTTTGTAGACCTGTGGGAGTACTGACTGATGACAGAGAACAGCCATCAGTGTCCTGTGCAAAAATGAAAAGTCAGTTTGGGTATAACATTCTTCATTTGCCATTGGAAACCCATGAGGCAATTTATCAGAACACAAATAATTATAAGTTGATTCTGCTGCACTTCTTCAAAATTAAGCCTGTATGTATCAAAGTAGAAAGCTTCCAGGCTGTGCTCCGAGGATATCCTTCATGCAATGTGTAACCTCCTAGCCTGTGAAACTCCTTCAACTGGCTTTAGATCACATGACAAATCTGATTTACTCACACTTCTTCATATCCATTAGGCTAAAGTCTAAGCAATCCGCAAGACCACCCATCTACCCATACACATAGCTTCATCTCTTGCTTCTCCTCCCAACATCTATAGTAAACTTCCCCGGCTTTCTCAAGTAGATGATATTTCTGTCACTGTGGATCTGGCCACATAGCACCTCCTAACTCATTTACTACTGTAAGACCCATCAGGCTTTGGTCCTCAGGCTCTGGGATCCATACAGCTTCCTGAATACTCTGTTTTGTCACTAACCCTCTAGTGTAGACTTCATGAGGGAAAGAAGTCAATGTCTCTTGGCCATGCAGCATCTGCCTGATGGATATTGGTGAAGGAGTGAACTAATTATCAGGCAATTAAAACTCAAATAGTCTCATAGCTATCAGCACTTTCCCTTTCGTGTTCATCTCATTGTAATATATGGACATTTCTCCTTGGTAATAGAGAAGAATAGGAACCTTGCAAATCTGGCAAATGCCTCTTTGCTTACTTCCAGTCCCAAGATCCTCCAATATACTTAGCTTTATCTTTTTGTAACCTGTGCATGTTTCCGTGCACTTGTATTCATGTGTGCACATGTCATCCAAAGGATATCAGTATTATTTTTCATATAGAATTATATGTAAATATCTATACATAGCCTGCCTTTTCAGATTTATATCAAGCTGTAAACTTGGTCCTATGGCAGCACCCATAACTATAACTCATTTCTTTTAGTGGCTGTCAGGATTTCAGAGTGTACTTGAAACATCTTATTTACTTACTGCTCTATTGTCCATCAATATTTAAGTGTACTGTGTGATTTCAAAATTTCTTTGAAAGTGGGGATGCAGTTGTCCCCCACTCCTGCGTGATTATTAAAGGAACAGGACCCTTATTTCCACAGAAGCAGGATCCAGCAAGAACATCTGTTTCCGAGTTAACCAAAATCTTCTCTTTTCACCTCCTACTCTTATTACTTCTGACTTTTAGAACCTCTTTACTAATTGCACTTCCTTGTGTGACAAGGACTGTCATGTCCCCCACTAACCTTCTCTCTTAATCCTTTGCAGAGTTCTTTGCTTTCTAGGCCATGTTAACACCAGTGCACCTCAGTTTTGAAAATCTTCACTCAAAGTGTCACTTTCTGGATCAAATGCAGTACATGAAATGAAGTGAAAATGACCAAGGCAGCCATGAGGAGTTTTAGTTATCATCTCCTCTGATCTAGCTACTGCACTGCAAATTATGTCACTCCTAATGACATTCTTTGGGCCTCACAGTAAGAAAGACGGGTACATTCAGACAGTACTGGAGGTAGACAGGTAGATGGCCCTTCCCAGAGTGTAGCCCTCAGCAGGTAGTGGGAAGTAAAATGAAAGTTTCCTGGGTTCTGGACAATGCAATCAAAACAACAGAGTATATGACTCCTCTACCGAAGCATCTGAGTGATGAAGGAAGACAGTAGCCCTGTTTGGCTCTTTGTAGGATCAAATGAAGAGCTCCTGCCCCCAAGCCTGTGCTGGAGGCTGGGCCCACTCTGAGATGTAGGCAGAGTACCGTGCCAAGGAAACACTGCTATGGTCAATATTTTGTTTTCTACTGTGTAAGGAAGGGGCCTAGCTTTACCTTCCTGTACCTAACCCAGGTCTGACATTGTGAGGCAGAATGCAGGGTTCTTTGGTGTGTGTGATAGTAGGGTGGGGTCCTACTTTCCTTCACCAGATGTCAGTGTGGCCTCTATGTTGGCTTCAGCAAGCTAGGGAGACTTAACCTAAGACATCGAACCTTATTGAGTACACTAGTCAGCATGCCTTCTAACAAGCAACAGTGGAGTCAGAGGAGCTGAAGCCAGATAAGGTGTATTAGAAGCCAACATACAGGCATCACAGAATGCTGGAGACACAGCATTTAGTTTCAATGCCAGAGTCAATTCATTCAGCATCTGTGATCTGAAAAGTTCATTTGGTGTATATCTTTAATCTAAATTAAGAAGCTATGTGTGAGGCATCCCCTGGCAACCATATTAGCTCTATTATCAAGCCTTAGTTTCCTTATACATACATGTAACAACAGAAAGGCAGGGAGAGAAGTGAGAGGGAAGGAGAATTCATTCATTCATTCATTCATTCATTCATTCATTCATTCATCCACTTTGAAGGGTTTTTAAAGGTGCCTGAGGGGGAATGGGAGAGTCAGTCAGTGATCAGTGTTTTTCAGCTTCAGGATGTCCCAGAAACTAGACCCAGAGTTTACAATACTTACAGGGCCTCCTGGTGACACTAGCCACTAGCCAGCATGTCTGGCTTCTTCTTAACACACCCTCACTGACCTTGGCTAAAGGACTTCCTAATTATTTAAATAGTGTCTTCAAGGTTCCCTTCCAGAGATCCAGGGAAAATCCCCACCCAAGTGATTACTCACAGGGCAGACAGCTCTGAGAACAGAGAGGGAGAACAGGAGAGGAATCCAATAGCTTGGTAATTTAATGAAAGCAATCTTTCTCGACTGTCTGAAGTCTTATCTGCTCTTCTTACACTTTGGAAAAGCACGAGCTCCATACATTTTTTTTAAATCCTTATACAACATAATAAAATTAGACTATTTATTATGTGTATGTTAATCAGAATGTATCAAATTTTTATCAAGGAACTAAAATAACTAACACTTATGTGTGGTGCATTATGACATAAATCTCGAGAAAGGGGATGAATATTTCAGTACCTGCACTCAGGCTGGGGAACCACGGAGAGCTTGAGCCCCGGTAGAAGCAGAAGGGCTGATACACTGGTGCATCTGGGATCTCTCAGGTGGTAGGCGGGTTTGAGAGTCAGGAGGTTGTGGCTTTGCCTCTCTGCTTCCTCTTGTGTCTTGCTCCGTTCCTTACTGTACTCTGTGTCTCCGTGAGCTTTATTTTCTTTCTCTTCATCTAACCTCTTCGGTGTCACCTCACATCTGCTTTCGAAGGCGGGAGCAAACTCCCTGGGCTCCATAACCCACCCTGACGGGCTCATTCTTTGGAATAAAGAAAATTTTTGAGACAATGTGAAGAGCAGGTAGAACGGAACCACTGAACTTGTCCTTGATCAGATGCCCTTGAATTAGTACTTTGGTGGTGGTGTTTACTTCTTCAGCATCAAAGTTCGGGAGAATAGTCTGCCTTGTATCTAGAACTGACAGAGACAGGAGTCTCCCATTGGCTCATGACTATCTTGGTGATCTGGGGGAAACTTGAGTCTCCTTGACTATTCTATACAATGCTAGACAGATTGCAAACAGAAAGCTGAGAGTGTTGGTTGAACATAGTAACAATCACATACAAAAAAAAAAAAAACTTAACCTCTCTCTGCCTATTTCATTATCTTTGGGGTCAGAGGAATTATGGTACTTTTCAAGCTGTGCCACTATAAGGATGAAATATATTAATTTATATAAGTTGCTTAAATTGTGTTCCCCATGTGCCATCTAGTATTAGGCAGGTGTATCACTCCAGGTTTTACTAGGAAAAGCGAAAACACTCTTAGTATTTAACACAGCAGGGGATTTCCTGGAGAGAATCAGTCTTCAGGAAAACTGAGAAGATAAAAGAATTTCCACAAAGCATTTATTTCTTAGGCATCTCTGGAAGAGGTGCCTAAGGTGCCTCTGCCTCACTCACTCCATCTGCTTTCTGCTAGTGACCTAAATGCTTCCCCAATACAGGGCACTCTAAGCTCTGCCTCCATATCCCTACCAACGAACCTCTTGGAATAGCAGAACTTGGGAAGCAGAGGCAGGCAGATCTCTGAGAGTTCAAGGCCAGCCTCATCTATATAGCTCCAGATCAGCCAGGGCTATAAAGTAAAGCTCACTTTCAAAAACAATAAATATTTGTAAATATTTATAAATAAATAAATAAATCAGAAAACACATTTGTTGCTGACTTTATTCAAGAAATCCAGTTCCCAGGACTGGGGGCGGGAGGAGACTCATTTGTCCTGATCCAGCAAGTCTACTTGGAGTGTGAATGCATAGTGCAAAGTTTTAAGTTCCATACAGATATTCAATATTAGTGGCCATGAAAATGATATCCAAAGATGGAGAAAGCAAAACAAGACAAGAAATGCTAGAAGGAAAGTAGCAATGCAGGGCAATAAAGTCCCAGAGAATGACATGTCTAAGGTTTTATATACTCTTGGCACATTAACAGATGTCTTACATAGTCCAATTTTTTGAATCCTTCCAAAAATCTCTGCAGAAGGTAATATCATGCTGAATGTTTTATAGGTGAGAAAACTATGTCCCGGAGAGACTATATGTCCAAGGTTACACAGCCTGTAAATGGTTAAGGAAGGACTGAATATCAGAGATATGACTTCAGGGCTCATTTTCTTAGCTGCTGCACTCTTGTGAGAAGCAAGGATGTGCATTCTGAGGTCTGAAGACTTCACTTTGGAGCTTGACATTCTTTGAATCATCTTGTTTAATTCTTTTATTCCTAAAGCAATGGTAATTTTTTATAACATAGGTTCCTACTTTAGTCCTTTTAGAAGCAAGTATGTGCTATGGTCAAGGTAACTAAGCAACTATGCCTCTGAATGACTGTCCTCAAGCTGCCCTAAGAACTGTTTCTCCTTGATAGATTCTTCTTTATTCAGTCCACAGTAGTATCCTCTTAGTAGGTTTTCTGAGATCCAAGGAAGACTTGATTATCATTCAACAGTTAATCTAAAAGAAAAGATTTGTGAATAACTATGCAGATGACAGAAACAGAGACTAGGAAATGGATTAAGCGAAGTGTCCCTTGACTTGCCATGAGATTCTAAAGTTCTGTATAAATTTTCAAAATCTGAAAGAATTAAGAAGGATTGGCATCTTGACAAACATTGTGGCCCTAGATGGGAAACTTGCCTTCCTGTATCTCTCTCACACCTTTGGTGTCCATCCCTCCCCCTCCTCCTTCTGGTCAGCAGCCACTAGAGCAGAAAGGTGTATTTGCCTGAGAAAGCTAGTGGACTCTTGTTGAGCAAGAATATGAAACTACTTAAGAAATGTCAAGTGCAGAGGGAGCTGACTATGATGACTCTGAATCTGAGAAGTTCTTCTCAGCAGGAAGGAAGAAGCCAATGTAAATCTCCCTCAGCTGAGAGGCACATTAGCAACTCAAGTGGACTTGAAATGGCCTGGATCCTCCCCACAACTTTCATCTGATGACTCAGCAGATGCAAAATGGCTCAACAGCAGTAGAAGAGACTCTGCAGCCATTTTCCAATCAAGTAGATGGAATTGGGGAAGTAAAAGCAAAACCTTGATGAAAAATGTGACAGTTGTCATTTCGGAAGCATGGCATTTTCATTGTTACACCCCTGTCAGCAGAAATTGTCCAGTTCTTGTCAGATAGCCACAGCCTAGTAGCTGAGTGGTTCTAACTATTGCCCCTGTTTGCTGCTGTGCTGTTTGTGGTAGTGTTCAGACTCAGTAGGCCATATGCATCCCACCTATTCCATCAGTTACAGCACTAGAAAGCCTTTCATTGCTAGCATTATCCTCACCTCTTGAGTTGGAAAGATCATCTTTGGGCCAAGCAAGACAGAGGTGAGGCAGTAAGGTGTCAATCAAAGCACTCTTAGAACTGCTGGAAGGCTTTCACTAAAACCAGAGGCCCATCGGTTGGGCTATTGTTGGAATGCTGCCACACAGTTAGATGTTCTGGTCTTTCAAGAGAATTTTGTGTGAATAGGAAAAAAAAAAACCTGAACAAACAAACAACATAGCCCCCAAATCTTGTGATTTTCACACATTAACACCTAGTTCAAAGTGTTGAAACACAGAGTAGATCAAGGAAAAGTAGGTCAATCCAGCTTTGAGGAATCCCTTTCAAAGTTGGAAGCACCTTTATAACTACCTAATGACCCATGAAACTTGGAGAAGAGACAGTATTGGAGCGAGCCAGCACCTATTGAGAAAAATGATGACTTGGGGTTGCTTCTCACAGGAAGGTGTATGGAGTTCCTGGCAGGAAGATAATAGAAGTAGCCTTCCCAGACAGTTGGGGAGTGGAGATTAAAGGGCACAGTTCTTTGTGCCTTCTCAGGAAACTGTGGGTTGAGGAAAGGTAGTAGAATGGAGGTGGAGGGGAACTCCACCTACATGGGGATGATCCCCAACTGACAGTGGTAGAATCACAGTCAAGATCATTGTAGGTACCTCCTAGAACTGCTTTTTTTTTTTTTTTTTAGACTCTTTAACGGAGAATTCAATTAGATTTAGTTAGCACATCACTCTATTATGCCCTGGCCCTCAGGAACACAGTTTACAAGTTCCAGGAAGTGCCCAATACATCTATATCTGTAAAAAAAGAAAAAAATAAAAGAAGTAAAACAAGAATCCTGCATGCACAGCTGAAGCCAAGGACTTGGGAGTCTCTCATCAAAGACCTTTTCTGACCCTGATTTTCCCCAGAGCATGCAGGGGACCCAGGGGCTCACATATTAGTTGCACACGGGTGAGTTTTAATTAAAGCCTAGGGCTTTAAAAACTCCAGATTCCCTGCAGGTAACCTTTCCAGCCACACTTCCTTAATTCAAAGGGTTCAAAGCTTCTTAAGGAAACATGGTGGGGTTTTATCTGAGAGTGATCTTATTTCCAGAGTTCTTTTTCTTGATGTAATTTTTAATATTTCATGCTTTGCTGCTTTTCTGCCTTAGTGTCCTAGAGATGAGCAAATACAGAGGGAAGGCTGCCTGCCCCCTGGTGCAGCTATGGAATGGCACCTACCCTTGTAGGCAGCACTGTAGGTTCCTTCTGAATAGCCCATTTAGGAGAGTGGAAAGTGTGCCTCCCATGAAGCGTGCTCTTGGAAGTCTTCTTTCTCCCAGGTTCTTTGTTGACTTTCTTGTGACCATACCACAGCAGGTAGCAGGCACAGCATAACCCCTGTCATGTCCTCATCCCACATCAGTCCAGCTGCAGGCTGAGTGTGCACTGCGGCTGTTGCCATATTACAGATGGGTTAATGGAAGCATAAATGGCATAACCTGTATTATCAATGGTTTTAGGTAAAAGAGCCTGGCTTTAAACTGTAGCATCCAGCTCCACAATGCTACCTTACCTTGCCTTTCTTTCTCTGTGGGCAGCAAAATAACACCAAAGTGAAAACAAATGCATTATGTCAGCTGTTACTGAACTTCTTGAAGTCTGCAAGCTTCTCTGCCCATGTCATCCACTGATGGATGTTACTCAGCTTTCTGTGAAGTGTCTTCTTGTGCACAGAATTCTTCTATGACTTTGGTATCGTGCTATATTGAGCTACAGGTCTCTAAAGTTAGTAGGGGCTAGAGGTTCTGGTTCTAGAAGAGAAGAGAATCAAGGGCATTATCAGAAACATTAGTGGAATCAAGTCAATTTTCCCACTAAGCTTCATGGTTAGTTTACAGACCACTCTCCCTTGCCACGTAAATTGATCTATATTTCTTTTAGCTTAAAAAACAAGCTTCCCTGCCTTGACAGCACAGTAAGTGCCCCTCCCATGTGAATTATTATTAGCTTCATGCTCTTAATTAATATTTAGTGACCTATTAGCCAAGAGTATTTCCATTCATTTTAGTCAAAATGTCTTCAATGCTCTAAGGTCAAGATGCACAAGTCCAGGATCATCTGAATATCAGATATTTATGTTACAATCCATAACAGTAGAAAAGTTATAGTTATGAAATAGTGACAAAGATAATTTTATGTTTGGGGAATCACCACAACATGTGGAATTGAATTAAGAAGTCACCGCATTAGGAAAGTTGAGGACCACTGCCCTAAAATGTCTTCTCTTACTGAAAGCATAAATCAAAGATACCATTTGAGGGCTCCTAAAGGTAGAAATGCTGGATATTTGAAGGGATAGAAGACTCAGAGTGATAATTACTGTTCTCAAGACCTCCTCTGTGATGTTAAATCTCTATAGACATCCCTCCGAGAAAATCCAAAGTTAAGAACCAGACATGCATATAGGACAAATGTTGCAAACTTAAGGAATCCTAGGAGGGAGGAAGTTGGAAGGGATTTGTCACTGTCTCTGGGTATTTTAGTGATACCCATAACCTGCAGTATCAACTGCCTGTGCTGAACACTGACTGGACTATGGTGAGAGGATGCTAACCCAGGATGCTTGTTGGCCTGCAGACTCTGAAGACTTAGATAGTGGCCAGTACTTGGTCTCAGCACTGCAGCCAAGAAAATTCAACTTACTGAAGAGTTCATTCAGTAGAATGAGTTCAGCATTCTCCCTAAATATGCTGATAGAAGTCCAGAAGACCAGTGAGCCATACAATCATGTACAAGATTCACTTAAATCATGTACAAGATTCATTTGCCCAAAAGGTGAGCTTTCTCCTCAATAAATAACAAGAATGTTGTATTTCTAAGACCAGGGCTATTCAGAAGCTTAGGTAATTCAACATGTTCATATTTCACTCATATCTATCTGCACTCCATTATCACATGTCCTAGAAATGGCATCTTGCCTTATTGGTTTCCTGTGCCCAGTGCTATATCTCTAGGTTGACTATTTTATGATTAAAGGCTTTTTGCCAAACAATGGTTCTAGGTCACAAGGCATTTGTTTGTCTCAAGACAGGAACTTAAATAGCCCAGACTGGCCTCAAACTTGTGATCCTTTTTCTTCTGCCTCTTGAGTATTTAGGTTGTTTTTAACTCTATGAGGGCCATATAGTTCTTAAAGATACATAACTAATTAAAGCTGGTAGCGATACCTGGCACTGCCCATGGAACATCAAGGGCTAACAAGTGGACCTGGGAAGGTAATGGGCATTGGACACTAGACACCAAGATCAGTGTACCAACAAGATTCTTACAAAGTGGAGACCCTGACTTCTATGAATTTCCCATCATTTGTAGGAGGTCCATGGACAAAGTCTAGGTAAGAGCCTTCTGCTGCTGAACTAAGTCCCCAAGGTTAATCATCTTTCCTAGGTTAGATACCGAAGCCCGTCATGAGATGGGTCAACAACCTACTGCCCTGAACTCAAAAGGTCACAGATAAGAAATATATTCATAAGTTTGAGTTCCAAATGCATTTAGTTGGAAATTTATTTATTTTGATTAATATAAATATCCTTAGGTTTAGCCACTTAAATAACATTTTTGATTATGAGGCATTGCCCTCAACTCTGCATGTGGTGCTGCATAATATAAGTTACTCACACCATGTCACCTCTCTAAATTCCAAAAATATCTGGATTATGGGGCACAGCTGGCTGAAATAATTTTGGATAAGAAAATGCAGACTAGTAATAAAAATAATGACTGTTGACACTTGTATGTCAGACCTTTCAACTATTCTATCTTTACAAAAAGTCAGTTATTTCATTTTTAACCAACACAAAGTATTTGTACGTATTTTGTGGGTACCATGTGAAGATTTGGTAAATATATATTTATAATCATATAATGTTCTAACCAGGATTAGCATGCCTATCTTTGTAAATCTTTATCAATTATCTGTGTGGAAAAAATTTAAATTTCTTTCTAGTTCTAGTTTTGTTTTTTTTTTAAGTACAGTAGATGGTTTTTATCTATACTCATTCTATTGTATTCGGTGTATTCGGGCACCAGAACTAATTTTTTCTTACATATCTACAACTTGGTAACTGTTGTCCTATCCACTCTTAAACTCCCCCAACTTCTAGTAAATACTATTATACTTTCAAATCTTCTTTTAATCTTCTCTTAGTCCTAAGAAATAAATGCTTTTATTTTTAATCCATGTTGTGTTTATGGGGAAATTGAGGCCCAGAAAAAATAGAACTACACTCCAAACAGACATTCTTAGTAAGCAGCAGAGTCAAAAATCAAACTCTGATATTAATTTAGTAGCTAGTATCATATGCTGAGTAGAAGTAATGTTGATAAAGAAATATCCTTTTTATTCACCAAGATGGTCCTGTCCTCCTGGGTCAAATCTGATAACTCACCTAGAACCAGCTTCTTCATCTTTGGCTCAGATGCAGATCAGGTGGAGAATCCATTGGCCAAAGGAAAACTTCGCTATTTTCCTTTGTGCTTATAGCATGATCCCAAATGACTATTGCCCAACGCATTTGAACTGCAAAGATGTGTTATCACAATTGATGACTGCTCCTACTCAAGGCAGGGTGATGACTGACTGAGTATCGGTAGAAAAAGTACTCCTGCAAAGCAGGCCCTTCCCAGAGTCTAGACCAGTCCATTTCAGTCCCCAATGGAGACCCCAAGGAGTCCCAGCCTTTGGACAAAGCTGAAGAAGCTTTTTATTGCTGGCTACTGAATCTGCACCCTTTGAGAGATGGACCGAATGCACTTGGCTTTTTATGTCAATATCTACTTTTGTAGGTGGTTTTTTTAATCTCCTTCTGCTGAGGAGAAGTCTTACATAGAAACAGGAGAAACATGAAGAGCTTACGATGGTTTCCTTCCTAGACCTCCATTAATGTGTTAAAAAAACAAATGTTTCTAATTTCCTGCTGGGAAGCCACAGTCATTATGTGGTTGCTTCAGGGGGCCTCATCTTCTCTCTCCCTCTGTGCAACCCTGAGCTGGCAGCTACTTTATTCCAGGTACTATGAGGTTGCATTTCTCAAACAGAATCACACACAACACAAATCTGGTGGTCCAGGTGAACCTTGTTTTTGCCTGCTGCCATTCCCACATTTCATCTTCTGCAGGTGTGAAGTTTCCAGAAATGCATATAATTACCTGACCGTCAGTGGACACATTTGTCCTTCATCTTTGGACAGGATTTGGGTTTGTATATTAGCCAACCTTTCCTGGAGGCGATATAATAATACAGCTAATAATGTAGGCTTTGGAATCATAACTACTATAGGCACAGACTAGCCTGCCCATGCGCTACAGCCTTGGGCAAATTATTCAACCATTGGAATCTTCTATTGTTTACACCTGCAGAAGGAGTTTGAACCGGAAACAAATTCTTGGGATCATTTTGGGAGTGACATGAGAATGTGCAGTCAAAATTAAGCACCATTATTAAAACTCAAGAAACGTTGTTTAGTCATTTAGCCAAAATCTATTGAGTGTACACTAGAAAGCAGGTATTATTTGAGGCAGTACAGTCAACGGAGCATAATCAAGAACCTCTACCAGTACGCAGTTTTTATTCTTGTTCTCATGTTCACAAGGGTTTCACAAACACACAACTAGAGAATTTTAGTCAGGACTTCACATGAAAATGATGCTTCTGTTCAAATTAGTTATTAGATTCCTAGTTGCAAAGGTTTAAGCTCTGGTTGTCTCCATACTTAGTTGCTTGTAATAATCTTGAGATCTTGAAGAATCACCTGACACAGTTTCATTTGCAGGATCCCAGCAGCCCAAATAGTATCTTTCAATAAACCAGAAATTCCCATAATTTACAGGACCACAGATATTATTTGGTAATTTCCTGAGGAATTCCATGGGTCTGTGTTCTGAGAAATATATGGAGGCAAACGTTGAGCTAGGAAGTCCACATATCACTACAAAAGCAAGTGCACAGCACAGTAAGGAATCCCCGGTGGTCTGTGCTTGAATTTGAGGAAGGAGCAGCCGCAGAGATGGTTTTCCCTTCCTCATGGTTAAGAGCTTCCTACTTTGGCAGGTGCTGGCCCAGCCTCCCACATAGCTACTTGGAGCCTTTACTCTCCTTGGTTTTGAATTAATCTAAGGCTCACAAAAATATGAGCCCAAGACATCTCAGTAAGTTTCCTCCCAGTGCTCGGCCACAGGATAGCACCTTAGCTACCCATCACTCAGTCCTTTATAGATGGACCCTTGTCAACTATACAAAGAAAGGCTCTTCTTGTATGGCTTATGGACTTTGTTAAACAATTCCAGATAGCCGCCCTTTTTATCAGTCCCTCCAGGGACCTGGCCCCCATGTTTCTTGTCACGTGGCATCTTTCCTGAGGAGATATGAAGGGCAGGGCTAGAGTACTATTAATAATCACTTTCTATCCTCTTGTGGAGACTTCCATAAATCTCTGGTTAGTGTTTGCCCTCTTTGGAATAAACTTCTAATTGATTTCTAAAGATTGCTGCTTGCAAATTAAATTACACTTTTCTTCCACATTATATAAAGAAACATCACCCAGACACCTCTCCTGGGCACACATCCCTCTTCTGACTCCCAGGCTGTGATTACATTACTACATTGCTTCCATTCAGCTCAAGCTACAAGATTTGTTTCTCTTGCTTGTTTAATTGCCCATGTCTTATTACAGAGACAATTTATTGTTTTAGTGTAGCATAAAGTTAAAATATTTCATGCAAGATGAATATGACCACTGACATTTTTATACTCTTTCCAAATGCACACATATAAGACAGCTCACACTGGAAACATTTCAAAATGGTTTTGGCCAATAATTTCTAAGGGTTAAAACCTTTGTAAATTGAGTGGGGAAAAAAGAGTCTAAATAGAATATTTCCCTCCATAAAATTGCTAGAGGGCTTATTTTGATGATGTTAACTCATTGGGAATGAATTGTATGGCTTGTGGGAAATGAATAGCAACTTTGATATATGGCTAAAGAACCATACAGAGTGAAAAAAAATCACAAGAGGCTACATATTGCACGATTTTACTCATATAATGGTCTTAAAGAACAAAATACAGAAATAGATAAGAACTCTGCTGGTTGCTAGGAGTTAAGGAGGATGAGGACCAGAGGAAGGCCAGTAGCCTGAGAAGAGGTGGTGTGGATCCTGAGGTGATGAAAATGCTGTGTGCTGTGATTGCTTTGGTACAAGTTTCCTGACTGTGATATTACTATAGCTTCATAGGCTGCAATCATTGGGGTAAACTGAGCAAAGTTTGCATTAAATGGTTCTGAGCTATTTCTTACAATTTCATGTGGCTATGTGCATATTTATCATAAAATAAGATCAATTGAAAGTGAAGTTCATCCGTGGTTAGACAGATAAGTAGATAAATGATAGAGAGTAATATGTGGATATTCATTGCAAAATTCTCAGTGTTTCTATTGGGACAAATCATCATAGGATGTTGGGAGCATATACTGAAAATGTACATTATAGGTTCATGGGGGAACAAATGTAAGCTTCCCACTGGTAGCCAGAGAGAGGACCACAAACAACCTAAGCTGATGAACTGGGCAGAGCAGAGCCATGAGCAGTGGAACCTGTTCTGGATCACAAGAATCTGGAGGACCTCAAGTAAGAGCAAGCCAAGCATTTTTCAGGGGCCCCTGCAAGCTGAGAATGCTAATGAGCGAAGTGAAGCTCATGATGTGTGTCTACAGGAGTATAAAAGCAGCATCTAGTACCACTTCCAGCTGTTTCTCCAGTGTTCTTCCCCGGGCTCTGCCATCGCAACTGTTATATCCACAAATGGCACCAGCTTCCAGATGTGTCTGCTCCAGTCTCGTATCTCAGAAGCTGGTGCTGCTGGCAGCCTAAGATGCTAGCTACATCTCCACATAGCAGAAAACACCCAGAACCAGATTCTGGAAACTTCTAGCTTCGGTTTTACTTTTCTTCTCATTCTAGGTTTCTGGACCACATTTCTCTTAAGTTACCTTTCATTTGAGAAAATAGAGTCCAAATTGATGCTTTGTTTTTTGAGATCACAGAAACCACTGAGGCAAAAGAATCGAATATCAAAGGTGAAAGGTGGGGCAGGGGTGGTCAGGGGAAGAATGCCGGCCTCTGATTGCCTAAGAATGAAACACCCACTCGCAACTTCTCCCCCAGTCCCATTGGCTTTCAAACCCAGTGCCACTCTCTCTCCAGTCAAGACTTTCCTCATAGAGGGGAAACAACTCTGCTGCTTTCTGAAACGTAAAGTGCTAACAAGGAAGTGTTCTTTCCTGCCCCACAGAGAACAGACAGTCCCTTCAGCTGGCTAATTTTTCTCACCCACACAGTCTGTCATAAATGTCACTCTGAGCAAAATGTGAAGCAGGAGCTTGATCTAACTTCTGGCACTGATGTACTACTGGTAGAATCTATAATGCTATGTTAAAATCATTTCTTTTCTGTTTATCTTCTCTAACAGTCTTTGAGAAGTTTCAGGAGTATCCCTGATTTAGCCCCTGACCCAGGGGTGAGGTGTAATAAAATACATGCTCAGCCTGTGGATGACTGGGAGAGGTAGGTGAGTGTATGGATGGGTGGGTGTCCACAGAAATTGGGTATTAATGGAACAGAGGGTACCAGAAGAGGACAAAAGGTGGTTTGGGCATTGGGCACTGGTTTCTGATATATGGGACATTACATATTGACTTTAGTGACACGAGGGTTGATGTATTTTGTGAGAAATTTTTACATGGCAGTCTAGCGAGGTCTATGAGCAGTCAGCGTAATAGCAAAGAGATAAATCAACATGGTGGGCACTTCAGATCTCAATAATAAATAGAGCTAGTCCAGTGATTGAAGCAAGCCAAAATACAGCTTTTTATGGCCTGAATGCTCCCTATGCCCATTCTCATGTGGAAATCAAATCTCCAGTGTTATGGTATGGAGGTCTGATCTTTGTAAGGTAACTAGGTCATAATAGCATTAGTACCATTACTTCTAGAAGACTCCAAAGTGACCTTTGCCCCTTCTACCATGTAAAGACACAGCAAGAATTTAGCATGGCCTGAATCTATTGATTTTTTTATATTAAGCTTCTTGCCTCTAGAACTGTGATAAATAGATTTCTTCTTTTAGAAGCCTCTGGGTAAGTAGTATTTTCTTATTACAGTGAAAATGGCCATAGCCACTTCTAAAGCCATATTTGAACATTATAGAACCCCCACAGATGATGCAAAGCTAAATCCGTAGAGGGAGAACTTGCTGAACCATATGAGTTATGGTCTCCTTAAGGTCTTATAACGCTACTGAGGCAAAAAGCTGCTGGGTTTTTAGGAAACTTCATTGGCAATGTGAGGTCAGCTTGACACTTCTGTTAGGTAATGAGATGTTCTTAACTTGGTTGTAAAGGGGACAATAGTTTTCCAATTAAAAATAAAATTAACTATTTCTCCTCAAAGACTTATTTTTAGATTTCCCTCACTCTTAATGCAGACATTTTCAACCATCATAACAATCCTGTCCCATGTTGAGCCCTTGGGAGAATGCTTTTTATCAGGAGGCTGAGGGAGATGTTATTAAGAATCTATAGGTATCTTTTATTTTTGTGGGGGATTCTCTTATTTCATGCTACTCTTTCTAAAAGAAATGTAGTTTTCAGCACCTCGGTCTAAAGTTATCAACATCCTTCTACCACTATTTCAGGAATTACACAGCTCTATCCATCACACCCTTTCTCCAGGGCACTTCTCCTACTGTGATAAACACCTTCAAAAGTAGCTTGAGGAGGAAAGAGTTTACTGCATTGTATTGTTTTCAATCCTTTGTGAATGGAAGTAGAGCAGGCACGGCACGCAAGGACAGAACTTAGAGGCAGGACCTGAAGCAGAGACCATGAAGGAAGGCTACTCACTGACTTGGTGCCCATGGATCAGTCAACCTGATTTCTTATACTACACAGGGCCACCTACCCAGGGGTGGCAGTTCCTACCATGGTCTGGGCCCACCTATATTAGTTATTTCAAAGGTAATGTTCCACAGACTCGCATATAATCTGACAGAAGCAATACCTTAGTTAGGCTCCCAGATGATCCTACTTAGCGTCAAAATGACAAACGTGGAACCGGGATGCCCCTTAGGCTTCGAATGCCTAAATGTGTTCTCGTCACAAAAAGGACATTGAAAAGGATTTGGAGCTACTTTGAAAAGCTCAGACTGTCATATGATCAACAAATTAAGCACCACAAAAATACCTTTCCCCGGGACACACACAAGGGGAGATAAATTCAGGTCAAGACAAGTCTGAAATATTCACTGATTAGGTTCTTGAACTAGTTCACCAACTGTAGCCTATCTCTGGTCTAGAAAAGGACTCTGCACAGGGTCCTGAATGAAGCCTGCATTTCTCCAGACTCACCCCCATGCTCTTCATCCTTTGTCATTTATCTGCCTTGTCTCTTTATTGCCTGTCTTTCTGAGACAGGGTTGGAATCCATTCTGGAAGATACTGAACTGAGATTCATTGACACAGGAACTGTGGCATGTTAGCTCACTTTTGGGATACAACATCCAAGATAATGCTTGACACACAAGAGTTTTTGGGTTAACCTTTGCTGAGAGGAAGGCTTCAGACAAATTCTGGCTTTGTAGTGTAGTGGGTCACAGTCCATATTTGGAAGACAGGCTTTGAATGTTCAAATCCCTTCTCTGCCATTTTCTGACTATGTGACCTTCTCAAGGTTATTTTATATCTTGGTTTTCTCATTTGAAATATGAGAATAATGGCACTGTATATTGGCACTGAATAATATTAGATTACTTTAGTATTGATGGAATGATTATATTTCAAATTTTTAGAAAAGTGCCTAAAGCATAGCACATGCTAACTATGTATTAGATATTAATTTTATTGAGAACTGTGATATTGTTGTGGGAGGAAAATGATGGTTATGTGACCCCAATTATCCCAGTTCTCTTTCCTGTGAAATTAGAATAATAAGATCTAGCTATAGGGTTATTGGAAACATTGCAGAATAATCTATGGGGTGCCCTTGACAATGAATGTTGTGACAGTATGTCTGGGTTTTTCCTTCCTGTCTCACAGTGTCCCTTCCTTTGCCCCCTGACTTTCCTACTCTGCTCAAGTCTCCCTAGGGGCCCTCTGACTCGTTTGCTATCTTGCCCTCTGAACGAATTGTGTGATCTCATTCTTGCCATGGGCTTTGATCATACTTCCCACAGGATGAAGTTCCAAATTCACCCAGTGCAGATTTTTATGTGCTTAGCCCATGATCCCACCTACTCAGGAGGCAAGTACCATCAGAATCAACAGCTCTCAGGCTGAATCCCTTGCCTGTCTTCCACATGTGACCCTCCCATACCAAGTCTTGAGTAGAGGTGCCATTACTATCCAGTCATTGAGCCAGGCACTTGGGGTCTTCTTTAACGCTCCTCACTGCTGATGTCCCATTGCTTTTGAACTTTATCAACACAACCTCTGTAAGTGTTCTTACATGACCACCTACCTCTGACACTATCTCTAGAGGATGGTAGCCCTTTGCTGGTGACTGTACTGGTGTAGCTTCACTTGCCTCCCCCCCCCCAAAAAAAAACACAACCATTCTTTATTGTGAACACAGAAAAAAAGTTCTTCTAGGTTTTTCTAACACAAACCCAGTTGTAATTTTCCATGGTACAAAAGGTTTTGATATGTGCTCTTGGTAAGGGTCTATCACAACTCTCTTGGAGTGTATATGCATATGATACTTTCCTAGCCCCTCTTCCCACAGCATCCTACATTCTCTTATCAGACCCAAGTTTCTGCTTCCTCCTTAGCATTCCTTTAACTCCATGGTCTTCCCCTCTCTAGACTTTTACACATTGATTAATCGTCTTCAGTTTCCCTTGCATGTTCCAAGTTTTTCAGGTCTCAATAGAAGCTGACCATCCCACTAGAAGCTGCTTCCAAGCTGTTGCCTCTAGTCCGTATAAGGTTCTCCCCTTAAGCTCCATACAGTACCCATGGTTGTCTCCATTCCAACACACTGCGCCAGTGTGGCTGTCTCTATTTCTTCTCGATGAGCTGTGGGTTTTTTGAGAACAGGGAACTTCCTAATTTACCTGCATTATCCTGTTTGTCAAATCATAGCTATTCATGCACAGTGAATGAATAAAAAAATCTGACATTAGCTGGCATTCCCTTCTACCCTACACAATACATTTAATAACAGGTTCATGTGGGCAGACTGTCTTAAACAATCTGATGCTTTTCTGCTTTCTTTATAACTCATGATATTCATCATGGACACCAAGAATACAAAGCATTGTTGCTCTCTACTAGAATGACCCACATCTGTCTGGCTCCAGCATGTTCATTTAGTTGGAAACATATTTTCTCCTTCTACAGATGGCTCTTCTCCTCCTCTAGAATAGAAGAATTGGAACAGTATGATAGAGAGAGAGAGCAGCTGTTGCCTGACAATAAAAACTAGGTGGATTGGTTAATAAACCCCACTTGTAAGACAACCCCACTCATTCAGATACACGTTTCTTATGGCTGCCTTGATACCACAGAGGAAAAGCAGTCATGACAGAGAACACAAGGCCTGCAAAACCAAGGGATTTTACTCTCTGACCATAACATAGAAGGTAGAAGACACCTGCTCTAGGACCTTATTGCATAGGACCTAGGTTCTTTCAGCCATATTCTGAGACTGAGACTCAGACATGAGAGGCATAGGCCAGGAAAGGGTCACAGTCTCAAATCCGATTTCCATGGCTGAAACCCATGTCTAATATTTGCCGTTGGTAATGCTTAACGTCTCTCTAAGTGCTTTCATAGGCCCTCAGGAAAAGCTATTCCCAGAAAAAATACCACTGTTCCTGGTGAAATGGCATCTGCTATACTATTGACTAGACTCTACCTGTCGGGCTACAGGGGACTGGCCCTGGACCTTCAGCCTGCATCTAAGCCCAAATTACCTCTTACCAACCATGTAAATGAGAGCAAGTTAAAGCACTTAATTTCTAAGGTCCTAAGTGCGGGCACTGAAATTACTAATAAGAGCCAACAACCAAGTCATAGTAGAAAGTTGTTGGCTCATGGAGACGGTTCTGTTGTCATGGTGTCATGATTATCTAATACCCGTCATTAATGTGAGCTCTTAGAGTTTTGTTTGGCACGTTCCGGAGATTGCAAGGTGACCTGGACATTCAGGTTCCCCTTTTACAGCTATATGCCTGATATCTTCTTGCCTTCTTTCCATTCTCCTCTACACATCCCAGTGTCTAAATGATGTTGACACTGGGCTCCATTTTACCCATTCTGGGGTCACCCTACTCCAAGTGCCCATGTGGGTATCTGATACACTATACGTTGCCGTCTTGTACATGGTTTACTTTTAGGCTTTCTTTCTCCTAATGCATACTGTCTCACTCCTCTCATCCAGCAGCTGCTTAACTTCCTGGAGGAAACCACCCAGACCTGGCCCAGACCCCAGGAAGAGTATCTGGAATCAGTGGTGCACTTTTCTTTTTTTTCTCTCATTTTTTTTTATTTAAAATGTTTAAACATACCCACCACCGTTCCCCCTCTCTCCCCTAGCTTCTTCCCACCCCATGTCCCATTCATTCCTCAGAGAGGAAAGGGGCTCCCATCAGGCTACAATACACAGCACCAGAGCAGTTAGGTAACAAGGAGGAACCTAAGAGAGACATCTATGGATCCCTCTGGGAAAAGCAAATAGATAAAATCTCCTAAGTAAATTGGGTCCACAGGGGAGAGGAGGCCAGAGAAGAGGACATGAGGGGATGGGATGCTTGAGTTGGGGAGGGACAGAGAGGGAGAATAACAAAATAGGTATCTTGATGGAGGGAGCCATTGTGATGCCCCTTCCTATTTGGCTCTTTAGCTATGACTCATCCCTCATCGAACTTCAATTTCCTCAACCACAAAATAGGGACCGTAATATTTAGCTTTTAAAATGGTTATGAGGATGAGCTATGATAGGCAAGTTTCCTACACATAGTAGGTTAAAAATATGTCCGTTTTATGCTTTTAGTGCATACTTTATCTTCACAGTTAGGTGTCATGGATTGATGAATGTGTGCCAAACAACAGACTCGCCAATCATTTGGCTCTGAGGACCAGATAGAATGTACCAACAGGTCCTGGACCCACCCATTCTTACCCTCCCTTTCTGTGTACCTTTCCTGTGCAGGTCAGTTCTGTGTTTACCAGTTAGAAAGGCTGTGTGTGGCACACTATAGCTTAGGTCAGCAGTTCTCAGCCTGTAGGCTGCATCCCAAATTTGTGGGTTGAACAACCTTTAGACCATCAGAAAACATAGGTATTTAGATTAGAATTCATAACAGTAGCAAAGTTACAGTCATGACGTAGCAACAAAAATAACTTTATGGTTGGGAATTCCCACACCATGAGAACTGTATTGAAGGCTCTTATCAGATTTCTGTTTGATACATTTGGAAAGTTGAAGACCACCGGCTTAGATGCTCTGGGCATGGGAACAAATTAATCTATCTGAAGAGAAATGAAAATGTACACTTGGAGGTAGCAGTGTTCACTGATAAATGAGAGTCGATGTTGTGCTCAGTGTTGTGAAGCTCTGGGGACCTACCTGAGAGCCTGAGAGGCTCTAACTCATCTTGCACTGTGACTGACAGGTCTGCATCTGGATTGCCCTACCCTCTTCTGTGGTAGGGTCCTCATTGCCTGCCTTGTCTGGGCTATCTAGCACAATGGAGCTGAACAGCTTCTGGGTTTATGGTTTTTGTTGAATTTGTTAAATTTCAGCCATTTTTTCTTCAAATAGCCCCCTCTTTCCATTCCCATTCTTGGATATTTCAGTTGCTTGTAAGTTACACTGCACAGTGTTGTCCTGAACCATAAATGTTTTATTCATTACATTTTTGGTGTTGTCTACTCTGTACTTTTCTTGGGTATTTCCTATAGCTGTTTTCAGTTTCGTCCTCCTGTTTTTATATTGCCTAATCTGGTGTTCATTCACCTGGCAGGGTTTTCATCTTTAGAGAATGTGTGTGTGTATGTGCACACACACGCACGCATGCGCATGTGCACAAGCCTGTATTGGGGGGGATGCCCTTCCATGCTTTTCCTTATCTTCTTATGGTTCCTCTCACTTCCCCAGTGAGCATGTAAAATATACTTCCTAGGCTGTTTTATTAATTATGTCTCCTATTTCCATTCTATTGCTACTTAGGACAATATGACAGAGTCTGTCTCTGTTCAGTGTTTTTCCTCTAAATGTGCACTGTGTTTTCCTACTTCCTTGAAACACCAGGTAATTCTTTTATTGGATTTTAGACACTGTGGATGTCATATTGTTGAGCTGCTACTCTGTCAGTTCTGTGCTGTATTCCTCCAAGTATTGGAAGACCCTTTCTCTGGAATGTCTTTAAGGTATTTGAAATCAGTCTTTACTTTTCAAGGCTTGTTTATTAGCATTGTTGTATATGGGACCCAATGAACATTTTCTAAGTATTATTTGCCCTTGCTTCCCGGAAAATACTCCAGATCTCATCTATCAGTTTCTCTTTGCTGGTTGATGGACTGTTTCTACTCTGCATACTTCAGGGGGGTTGCTTGCTTGTTTTTAGTGCTATTTTTTCTCCAGTGTAGGTATTGGTGCTGTTCTGTGCATTTTCTGTTTAGTGCTCAGACGTGAGGAAAACCCTGAGGATATCCTTAGCTACCCCACCCCTTCTAGTTCCCCTATCTTCCTCCTTGACTAAGCCAAAGCCTGAAGTACTGACTTCTCAGCAAGCTACACCCTCATTTGTCCTGTGCTGTGTGTTCCTCACTTACTGAAGACCATGTTTTACATATTTTCCCAATGTTCATTTTTTTTTTTTAAAAAAAAAAGAGATTCTATTGCTCCATCACAGACTGAAAGAGAAGCCCTATGAGACACTTTAAAAAAAAATCTTTGTTTCAAACTGAAACACAAACAGACTAAACAATTTGTCTAGTTGAGTTATCCTGGGATTGTATCATCTTTGAGTGTAAGATCTGACTTCTCAAAAATAACCCTGTAACCTATGATCAGATATTTACACAAGATAACTTGGCATTTCCAAATCACAGAGAAAGGAAGTCAGCATGTGTTTGCATAAAGCATGCAGCATTCAAAAGGACAGGCTCCCTCTGCCCCTGTGTATGCTCAGAACTGGATATGAAGGTTTCCCAAAAATCACCTCCAGGGTGTTCCTTGCACTGTGTCCTGGGGACAAGGACTGAAGATGTTATTCTTGACCCTTTGGGGTCACAGGATAGATTCACAGAGCCTCCTGTTGTGACAGGTCCTGGTATCAAACGGAATCTGATCTGACTTCTCAGTGCTTTCTGGAAATTTTCTGTTTTCTGAACAGAAGCCATTTACCCAAACAGTGGAATGGGGGATTGCAGTTCACTCTCTATGCTGAATTATGCATGGTTTTCAGCTAGGTAAAGTTCTCTGGGTTCTATTTTAGGACTGTTTCCTGAACAGAGCAGAGAAATATCCATACTGCCCAAATAGGACTATGCTTAATATATTCTACAAGAAAAACAAAGTAAGTCCAAAGCCAATACATTTTCCTGCTACCTTGTTTTATGGCTGATAATCCAAAGTTTCTCTTCATTCCATTTCATTCGTCTTTAAAGACATCAAAAGAAAAATGTTAGATAAAAATTTGGCCCAACTCTTAAAGCCTATATTGCACTGTACTCATTATGGCACCTTTTTGGGAATTAGACTAACTAATTCTGCTCAATACACAAGGAATATTTACTGTTAAGTACAGTGCCTTCCCAGACATCATGTCAAAAACCCCTTTAATTTGAGTTTAGAGAGTGATTAAAAAATGTCAACTTTAAAAAGAGAATTTCAAGGATGCCTCCGAGCCTTGAATTTAGCTACAAAGCCATTTGTGATGCATTGAAATAATAGACCGATTAAGGCAAGAAGGGATTTGAATTTCAGAGTGTTAATTTTGTATTCATGGTATAAAATACAATGGGTTTGAATTCATGGTATAAAATACAATGGGTTTGAATTCATGGTATAAAATACAATGGGTTTGAATCTTTAAAAAAAAAGTTAAATTGTCCAACTGAATATAAGGCATTCATTTGAGGGGGAAATCAAAGTGACATGGGGGCAGATATTTCCATACCCTTCTCCATTCTGTTCCACTCCTCTTCTCCATTCTAGCAAACTTTTACCACTTCTGGATTACACAAAAGCTTCAAAAATCCCAGTTTGTGCTGACACTATTTATCAAGATTGTCTGTGAGGAAGGGATAGGGTACTGGGTATCATGCAAAGTAAAAGTTCTTTTATGATGTTATAGTATTAGACATTATATTTAACTCTTGAATACATGTTGAGTGTGTGTATGTCTCTCTCTCTCTGTGTCCTTGTACCTTTGTCAAATATCAGTTGGTTGTAGAGAACATTGATGTTAACAAAGTTTTAAATATATACATTTTAAAAATGATGAAATTATGTATGTACTTGTGTGTATTTATGTTTTATCTGCATACATGTTGAAGGGAGAATAGTTTATCTTATAGAATATCATTCTGCGAAATAGGATGATAGGATACCCCTTCTATGTACCTTGGAACAGACATTATATCTGTCCCCTTATACGATTATCTTCAGCCTTGGCATTTCCTAAGTCGCAGCCCAGGCCTTGGTCATAGACCTCTACCTTAATTACGTATGCCACTTTTAAGTGGTAGTATTTATTCATGAGCAAATCACCATGAATAAAGAAATTAATTACAAGGGGCTACACGGTATTTCGGAAAGATAAGACTTGGAAACAGGGAAAAGATTTGAATCTCCACTGAACTGTGTTATTTTCCATTTGAGAAAGTTACCTATTCTCCATGGGCCTCATTTTTTCCAGTTAAAATGCTTTTAATGCAATAATTAGACTAACGTGTGGGCTCGGAGGGTAGATAACATTTATACATATATGCACACTCAGGCTACCAGTGAAATGACATGCTTCCTGCAAGCCAAGAGGCAGGGGCTTTTCAAGTAATAAGTGATAATTGACCTTGCTCTTGAGTTTAGCAGCATGGAGCCAGGAAGAAAATAAGAAGCAAGCAACAAAACTTTGAGTCATTGGAGCAAGAAGTAAGGGGGATTTGAAACTAAAGAGGAAAACACAGCTTTCAATGGCTGTGCACATTCCATGAGAACCTTCCTCCTTCCAGATACCATTTTAAACATCATCTAAAAGCTTAAGAGTGTGAGAAATGGTGTACGTTAGGGTTTTATCAGGTTTTAATGTACTGGGTTTTTTAGAAGACTACACGGTATAATTGTTGACAAAATGATACAAAAGCAATGGATTAAATTAATTTAGAAATTGTGTCTTATAGTTATGGTTCTGGGAGTTCTCATCTCAATATTTGAAATAAGGTAATAATTATTTTAAAAGGAAAAAGGGTCAAAAGAAGACGAGAAGCAATAAAGTGTGCTGTCTCTTGGTGTGCCTTATATCAACTTTGTCTAATTGTAACTGCTTATACCGACCACCTACAATCAGATGATAAATCGTTTTCAAGTTTTTAGTCTACTGCTTTTACATCTTTGGTCAATGGTCAGTAAACACTGGGAATACTTTAGTCATGGATATTCTAAAGCTGTGTTCATGTTCAGTGATAGTGTTGTATGAGTGTGTTCTGATAGAGGACATGGGAGATAGAGAATGGACGTCACACTCCACCTTTGTCTTCTGAGTGTGAAGAAGGCATGCTATAATCTGGCTATGCATAGCTCCAGTCTCATAACTGTTTCACAGCACCTTGCCCAGATTCTACTTCCCCAAATTATCTTGGTGTACATGATTAGATTGTGTATTCATCCAATCATTTATTCACTGATTTAACAGATTTTGTTTGGGTTTTTGTTGTATGTGAGGGATGTGAAAGAATCTGGGATGTATCAGTGAACAAAACCAATGGAGTCGCTGGAGTCTTTGTTGGAACTAATAAGCACCTGTGTTGTTTACTAGTCCTTCTGTGTGCTTCAGAGAACCTGTACACTATAATGTGAATCCAAAAATGAGAGAAAAGGGCCTAATTTAATCTAGTTGTTAAGAAATAAAAGAGAGACTTACAGACAATAGACTACTGGTGTGTGTGTCGGATGTGGCAGGGGATGGTGGTGATGACTGTAGTCTCAAATCAAGAGATTGGTACATGGTAAGCTATGTTCTCCCTCTGAGCTATACCCAGAGTTCTTATTTTTAAAGTACCTTTTCGATATGTTTCACCAAATACATGAAGTGTAAAGCATATTTGAAATCTAATATTTGAAAATTAGCCCTGTACCTTCTATAGACCAATATCTATGGGTATTTTTTTGCTTAAAGAACCATTTTAGAGGCCTGTACTGTTTTATCCTAGGTGTACACTCTGTGTTCAGGCTCCCAAAGCCCATGGAGGTTAACTTTTTTTTTTTAACCATAAAATAGATATACAGCTCCCACCCCAGCTGACTCCGCTTGGTTGGGAACTACAACATTTTTATGGACCTTGAAGATTTTGACATTCAGTCATCACCATCCCTCAGGTGCAGTTAGCAGGCAGCAGGAACTCATGGGACTCTGAACTTTATGAGAGGACATGGCTCCTATTCTCCAGGCTGCTTATGTCTGGCATTTACAGAGGCGATGGGGCCTGACAGAGTCCTCACTGCTCTACAGCCTGTGGAGGGAAAGTCTTTATTCTCTGAATGCCTCTTTTCCCTGGATCATTGCAACATTGCAACTCTGGCCTGGGTAAAAGGCCTGAAACAGCCCATCCTGTTCCTCATTTGAGACTCACACATGAACCTCCACACACAGCCATGGCTACAGCACATTTTATGTATTTCCTTTTATCAATACGCGCTCTTGTCCTTTCTCCCTTATTCACAGTTCAGCTCTTACTCTTGCAAAACTGCAGGTGGTCCCTTCATGTTTGAACTTCCCTGAAACCCATAATTGTGTTTTTGAGAATTGCAGCCCCATTATTCTAACCATATTTTGAGGAAAGGGAAACACCTATAATCTCATCTGCACCTTCTCAAATCATGGTGGGTACAATGTGTAGTCAAGAGCACAGAGTGCAAATATGCTAAAGCTTATCAGTCTGGCCAGGGATAGAAATTTTCATTTATTTTCTCCTCCCAAGTTCAGGTCTGAGCTCCTATTATCCAAGGACTTATTTTAGAATCAATATTTCAGTCCAGACCATAAAGCTACTGATGGGTAAATGATAGGCTAGTGGTATGCTTCCTCATAAACAGATCATGAAAAGGTCTTGGTAGCCTGGGATGTCTGAGTGATGGTCCCCTTTGTTCATGATCAGAAGATGAAAGGGATGTTTATGAAACACAAAGTGGAGAAGAGAAAGAGTATCTGTTATCTTTACAGATGTATGGGTAACTTCAAAAGGGTTTGTTGAATAGACTCGTTGGCTCTGGGCTGCCTGTATATAGCAAAAATCTCACATTCGGTTTTCTCATATTCACACTCAATGTGAATACTTTTCACACTGATAAGTTTTTTTCTACTTAGAGGCACCTCTACATGGAATGGTGAGATTGGATACTCCAGACTTAGACAGAAAAAAAAAATGTTTAGTCTTTCAGAGTATGGTCCATGGACCAGCAGTTTTAGTATCACCCAGAGTTAGCTACGGTGCAAGATCTCAGGTTCAGATATCCTGTGTCAGACTTCACGTATAACAATCCCTGGGTAATTCATAAGCATGTTCGTGCTTGGAGATGTACATGATTGAAGTTTATCTCCCTCTGTTTCTTGAGATAGAAAACATGTTTATAGATAGGTCATGTCAGAGTTAGGACTATAGCCAATCCCAGCAAAAGATTTATGTATCTGGCCTTCCCTGTTCAAGCAATATCCACACATCTTCTGCCAAGTTTATGGCTCTTGTTCTCTCAAGAGATAGAGCGAATCAGAAGTGTCAAAGCACTAGGTAAGGGGGAGGGTGCTATGAACTAGCACAGGATCTCAAGAAACGCTCAAATTAGCACAAGTCAGCTAGGACTACATAGCATTATGCTGGTAGTCATCTTCACACTATTTAACCCAGGATGTGCCACTGTGGATCTCCACTGCCCAACTGATGTGACAGGGAATTAAATGAGTAGGAGAGAATATAACCCTGAGAGGAGGTGGTTTCGTGCTGTAGTTAGTAAGAAAGAAATTATATTGATAGACAGCTAAACTGACTGAGTCATCAGGTTAAGGGGGACCTGCCACACTCCCATTCTGAGATGCTGTGATCATCTTTCCATTTTCTTCTATCCTGTACACTAATAGCTGATATTTATGGGAAAAAAATGCCAGCCTTAGTCAAATTGCATGCATGCATTTGTGTGTGTGTGTGTGTGTGTGTGTGTGTGTGTGTGTGTGTGTATGTGTGTGTGTGTATGAGAGAGAGAGACAGAGACAGATATAGAGAGAAACAGAGACAGAGACAAATAATCTTTTCCAAATTCTTTTCCATCTCCCTCTTTCTTGTTTTTCTTTTCCCAATTCTTATTTACACACACACACACACACACACACACACACACACACACACACACACACACACATGCATGCATAAGAAAGAGAGAGAGAATACTCAAACTCTTTGCTTGATCAAGTGCCCAGACCATCTATCGCACATAGTAGCCCCCTAATAAAAATGTATTGATACAAATTTAAGAGTATGAGAGTGCCCCACATCTTCACTCAAACATATGCTTCATCATACTCCTTCCCAACCAGGTGTCTGCCTGTGCTTGTGTTTATATCTTCCAAGTTTGCTATCCTAGTTTGACATTTATTGCAATTTGTTCTCTGAGATCTTGCTCCTATAGAATGTTAATTTTATCTCATATTTCTAAAATTCTATAGCCTAGTAAATTTGGGGATGTCATGATTTCAAAATGCCAGAGTATCTTGCTGTGAATTTTTCAGACATCAGCTCTGCTGATATGCAGATGCCTCTTCAGAATGGCAGGTGTACAGGAGCCCAAGCTTTCCTCATGGCCACCTCATGTCTCATCAGTTAGAATGTCCTTTGATCTCAGAAGTCACATTGAAGACCTCTGCTGAGTTGTTCTCTTGTGTATATTGTCTGCTGGTCAATTGACAACACCATTGTCCGGAGATAGCCCTCATCTACACTTACTTTGTTCCACTTGGCTTCTCTGATGCTGTGATAAGACAGACCAAAATCAACCTAGGGGAGGCCAGCTCAGAGGTTCTAGCCCCTTCTCCATGGAGTAATGAAAAGACAAGGTAGGAACTTAAGGCAGGCACCTGGGGCAGGAACTGAAGCAGAGGCCATGTTTTTAAAAATGGCTGCTTACAGGCTTTCTCCCATACTTGGTAAACTTGCTTTTATCTATAGCACAGCACACCCTGCCCAGGGATAGCACCACCCACTCCAAGCCCTTCCACGTTGATCATTATTCAAGAAAATTCCCCCATAGACATGCCCACATGCCCACGGGCTGTTGATGAGAGCAATTCCTAAGTCCATGATTCCTTTTCTCAGGTGACTCTAGTTTCAAGTTCACAAAACAAGCCACAACCATTCTCTCTCTCTCTCTCTCTCTCTCTCTCTCTCTCTCTCTCTCTCTCTGTCTCTCTCTCTGTCTCTCTCTCTCTCTCTGTGTGTGTCTCTCTCTGTCTCTCTCTCTCTCTCTCTCTCTCTCTCTCTCTCTCTGTCTCTCTCTCTCTCTCTCTCTCTCTCTCTCTCTCTCTCTCTCTCTCTCTCTCTCTCTCTCTCTCTCTCTCTGGTTGTGTGTGTGTATCCATGCATACAATGTGAAGGTCAGAGGACAGCCTGAGGGAGTCTGTTCTCTCCCATGGTGTGGGTTCTCATCAGGCTCAGTGGCAAGCACCCTTACTTGCTGAGCCATTTCACCAGCCCTACACTTGGGTTTTACTCTCCAAGAGGCTTGGTAAGTATTCAATGAGCACTTTCTAAAAGGATAATGAGATGGAAGTCTATATTTTAAAAAGCCAAAGAGCATAAATTCCAGAGTAAAGGAAATATAATTCAGTTCTAATTCAGGAGAGTGGATATGTTTAAGCAGCTGCCTATGTGCCCAGCACTATGACGGGCATGGTGAATATAGATACAAGGGAGACTAAGCCCAATGTCCATGAATCATAAGGCTTGAAGGAGAGATCATCATTTCTTTTTAAAAATCTGCCCAACTGTGAATAAGTAGGACAAATGATGGAAGCACAAAGCTTAGAGGTTGATGGGGAAATGAAGTGTTTGATTCATAACCTAGAAATTACCAAAATAGATTTGTGTAATGGTATAGGTGAGTTTACTGGAATGACTGGGAAAATGTATAGTTGGTAAAGGGTGTGGACTGTAAATTCATTGCCATGGACCAGAGACCAAGAAGAGAAAGCATAATAACCCAGATGTGTGAGTTGAGAGTAAGCAGTCACAATGAGACCATCTTCCCCCTCCCTGGAGGCAGTACCGCTCCACCATGACAGGCTCCCATTCTCACTGCTCTTCCCAACACTCCTGATCACTGGTGATGTCAGATGAGCCCTCAGCCTCCATGCACTGTTCTTCTGGGACCTGAGAGAGAGTGCCTTTGAGTGGCTGCCTCTCTAATTGAAGTAGCTAGCAAGAAAATTAGGACACACGTGTTGCTGATTTTCTTATATCTCTCAAATCTGCTTGTTATGCAGTAGAAATACATGTGGCTTTTTTTTTAAGCTTACACTCAATAAACTGTGAATCTGTGACTGTAAATAAGACAACTTGTAAAAATGCATTTACGTTGATACTTCCAACTTAAAATTTATTTTGCTCTTACTTTAGCTTATTTATAAGCCAGGGAGGACCCTGATGGAGAATCTGTTTCCACACTAATAACACTAAAACAGATTTAGATGCATATCAGATGGAAGCTGAGGATCATTTTTTAATTATGATTAAGGTGACGTTTTATGATTTCCCCCAGGAGACTCATGAATTTTGACTCTGCCTGAGATGTTAATTGAATGCCTCTCCTGCCTCTCAATCACAGAATATTCCTGTTAAATAATGGGAGTTCTTAGTGGCCACTGCCACTGGGGGAGTTTTCATGGTGAGAGGGCATTTGACACAGAGCTCTTCCTGCTTCTTGTGTATTGAAGCCAGGTGAAGATATGAGAAGCAGGTAGATTTAGTGTAAGGCAGGATCAGTGAGTAGCTAGCTGTCCATTAGCTTTCCTGCTTTATCTTCCTAAGCTGAAGTTTTTTGTCCATACAATGTGCATGATCCCAGCCCCTCAGGCAAGGATTTCAGGAGGTTGGGCTGTGCGGTGC
Source organism: Phyllotis vaccarum (assembly GCA_033318265.1). Classification (NCBI taxonomy): domain Eukaryota; kingdom Metazoa; phylum Chordata; class Mammalia; order Rodentia; family Cricetidae; genus Phyllotis; species Phyllotis vaccarum. Next base: position 112,369,515 of record JARWLC010000004.1, read on the forward strand.
CTAGAAAGATGACCAGAACATTGGCAATTCTACCCTTACTATGACTGTTGCGATTTTATTAAACTCAACAAAAGTGGAAAATCTCAAGTGAATCAACTCAAGATCTTGTCAGAGAGTAGAAGGGCCATGTTTGGGCAAGTAGAAGGGCAAGAAAATGAGTCCGGTGGAATTTTCAAAGGGAACATTGAACCCCATAGCAGCTTCCTTGGTCTACTTGTACACTAAGGTCTACTCACCTGCTTCTCAGAGATAACAAAACCAGTCAAAAGTATATGGCATGTGAGTTAATATGGACTCCAATATAATATCAAAGTTTTTAAAAGAGAGTAACCACTATTGTCAGCTACGATGGGAATTCTGAATCCTGTCTGAAAGCATTTATAAATTCTAGGAGCCTACACACTATGAATACTTCTAGAAAACAGAGTTAAGAATACATTTACCTTGATGCCATTTGGAAGGTTTCTATTTGGAATGCTACACTCGGCTATGGCTGCTGGCATTCAGGGATCTTGAGGTTTTGGTTTAAATAGCTGTCAGTAACACCTATCCTAAAAGGCTTCAATTCATTACCCTGCATTTCCTTTGTGGTCTTATTGAAAATTTCAACCAAACACTAGCAGCAATCGGGATGTAGTTATTGATGGAATTGCCAGATTGTCCAGGTTTCCTTGAGACTTGCCTAATTTTAGGACTGAAAAATCTTACATGGTGATAATATATGCATCATGGCACATCCAAGCCACTGAAAGTTTCTCTTACCTGCTCCACTCCAACAGGTGACCTTCAGAATCCTCTGGCATCCGTATAGTAAACAGGCCTATATTTTCTTAAGGAAACCTATAATTGAAGACCCAAAAGAGCTTTAAGCTGGTATATTTTGATAGATCATCTTCATTATAAAAACAAGCATAAATAGACAGGTGTGAAGTATGTGTTTGCAATCCAGCACTTGAGAGTCAGACATTCAAGGTCATCCTCAGCTACATAGTGAGTTCCAGACTATCCTGGCCTACATAATTATTCATCTTCAAAAATAAATAAACAAATGAATAAGAGCAAGTGATATAAAACAAGCTGGGGAACACAGAGCACCCAAACCTAAAATGTCAAACGAAATGAGATGATTTGCTTTCTTTGCTTGGATTCTGTGGTCTCCAGCGATTTTAGGGGTGCTCTTTGTTCTCCAAGGGGAAAAGGTAAGAGCTCAACAGAATAGCAGAAAGTGTGTCGACTTCCTCCACCACAGTCTTCCCAGAGAAAGCCTTTGTTCCTTTGAGACAAGGAATAGAGGCAAAGGGCATCTCTGATACCTTGGGAGGTGTTCTGTGGTTCACTGACTTCAGCAGATATCCCCCCCAGGGACCCTGCCTGCATGTCTTCCATAGCCTTTCAAACATGGTCCTATGTAATTCTTGCAGAGGCTCTGATTTAACTGGCCCATGATGGGCAAGGAATGAGACTTCTGATAGTGGTGTTAACTGCTGTCACTGAAGTTTAGACCTGTTGCCTTTGAGCATGTGGTAGGGGAATTTATAGATGAGTGTGTGGTGGTGCTGGGTCTGTGAACTGCAACCTAAGGAACTGGTATAACTGTTATCACAAGGTCTTAATCCCTGTGCTCATGTCTTTATGACCCCCTACCTATGGTGTTAGCTATAGGATTTCAGTGTTTTCTACTGTATGCAGGTACCTATCACCTGACAGACTCAAAATGAGTTTCCCAACAATAATTCCACTAAATAGGTTCTGGTCCCCTGTTAATATCTGCTACACACAGGCATCTGAGGAAACCCACAAGACTCCCCTCAGCTACCCCAAACTTCAACTGGCTGTCTTCTCCCTTAGCCCTGGCTTGCATGCTCCCTGAAGACCTAGCCACCTTTGGCTTATGGGGTTTAGGTGGTGTCTTCCTCATTGGACTCTAAGCCATGTGGCTTGTGTTCTTACCCTAAACTGGTGTCTTGGGCTTAACCTCTGCCCCGCCCCTCTGTTCTGTACAGTGTCAAATCTAATGCTCTAACTCCCAGGAAACAGACAGCAGAAGCTTCCCTGTTGCCTTTCATCTTCCCTGATGAACCCCCATACAGATCTTGGTGAAAATGATACATTAGTTCCAAAGGCTATGACTCTAGCAAACAGGATGAATAGGAGACTACCCTGTCCCTGTTCAGACAAACCCAGCTGAAAATCTGAGCCCAGATGAAGATAAATGAACACCAACAGATGTTCTGACTGGAACAATTGCCCTGAGCTCACACGGGAATGGTGAGTGAGTGTGTACAGCTGGGACAATAAGCAGTCTAACAAAGCATGGTTTGGGCCTGTGCACTGCTGAAGGCTCACCTGGCATCATGTTGTTTGTGAGCTGCAGCTCTCTGGAGGAAACTGAGTTATGTTTTGTAGTCTAATAAACAGATATGACTGGAGACAGGACATTTCACAGCAAATTGCCTCCATTTGTGCCTCTGATAATGCTCTAGACACTTTGCACATTTCTCCTAACTTAATCTTACCACATTAATGGTGTTATTGTTTCCACTTTATAGATGAGAAAACTGAGGCTTAGGGATCCTAATAGTGACAGGATGTCAGAGAAGAAAAGCTATGCAAATCTTATCATTCATGAAAACTACTACAACTTGTGGGTTCCAATGAAGATAGCAAGGTACTGTCACTATTGGGAGATGTCAGGGAGGGCTTTGTAAATACATGAGTGTAGGTCATTGACTAAAGATGCTCTTCATGCAGAGCATCACCTGAAGGCAACATGAAGACCGGTGAAGGTTTATCTCTTTGTTTGTGGCCTATGGCTGCTATGAAAGACCCCCAAAGACAACCAGTTTAAGCTGGGATGCTAAGCAAGAGCAAAACTATTCTAAGAAATAGGAAATGTCCCACAAGAAGAACTTGCTTCATTTTTTTTACTGGAAATGTGGGAGCAATTTGTGCCAAACCAGACTAACATACATTGTACGGGGCATGCAGAAATTATTCAGCATCTGGACACGTGGTACCCACAAGTGTGTCTCAAGAGATCATGCATTCACTCAGCACAATTTCACCTGAACCCACTCCATCCTGATGTGATTCTTGGGGCAGGGAAGCCAGATCTGCCCTGGACTTCCAAGATTTCCTACTCCTCTGGGAATCTCCAGAGAATCTGCCCCTAACCTCGTGCTAAAAAGTGTCTGGACTATTTCAGAGCAAGTTGCAGAACATTTTCATGTCAGTTACAGCTGCGTGTCACAACTGTTTGGCTACGTCTCCTTTGGGGATTGAGACTAATGTTTCATGAAGTTTTCATAGGGAAAAATGAGAACAATCTATTTCAATTACTTTGTAGAAGTCAAATTTACATAATCATTGGATGTAATGCTATTCATGATGGGCTTCCCCAGAGTGTGAGACACACCATCTCTGCAAGTGTCTCGGCCCTGGAGGAACCGCCAGACCTTCTCTATACTGAGAGCATGGAGCTCCATTCAGCTTCAATTGGATGGGCCGTTGGCCAAGAATAATTAGACAAAATGTGGAAACTTACTCAAGGGGAGCAAAGAAAGGAAGCATTCTCTTTAATTAATCATTCTTTTCTCAAACTTCAGAGGCAAACAGGAAAATTAAAATCTATTTTAATAATATAGTTTTCATGAATGTGAAATGTAGTTTCAGGCAGACTTTAATTCAGAGCTTTGTGTGTTTGTGTGGAAAAGAATATTGCTTTTCCTGTGACCTTTAATAAATCCAGAATGACAATACGGATTTAGAAAGGATTTCTTACTTGGATGAATTCTGAGAAGAACCCCCCACCCTGACACCCTCTGCCACTGGGTCTCTGTGCACATGTGTCAGGTTGTGGCATTTGTGCCAAGCATTTGCTGGCTTGGAACATGTAGGGATTTGAAGATGGGTGGTCCCTTCTGTGAGGGCCACAGCCACATCTTTGACGTACCTTTCCCAAGTCTAGCATTGTACATTCAGGCTCTGTGGCAGGAAATGAACAGTAGACCGAAGAGTGAGCTCCTTGTTCTCACTACTAAACTTGGCATCTCCCCTGAAGCAAGGCAGTCACTGAGTTTGTTATTTATAAGGAAAAAATTAAAAGAATAATCGTAAGTGTCATCTTCCACTAAAAAATTGCTTTGGCCTGTATGATTTATTCATTATCTGCTTCCATACTTTGATGATCTCCTCAGCATTAAATGTATGTATTCTGACTAAGAATTTGAGAAACTAAATTACTTTCCTTTAGTCTTTGGCAGAGAGAACTAAAGTTGTTTCATGAAGATTGGAGACAATGTCTTTAGTCTGGAGATTCGTGTTTGGTCCCTTGTGAGGGGGGTAGGGGAAAATAAGAATGTATATTGAGACCTGCCTGCTTCCTTCCTTCCTTCTCCCTTCTTTCCCTCCCTCCCTCCTTCCTTCCATCATCCTATCTTCCTTCCTTAGATACTTACTAGGCACCCTCTTTGGTCAAGCCCCGTGTTCTCTGCTCTCAGTGAGACACGATGCATACAACAGAAAAGACATGCTTAGTGTCTGCTGCATAGGATCCTGTCAACAAAGGCACAAGCAAGGGAACAGGCAGAAATGGAATAGGCAGAGTATGAAGGGAGTGAAAGTAGGAGAAAAAAACCACTTCAGAGAAGGAAATTACTGGAAGGTTTGTTAGTGTAGAGGATTTTGTGTCAAACCTGAGCATCACAGCTGTGGAAAGCAGAGGGATGCAGGGTGGTGTCTTATTTAGGGTTTCTATTGTCTTCTCTTGAAGAGACACCACCGTGACCACAGCGGGTCTATGACCCCAGCATTTAACTGGGTCTGGCTTACAATTCAAAGGTTCAGTCCATTATCATAATGGTGGGGAGCATGGTGGCATGCAGACAGACATGGTGCTGGAGAAGTAGCTGAGAGAGAGTCCTACACCTTACAGGCATCAGGAGGTCGGTTGAGAAACTGGATGGTATTCTAAGCATGGGAAACCTCAAAGCATGCTCCTACAGGACATACTTCCTCCAACAAGATCATACCCACTCCAGTAGAACCACATCTCCTATTAGTACCACTCTCTGAGAGATTATGGGGACCAATTATATTCAAATTATCACAGGTGGTTTTGGCAGCAGAGTGGGAAAACACAGGAGTCTGCAGTGGGAGTCAGGCTAGATCATAGCCAGCTGTGATACTGTTTGGCAAGTCTTTCTAAAACTGATGGAAAGACACTGAAGAATTTTAAATAATAATCCAGAGGTTTTATTTATGAAGCCAAGGCAGAAAACTTAAAGGAGGCAGGCAAGGGATGGAAGAAGTCTGATCAGGAACCACATAACCAGAAGTCGGTAAGGGACAACTGCAAATTCCAAGACTGATCAGTTAGGTGGGAGGGGACATATAATACTGTAGAACTCAAGTCAAAAATTCAACTTCTATGATGATTTTTGCAAGTTTACCTGTGTTGAAGTCCCAAACTAATGCATGGTCTGTCCCTATGTAAAACATGATCCATAAGCCAGCAGCATCAACTTCATCTTGACCCTCTGGCTTGGAGGTGGAGGTAGGAGGATCTAGGTTAGCCTCAGCTACCCAGTAAGTTCAGGGCCACCCTGGGCTATGTAAGCACATTGCCATAAGCAAACAAACAAACGAATAAATAAGCAAATGAAATGTAGAGCCTCACACATTCACATGCTCCCTGGGCAATCAGGGAATGTGTGAAAACCCGAGAACCTGAAAGGAGTATACAGTTGTATCAGGGCAGCTACCTGAGCTAGAAATAGGTAAATCCAGATCCATTTTACTTTTTTGTTCTTCCAGGAAAGAAATTCAAAGAATTTAGGATCCACAGGGCAGCTAAAGAATCTTGGTGCTCACCATTTTACAAAAGCCGATGTTGACTGGATTTACATGACTTTGTGTCTCTGTAGAAGGAAAAAAAAAAAAAAAAAAAAAAAGCCAATAAGCAACCACTGCCAAGGAAAAGGATGGGATACAGGAGACAAATCCTAGATTTCAAAGTTGTAGACACAGAGTTGGTTGTCTTAGTCACAGGCAGGAGTCTAAGTAGGATGTGATAGGGCAAGGTCAGCATGGGAGTCATGGCTGGTAAATTCTGGTTCTCCTCTAGACCACATGGTGAACCATGGCAACTGTCTCCATCCCTGTGAACCTTGTTGTTGCCCCTAGGGTGTGACCTGCACACTTGGTGCCAGGGGAATGAGATGTTTCCTAATTAGCCTTGTCTGCATCTACATTTGGTTACAATGTTGCATAATCAGATTGGTATAATTGTTCTTTCATAACTCATTTAAAAATACAAAGCAACTTAATGCATATGGGGAGACTCACTGACCTGTCCAATCCTTGCAGAGGCTACAGACAAGACTGTATTGAGTTGAGCTCGTAGCCAGCAAGAACCCTGAAAAATAGCTTCTTTATCAAGTTAGACAGGACTTATTCACTTCAACTGAAATGGGGCTTAAAGATACACAACTTTATTTCTTTTTCTCACAAGGAAATAGAAAGTTCAGGATATCAAGACCATAGGACCCATCCAAAGGTTTGGGTCTTGATTGGAGTTTTATCTCACAAAAAAATAAAGCACCTTCAAATTTGACATCTATTATATGTGTTCTCAGACCAATCTATTATTCTTTAGTTGACTAACACCCCTGTTATAGTGGAGTGGGTCGTCATGGCCCTGCTCAAAACTCTGAGTGCAAAACCTTGGATGTTGGCATTTGAATAACTACACAAAGGTGAGAGAACTGGGTTCTGAGTCTTTTGAAAGTTTCCTTGGGGAAAAGACTGTGGGTCTCAAAGCACCTGATTTTATCACATTTTTCCTATTCTTTTCTAGAAGTAATAAGTAGCCAAGAAAGTTCTTTTACATCATATTTGTTAACTACCCATGTCCCCAACTTTCCTTGAATATACATAAAAAATCTGGAAAGTGAAGAAGATTTTAGCAAGCTATAATAAATAGTCAAATTATTAATATTGTTCTTTTCCTAAAAGAATAAAAGCCTCATCTTATATAAAGGTGATGTCTCATAGATAGTTTTTGTACATGTACATTTGTACATTTGTTTTGTACTGTGTCATTCATAAAATATCAAGACTATGACTCAAAATATCTGAAGAATTTATACATTGTTAATGGTTTGAAGCATATGAAGGCCCTTTGGATATATCTCATATGACCTGCATGTCCTCTGCATGAAGTGGGCAGAAAAGAACACATTGTTCCTTTAGGGACAGACCTGTTTAGACCCTGTTGATTATGTCACTGAGCCTTAGAAGCTAGTCACATACAGGTTTTAAGTACAAGAGTGTATGTATCCTAGAATAGCCTTGGGCTTACTCTAGAGAGGATGGCCTTGACTTTCTGATCTGCTTCTTCCACCTTCAGAATGCTGTGGTTGCAAACATGCACCAGCATGGCCCATCCTATGCAAGGCTAGAAACTGTATTCAGGATAGGCATTCTACCAGTTGACTGAGCTATAGCCCCAGCTGCATACCCAATGTTCCAATTATTGTTGTTTTTTAATTATAATATACACCTTACAAATAGAAAATGTTTTATTGCTATAATTCAGGATATTTTAACATTTTGAAATATTCCATTTCTTAAATTCTAAATCTGGAAATCTTTTGTGTACAAACTATGTCTTTGCCAACATAGTTATTCCATTCCTGCTTCTCTCATCTAATATAAAGCAACAAAGCTATGTCAAGGTCTGGGGGAGTCCTTAGTAAGTATCTGAAGATGATAGAGCTCTTTCTACAAAATCATAGCATCCTTAACTCTTTCTTTACATTCTTGCTGGATACTGGGGTTACACTTGTAAAAATACCTCCCTTTTCGTGAGGGAGGGTTCTGAACTGCAGTCTAGGGCACGATGCTTCCAAAATGGACCTCACTAAATGCTATTTCCCAAAAGGTGACTAAACTAATTTTTGAAAGGTGCTTTGTGTTTACTGTACACTGTTGTGGCATGTGAATGGATATGTGGTACCTCACCTCCCATGAGCCTATCTGGGTTTGTGTGTGTGTGTGTGTGTGTGTGTACAGGTTTAACGACATTTTAAATAGTAACATCACACTGTGAAAGTAGACCTTAGAAATGCTCATGCTTGCCTTCACAGTCTCTGAAACTTGCTTCTGGCTGTCGTTTACTTTCTCTGTAATTTCTGCTCGATATTCTAGAAGATAAACTGGACAGTTCATGGAAGAAATGATTCTCAAGGCATCGAGGATGTTTCTTTTTTAGGATGTAAGGTCCCTCCCTAGTTTTAGTGTTTCTGGCTTGCTTCTATTTGATTCAATCAAATATGATGGCCACCAAATAAATATCATTAACTAAAAATACCACCAGAAACATTGTTGGGCTTTGTAGCAGACTGAGTTTTGGTTGTTTGGTTTCTGCTGAAATTGAAGAAGTAAGTATCTTTCCAAGCAAGGGCACCCTGAACTTATGTTTACTCTATGCTTGAATTCATGTTATATGGCTTGTGGTGAACTTTACATTCCAAAATCCAGCTGAAGAGACACGCATAAATGAGCAGGAAGCTTTCAGAGCAATGAATATACTTTAGAACAATGGATAGTGGACACTAGACCAATATTTTAGCAATGAGTTAATTTATTCATGAATAAAATGATTTATTAATGAAACTAAGTTCAGTGTTCACAAAATGTTTGAAGAGGATAGAGAGAGAAATGGGAGGGGGAGAAAGATGACTGAATGATTTAAAATCACATACTGGTGTTACAGAGGACCCAAGTTCTGTTCCCACACACATCAGACAGCTCACAAACACAAAGGCATTGCACGCAGATGAATGATGCCTCCATCACACACATATACACATAGCAATAAAAGATAACAATTCAAAACATTTGGAAAGAGGAATAGGAAGGATTGATTTAAAACTTTTAAGGCAAATTCACTGCCTGCCAATGAAAGATCTTACATAATTAAGTATATGTCAAGAGCCCTTGGAGAATACTGTACATGGTTTGAGGATCACTTAAGAGATTAAAATTATTTAATAAGGAACATGTCTATATGAAAAATAAAAGACTGAAGACCATGGTCCAGTTGACAACACATAGCTAACTGTGACAGTCACCCACATTTATCGGCAAGTTCTGCTGGGGGCAATGGTGGACAGGATGTTATGGATATTGTTAGCATCATAATAATATCTTCTTGTATCTGAAATACATGTTTGCTCAGCTGTTTATAGAGGAGGAGGGTAAAGTCACTGTAAAACTCATTGTCATGTAGCAGTGACTACAAGTAGTACTCTGACCCAATTCCTCATGTGTGTGTGTATACATGTGCGCACACCCACATGTGTGTAAACACATGTGCATATAAATGCAGTTGGCTAAGTGATCATATTTTTGTACAGGATTATCATTTTTATAGAATATTAAAGAATTCTCAGGTCATTAAGGTATCTTAAAATGTGTTTTTAGGTGTTTGCAAACTATTCTAACATACAGATATGTCATAATTTAATTAATACTCTTGCTGCTGGGCATGTAGGCTGTTTCCAAACTTTTGCTGATTTAGACATAAATATTAAAAATACCATGATGAACATGAGCGCGCACACATCCTTTTGACATGTTACCTTCATTTCTTTTGGGTAAATACCCAGAAGTGGAACTGATAGAAAATGTGATCGTTATGTTTCCCAGTTTTGAGGTGTCTTCATATTGTTTTTCAAAATGCTCATGCTAATTAATATTCACACATACAACACACACATCACAGAAAGAAGGATGGAGGGAGAGAGGAGAAAAGGGGAAGCCAGAGATCCCTCTCCTTAATTCTCTCTAACACTCATCGTTGTTTTTATTATTATTATTTCAGCTAAAAGATTTCCAATGGTTGTGGAGTAACAGCACACTGCAATTTTCATTTATATATACTTCCTTATTGCTCATTGATGCTGAGAAATTCTTGATCCTCCCATTGACCATTCTGAGACATTTTAAGAAATGTCTGTTCAAATCCGTTGACCATTTTTTAATCAAGTTTTTTCCTTGCCATGAAGTGCTTTATTTATTTTGGTTATTAATTACGTATCATACAAATGGTTTGCAAACATTTTCCCACATTCTATGGATTATATTTTCCCTTTGTGGGTTATTTCATTTGCTATGTGGCCAGCTTTTATTTTAATGTAATCTCTTGTTTATTTTTGCTTTTATGGCCTGTTTATTCATGGTTGTATTTTGGAAAAAAAAAACTACTCTGAATGGCACTGTATGAAGATGATTTTTCTGTCTGTTTTTTTAGTTGTTTTATAATTTTATATCCAGAAGTTTCTGACCCATCCAGACCTGTGGTCTGGAGGAATCTTCCCACCTGTGGTCCCATAGCAGCTTATAAACTAATTACATAAAGGCTTATATTAATTACAAACTGTTTGGCTTATGATTTAGGCTCATTATCAGCGAGCTCTTAAAACTTAACTTAAGCCATTTCTATTAATCCATGTCTTGCCATTGTGGCTAGTGGCTTACCTGTGTTCCATTACACCTAGCTCTCTTGGGCGGCAACTTCTGCATTTCACTTGACTGGGTACTCCTTTCCCTTTATCTATGCACAGATTTCTCACCTGCCTCTAAGATGACTTGCCATAGGCCAAAACAATTCCTTTATTATCCAATGGTAATTCACAGCACCCAGAAAGCCATCCCACATTATAGCTTCACATCTTATATTTAAGCTTTAATTTGTGTTAATTTGATCATATAATGTGCGGAATAAAAGTCCATTTTAATTCTTTGTGGGAGTATCTGGTTTTCTCAATATCATTTGTTAATGATTATCCTTTCTGCATTGTTTATCCTTTCCATACTGGTCAAACACCAATTGATGAAAACTGTATAGGGTTATTCCTGGATTTCTTTCTTGTTCAGTTGGCTAGTGTGTCTGATTTTAAGCTACCATCATGTTGCTTTGGTCATAATGATTTTATTATATTTTTGAACCTGAATGTGATGTCTCCTGCCTCCTTCTTTATGCTCAAGATTATTTTGCCTATTTAGTAGTTATGAATTTATGGATTGCTTTCTTACATTTCTTCAAAATTTAATACTGAAATTTTGATAGTTCTACTGAATTTGTAGATCACTTAATGTAGCATGGGCATTTTCAGAATAACAGTTATTCTAATTCATGAGTGTGAAGTACCCTTCCATTTATCTGTGTTTGTTTCTTTTTGGTGTGTTGTATGGTTTTTAACATCTTCTTGCAGAATTTCTTACAATGGCTATGAAATGAAAACAACCTAAGCATGTATCAATGTAGAAATAAATAGAAATCTGTGTTATAGAAAAAGAGTATAATATTATTCTACCTTTTTTAAATGAAGAAATTCTATCATTTGTTACAAGATGGATAAATTTGGAGACCATTATGGCTAAGAGAAGTAAGCCAGAAAACTAGCAAATGATCTCACTCATATGTACAGTTTAGTCAAACTGACCTCATCAAGTGAAAACAATGATCACCATGCTTTGCAGGATGGAATGGGAAAGATAAAGTGCAGCTTTTGATCAAAGGGTACCTTATTTCAGATATCTATGATGAATAGTCTTTTAGATTTAATTCACAGCAGGGTGGTTATAATATATAATAGCATGGCATATATTAACTAACCTGATTTAGTTATGCCATATTATATATCTATTTCAAAGCATCACATTGTTGGATTGGTAAAGGTGAGATGATTGTGTAGGTAAAAGTATTTTCTTGCAATTCTTGATGACCTAATTTCTGGATCCCACTGGGTAAAGAGAAAACTGATTCCACTTCACATACCCATGTTACATGCACATACACACAAATTGACAATAAATAATTTTTAAAAATAACATCACATTATACCTCACAGAAGTATAGATTCATGATTTGTCAATCAAAAGTAATAGTAGTGATGCATTTAAAAATATTGAAAATGCTATAATAATCTCTTTGGATATAAGGATTGCTCCTAGCCCAGTGATGATTTCTGAGCTATAATTTAGAATCTGCTCTTAGAGGGCAGCTCTACACGGCAGGAGAAGATAGACATATTCTTAAGACTCTTCACATACTTTTAATTTTTCATTTTACCATCCCACTACCAATGTCCACATATGCCTTTGACAAGATTTTGCTAATGGTGCTTCTGCTTCTTTTGAATGTAAAATTTTCTCATCTCTGTTATTCATTACTTATTGACTGTTCTGTCCCCTGATGTTTATAGCATTTTTAATTTCCTTTTTGCATACATTCTTCCCAGCTCCTTGGCCTCCTGGTTATTTAAACAGAACTGAAGATTAAGAAAAGGCCCTTTGAGGAAACTTTCATCTTACCAATTTGCTAATTCCAGATGGGCAATTGACTTTCTCATAGACATATGTAGCTGAAATTACTTTAATGCTTTGTGCTTAGGTCAAATATTTATACATAGGTTTTTCATTTGACAGTTACTCTATGGTGCAGCTTTGGGAAGACATTATCTCCTACACATGGCTGTAGATTACAGATGAGGTCATTTCCAAGTTATTTGTCTCTTCCTTTTTCTTCTTCAAGCTCTCTTTAGTCAAATCCTGGAAAAGCTATAAATGTGTCACTATGATAATGAGAAGCCACGTTCTAACAGGAGGTTTGTCTTGTCCCATTTGTCGCTGTAATATGCATTCTGTTCAAAGCTGAAGTGAGGATGGATTTCTGACTTTCTATTAAATTTCATTACTTCTTCCATGTTCATTTTCCCCTTCACCTTCTTTTAATGTCTTTTGTGGAAACTTCAATCTTAATATCTTTGAAGCTCAACTACGTTGGGTTTTAACAATATGTTGAAAATTTCCATCATTTTGACACTTGCCATATGATTCCCAGAAACTTTAAATTCTCTGATGACAAGGAGTAATTAGGAAGAGGCTTCTGCATAATTACCTTTATTTTCAAAAGCCTATTTATGATACTGGCTATGTTACTAATAAAATCATGATATGCATATAAGATCATGGCACTTTCTGCAAAGGAAATACTGAGCCACACATGGACCTACCCTGCTCACTAAAATGGGTACTATCTCAGATTGGATTCTTATGCCACAGTACTGTATTTATTCATATTTTTGAAGTTTTTCCCTTTATAATTATATGTCAACATCCATGAATTATTGTGACCTATATATGAGCCAATTTTTAGAGCTTAATCTACCAATTATCATTGACACTGAGTGTTACACCAAAGTTGGTCATCATTCCAAGCTGAGAAGGATAATACTGTAAAAATGACCGCTTTTGAAGCCAATGAGCTGTGTGACCTCAGTGAACTTCTTCACAGTCCTGAGACTCAGTTTTTCCGTTTAGATATGGAAATAATAATAAAAACTGTGAAAGGTTTTATATTTATAGAGATTAGATAGATAGATAGATAGATAGATAGATAGATAGATAGATAGATAGATAGATGATAGATTTGCAGATAGGTAGGTAGATAGACAGATCTCACTTATGTACATTTTGATCATGAATGTGAGCCAAAATGGAAAAGAGAGTGAATAATTATTAGAGTTAAGGCACCTCGCTGTCCTTTAATAAAAATAATTGTGTGTCTGTCTGAACTGCACAGCACCAGTCAGCATGGCCATGTGCTTCCCACAGTATATTCACCTGCTCAACTTCAGGGTTGAGGCAGAGAAGGTTTAACTATGGTCATCTTTTGTCTGGTGAGAATAAAGGAGAGAGGAGAGTATAGAATGTACTCAAAGTTATTTTAATAATTGAATCAAGACATTAATTTGTGAACAGTGGACATGGAGGGATGATGCTGATGATGAATAAGAAGGTGGAACTGGACCTCTCCTTAGGGTGATGAGAGTTGTGTTTACCAAGTTTGCCCACTGTTTGCCCTTGAACAGTATTCACACTTGCTATTCTCATTGGGAACTATTTGTGGGTTTTTAGAGAGGCTCAGTTTATAAAAGCTTGCTGTGCGGTCATGTGACTAAAGTAAAATAGGGTTGTGGAGAAATAAGGTCTTTTTCTATGTTGTGATTGCAGTGTTGTTATTGAAGAAGGAGCTTTGGCTTCACCGGGAGACTAGATAGCTGGGGTGGGTGACAGTGAAGGTACGGGTGCAGAGGTAGTTAAGGATACCAGGATGTGAGGCAGCCTTCTGGCATCGTCACAAGTGGAGACTGGACATTTGGAGGATGGTAGCCACAAGAAGGGGGGTGCAACAAAGTGCAATGGGGTGAGCCTTGACTTGTGGAGAAGGAGAACAAAGACAAATACTTATCCAAAACAAGCAAACCACTTCCTCTGTGTGGCATCTACACGTCTGTGTGTGTTCACGTTTGTGCATGCATATGTGAGTGCAGATGTGCACACACATATGTGTGAGTGCACGGTGGCCAGCAATCAAATTTGGTATGTTCCCCAGTCACACTCCACCTCATTTTTTTTTTTTTTTAAGATAGATTCTCTCACTGAACCTTGACAATTTGGCAAAAGTAGCTGGATAACTCCAGTACCAGGATTATTCAGATACATCATCATGCTTGGCTTTTTACGTGTGTGCTGGGATCCCAGGATCAGGTCTTCATGCTCGCACAGCAAGCTTTTATAAACTGAGCCTCTCTAAAAACCCACAAATAGTTCCCAATGAGAATAGCAAATGTGAATACTGTTCAAAGGCAACAGTGGGCAAATTTGGTAAATCAGGAGCTTGGTCCAGGAAAAGAAATGTTATATATGATAGATACTGTGGATGCTCAGAGCAGGCATGGGAAGTATAGATGTCTGGAATGGGTAAGTTGGTTGATAGGATCCTTGTGGGCCTCAGGCAGCCAGCCAAATGGAGTGGAGGAATTACTGGGCCAGTTGTATATGACTCAGTGGTTGTTCACACAGACAGCTTACAACATTCAAAGTAGAACTCCGGGGCTTAGGAGATAGAGCCGCTGCAGCTTCATCTGTTAATTATCCCCGGCTAACCAGGTTTAATAAAACAGATATATGGTATAGTACCAATCGCTGCATGTACCAGAAAGTAGATACCTAAACCAACAAATGAAACCTTGCATGAGGTCTCGTTCCTTCTTTGACTGCATAGAAACTAGTTACCTTTCCTCAGTGACTAGGCACTAGCTCAACCTGAATATTCTGCTCTATAAATCCAGCTCTATATTAAAACAGCAGAACATTAATTTTAACAGCATGTGGATAACTCTGCAGATATGATCACATTCCTGAAAGAAAGTCTGACATCTAATTCTAACACTCCATCCACATTTGAAGCTCCCACCATATAGGCGTCCCTTACAGGTATCCTACTGTGTTCTTGCAAAACCCCAGTTTTATTGCTGGCTGAAACTTTGCATCTCTTATTAATACTTGTGATTTTTCACATGTATTCATGGTCAAGTGAATAGCCATCACCCAGTAGTTTTCAGTTGAGATCAAACAAGATGAGACCGCCTTGCAGGAGCTCTGCCATAAACAGGCATCCTTTTCACTGCCTAATCGATGCCACACATTTGCACTTGTGTGCTTTTTATTAGCGATTTTGCTGTTTAAAATGCACATGCCTTCCCACAAGCATAGTGCTGGAATTCTGCCTGTCATTTCTAGGCCCAAATGACTGTGATTTGCTTGATGGACAAAATGCATGTTATATTAACTTCTTTCAGGCATGAGTCACATAGTGCTGTTCACTGTAAGCTCTGTGCTAAGCACACATCATACGTAGATACAATGGCATAAAACAAGGTATGTAGTGATCAGTTGCTAAAAATTTTAACCAGGGCCTCAAGATACTTAACCTTGCATCTCTCCAGGATTAATGAGCCAGAATTTTCTGATTCAGCATTTGCAATGGCTTTAAAAAGCCTGACTATTGCCAACAAACCCTGGCTGCTGCTGGTGCTGGTGCTGGTGGTGGTGGTGGTGGTGGTGGTGGCTCCCATTGCCTCCCATTGTCTGTCAGTGAGAGGCAACCTTAACTCACTGTTACTGGTGGTCTTTGTCTGGACAACATCTTCCAAAATCTTCTTGTAAAAATTGAAGGAGCACACAGAGATAGTACAGCAGCAATGGATTTTGTTCATAAGCCAACCAAAAGATACACTAAAGAAGGTATGAGCTCTGAGAGAAATTTGCTCAAAAGTTCTGGGTTACTGCCCAGGGCTTCTTTTTGTGGATCTGGGAGGAGAATTGGTTAATGGGGTCAGACTATAGTTGACATTTGTTTTGACTAAACAAATCATGGGTTATATAAGTCTCAGTTTACTATCAATATCCTCTCCTATGATGAATGTGAGTTTAATCATATGTATATCCAATCATGCATAAGCATAAGATAGTAAATAAGAACTTTTTCTTAAAAGTTTATTTTGGGAGACACTGATTGCCTTTTTTGCATACACCCCTACTAGTGGTTGGATTAGCCTATTGCCCCTATTTCCCAGATATGTTTCAGAATTTGTTTGGCCCCAAAATGTGAGTTACTAAGAATTGCTGGGGAGCTATGTATCAGAGGAACTTCCTTGCTCTGTTTGGAGGAAATGTGTGTGCTACTTCATGCAGGCAGGGATCCCAGGTTCTTAAGTACATTTCTGTGAAAAAGAAGTATGTATAATTCAAGCCAAGCAAGGTGCCAGGCTGCCAAACCGTTCTTTTTCTTAACTACCTTGTTCTAAAATGGATAATCCTGGAGCCTGGGGCACAGAGAAGAGTCTTCAGACAGAGAGAACCTCTTTGAATAGCAGCTGAGAAATGATGACTCTTGCTCACTTAGTGTAATTGAGAGGTGATAGGCCACTGGAAGATTCTAGCATATAGGCTTCCATCCTATGGTGGGTGACTCAATGCTGAGCTCACAGATATGTTTCGACAGGCTCCTGCTGTGGGAGCTCACAGTGTTATATTAATATCTTCCTACCAGTCCCAGCATGTAAGCAGCATTGATTGTGTACTGGCAATTGTTATAGTGTGGTACACACCTCAGACCATTTTACCTGCACAATGACCCTATGAGGAGTTACTATTACTAAGTTATTATTTGAAGAAAGTTAGAGGTTATATATTGTGCCTGGAGCTACCCTGCGTATGGCTAAGCACACAGTAGAGGCACCCCCAGGTAGATGGTCACATAATGCACTGCCTTTAGGGTTGGGGAGTCTGCTTTGCAAACACAAACAGTTCCCATTTATGGATGCTCTCTCTCTTCTGGATGTACACACAGGGCTGAGGGAAGTCAGAAGAGGAACCATAAGGTCAAGCTCACTCCTGGAGGCTTTGATACCAATTGGAAGAGAGAGAATACAGGAACAAAGTTCAGCAAAGGAGAGAAATGTGGAGGGTGGGACCTCTGTAGGTGCCCTGGGATTACAGTTCTAAACCCCAGCTGTGTGGAGACCTTCAGAGCTCAGTGAGGCTGGTCTTCAACAAAACGTGCCTTTGTCAAAAAATAGTAATTGCTCTCGTGGCTTATCCCTATTGAGTGTGATTAAGTGCAGTTGAATGTACTTTCCATTGGTATTGACTCTTAAAAATAATTCTCCTGCTGCTGCTATGACATAAAAGCCAGTTCTGCCTGGAAGAAAAATAGAACCATCAGTGCTTTGAGTTTTCTTAGGAAAGAGGTGGTTTTCATCATCCTTCCCTCCCCACTAGAGCTGCTGAAGAATGAAGTCTGTAAGTCAGCAGGAACATTACACATCAAAGGGATATTCAGGATGGAGTCTGGAAAATTAGGCAAGTAGAGACCCTTCCACCAGTCTAACTCTCTCTCCCATGATTCAAGCTGATAAATTCTGAATGCTTTACGTACTGGGAAATGGAGGCCCAGAGGCTCTAAGCCATTCACGAGGCAGTCATAGGCCATGCACACATCAGTACTACAATGCCCACTTCAGTCAGCCATTGACAGATTTGTGGTGATACAGGATGCCCCTCTGTAACTTGCCAGTGCTACACCTGCTCCTCCAGAGAGCTCCACCCCAGAAACAGATGCTAGATGGCAGAACGTGCCTTAGTCATTGTCTTTCCATATGGGTTTCTCCATGCCAGTGTCCTGGGACCACATTGTCCTATAATCATTCTGCTTGGGGAGGGTGGATGCAGACAAGACACTGTTCCTGGAGTGGAAGCATCTACTCCTTAATCACATGAATGGAAGCAGCAAAGATCCTAACAGTAAGGAAGGAAATGAAACAAGACATTCATTCACAGCAGCAGCGAGACACAAACCACCATGGGAAACTTGACAAAGGACTGAACTCAGTCTTAGAAGTGAGTGATTCAGACATTGTTATATAATGGAGCTAAGTTCTTCCCACCTTAATTTTAAAGAATGTCTTGTTCAACTGTCCCATGTGTGAATGCCTGAAAGACAATCCTAGATCTAGGAACCAAGAGCAATTTAGAGCTGCATTTTGGGATCCTGCCTACATAGCTCTTCCTCCATTGCCTCATTAGTTTTAAGTAGGCTGTGCCTGTTTTTCCAATGGCTTGTTTGGTCTCATTTATATTCTTTATGCCAGGTGCTAAGCCTCAGACAAATTGAAGACAGATTAATAGTCAAAAGATAGGACCTTACTTGTCTAAACAGTTATTATCCTTTAACTCAAACTTAAATCAAGACCCAGTTTACAGATCTACTGGTCTTTCTGTCTGGGCATGGATGCTTTATATTGGTCTTCCTGGAAAGCATAAAGCAATGTACAGCATTTCTTGGGTTCATTCCGGTTGCTAGTTTTTATCTGGAACATTGTGGGAAAGTGTGCTAGATCTGAAATGAACTCCAAAGGGGACAAGATCATGATCCATTGGTAATGTCTGCTCTGAGTACAAGCAGAGAGGCCTGGGACAGCTGAGGCCCCATTTTATCATATTTTATTAGAGATCAAGGTCAGGAGAATGGCTCTAGCTAGGAATCCAAGATGGAGAACAAACCATGGCTTCCCAAGGCTAGCAGGGTTGCGTGTTCCCCTTCTCAGCTACCCGTGCCTGTGAGGCCATCTATCACCCACCTGCAGCCTCAGTTCTTCCTTAAGAAGGGTGAAGACAATACAGCAAAGAAATGTCAGACAAACACAGCTTTGTGGCCTGCTCAGCTACCTGATGCCACTCTGTACTGATGACACGTATATATGGGACAACTTCGTACCATTCTACAAATCTCTGTCCACTGACCACAATTTCTTTGTCTGATGCAAATCTGGATTTGGGGACAACGTGAAAGTCTGCTTGGAACTGAAAGAACAATGAAGGGGAAGAAAAGTGGAGCCCCATAGAGCTGAGAGAGACTCAAGCCAAAGCAGTGACGAGAGAAGATGAAGGCAGATGACCACATCCTCCACCAGACAGAATATACCTACCTTCTGGGGAAGGACATCTAAGACTTCTGTGTTGGACTTCTAGACACAAGGGGTTTTACTGTTTCCCAGGCCAGAAGACTTCTGAATGCATAGTGATGAGACAGATATTACTTCTACTTTTCTAAGCAGAAAGGCTCCAGCCCTTCCTGTGCCCTCAGCTTTCCACTGCTCTGATCTTTGGGCATGCCACTTGAGGAATGTCTCTGAAGTAGGGAGGACAGAGTCTGTATATGGAGGAGCCGTTGCCAGCCTAGACCCTGACTGTGCCTGTGAAATGGAATTATTCGCACACCGACATCTATTAGACACTGTCACAAAGCTTTGTTTGTCGTGAAAACATTGATGCAGAATGAATCAGATGCAGAGGAAAACAAAGGAAATGACATTTAATGCTAAGCTCTGAGTGTTATGGTGAGAACACTTCTGGGCTATGACTCAATGGCTGGCTAGCTAGAAAGAGTAGCCTCCTTAGTAAAGGCACGGGTAAGTTAGAGAAAGGCTCTATAATCAAGGACTGCCCCAAAAACATGTAGGTGAAGAGCACAGAATCTATATTCATCAGTCATATGGGGGTATCTACCAAATGGCATGCACTAGGAACACAGGCCAAAAGTCCTTACTGAAACAAGAACTAGACAGAGATAAAGCATTTCAGTGTTGTGAGTGGAGTGCCATGACATTCCTAGTTGGCAAGCAGGACTTTGTACTGCAAATCTTGTGAGGCACTTTAGGATACATTAGAGAATGGTATGCTCTTGGGAAGAATCTACCCATAGGCATATGGCTCTGCAAATAAAGGTGTCATGATGATTAGGAGAAATGTCTCATGATCCAGACATGGTGTGAGTGGACACAGATACCCTCATGCAGGCTGCAGCCTGCACAAATGCACATCGTGGTGGTGGGCTTAGAAGCATATTATGGTGTCCTGGGTATGAGATGAGACCAATTTGGTCTCAGAGTCTTGTTCTTCTATGGATGCAGAATAGAAATCATGGTACACCTAACTTAACTGCTATGAGCAGAGACAGAATGAGATATTATGTGGAGAGGCATTCTTTCCCTGGGCCTTGCCATAGGCTGAAACAATCCCTTTATTAACCAATGATATTCACAGCATGCAGAATGACATCTTCACATCACCTTTCCTTTTTTTGTCTAATCAAAAAGGAAGGTTTTCATTTTAACATGCAAAATTATATATAACCAAACAGCTACATAGCAAGAATTATAGTTATAATATTTATTTATATTTAGAAAAATTATAGAAAATATTTTATTATCTATCTTAGTTTATAAGTCTAAAGCTTTATTTCTAATTTAATTTTTATTACAACAAAGAAAAATCATATAAGTATTTAATCTTTAATTTTATTAAAGACCATAGAAGGATATAATATTACCTGAGTAAACAGGAAGTGCATTGTAAGCAACTTTTAAATTTTGGAAATGACAGAGACATTTGGCTACTTGGACAGTCATCTAAAGTTTCTGTAATGTTCCACATTAGTCTTGAGCCTATAGGCTTAGAGTTTTTGGCTGACTTTCTAGTGAAGCAGGTAATTTGAAGGACTGCTCTGTCTAGTTTATTAGTTTCTTGTGTGTCTTGTAGAATGTCTGGCGGTTTGGTTTTGTTGTTGCTGTTGTGGTTTTTTTTTGGGGGGGGGGATTGTTCTGTTTTGTAAGGCAGGAACTTGAAGGACCATCTTGGCTTTTTTGGTTAAAGTTTAGAGGTCACCTTTTTTATGGGCTGTATATGTTTAGTTTATACAGGATACTGTCAGGCAGTTGGGGCAAGACGGTTTTTGACTTGGTAGCTAACTTATCACAAAGAAAGTAAACTTTACATGGAAGATTTTTGTTAATGTCTATTAATATTTTGAAGTAAATTGGTGCTGCCAGAAGCAGACATGTCTCATTGTCTAGAAAAGTCTAAGTTCTTAAAACATTTTAAATGTCATATTTTGTAGGTCTTTGAAATGTTTGAAAATTATTTATTTAACTGAAATATATCTTTGTATACTTAAAAAAAAACCTTAACTAACATGGCTATAAGTTTGGTTATCATAGATTATTAACTACTGTATTTTAAATTATATATTATAATTTTAAATGTGTTATATAAACATAGTATCTTGAATAAGAGTAGGAATATATATAGCATAACAAAGCTGATCTAAAATTCCTATAAACTAAAATCTATGCTAACATAAAATATTTTGACATTAACACTTGTGTTTTTGGATCAAAATAGATTTAATAATATTTTTAAAAATCATTTCTAGATATGATCTAACAACCCAGAAAACAAGATTTAAAAAATAAATAAGCCACAGGTCACATGTTAAGACAGATTAATAAAAATAACTTAAGAAACAAGAGCTAGCTAATAATAACACTAAACCATAGGCCAAACAGCCTATGTCATTAATATAAGCTTCTAAGTGATTTGGGCAGGGGGAGAGCTAAATAGCTGTGCATAGGTCCAGACTTGAGAGCTAGGCTGGGCCAATTTTCTACTATAATGTGCAGGTCCAATGTTGCTATTCAAAAATTATTCAGTCATTGTTTAAGTGATTAGAGAAGACTTGTTAAACTTCTAAAGTGTTTCTTCTACATGTTCTCTGTCTCTCTGTCTCTCTGTGTATCTCCATATATCTCTGTTACTTTACTTCACTTTATGTCTCTGCCTTTCTATATCCTATTAGTCTGTCTCACTCTGTCTCTGTGTCTCTGTCATTTGCCTCATCGTTCTGTGTATTTATGTCTCTCTCTCTCTCTCTCTCTCTCTCTCTCTCTCTCACACACACACACACACACACACACACACACACACACACACACACACACACACACACATGGCTTCCACCATCAGTCCTGTCAATTCTCATGTTTACTCTTCTGCTAAGACACCTCACTTTCAAGGTTATCAGTCAAGAGATAGGATTTTCATGGGAAATAGCTTGGCACTTAGTCATGTCCTTTTGGCAATACCTTGCTTAGTTTCCATAGAAAGGATATTTAAGAGGACATAGAAAATAAACAATCAGGAAGTGTTTGTCCCCAATCACTTTATTGGAAAGCATTATTGGGCCAAATGAACCAAGCTGAACATTTGCATTAATTAAATTGACCATAAACCCAGCTTAATGTTTCATTTCACCTTTCTCTTGGCACTATGGTGCCTGAGTGTTTGGGGACTCAGATCCACACCCACTGGCAGAGATGGCCAAGGGATCTTCAACAATCAATGTTTGTAATCAAAGAAGATTAAACTTGGTATTAATTAACAGAAAGATCATGCTCAATACTGATTCAGGGCAGATTGGCCCAAGCCTGTGGTTTCTGGCAGAACTGTGGGGAAATTAACAGTGGCTCTTTATGGAAGGGAAGATTTCATTATTGCTGACTCAGACTCTGAGTGCATAAACCCAGTTCTTGAACCAATGGAGAATCACTCCAGCCTTTTCAGAAATTGGGACTGTAGTCTTTTGTTGTTTTGTTTTGTTTTAGGGGTGTGTGTGTGTGTGTGTGTGTGTGTGTGTGTGTGTGTGTGTGTGTGTGTACAAGAGGCATCAAGGAGGATACAAATAGATCCACAGGGTGAGTCTGTAGGAAGGCAACTGGAGTTTCAGGTCCGGGATGTGGTGAATACAAGGAACACTCAACATTTCCAAGTGATAGCACAACAGCCCACAGGACAACCTGAGCTCCCCTCTTCATTTAAAAGAACACGAATTGTCTCCTGGTTGCTAAGAACAGAGTTGTGGATCCTGTGGTTCATAACCCTGCAGATGTGATATTGCTCCATGGTCTATTACCAATACCACATCTCTCAACAGACTGGAAATATTTTTACTTTTGCCTCTCACCCTTGCCCAGAGAGAATTAGGCACCATTGGATAATCTGGCATGAAAGTAATAATTTAAGAGGACTTGCTTGCTCATATGCTCAAGCTGAACAATTCTTTGCACCATCTCTGTGGATATCCTTCCGGGCGGGGGGGGGGGGGTGTGCAGAATAATTACTTTATGCTGGCTC
Organism: Phyllotis vaccarum; assembly: GCA_033318265.1. NCBI lineage: Eukaryota > Metazoa > Chordata > Mammalia > Rodentia > Cricetidae > Phyllotis > Phyllotis vaccarum. The sequence goes on from JARWLC010000004.1 coordinate 112,392,960, forward strand.
ACCAAAGAGCTGATTATTCAGTGCATCATTGCCCCAAAGTCACATCCATTTAGGGACACACATTCCATGATAGTCCCTGAATCTTTCAGAGGTCGCCCCTGCTCAACAAGGTCCCAGAAGTACCAGGGCAGAAGCTTGACTGTCAGATGGCTCCCAAACAGAAAAGGACTAAGGGCAATTTGATGATATGTCTTACCTCAATCACAGTGTTTTTATGTTATTGAAAGATATATTTAGGCTGCCAAACAAAATATCACAGAATGAGAAATTTATAAACAACAGAAATGTATATCTCATATATTGGGAGCTTAAGGAGTTCAGGATTGAAGGGGAAACACTTGTTTCTGAAAGGTTTTCTTCAAAGTTGGGGCTTTCTCTTGTGTCCTCACAGGATGGAAGAAAAAAATGAACCAACAAGTACCCTCAGCATCCTTTTATCAGTTCCTTTAATCAGTTCTTGAGGACTCCACTCCCATGACATCATCACCCCTTTAAGGTCTCACTTCTAATACTATCCCTTTTGTAATTTAGTTTCTATATATTGATTTAAAACAATTGGTTAATACATGAAGCTACTTGCTAGGGCCTAACTCCTTTTTTTTTTTTTTTTCTTTAGGAAAGCTATAAAATTCAAACTGTGTCTATGGAATACAGACATTCAAATGTACATAGGTTCTCAGCTGAGTACAAAAGGTTTATTTAAGTCAATTAGTACAGCTTGCAGCACAGAAGTACAAATAGAAGCCAATTCTACATCTTCTAAGCTCTTTTTGTTCATCACAATAATAGAAGAATTTAGAGCAGCTATCAAGTCTACTTCACAAGAATGCTGTCAGCCTCGGTTACTCTAGAATCCACCAGATGGCAGGATGCAGGTGGAAAAGCTTAAGTTAGGAAAGGACAATTCTTACTGCTCTTATGGCTCATGTCTAGATTTCATATGTAGATTCCTAAAGCTCTGTGAGGTTTCATTTGGAGGAAAATGTAAATAGTTTTGAAAAAAAATAGATCTAGATTCTCACCCTAGCTCTCTGAGACTGGCTGAGTAGCCTGAGTAAGCCTTGGTTTCTTCCTTTATGATACAAAATTTAGGGTAATGACTCTTTCATCTTAACGCACCATAAAGAGGAGCCAATATTAATAACCCGGTGGAGCAGGATGAACTATAGTCCATATGAAAAGAGATATGTGTGGAATATAATTGTTAATTTGTAATGAGGCTTTCCCTGTCCCGCCATCCAGCTCCCAAATAATGACATGGAGACTTATTAATTATGAAAACTTGGCCTACAGCTTAGGCTTGTTCCTAACTAGCTCTTATAACTTAAATTAACTCATTTATATGAATCTACATTCTATCACATGGTATTACCTCTCTGCCACCTTGCACCTTCTGTTTCCTCTCTGCGTCTCCTGGCATCTATCATGAGCCTAGATTCTCCTCTTTCTTTCTGTCCTCCAAAGTCCTTCCTGCCTAACTATTGGCCATTCAGCTTTTTAGTGCACCAATCACAGAATCGCACAGTGTACAAATATCCCACAGCATTATTGAGTAAAATTATAATCATTAGAATGATGGATTAAAACTTCAGCATTTAATAGTTTATACCTTATTGTATTGGCAGATGGGAGGAGAGTAAACTGAGGAAGGCTGAGACTTGGGATGCTTTTCCCGACTTAGTGTCTTTAGATTCAAGAGCCATCCCACACCCTCCTCCAATCATCCCACGGTCACTTATGATATGCCCAGATGCAAACAAGGAGGTACCCAAGATGAGGGGAGCATATTAATGTGCTAGAGGGACCTTGCTGCAAAGTAACTTTACCCTTAATATAAGATCCTCCTTCTGACAATTCCTGAGGGCCAGGAAATATTCTCATTGTTGTCTCTTGGTGATATTGATCATCCATCATGCCTCAGGATACTTTTTCATGTTAAATTCAATTAATTCTCACAACAGTATTACAGCTGAAGAGGCCAAAGCATTCTAGATTTGTGACTTAAATGCAACTCATAATATTTTATGTGGCATATAGAGAGATAATAAAGACAGGAGACACCTATACATGTTCCTGTGTGATTAAATGACCTGCCAAGCAGAACTCAGGGCTTGGTAGGGTGGGTACCTACTGAGTACTGGGGTCAGAGTGTCCTTTTTTCAATACGTTTCTGCAGCAAAGCACATGAACACTTCCTCGGGTAACTCAGCTACGTCATCAACGTATGATGAAAAGAGTCAGAGGGCTGGAAAGGCTTCAACCCATGGAATCACCGAGATCAGCAACAGAAGGCAATTTTTGGTTCATCAGTTCAAATTAACACTTGACTCTGAGCGTTTGGCTCAACTCTCAAAGGAGTTCAGCTCACAAAACTCAGAGACTATTTGATTGGTGATCTCACCTTCCACACCCTCAAGGGACACACAGGAAATAAAAGTTGCAGTTTGCCTCTTCCCAGCTCTAAGGCATAAGGTAGGAAGAGCCCAACTACTAACTCATAGCCCGAGATACGTCTGTTGTGGAGTACCTGGCATTGAGACACTGACCTAACTGTAGGGCTCAAGACCTATTGGCCCACTTACAAGCCTTCATAAGAGGAGTTGAGTTCACTGCATGCTCTCTGAAGAAAAGCCACAGAACTCATAATGATATTCTACTTCCTCTGTAGGAATCTTCAGAGCAAAAGAGTTCTGATAGTGTTTCTCCTGATAGCTCAAGCATAACTCTGAGAACAGCGTAGACACCAGCCCCCTTTGCCCATGGGAAGGGCTGGGACAGATCCCCAAAACCCAACTGAAGTTACTTCTTTCCTATCTATTCAGATAATATTGATGGTAATCACTTGTGGAAATTGAACCTTTCAGGACTTACTGCCAAGTATGAGCCAGTGTCTTCAGATGGTAAGATCAGAACATGACAGAAAAGCAGGTATTTTGAAAGTCTGAATGTCTGGGACACTGAAAGATGGGGAAGATGCATCTACTGTGTGGTTTCCCAAGTCCTGACAGGGGACATGGGATACTAAAAGTACCAGAAGTACCTTAAGTAGCATGGAACATGTGGGGTAGAGTGCTAGAATTCTGGGCCTGAGGAACAGTGATCGTGCAGATATGAAAAGGGAACACTTTCAAGACAAGAAAATAAAACAAACAAACAAAAACCACCCTTGGAATCAGAGCAGCAATAGCAATACACAGCAGAGGGCAAGGTGGGCCCAGATAAATGGATCAGAACTCAAGCTGGAAACAGGGTTAAACTCAAAACACTTGCCTCTTTGTGGCAATGGCGTGTATATCGTGTAAACAGCGTAATTGTGTCAAAGAACCACCACATCTACTCAAAGGCAACTGAAGATAACACGTGTTCTCCTTGCCTGTCCAGCACCAAGGGCTTAAGTCTGATTGACCCCTCTGCTCTTCTTATTCCCATGCCCTCCTTGCTTACAATAAGAGCAACATCCTTCACAGTCCAGTTTAGGACAGGAGGTCCAAAATAGAACAAGGAGAAGTCCAAAAGAAAACTCATGCAGCAAAACACTGTCTACATCCGCTGCCCTTGAGTGGGTATTTTGGTATCGTTTATCTCAGAGATGACCCCAGGAAGATCCCAGGCAGAGTGGAGGACATGAGTAAAGAAAGGGGGGACAGCCAGTCAAGTGGTAGTGTAAGAGGAACAGGGATCCATCCCATTGGAGACCTTCTGAGCTATAACCATGAAGACCAATGCTCTGCTGGGCCCAGATGGATCTAGTTTGGTGCTGCAGTTTCCATACCTCATCAGTCTCTTCAGTGGATGTTCAAAGGATGAACAAGTCAAGGTATTGACATGTTCCTCGCTGGTTTCTTGTGGCTTCTGAAGGTGGCCACTTCCCAGTTGCTTCTCACAAGCTATCCTGGCACTAGAAGGAGAGCTCAGAGAAACAGAGACTCCAAATCCTGAAGGAAAAAGCAGTCAGCACACACAACAAGGATCTCTGCAGCTTTAGGTTGGACTTGAGCTAAGAGGACATGGCCATTAGCACCTGTGATTGCATAGATGCTCTGGGTATATTCCCAGAGCTCGGAGATGCAAGGTGGGGGGGCGACTGGAGCAGCTTGGAGCTTCCCCCAAGATTACTGGTTGTTCCGTGGAGAGGCATATCTAGTCCATGCTCTGCTTTTTACACTTTTCCTCATTACCCATTATCCTCCAAGGATCTCCAGTTACATCTCGCTCTAGTCCCATTCCGGAATGGGTCTATAGATAACTGCTACAAAGAAAGGCTATTGAGAACCATCCTAGAATTTAGATAGTAATAGCTCACCTTGAAAAACAGCAAGGTTAAGGTTGAAGAATATTCTACTCAATTCTGTTGTAATTATGAGAACTTTCCTGCATTGCATGCTGCATAATTGAATTATACCACCGATTAATGTTTTTAAATAATTATTTGTAGATTTGTTTCCCCTCCCGGTGCACTTTTAGAAAAAAAAATAATATACTTTGCTACTTAATAAAGCAGATAGATGCCAAGGGAGAGACGGTGGAGGAGATATTGTTTGTGCCGGATCGTTCCATCATTACTATTGATTGCACAGTCTTATTATTCAACCTCAAAGACACTGCAATTAATAGAAATGGAAATGAAGGAATATCCATGTTCCGCGAGGCTTTATTGAAGGAGGAAATAAACAATCCATGTAGACAAGTAATAATTCTTTGTTGGTCATGACAGCTGTGCTTTCAGGGGAAGGATTAACCTGCGTCTTAGCCAGGCAGCCCAGGCCCCCACTGCCAGGAGACATTTGCCATAAAGACCAGACATTGAGTCTAAGGCAGGCCCCACTGCAAACTCTGCAGGCTGTGGAGAAAGGCAGCAAGTGGTATCAGAATAGCCTGAGAGGACCCGTTCCTGAGCGCTCTCATTACTTGGTATTCAAGGCTAATGGCATTAAATTGGATTAGGGTAAATCATAGATCCCTGGACAATTGGTGTCTGAATAATGAGAGAAGCCTGGCAGCCCTGGCTGATGCTCACAGTGTTGTGAGGAGTACTCCATCCTCTCTGTCTACCCCCTGCCTCTGCTCTGCTCACTTATTGCAGCAGGTCCTGTTCTTCTTCCTGGCTACAACAGTGTCCGCAGCTCTGTGCCACCCTCCCCACCCCTCCATTACACCCCTCAGTCTTCAAACCCTTTCTCACTTCCTAGGCCAGTGTCTGTTACCATTCACTCAGCAGGCTTGCCTCCAGGTCTCCTTCAGCCTGCCTCTTCTCATAGTTCAGCTTAAATGCCACGTCCCTCCAGATCATGAACTGTGGAAAGAGGGTCACTGTGCCTCTTCATTTATGACGTCAGAGCCCAGCAAGTAGGGGACAAGGACTGTTCTGAAGCTGCCTGTTGACTAAAGTGAACTGAGTAGACTTTGGGGAGTAACTTTTCTGTGTGCACGCCCAGTGGCATCTTTGCCAAAGTCCTGGAAGGTGATTTTAGTTGTTGATATTGTTAGCTGATGCGTAATTTATACATGCTAAGTACATAAAACTTTCAAGAGCAATGGGGTGGTGGAAGGTAAATATATCACATAAGCTACTGTATGAAATTATAAACATTCATGGCACCTCAGAGGGTCTTTATTCTTGAAATCTATGCTGCCCAACCCCTGAGCCCAGAAAGTCATTCTTCTGATGCCTATCACCTTGAATAAGCTTTGCCTGCTCTCTGTCTTCATATAAATAGCACCCTATAGCCAGCATTTTTGCTTTGAGGCTCCTTTCCCTTGGCATTGTGCATAAGACTCATTCTCATTGGGGATGTGCTCAGGGCTGTTCCTCTATGGGATTCCCCCATTCCTCCATTCAAATATCTGCTGAGAGATGCCTAGGGCAGACCCTGGCTGTGGGCAGTGGTCTCACCCACTGGCTGAAGAGGGCACCATAGCTCAGCAGCAGGATTGGAGATCTGGACAGTTTAGGTCAGTGCCAAGTGCCCAGGGCCTTGCAGAAAACCTGAGCTGGGCTCCTGGGCTAGAAATGCCACAGACTTTGGCTCACTAAGAGGAAACACCCCCAAGGCTGAGCTCCTGGGAGTTTTGACATAAGTCAGGGGATCTACAGAGGCTGAGAACTGTCTGTGGTGGGATGGACAGGTGGCTGTCCTGTGTTAATCTCTAACTTGTTCTGCCACATCTCCACACTGGTAGGACCTGACTTCTTGATCGATACCTCAAGTCTGTGTCTATATGACCCCCACAGGAGGAGACCAAGAAAGTAGGGGTCACCTGCCAAATTGCAATGCAGTGAGTTTCTGTCTATGACCTGCCTTACTTACACACTTCTGCATTCTGGGCATCGGTCAGACTCTTGTCACAGTTACATACTCAATAAAGTTTCTGACAGATAAAAATGGAAGCCCTAACAGGGTCAGGAGTTCTATCCTCGGCCTCTTCACAACATCCTTGTCGTAGTAAATGAGATGATGCTGGCTCCCTCCTCATGCTCACCTAGAGATTTTCACCCACTGATGCCCTCTTGGTCCATCCCAGAGAAGAGAATAAGTCCTCAGGATCACAGTAGCCTACTGCCTAGAAGCCAAGCCATCCCTGACTAGCCAGAACCCTACCACCACCTCCCCTCCCCACACCCCCCATGGGGCTTCCTGCACTCTATGCTTATAGCCAGCCCAGGGGCCAGGCCAGATAAGAGCAGTTCAAAGGGAAATATTCATATCCTGTCTGCTAAAGGGCTGTTTTAGGCAAGAAAGAATAAATGTTCAAAGTAGGTTACATTCAGAAATCCCTGCATCCTACATAAAGATACCTGTGCAAAAAGAAATAAATATTACCATTTCAATGCCCATGTTCTCTCCCAGTCCCCTGCCCCACAGGCAGGGTGCTGACTCTGTCATTTTGGATCCTGGGGTTTTTTTTTATACAGAATCATGGTAATGAGGAAGTAGGAAAACCAAGAGGAAGAAAGTCTTGCTGGATTTATTTGCATGAAAAAGGCATTCAATTGCGGAAGGGGATGGGAGAAGTAGAGGCTATCTAGAGGGTACAGGAAACTGGAAGACAAGATGTGCTGAGGGCTGGATGGATGCAAACTTTAACAGTTATACTAGAGGAAAACAGTAGTTGGGAAGTAGCTGGCATGCCTGTGAGGTACTGGAGATGGAAAGAGAATGCTCTGACTGTGCACATTCTGCATGAATCCCTCTTGGACAGGTTCTGAGCAAGCTCAGTGGAGACTGAGCCCCTACTCAGTGGCTTGGAATAGGGACGGGAGCTTTCTCCAGTGTGTGGTGATGTGAGATGGTGGAAGCAGACTGGTTTGCCTTAGACATGCAGTGCCAGTGACTCTGGGGAAGGAGAGGCAGAACAATTCAAGGCACCTCAAGAATGTGAGCAAGTAGACACTTACATCAGAGGCTAGTCTGAATCTTAGTAAAAGAGTGTGTTGGTAAAACTGACCTGGATCAGAGTTGGCAAAGGAGCAGCTAAGAGCCAATTCTCACTAATTAGTGATGCCCAGGGTAGAGTACAGAGAAGGATCCAGGATCAGTAAGAAAGAATGAGGTGATAGACACTGTTAGCAGTGTCTGTTCTTGATGCTATGGACAGCACAATAGTTGAGGTTCTCTCTTTGGCTCATTCAAGGCTTGACGTCCAGGCATGCATTTGTTTCCGTGAGTGTGGCAGAAAGCCTCAGGAGGAGTGGCGTGATATGTCCTCAGCCATGAAACTCTCCCCAGGCAGAGTGTACGCTGAGATTCCTTTCTCCTTAACAAGAATTTCCTTAGTGTCACCACTGTGGCAGGTACAGCAGCAGGTACGGTAAGATGAGCTTGTGAGCTTTAAGGAACATTCCGAAATGAGAATAAACAAAATCAGAAAGAAACTTTCACTGTCCTTAACTTGTTCATCTGGTAGCCCCAGAGCACTCGACGTCAGGTAGCTGGCTGACTACCAGACTTCCCGTGGGAAGGGGTGGAACGTTCTGTTGTTTTTCTTGTGTCTCTTAATCTAGAAGCTCATGGGGGAGGGGGACACTTTCAGTGATCTCCTCACTTAAATTTGGGAGATGTCGCCAAGTGTTCCTGTGACACACAGAAGAGGAGCCTACATATTGCGAGGGTCATCATTTTAAAAGCTTCATTGTGGACTCTGTGCTCACAGTTGATTAAAATAAGCATGTTTTGCCATTGAAATGGGAAGAGCAGAATCCTGCAGGGAGCCCTCTGATCAATGCTGGAAAGGAAGCTGTCAAAGAGGAGACAAAGCAGTCATGAAGGCCCATGACAGCCCAGGCTTAGGGTTGCTACCAGCCTCTCTCAAAACTAACCCTTTAGGCCCAAGTTGCTGTATCATTAGCTAATTGTTCCAAAGAGGACCAAGTTATTAGGACACAGACATTTTGCTTGGAGGATCTGGGCAATGAGCTTTTTCATCCTGAAGAAATGAAACTTCTTATTTCTCAGGGCTTTTCCACATTCAACCCACCCTGTGCAAACTGAACAAGGTCAGCAGCCATTGTGAAACAGCCTACAAGTTCACATCTGTAGAGGGAACGAAGATCGCCTGCCACTCACCTGGTTTCTCCGCTGAAACCAAGCTGACCTTGTTCCTAGCAGTGACCTTCAGGGCCTGCTCAATTGAGTAGGATATGAAGTACAATCTGAAATCCCAAGGTCTAGAATTTCTACTTCCCTACTGCCAACGCAGGCTTGCCATTTTGTCTGTTTTCTTGAAGAGAAGTATTTTGTGATGTGGAAGATTCTGAAGACCTACTCTATAAGCATGGCTTTCCTGTTACCCAAGGTAAAACATACCCACAGCCCAGGTGAAGCCTAAGTGTCTTTCTAAGCATGTCTTCCAGATGAGTACCAACTAGACTCTTGCTAACTTGCATGTCCCCTGATATTTCTGGGAACCAGGCTCTGTTGCACACATATGCACACATAGGGACATGTATGCAGTCATATCAGTGTTTAAATATATGCACACAGAGCGAGTGATGCATCATGCTCAGCCCTGGACCTGGTTCAACTTCTGAAGAAATCCTGAGAGTCTGAGTAGATTATATCACTACACATTCTGGAGAAGGTTATGTATGGACTTTGTGGAAGCTAGCTGATAGGTTTGAGGTAGTGCAGATGATGGCTGAGCCAAACTCATAGCTTGACGTTCCTGACCTTCTTCCTACTGGTTCTCAAGTGAACTTCTTCGTAGACTTCTGCCCGTGGCCCTATAATGCTAACGGCTATTCAGTTCTGTGCAAAGCCAGATGAATCCACATGGAGATGCCTTTCTTCCTCCTCCTGAAGATATCAAGCTTTGGTTTAAATTCATTTCCAATTTATTTAATCCACACCTTTTCCTTTATCTTTTCCCATGAACTGATAAAATTCCCTGCTCAATCCAGCCCTTGGATTAACTCCCCCTGTAAAGCTTAGGGCTGGGGATTGAATGGGTGGCATTTTAGCTATGACTTATTTAGGAAATTGTTATTGGCATTTTCTGCACGAGTTGCCTTTCTTCTGTGAATTCCTATGCTCGGATTCTCGTTAGAAGAGCCAACTGTAAGGGAGATACTGGCTAATTAAAAATTGGAAGCTGCTAAACTTCACCTTGAGCAGCTACTGTGTGCTTTTGCCAGAAATTGGTGCAATTATTGATCAAATAAAACAGTCATCTAAAAGAGCAGCTTGTGTAGGGGTGTAAAGGTGGGGGGAGTGTAGCTTTGTTTTTAAGAGAAAGCATCAAGGTACTTATTATTGAAGTAAACCTTTACTGCAAGGGAAAAATATAGCAGTGGCATACTAAAACTAGGTGCTTGTTATTTTTTGAATGAAAGATTAAATTGGGCTTCTAAATTATTGCTGGACTTAAAAGCACGGTGCTGGGTTCCTGTCCCCAATAATTACCTGTCAAATTGAACCAAACTGAAAAGACATCAAAACACCATCACCCCAACTAGTCGTTCAGGTAATATAAACCTATTTGTAGAGCGGTTGCACACATATGATATTGATGGAGTCCTAAATGAATTGTAAGAAAATTGTACTATCCACAAGCTGCAGGAATAGCCTGGCTGGGGTTCTCAGGTGCGGGTTGTGTTGTCTGTCCTGATTTGCCAGCTTAAGCACCACTCCACCAGGATGAGCCCCACTTCCTTGCATATTTTTCTGCTGTGAGAAAAGCTCCAGGACCACTAATCCTCTCTCGAAGTCAATGCAAACCTCCATGATTTCCAGGGCTTTGTTCTCCATAATCTTCTTCACTTCTTCACAGAAAACCTCCTCTGTCAACAGCCCCTCTTTGCTGGGCTGGCAGCAGCAGCCTGCACAGCCCAGCCTGCTCAGTTTGACGATGGAGAGATTGACAGAATGGAATGAGCTGGGGGTTGCCATTTAGTGCCCTGTGACTCCCAGGGCTCACCTGGTACCTGGAATGCTAGGCTGAGAGAAAGCATGTGTGTGGGTTTGTTGGAGAAGAGAGAGAGAGAGACTAAAGCAGAGGAACAAGTCTATGCTAAGACTTGCTCTCTAAATTGATCACTGCTGTGGGCAAATGAACCAGTTTCTCTGAGCTCTTCTAAGGGGTTCTGTAGAATAAACCTGTTGAGTAACACTTTCTCTGAAGTGGAGAACATTCTCTGTATGGTCCAATATTGAAACACTAGCTACATTTGGCTGTTGGGGGCTTAAAATGTAGTTCCTTAATTTATTTAAGTCTTAATTGTTAGATAATCATGCAAGTACATGTAAAGATGGGGTTCTGAGCTGTCTGTTGGGACTAACAGGGCTCCAACATCTGCTCATCTCATCTTACATTGCTCCTGGAGTGTTAGATTGTCACATTTCAATCAACCTGGGTATGTGCAGGTAGTTCCTGAGAATCAAGGAAGCAATAAGAGCTCAAGGGGACAGCTGAAGCTGGAGCAGGGGCAGTGTTCCCATGTACATGTTACTTCTGAGAAGAGGAACATGGTCAGCCGTACATGAGAGAGATGCTGGGAAGTGCATTGGATGTGGGGAACTGGGGGCCCTGACCTGAACAGTAGACGGGCTTCATAAGATGTGAGGTGACAACTGATGTTCCAGAGCATGGACAGCAGTAGCCAGGCCTAGAGACATCCTGAGATGGACACATAGGTGAGAGTCTAGAAGGAGAAACCAGTTCTCTAAGCAGTGCCTTGATGGTAGATAATACATAATAAAAATACAAAAAAATTCATTTTAGCTTGAATTTTTAACCCTTCCAGCCTTTATAGTTATTCCTTCTTCTCTGCAGATAAAATTTAGCCTCAGTTTGAAAACAGCCGTGACTGAGTAGGACTCAGGAGGGTCAGAAGTAGGTAGGAGTAGCTTGCCTTACAGCTGGATTTCTATAGATATCTTATAATATTTAATAATATGTGTCATATAGACAAACATTTTTAATTAGGAGAATGAGAGAAAGTAGAAGGAAGGATTAAAAAGAGATAAAGAGATATCAAAAGAGAAAGAATATGCTCTTGGGCACATGCTAGCATAGATTAGTATGCACCTAGCTTCCTTCTAAAATGCCTCACTCCTGCCCAGACCTTCAATAGAAAGGGGTGATAATCGAGGGCACCAGTGCCCCGGGAGCTTTTCCCTAGACATAAACCCCCCTTTATAACCACTGTCCGGCTGCTTCTGGAGCCTTCCACGGTTCTGACAGTGAGCATCCCTGTCCAAGACCTTTGATTTGCCTGGTATAATGGTTTGAAAGAAAATGGGCCATAAGGAATGCCATTATTAAAAGGTGTGGCCTTGTTGGAGGATGTGTGTCACTGTGGAGGCAGGATTTGAGGTCTCACATGTTCAAGTTACACTCACTGTGTGACGCAGTTGCTTCTTCTGCCTGTGGATGAAGATGTAGAACTCTCAGCTCCTTCTCCAGCACCATGTCTGCCTGCATGCCACCATGCTTCCCTCTGAAACTGTAAGACGACCCCAATTAAATGATTTTCTTTATAAGAGTTGCTGTTCTCATGGTGTCTCTTCAGAGCAATAGAAACACTAAGACACTGGGTATTTTAATGGAGTTCAGCTTTAAGAGCGAGGCTTGGCTTCCAGTATGTTAGCTTGAGAAAATGTTGATTGGTTATTTCGATTCCACTTCTCACCATGCCCCAGTTAGTGTCCCTTGCCTCCCACCAACACCACAGACTAATTACCTCTTATGATGATCTCTGTTGTGGACAGTCCCATTAACACCTTCCAAGGGATATATATATATGACTGTGAACCAGGTTGGAATGTTAATGAATTAGTCTGTAACTGTGGCAAATCTAAGGGCTTCAGAGCAGCCAAAGAATTGGCCACAGCATCCCTAATGAACTAACTCTTTATATTCCATTGTTTTGCTGTCTCTTGGTCCTCACTTGGACTAGCTGCTGCTTGGCTGCTGCATGGTTAACAGTGATGAAACCCTTTGGGGTTGCCATTGGCTGCTGCCTGTGGACAGAACAATGGAAATTCCCTTTGTAGTTCTAAGGCCCCACAGAATTCAGTAACTTGGAGAGTTAGAATGGCTTCACTGTGCACCAAACATGATTCTAAATATTTCATCTCTGCTGGTTCCGTGTGTGTGTGTGTGTGTGTGTGTGTGTGTGTGTGTGTGTGTGTGTGTGTGTTCAGTATATATTGGTATGTATTTGTGTGCCCACATGCATTTGGAAAATAGAAGTCAACCTTTGATGTCATTTTCCAGGAACTGTCTATGTTGTTTTTTGAGACAGGGAATCACAGAGTAGGCTAGACCAGATGGCTAGAAAGTCTTAGAGATTCTCATGTCTCACCCTTTACAGTGCTAGGATTACAAGCATATGCCATCACACATAGTCATTTCTGTGGGTGCTGGGGATCAAACTCAGGTCTTCATGTTTATGCAGCAAGTATTCTAATGATTGAGCCACCTCTCAGCCACTTTCATCAATTTCTCACCCTTCAGAGCCTTATCAGACCTGCTGTGTGTTGGCCCCATTGTATAGATGAGGAAATAACAATGCAAAGCACTGTAGTTATTCTTAAGGTCACATATCTAAGGAGCTCTAGAGTTCAAACCCAGCCAAACTAGTTCAGAGCCTCCTTTTATAGTTTTGGGGTTGTTTTGTATTTATTTTGATTCTTATTTGTTTATTTATTTGACTTCCGTCTAGGTGTGTTTTTAGAATTGGTATTTGTCAGGTACTTGTAATTACACCCATTGGCAACTGACCAGAAATAGAGGCTGCTGGAAAAATATACCTTCAATCATGCATAAGCCCATAACACAATTTCCCCTGTAGCACAATGCTAGTGGCCTGTTCCTCTGCTTCAGAACCACCTGTGGATCCCTCTTGCCTTCACTTTAACAAACCTTTGTACCCCCTCTTCTCTCTAAGAGACAGTGGCTGCTCTATCCTGGATGAGCTAATATTGGCTGAATAAAGGAAGAAAGAATTAAATGCTTGACTGAACTCAGAGATACATGTGCAAGAGGGCATAGAGCTGAGCCATTTCTGGCTTTTGAAAATCATATCCCTGCCAACTTGATGATGAAGTAAAATATAGGTTAGAAGATATAACCCTGTCAACAGTTTCATAGACATGTTTCTTAACTATCAGACAGGGTTTAAAAACCTCAAACAAGATTTTACCAGATCTTTATACATGTAAAATGATGACAATTTTTCATTTTGAGTCAGGAGAAAATGTGTTTCTCGATTAGAAACAGGCCTTGTGAGGCATGTGAAATACTCTCAGAAGTCTCTTTGACCAGGCTACTGTATGCTAAACAGCTATTTTTAAGGCTTTTAAAATAGACTTAATGCAGAAGGAGAAGGCATCACGATTGAAAGTCTCTTTAGTGCTCTAATTTGCTAGTAGGCATCAACAAAGGTCTTCATTATCTCTTTGAGTTTTTTAAATGATAGATTCTGGAATTGCCCTGGAATGCCTGTTTTCATAAAGCATTTGAGGCTAGTTTGGAATATAATGGAGTTTTGATGTCATTTAGGAAATAGTTCCCACTAATCAGGCACCATACTCAGCCCTGGATTAGGGATGTGGTGGCCCAGTAAACAGGGAGCTGTAAAGGCTATTAACAGGGAAGAGCCATTTTCAAGGTGCTTTCCATCTACTAAGGGCAGCCACAGAAGAAGATCCCTTAATGTGGACTGTGGACAATCAGGTCAGGCTATTGGACAAGATGATTGTTGTGTTGGGTTAGGAAAGAAGTGATAAATAATGGGGGAAACACATACAGGGAGATAGAGACAGGGAGACAGACAGCGATATAAGCGTACATATACTCAGAGAGAGAGAGCACAGAGACAGAGACAGAGAGAGTGTGAGGATAGCCAGCAGCCCAACCATTGCCCACATTTGAATCTTGCAGAGTTTTATTTTGCCCTTCACTTTGAAGTATGGAACAGGGGCTAGAGAGTTGGTTCAGTCACAAGATAAAAAAAATATATCTTTTAAAAAATATGTTGAATTAGCTTAAGGATTTGTTCTGTGTGCCATGACTCTTTTAAATGTTGAAACAAACACAGTTTATCTTAAAAAAAATAATCTTGTTTCTTAAATTCAAAAACAATGACTATTTTATTTTCTGAGGGTATTGGTGGACAGCAAATGATCTGAAATTTCTAGGTCAGGCATTTCTGGGATGTTTCAGTTTCCTTCCAACAGTTAGGGTTCAGGAAAAGGAATGTTTGTGTTAAACGTCACTTGACTTGCTCCTCTTTGAGGAGGCAGTGGTTGTGACAGTAGACCGGGCTTCTTGGTCATTTGTAGGTGGAGTTTTTCGTCAGGACTGCCAGTCAGCTCTGTCCTAACAGCAAACTCCCAATTAACCACCCAGAGACTTACTATTAATTATAAATGCTGAGCCAATAGCTTAAGCTTGGTTTTTAACTAGCTCTTATGACTTAATCCATTTCCATCCATTTATGTCTTGCCCCATATCAAACAATATACATTCACTCCAGGCTTCATCCACCCACTCCCCACACCACTGTATTATGAACAACTTATAAACTGCTGGACATGAACCATTTATCTCATCTACATACTTCCCATCTTGTTTGCTCTGTATCTCATGTCCTCTACTGAAGACTCCCCTAACTCTGCCCTTCTTTTTTCCCAGCATCCCTCCATTTAGTTTTCCCACCGAACTTCTTTTTGCCTAGCTACCAGCCAGTCAGCTCTTTATTAATCCAATTAGAAGGTACCTTGGCAAAAGCACACCTTTAGAGTCTACGAAAAGAGTATTCCATAACAGTCATTACTTTGGGGGTTCTCTAGTTAACAACTTCTTCAATACTTTGAAAATTATAAGAGAAACATATGAATATAATTTTTTAAAATATGATATTGGCAGTGGGGAGAAGATGGTTCATAATTCAGATGGCTCTAATTTCTCTGCTCCTCCTCTCTCTTCTGAACTCTGGTATATTTACTTGAGAAACTAACAGGTCTTTCCAATTTAACATGCCTATATTAGTTCCCTACTGCTTTTATAAAAATAATTTACAAATAAAATAGCTTTTTAAAGTTACACAGAAGGGTGAAACCAATAAGCGGATGTGTAACAAATACTCTGACCCACATACCCCTTCTGTCCTCAGACCTCCCTCTGAGGTCTCTGTGATACAGTCCCATACTTCCTCAGGCAACAGAAGCTCTCTAGAGACACCACTCCCTGGAAGGAACTCCTGGTCCCTCACTGAAATTGCTTCACCTGACCTGCAAGGATCCTCTCAATTCCAAGACCCTCCCTACTACATCATTCCCAACCACAGGCAAAGAGAGTCATCTACCAAGTCTTAAAAACCAAAATCAACCCACCTTTTTATCTTCCCTTCGCTATTATCCAGAGTTTCTACCAAGCTTCCAAGTACCACAGCAACACCCCTCTCTTAGCTTTCTTGTCTTCAAAAGGGAAGCTAAAATTAATAATATGAATAACAATCTCACGGAGCTCCTGAGAAATGAGATCAGTAAATCCACATAGAAAGGACTCAACCAGTGCTGGGTCTTCCTGATATGTACCCTATTATTAATCTTTAATAAATCCCCATCTCCCTCCCCTCATCACTTCTCACCCCGTTCAGTTTATCCCTCCTCCTAACATGCAGCTGAAATCACATTTGCCAGGGTCACCACTAAAAGAAATAAAGTTACGTCATGTAAGCGTTTCCCTCGTCCACTTCCTGTTGGACCTCTCATGACATTCAACTATGCTTTGCCATTTCCTTTTGGATCACTTCTCTCTTAGATACCTTGGTACTATTCTCTTCTTGGCTCCTCATTCCCAGTCACCTTTATTCTCCTCCTTTACCAGAGACACACGTATTGGGAAGTTTATCACTCATTGATTTCACGTGTCTCTCAACATTTTTATTCTGACGGAATAGGTACATGGAAGCCTTCCACCCCCTCCAGACCAGGCCTCCCATAGTTTCCAGACCTCTGTATTCCCCTGCCTGTTTGACACCTCTGTGGCAGCTCTCAAGAATTGTAAGCCCCATGCCAACAGCAGAACTTGTTCCCTCCTCTCCTCTCAAATGGACATCCCATCATCTTTTTCTATTTAAATGGCAGGCTTCCACTGCCCCAATCTCAGAAGCATGTCTGAGTCTCCCAGCCTGTCCACACCATACTACAGATTTTACCAGTTACAACTTCAGATTATAATTTGAATTGGATCTCCCTTTTCATCTCCATAGCATGGCCTCTATGACTAGGAAGGACTTGACACACACACACACACTCAGGATGAAAGACGGGGTGCCCCACATGCGAGGCAAACACTGTATCACTGAGCTACCCTACCCTCTCAAACAACACGAATCATCTTTGACCTCCTGTTCCAGTTTTGCCCCTCTTCAGGGCATTTCCCACTCAAAACTAAAAAATCTTCTATTTTAAGATTTTTTTAAGTGTGTGTGCTAAATGAGTATGGATGCCTACAGAAATCAGAAGAGGGTATCAGATCCCTTAGAGCTAGAGTTGCAAAGTGGTTTTGTACTACCCAACATGGGTGCTGGAGACCAAGCTCTTGCATCCTCTGGAAGAATAGCAAGCACTATTAACTACTTTGCTATCCTCCATCCTTCTGAGGTATCCTTATAAAGCATATTTATAAGGATGTAGGCCATATTTCTCTACTGTTTAATTTAAAGACCCTCCAATATTTTAGAGCTTAAAAATAACAATTCTGTATTCACAGCATTCCTAACCCACCTTATGGCCTCTCTAGGAACTGCCTTTCAATTTTCCTTCCAGGACATTCTTTTGCTTGCTCACAACACTCAAACATTCTCTGGTTTCTCTCAATTACTCTGCAAGGCTAGACCATGTATGTGGTCCTGAGCTCTATTGCCTTCTTCTACCTTAACATCTCTACAAAGGCAGGCTTTCTGGGTTCATCACAGCTCCAAGAATATACCTGACTTGGGTGCCAAGGAAATGGAAAACAATAGTACACAAATACCTAAATATACAAGAGATTGTGATTGTGTGGACTCGACTCTCTGATGGAGAAACAGGAGTACTCAAGAATCTCTAAGGGTTTATTATTTATAGGTGACCACAGAAGCAGGTTATTGTATGCACCTGAACAAGGAGGCAGGGTTTATGGTGTATAGTTTATTATCAGGTTTATAAAATCTTGGTAGGAATAGTTTCTGTAAGATAGCAGTCCTTGGGCTGTAAATATACTCAAGGAATAAAACTACAACAGAAAATTTCCCCACACATTTCCAATGTCTAAACTGCATCCCCAAAGGAAGGTTTTACTGCCTCTTTGAACATCACCATATGATGGGGAGGCTTTGGCATTTTTCAGTGAGGTCTGAATCTATAGTACTTGATATGGACCCATATCAAACAATATACATTCACTCCAGGCTTCATCCACCCACTCCCCACACCACTGTATTATGAACAACTTATAAACTGCTGGACATGAACCAACTCCTCTGAATATTATGACACTGGTACTGCTCCCCTAAACCTACAGATTCATCTCTAGTTACTCAAACATTTTTAATACTGGTTGTAATTACCACATAGATAAGAAGAGTCATGCAGGATGTAGAATCAGTTGATATGAATCCACTTTCCAAACTTTATCAGGCAAGTGATATTAAGTAAGTTTCTTACTCTCGCTTGAATTTCATCATTGACTAAATGAGGGTGAGAAAAATGATACATCCCCACAGTACTGCTGGAGGATTGAACAAGATGGCATGAGCACTCTTGATGCAAGAAAGTTTCCAAATAGTAGTAACTGGAGAAGTCACTGCTAACAAATTTTCAGCACCTACTTGAATGTTTAGTCATCTACCTACCAACTATAAGATGGAGCCTCTTGGTGAATAGCCTGGACTCAACTGTGTCCTGGATGGCCAGACAGTTAGAGAATTGTCTCCAATGGATATCAAGTAGACATGCTTTAAAAGGCAGTAGAGCATAGAACCCAAATAACACATTGACAGGAAGCCCAACAAAGAGAATCAGAATCATGCTTTATTTCTCTTTTCACAGCAACATCCAAGTGCACTATGTGCCTTGAGTCTTCTGGGAGGAAAAATGGGGTTTCCTGAAGTAAATATGTTATGAAGCAGTATTTGATGGGAGTTAGTTGGATTAAGAAGCAGGAAAATTCACAGGGATGGGTAATGATTAAAGAAGAGAGAAGAAAGCAATCAATAGGTGGTGGTGAGGACTACATTCCTCTGTAGGCTCCTCCATTTCTCTGTAAACAGTCTATGGGGAACCACTATAGTACAGATGGCCCTGTCTCCTCCATTCAACCTCATGGACACTTGCCTCTTGATATGATTCATGGAGGGCTCTAGGACTTGGTTGGGCTGTCCTTCAGTTATGAAGGATTAATGGGAAATGGGAAAGAATGAGAGTAGGAGATATCTAGGTAGGAAGATCCCTGGTACTTGAAAGGTGAAATGGGTGAGGAAGAGGAGAACTTCAGAGCATCTGAAGGCCGTTCTCTGAGAGATGAGATTGACAGCAGTGATACAGTTTACTAAATGGCATCCCAATGACTGATTGGGTGATGCTGAAGTATCTTGCTTATTCCATTCTGAGCTTGTTGGGTTCAAGCATTGTTGTCCATATCCCAGATCTTGAAATGTCTTTTTCTTTGTTCTCTCTCTCTCTCTCTCTCTCTCTCTCTCTCTCTCTCTCTCTCTCTCTCTTTCTCTCCTCTCTCTCTCTCTCTGTGTGTGTGTGTGTGTGTGAGTGTGTGTGTATGTGTCTCTCTGTGTGTGTATGAGTGTGTGTGTGTGTGTGTGTGTGTGTGTGTGTGTGTGTGTGTGTGTGTGTGTTATCTGTTTAGAAGGTTTAGAAATCTCCAGAACAAGCCACTGAAGTGTAAACCAAACTCATGGGAAAAATGTAAGACCCAAACATAAGTAAACCCCCATTTCCTCTGCACCTCATAGAAGATGCTGGCCAGGAGTTTTCATTGATACAACCTCCAATGGGGAAATCTAACCAAGGGCTCTCCAAAAGACCTTCTTGGACATAGTGTGTGTGAAGGGAAAAATCAGACATGTTCTTTACAATAAGGAGTCCTCATTTGTTTACTTTCTATGGCTATGAAGGTACCTAGCTACTCTGAACCTCAGCATATTAGGCTGGTAATGGTTAACAAAGAGCTAACTTAATAATAAAAATGTAAAGTTTAAGTAGAAATTGAGATTCAGAATTGGCTATGTTAATTATCTTAAAAGATTTAAATAATAGAGGCACCTTTATGTCTTTCTATTGCAGTGGGGTTTCTTGGTCCTGGGCAGCCAGAGTCCCAGACTCACAGACCTGTGGCGCCAAAACCCTTAGCCGCCCACCGCTGTTGCTTAGGCCCCTAGAAATGACTCAGACATTTATATTAACTTCATGCTGTTTGGCCTATGGCTTAGGCACATTGTTAGCTTGCTCTTACATCTTAAATCAACCCATTTCTATTAATCTGTCTGTCACATGGCCTGTGGCTCACCTGTGTTCTTTACATGTTGCTCCTTGGGCAGCTTGCTCAATCTGCCCCTGACTCCGCCCTTCCCCTTTCCTACCTATTCTGATTCCTCTGCCTACTTTTTCTATGGTGCCTGTCAAGGGCCAAAACAGCTCCTTTATTTAAAGACTGAGATTCACAGCATACAGAAAGGCATTTCCACATCATCTTTCATTATATGCCCATACGAGTTTTTCTTCCACGTTTTCTTCCATCAGGGCATCATGTTACTATCAGCATGTACTGAAACATTATGAAAATCAAGTGAAAAGTAACATGTCTTCCTAAATCTTAAGATTTATGCCCCAAAATGACAAGTCACCTCTTTTCTCATTTCATTGGGTAAAGCAAGTTATATTATCATTTCTGGAAAGAGGACGACAAATGTGTGGTGTAGGGGGATTGTGTTGTTTCATGGTAAATAATTGTCCCACCCACTGGTTTAATAAAAAGCGCTGATGGGCCAAAGGCAGGCAGGAAGTGTGGGCAGGGCTACCAGGCTAAAAACTATGAGAACAGGAAGCACAGAGCAGAGCACCAGAGAGAAGCCAGAGGAAGCCGAGGACAACTATGCTGCTCTAAAGAAAAGGTACTGAGCCCCATGGCTGAACAAGAGACATGGGTTAGATGAAGGGTAGAGAGTTAGCAAGTTATATGCCTGGGCCTTAGGGCCGATCAGCCTAAAACTATTGCATGTATCTGTGTGTCTCTGCGGGTCTGTGGGTCTGTGGGTCTGTGGGTCTGCGGGCCTCAACCTTGAGGCTAGGCCCGAAAGTCCAGGCCAGAAACCACCTACTACAGTGAGGTTGTCTCATGCTCCAACAAGAAAAACAATGAATGTTTCTGAGTCATTCTAGTGGCACTGAAGTAGCTGTGGAAATGAGGACATGGGCACAAATGTCTTATTCTATTACACATCCAAATCACTGGCTTCAGATGAGGAGCACCATATGATTCTGCTTCTCAAATCTATGGTTTTTATTCCAACTTCATCACTAGTCAGATAGACACAAATTACAAGACCTCTCTATCCCTTGACTCCTGGATTTTTGTGAGGACTGATATCAGGGGGCTTGGAAGAGTGTCTCAGACTTTATAAACCTGGCTCAGTGGGATTTTGACTGTCTCAGGATGTGTCAGGAAGATGTCTCAGAGCCACTATGAGCTTTTTCAGGAGCCCTGTCTTCTTCTCATACAACCCATGGTGTAAGAGCAGGGAAGGACACAGAAAGAAGGATGAGGGCCTGAAATGAAGAAGAAGTGTGTAGAAGGGAAGTTAATTTATGTAATAGACCCAAGAGGGAGAGTAAATATCAGACACAAGATATGGAAGCTTGAATTGAAATTTATTTGTGGAAAGGGTGCAGAGGGAATTTAATGATGGGAAATGTAAAAAAAAAAAAAAAAAAAAAAAAAAAAAAGGAAAAACCCCACTTAGGAATTTACTGGGCTTCACATATTAGTCTCCACCCAGCACAAGAAGAGCTGTTTCCTTGCTTATAAAAAACATTTCCTATTACTTCATCTCATTCTTTACTGTGCAAGTAGCCAAATGGCATCGTTCCTTTTAGCCAATAGGCACACAGGAATTTCCTGAGCCCAAGGTCTTGGTTTTCATCTTCTACCCCATCACTCAATGTGCCAAACCCTGTCATTAGTGAACAGTGATATAGTGATATTCCCTCTCTTTCCCTCACTCCTTCTGCATTGGTCTCCTAGGGTTGCCATAATAAACTACCTTCAATAGAATGGCTTGTGAACAGTAGAATATTTCCATAAAATCCTGGAGCTTAGAAGCCATAACCAGAGTGCTAGACCAACCAGGTTCTTCTGAGGATAGGCGGAAAGAAGTTTGGAGAGCTCGCTAGGGTATCCTTTGTATAAGTACACATTCCATTCACAGTTGTTCTTCTTCTGAGGCCTCTTACCTTCCCAGGACCCACACCCTAAATAGCTAGGATAACACTGAAAGTCAGGCCAACAGCATCTGCATTGGGAGTGAAATAAGCACTCAGTTCTCAGTGACTTCCTCCTCCATCTCTAATTTTGTAGCAGTGCCTAGTTTTATACATTGTTATACCAACTCTTTTTGAAAAACCGATGTCTTTATTTTTTTTCTAATTGTTTTATTATAATCCAGGGTGGAAATACTGTCATACTATTATCTTTACTAGCAATTTTTATTTCTTCTGGAAGTTATATATTTCTTTGCCAATCTTTCTGGTAAGATACTAAATTTTCCATGTAGCTTTGAAATCAGTTTGTGTATGGGAATTTGAGCCCTTTATCAATAACATAAGTTATTTCTCTGAGTTTTAACATTTATCTTTCAGTGTGCATAGCATAGATTTTCCTTTGGCTCCCACAGTTCATATCTCAAAATTATTTTTAAAATATTCACTCATTTTTGTTTTTTTATGTTCTGGTGTTATTTACACATAAATCATTGGTCTATCAATTATTATTATTTCCTAGAGAATTTCACAGCTGGCCCAACTCTTATTTGCCAAAGAGCCCTCTTCTCTCTACCTCACTGCCAGCCACTATATAGCCTTCAAATTTGACTTTGCTGTGGAGTCTTATGCTTTCTCCTAGCTCATTTGACTTTTTACACCATTAATTTACAATTCCCTGAATTATCTTCAGATCTGAAAAGGTGCCTTCTTCTTCTTAAGCTTTCTATTCTGAAAATGTCTGCGGTTCTTGTTTATCTGTGACCAAGATCTAAAAGAATAAAAACAAAACACTGTGTTGACTTATTTAAATCACCCTCTTAACAAAGCTTACAGTCTAAGGGCATGTAGAACACTGGCAAGTATTAGGAAGTTGCCCTCTAGGAAGCTGAACTCTTATGGTCTCAAAATTTCTTTACACTTCTGTTTATGTGGGACTTTGTCAGCAAGTAGAAAATGACATATTACTGTCATGTATTCAATTACACCAAGATTGAGCATCTTTTCAAAGGTGTGCACCCTTTATAAGCTTCTGATGGATTCCTAATTCACATTCTTTCCCACTTTAATGGGGGTGTCTATTATTTTTCTCCTGATTCATGAGAGATTTTTGATATAAATTAATTATGCCCACTATATTGTGAATAATTTTTAATGTGTTTGCTTTTTCACTTCTTTTTCCTATAGAAATTTTGATTCTTAATATTGTGAATGACCTTTAGCAAAGCAAAACCACCAACTTTTCTTTATGGTTTCTGGCTCTGACCTTCTCTCTCATGAGAACATTTTTAAATTACTTCTAATCCTAGCAAAGGCTACATGTCATAATCTACCTTTGCATTTGTTCCTTGTGCTGCCTCCCAGTTAGGTAGACAGAAAAGGTCTAACAAGTTTATTTACAGATTTATAACCAAGGTTCAGGCGGGCAACCAAGAACAATCTAGGCTGAGTAAGCAGGAGTAGAGAGACTGACACTCAGACAGCCCCGCTGAGCTCTGCTGCCAGGTGGACAGACAGCTAGCTGGCAGCTGGGTGAGCACTGGCCATCAGGAGCCTCTCCTGCATGTGCTGATATCCTACAAGTGAAATTTAGAGCCTCCATCACACCTTTCTCAGAGCTTTCTGGGTATTAGAGTAATTACCTTAGGAATTTCACACTAATTAGGGAGCATTTGGATGCAGTTCGGTTTGTTCCTTTGTCAGGTGTTTCAGTCCAATGTGGAGGTTACTCAGCCTGCCTCTGGCCTCCAAGTGCTCTTGCAGTACTGAAGACTGATCCTCCACAGATACTGGAAGTTATAGAAGCCCAAGCCAGTTACTGGAGACAGTCACTAAGGGCTTTGGGAAAGACAGCTGCCTTTGCTTCATATCTCTAAGTAGTACAAATACCCGTAAATGTATGCATGGGTTCATTACACCTTCCTTCCAGGAGGCATCTGCCAGAAAAATGTGCTTGACTCTCAGAGTAAGCTTGCATAGGGATCAGTAGAGCAGTCGGCAAAATTTTCCCTTTTTTATTTTTTTTTTTATCAAAAGCCAAATTAAAAGAAAAATAAGACTTTGCAGTCCAATAAATAAATAAGCAACTATTCCCATGAAAAGCAACTTTTACTTTCTTCTAAAACATCTATTTTTAAAAATATATAAATTCTCAGCTAATAGGCCATTGCTTCCTACATGCCATGATTTGCTAGGCCCAGCAAACTGACCAGTTAACAGATGGTGAGACAGACTGGGGGAAACTATGAGATTCATCATGAATTACATTACTGAGCTCATAGAACAATGTCCAGGGGTCATGAGCTCCACCATGGTGCTCTTCATTCATTCATTCGTTCATTCATTCATTCATTCATTCATTCATTCATTCATTCATTCATTATATTTATCCACATTTACTCAAGGTTCTACTGAGTGCTGGGCCTGGTACTAATAAGCAGAGCAATACAAACAAACAAACAAACAAAAACCCAGTCTGGTTTTAATTTAGATAGGACTGTCACAAGAATTCTGGTTGTCATAAGGGAAACTCAGAGCCAAGTATCGGGGAAAGGCTGAAATATCAAAGAGAGGAAACACCACAGTCAAATCTCACCCAGCTGTCTTCCAGCTTCCACAGCCTCACTTCTCATGGCTTTTACTGCTTGTTCTTTCTTTCTATGCCTGCCTTAAATACCCTCTTCACCAGTTGTTTCATATCTGGGTTAAGATTAAAGGCCTGGCACCATCACTGCGTGCCTGGGAGCCTGGACCTCCCTCTCTAAACCAAGCTGGCCTCAAACTCAGATCTGCTGGGATTAAAGCCACAGGTTACCACTCCTGGGGCTTTCCTCATGCTGGGATTAAAAGTGTGAGTTACCACTCTCTGATCATCCTGGATTGATGTGGGTAGATGTCTTCTCTGATATTCTACTTGTTTTATTAAATATATAACATATCACCACACAGGACTACATACAATACCTGTCCTTGCTACAAACATGCTGTAGAACCTTAGTCAAGTCCCCTAATACTTCTGAGCCTCAGTTCCCTCATCTGTAAAATGGGTATAGCATAATCCAGCTGAAAATAACACATAAGAGCTCACTGAAGTGTTGTACATATCTAAGGAAATAATATACATAAAGTTTTAAAATTATGTCCATTAAAGGGAAGGAAAGAACAATGGATGATTTATTTTTAAAAATGGCCATTGTTTACACTGGTTTTTTGAACATTCAAGAGTTTTCTAGTCTAGAGGAGACAGTATGGCCTACATAGCTGTAGTAGATGCCATGATAAACACTGAGGGCACAGAGGAGCTGCAGATGTCAGCGGGGAGAAGCTGCTTGCACTGTGTCTGGCAGAGTGATGAGGCTTTGTGCCAGGGGCAGGCTGCGCTCAGCGGGAGGCACCAAAAGTTCTGGCTGGAAGTGCACCTACCTCATTCTGGGAGGCCGTGCTACGGCCAGATTTCATAGACTCATAAGCTGGTACCCAGGGAGGGAAGAGAATGTGTCCAGGAACATACAGCACACAGGGAGACTCATTCGGTTGTTTGTTCATTCACAAAATCCTTATTTGGCCCCCGAAGGGCAAAACACTTCCCGAGAAAAGCCACGCTCTGTGAGGCAGCAGTTGGGAATCAGCTGGGATCCATACCGAAAATCCGGATGCCTCATGGTATCTGGGGGAAGAGAAACTGGGGCCAGAATAAAGAGACAGGAGAACAGACATTCACTCAGGCAGAAGAGAGGCAGTGAGAAACTGCACACGAGAACGAGAAGAATCTTGAAAGCAAGGGATGCTGTTGAGCATCCATCCAAAGCTCCATTGGGAATCTGAGCTCTGAGGATGGGCTGAGTGGAAATGTCAGCCACTGTATGACCAGAAGACTCTCCATGCTCTAACCAGTGAGGATCCAGGATGCATTCTGGGTGTTCAGGATAAATTTGGTCCTTACCATTTCTGTCCAGCACCATGATTCCAATGCCTCAAAGCCAAGTGCACTAAGATGACCTCTTTTCCCACCATCTCTCAGCAAAGAGCTCATGGTTCTCCACAACACATGTTAGGAGCTAGCTTCCTCCAATAGGAAGCCCTTCTACATTGTTTCAGGTATAGTTTTATATAATTGCAGTGTGTAGACCATCTGAATTGAAAGTAGCCCTGTCTTGGCAGGAAAGGGTTACACAGCCCTCACTCACCTTATTGATGAGTGATTACATAGGCATCCTTTAATTTCATCCACCTTTCTTCACCAACCCTGCAGGACTCCTTGCTCAGAAAATGTTTTAAAGATTAGTTTAGGATTGAAACTACATTATACAATGCATTCTATTCAATTTCTATTCATTGTTCTTAGTCATTGCATGCGTGTGTGTGGCTACATACCTATTCAGAGAGAATTCATGTTTTAATCCATCTATAATGTTGGGTTTACGTGAATGGTAGTCCTTGCTGACCAAGAATAATGAAGCCTCAGCTAGATATTAGGGGCAGGCATTGCTCACCTCCATCTCCTCCCCTGTTAGCTTTTCTGGCTGTGCTTTTCTGCTGGCCCTTCATATTTGCTTATTTACCAACTAACCTACACTCTACATCGCTCTGCATACTCAATTGTCCTGCTGGAATAAACAGGTTTACAGAGAAACTCAGTCTTTCTGACAATCTTTGCTGTAGACTAATAAATAGGGTTCCAATAGTACACTAGTTGGTTTCCTTCCAATTTGGTGTGCATGGATAATTCTAGAACTTGGTGTGACCACTGCCAGCATGCATGCTGGGTCTCTGAAGAAGTTTTCCTTCTCCTCTTCTGTAATACTAACACTTTTATTGAGTGACTGGGATTATCAAAAGTAGTGACTGTTTTGTTTAGAGCAGCAGTTCTCAGCCTTCCTGACACTGCAACCCTTTAAAACAGTTCCTCATGTTGTGCTAACCCCAGCCATAAAATGATTATATTGCTCTTTTATAACTGTAATTTTGCTACTGTTATGAATTGTAATGTAAATATCTGATATGCAGGATATTTAGTATGTGACTGCCAAAGGAGTTGTGACCCGAAGGATAAGAACCAATAGTTAGGAGCCTTTAGGAGTGGAACACTTTCCAAATTGTATGTAATCTGTATTTTTTTTTTCTGAGAGAAGTACAGTACTTATCTTCTTCAGTCTAAGATGTTATCAGAATGCTGGATTTTTCTATACTTCAACCCTACCAATGAGTTTCATTTAATATGGAACTCAAAGAATCTTTGCGCATCTGTAGTTTATAGGAACCCAAGCCTTGATTGCAGATTAGGCTTTCAACAAATAGTTGTCTACAGCGTGCCAGGCCTTTGATGTTGGTTAACATCCAACAAAGACCTCACTGAACTCTCTCCCAGTTTTATCAGGGGTTCCATGATTTTTGATTTTTTTATCCTCTTTAGACTCTTCAAATTATTATTGAGGACCCCAAATAACCTAATTATGATAGGTTTGAACTCATAAAATATCTTTAGAGAAGAACCAGCAAAGTGTGTGTGTGTGTGTGTGTGTGTGTGTGTGTGTGTGTGTGTGTGTGTGTGTGTGCACCTAAGTTCCAAAGCCCTGTTGCCATTTTTTCTATCACTCCAAATCTGAAGGCATGGGCATTCATGGACAAGGGAAGGCCAATGTCTCAGCTCAGGCAGGCAGGCAAAGAGCAAAATGATAGTTCCTCTTTCCTCTGCCTCTCTAGAGTGGATGATTTCCAGTCACATGGAGGGAACCCTATCTACTGTATCGAGTACACAGGTTTAAAATGCTGGGTGTTCACCCAGAAACACCCTCACAGACACACGAGAAATCTGGGAACCCCAGGTTCTTCTCAAAGTTAACACACAAAAATATTAAGCATCATGGCTCTACAACTGTCAGCATTCAATCCTTTTAATAAATTAAAGCTGCTATTTTGAAACTGTTTACTTAGTTTATGTTTCAAA
This sequence comes from Phyllotis vaccarum, assembly GCA_033318265.1. Taxonomy (NCBI): domain Eukaryota; kingdom Metazoa; phylum Chordata; class Mammalia; order Rodentia; family Cricetidae; genus Phyllotis; species Phyllotis vaccarum. Next base: position 112,420,884 of record JARWLC010000004.1, read on the forward strand.
GTCAACGGCAAACTCTTTACATTTAACATTAATAACATTCTCTGAAAGAGAACTATATTTTGTAAAATGAGGCAACTCCTATGGAAATAATTGCACTGATTTACATTGCTGCAGATCTCTTTAATGCCTAGCTTAATAGAAGACAGCAGGGCTCTCACTTCTGCATTCTCATTTGCTTTATTAGAGTGGTGTACCTCATGTGGGGTTAGTAGAACATCACTGTGCATTCTGAGGAGACAGAGCAGGACAGCAAATACCACCTTCATGTATTTATAAAATAGTTTTGACTTCATGAAACTTTCCCCACAAAAGGTAACAGAGCCCAGGGGTTCCTAGATCACACTTTAAGATTTTCTATAATAGATAAGAGGCTTGCAGGGCTATGTGCTTCTTTTCTGAAGGTAGGGAGACACCGACTTTTCCTGAAGGTTGGGAGTGTGTGAAGTGGTCACTCTAGCTCCTCCTGGTAGACGGAGTATTACTTACAAGGCACCAGTCCAAGATTAATATTTATCAAAATATAAATCAACACTCACGATACAGGTAACAGCTTATAGTGGCCCCTGAACAGGGACTAGAGTTTCCAAGAGATGGATGAGCGATGGACAGACGATGGATTCCAAACCGGTCTCTCCAGCAGCCAGGAACCAGGAGCCACCCAGGGTCCCAGCAGCCCCTTACCAATGGGGTTGGCCACACCCCCTCCAGGAGCCCGGGACCCTGGATAAGCGTCTTCAGATCTTTTCAGCTGACACCTGAATCCCACCACATCTCCTGCCCAGCAATCTCTCAGCAAATGGGAACTTACAAGAAAACATTTGGGATTTCCTCAAATACAGTGTATTTGTGGGGAAGAACCATTGTTATTATGGTACATGGGTTTGTATAAAAGTTCCAGGCCTTTACATAATATGTTTTTAAGAAGACAAATATAAAAGCATCCCATGTTGGATGGAACTTTGCTATCAATAATGCAGTTTCTATGCTATAGTGGCAAACAATGTAAGCCACTGCCCCGAACCTTCATATCAGGACTATTGTGATGGTTTGAGGCTTGGTTGGGTTTTGCTCATTTTCATTGTTTGATTGTTCCTTTAAAAACAATCCTGCAACCAGTACTGAGACTCTATCACTGCAAGGCAAGGTGTACTGTGAGAGGTGCTCTGGCATTGGAGGCCACTTGTTTACTGTACTGACATACAGGGCCCATATTTATGAGCTACATAATTGAATAAAGATGAGTTTATAGATGGAATAAAAAAGAATGAGAGAAAATAGTGAATAACTGTTCACTTGCCTCCCCTGGGACCCAGCTTGTTTTCTGCTTCCTTGCTATTAATGAAAAGAAATCCAATTTGTTCTACATGGTGAGATTTGTAATTTAGATGCTTATTAATTCTGGGTTTGCATAGGAGCTCTTTGAAAAATATGGTCTTCAAAGCATTTACTCTCAAAGGCCAGTAAACCTTGGCTGAAAACAAGTCAAACATGCTGGCTAAGATGGTTGCTGTGTTTAACACAAGTTTATTGAATACTTGCCAAGTGCAAAGCATTGATTTCAAAGTCGGAGTGGTTGGGGGTATAGAAAACATGTACTTACTGTGGTCAAGTCTGTAGCTGGGAAGGAAGGCAAGTGTAGAGAACAAACAGAAGGCTTCCTGATGTCAGACCAGATAGAGGTAGAGATGGGCAAGGGAAGTTGTAGGAGAATGCAAACCTGAAGCATTCTTTGGTTGAGTTGAGATTTCATGGGTAGTTTAAGTTTAACTTTTGTAAGTGGAACCAAGAGAACAGAAATGTATCAGCTAATCATTCATTTCATACACCATTTTTTAAAAAAAATGAATTTCATTTATTTTTGTTTTATATTTATGAGTATTTATCTGCATGCATGCATGTATGTATGTATGTATGTATGTATGTATGTATGTATGTACGCATGTGTATATGTATACCTTGATTGTTTCAAAAGAGGCTGTTGAACTCTCAGAGCTGGACTTTAGATAGTTGTGAGCCTCTATTTGGATTCTGGGAATTAAACCCCATTCTCTGCAAGATAAACAAGTGCTGTTAGCCACTGAGTCATCTCTCCAGTCCCAGTAGTTAGCTCATATTTTAAAAAATTATTATTTTATACTATTCATATCTCCAGACTTGGGGATCAGAAAAGACCAAACTGCAAGTCTCTCTCCTACGGCACCTGTGTCTCCAGCCTCTTTTGGTGCTTCATAGGAGGTTGGGTTCCCCAGTAGATTCTGCACTCGGGTGGCTGGAACTCAGCCTAAGTTCAAGTAGAAGGTTCAACTCTGCCATTGCCCAATCTGGTGACCTTTGGACATTTTGCATTTTAAAAGAGGAATAATACCTAAACAATCCTTCCATGCATTTTCTGAGTGTGCCCTCAAAATGTTGAGATCTTAAAAGTTTACAAAACACTTCTTTCGTCTGAAAAATTGAATATGTTCCCAGCTGGAGGTCATCAGTCATAGTAAAGGTTTTTAAACTATCTATAGAACATGTTCAAAAAGACTTAAGTTAACTTTGGCTGGCGTGTGGGGCACTGCCTTTGTGTCTGGTTATGAATTCACTTACTCTGACTAATCACATGAGGATATCAAGCATGACTGAATGTCTTACTCAGAACTTCAGTGGAGCCATTGTTCATAGGTCAGGACCTGTGGCTGTGACACTTTAAGAATCTGGAGTCTGGCATTGCATTAATACTTTTCTCTATGGTTTTAAGCATGGTGCTTATTTCTCTGAGTCTCTTTCCCTTTGTCTCTAAATTGGCAATCAGAAAATGGACTTCTTAGGGTAGTTACATAGTTTAAATGAGGCAGTCCTTATAATGCTCAGGAAGGAGTGTAGATGATGGAGGTAGTCGGATAAGAGACTTATGGTGGGAAGATGAAACAGATCTTGACTAGAATGCTGTGGAACTTCATTGCTTTGAATTGTCTGCTAACTGGGGCTAACTCAAAGCCCTTCATGTGTTTTTCTCATCACAGAGAATCTTAAAAGTTAGTTTTAATTCTTAGTGCGGCCTTTTGATGATGGTAGAGCTCTGAATTCCTGGGTGTTAGACCAATGATGTAACAAAATATAGCCAAACAGCCATTAACAATAAAAATGTATTCTAAGAAATTTTGTTAGAAAATGTGTCATTGGTCAGATGTTATAGAGTGTACTTACAAATATAGATGTAGATCCCACTGTGTATCCAGGCTACATGGCATACATATATGTATAGCCTGTTGTTTATATGGTCATAATGAACAAAATAGCTTGAGTCGAGTGTAAGAGAAGGTGATGCAACCAAGAAGTACAATGTATATTAGATGCTTCAAATTCTGGCCACACATAGGTGCTTACACACATACAACATGTTCTCTCTCTCTCTCTCTCTCTCTCTCTCTCTCTCTCTCTCTCTACACACACACACACACACACACACACACACACACACACACACACACACACACACACACACACTCCATTTCCCACCTGAAGCGCTAATCTCTGGGAAGCATCCACCTATGTCGAGTATCCTGTAAATGAGTTCACGATGCCACCACACAAGACAGGGTCAGAAGGGCTCTGCTTGCATATTAATAGCTCCAGAATGATCATCACTGACAAGGTTCTAGACTAGAAACTACATTTCTTGGGGTCTACAAGATGGCTCAGCAGGTAGGAACACTTGCCACAAAAGCTGACAACCCAAGTTTCATCCCAGGATTCACATGGTGGAAAGTGGTCCGCTAGGGCTCCACATGCCCCCAAGTGACATATGAACTGACATGCCCTCATTCACTTACATATATATATACACACATAAAAGCATACATATGTAATTTTTAAACTGCAGGCACTTTTGAACTCCACTGCCACTAGTGTTATCTTCAATTCTTTGATTGATGTACTTATAGTGTGTTAGAGGGAGATGTCTCAGGTCTTACTTCTAAAAGAATGTAGCTGCTGTCTTTCAATCCTTCAGGATATCACTGCTAGGAAGGCATTCTGGTGGTAGAAGGAAAAAAAATCATGTTCAACTAACAAGGTCGGGGACCAGAAAGAACCCAAGGAGACATTATAGAATTCACCTTTTTTTTTTAATCCCAGAGAGCCATGGTCCTCATCTTTCAGAATAAGTTAGCATGTTCACGGGACCAAAGACCTGGAAAGCCCTTTAGAGAGTATTGGGCAGCCATGGAAACCCAGAGTCTTATAAAATTACATGTCATAAGGACAAATATTTTATTCAGTAAAAAAGGCAATACATGAAATTGTATTTACAATCCAATCACAGTGTGCTTTATTTTTTTTTTAAATATACAGAACAAAACCTGGGAGTGTAGGTCCGAGAAATGGATGAATAACTTTCTCATTTTTTCAAAGGCTTCTCTGTCTTTAAAGATTTGGTTTTTTTGTTTTGTTTTGTTTTGTTTTGTTTCTGTTTGTTTGTTTGTTTGTTTGTTTGTAGCTACCATATGCTACTTCTGTAGTGAGAGAGGGAATGATGTTTTGAGATGCCCACATCTTTACTCTGAGTCGGGACAGACTATGTATTCTAGTCACTGCTTTAGCTGTGGCTCATTTGTGGCCCCTCAAGCCCTCAGAGGGTGCTCTTTCTGTCCATACATCTCCAGACATATCAATCCTTCAAGGCGTCATGTCCTTCAAATTGGCCTTGTTGCATGTAGTCATGGTTTCCATTCTGTGAGCCTGACTTCTATGATGCTGCTGTTGTAAGATAATTCAGGGTGTCTCTGCAACTCACACAGCCCTCAGCAACAGCCTTTGAACCTATGAATTAAATTCCATGAAGCGTGGCTCCCCTACCTGTTGCCTTCAAGCCCACTCTCTCCTTTCTCACTAGAGCCTGTAACTCTTCTTTCATCCAGTGCCAGGATTCTAGAAGGACAGAAACATGTCCACAGGAAACCCAAGTTCTGTGTCAATCCAACCGTAGCTTTGCTGTGCATGTGAGCTCCTTCTGAACCTGAGTCCCAGGTTCTGTAGACATAACTATAAACCTGATCTTCCTGACTTGAGGACAGCGGAAAATGAACGTGAAAGAAATAAGTCTGCCTATTCTCCACCAGCTTCTGTCCCTACCTTGTTGTCCTGCTGCTTTATACAGAGCTTGTTTGGCCAGGGTCACTGTGTATTTCAGACACAGACCCTATTGTGGGCAGAGTTTACTCAGAAGCCACCAATACAGAATAGATATTTATTAAAATATAAACCAACACTCACGGTACAGGTAACAGTTTATAGTAGCACCTGAACAGGGACTGGAGTCTGGAATGGTGGACGAGTGATGAACGGACGATGGATTCTAATCCTGTCTCCCCAACAGCCAGGAACCAGGAAGAGAGCGTCTCATGTTCCAGAAGACCCTTTTCAATGGGGTTTCCACATCCCCTTTAGGGGCCCGGGACCCTGGATAAGTGTCCTTTGACCTTATCAGCTGACACCTGAATCCCACAACACCCTATCCCTCCTCAGAGGCACTGGTCCGAGTACCTCATAATGGAGCTGATCCACTGAGGTCTCACCTCACTCACTGAAGTGGATTCCTACTTATTCAAGGGACTCTGTTTTATTCCCATCAGGTATCTGATGGTCTGGAAGACATTTGGAGTTTGTTGTTGTTGTTTTCTTTGTAATTTTTATTTCTTCATTGTTTTGTTCTTGTCCGTTGTTTCTATGGAAACGATTCTGAGTAACTTGCAGGCCTTGGCCCTAGGACTCTTCGTAGATCCTTGCTAACTAACTCCCTGCTACAAGCCCTAGAGATCTAGTGCCATCCCCCTTTTCTGCCTTCCTAGCCTTTCCTTTTGAGGTCTCCTGACTCTGGGTTCTGTCTCTTTGTGGAGGGCCATAGAGAGTACCTATTTCCACTGCAATATCTTGCCTTTTTGCTGGACACAAACCCAAACAAGTCCATTTGATAATCCCTAGGCCAGGTATTCCTTTCAGGATTTGACATAAGGTACATGGTATATAGTAATGTTCAAAACTCTAATGGACTTTGGAGATAGCATGCCTAGCAATGCCCATGGGGCTATGCCTTCCACACTAAAGAAGTTATTATAAGGATCTGTCCAAAATCTCTAATTGGCTGATGGCTTCCTTTTACCAGTTCTCAACAATTATTTTTTTCTTTGTTGAAACTAATTTCCCTAAAGTGTCAGGCCCTAGTTCATTAATATTGTTTCTTCTATCATTCATGTGAGCAGAAGGATCTAAGCTGTCTCTACTTGGAAGCTTCTACTATAATAATAAAACAAGACTGATTTACAATTTCTATGTATATGCTAATGTTTACATACATCGTGGAGTTGTATTGCTATGCTCTAGATCTTCCCCTGTAAAGTCTCATGCTTTGAAGACACGGTCCTCAGCTGGTGAATGCAACCACCAGGATCAAAAGTTATCTGATCCTCTGAGCTCTGACCTATTCAATGGACTGATCACTAACAAATTTATTATTTTATAAGATGAGTGGTAGTAAAGGAAGCTTCAGAAGTAGGGCCTGGATAAAGAAATTAAGTCATCCACTCCCTACTGGCCACCAAAGATGAGTATCTCTGCTATACCCTAATATCGTGGTTTTCTGCCTAGCATCAGACAAAAGCAATCAATTCAACAGACCTTGAACTGAAAACCTTGAGACCATGAGCCAAAATAAATTCTCATGCCTTTCAAATTATTTCACCTGGGTATTTGTCCCAGTGATGAGTGCTAGCTAACACACACATGACAAAGCCTTTTTCTACAATCTGCTAATCAAACCTTCAGGGGTCTGCAGATAGAGCCTCACAGTAGGAACAGAGAGTCTTGATATGAGCAATTCTTGAAAGTAGACAATGAAATAATTTCTTCCTCCAAGGTAAACTCTACCTATATTTGCTGAAAATTTGATTCTGCTAACTTTATCTTGGGCCTTTTAGACCAACTTAGAATTGACTCTTGGTGCCAATAAGAGCCTACAAAAACCCTGTATTTCGAGAATGATGGCATAGTACTGCTGTTGGTTCAGAAGGCTGACACAGTGCTGGAGACAAAGGACCTGAAAATCTTAGGTGTCCAGGCCAGATCTATTCCATATAAGATGTTGGAACTGAGGCAAGTTGAATAAATCACAGTACAGATGTGAATCCCAGATAAGGCCAGCAGTTCAGAAAGTGCAGTTCAATACGAGAGAGATCCTATGGTTTCAGCACACAGTAGGTTGATCCTAAGTGATCCCAGTTAGCCCACATTCTTTGCAATGCCTTCTGGGCTGCACTTTTCCCTTGGAGAAATCTACCTGTGGTGTTTGTGGAGGATGTTACCTTTCCTTTGGGATAGACTACCTAGCCAATTCTAGCAGGCACATTTCAAGTAAATAAGACCAATTCCAAAACATTGTGTTAGGCATTAAAACCAGATTAGTTGGCCTACCCAAGAGAGCTAGTGAATTTTTCAAAACCAGCCCTGTACCTTTCTCAGCCAGCTGGAAGGCTGCATGTTCCATACTGACAGAAACAATTTATTACACAATGCCAAATTATTAAACAATGTTTAACATTTTAGAAGCATGGTCGACATTCCTGTCAAATGCCAACCCTCCAAATATCTTCAGCAAATTCACATTCATTGACATATTAGAGTACTTTTCTGGATTTTCCTATCCCTCTGCCTAATACCTTAATGGCTATCCCATCCCCCTGTCTCTTGAGAGCAGCTTTACTGAAGATCCCAGGGCATACTCATCTTTCTTTAAGAATTGCTTCTTAATGTGTCTGGCCTGAAGCCTCTACAATTCAGATGGTTTGAACTCTGATTCAGCATTTTGCTAGCTGTGCAATCTTTGAACCATCATTGTATCCACCATTCATTTATTCAACAGACATTTACTAAGCATAACGCTGTGTGCTTGGCTGTGTTTTGTTAGATTTCTAGTCTCTCAGAATTAGAGAGGAGAGTCAGACATTAATTATATTATTATATAAGGAATCATTTTAATTAGTCTTTACAAGGGAGATACAACTGTATGGTACTAGGAGCATGCTATAAGGAGTCATGGCTTAGCTGGCCTCCTGAAGAAAACGTCTCTCAGAGAGTCTGGTCAAGTGGAAGCTTGCATATGTACCCAACTATTCTTGGAAATAAGATATTAGAGGATTCTGCCCAAAAGTTCACTCAAAAAAAGTGTTTCTTTATTATATGTGCAACCTACAATAGGCCAGATGGCCTCCCTACATTCATGCCCATACATAAGCAGGGTATGACTGAGTAGAATCTTTGTAAATTTGATGGTCATTAAGGGGAGAATAAACTTACTCCATCATTCACAGGAATGTGCATACAGGTGAGCATCTTCTACTAACTGGCTGCATTGTTTGGAGAGGGGTGTGTGCACATAGTACCAGCAGGCTAGAATTTTAGGCTGCCAAGTACAAAAGAAGAATGAATGCATAACTCAAAGTGGAGACCCGGTTGCTAAGCTACCTTCTATGCTTGGCCTGCCTCAAAGTTCATCGGGGCTGACATGTATGCTGGAATGTTGTCTTGGGAACTCTCTGAAGTTAGAGAAGATGAGAAAGAGTCTGAATATCAGTGTCTGAAGGCCATGAGAAACCCAGAGGGCACTAGTCAAAGTCATGGAAGGCTGGTGGTGTCAAAGAAATGGACGGGTGGCTGGTGCCAAGGACGTGGGCTGGGAAACTCATCAGAGCTTGGACATATTAGGGTCTCTCAGTGATCAAAGCAGTTGTTTCAGGTTACAGCTAAAGGAACTCTGCATATACATCCATGTCCTGCTGGTGATAAGGCCTTTATGGTAAATATACCATAGGGCTTGATGTCCATATTTTAGGTATATTTTTCTCTCTATCCAGCTTTCAGAACAATGACATGAGAATGTATAATTAACTATAAAAGCTTGACCAAAAGCTTGGGTTTGTTTCTAACTAGCTCTTACAACTTAAATATCCTGTTTTTACCAGTCTACTTTTTGTTGTGACTTCATTACTTACTCTGTACTCCCCATGGTGCTTCCTCTCCATCTGGCTGGTGACTTTCCTCATCTCCACCTTTCTCTCCAGCATTTTGTCTGCCCTGAAAATCCTGCTTTGCTATCAGCCATTCAGCTTTTTATTAAACCAACCCAAGTGACAAATCTTCACAGTGTACAAAAAGATTATTCCACATTTTCCTCTTTTGTCTAAATAACAAGAAAAGTTTTACCTTTAACATAATAAAACTATAAACAATAAGAACAATAGTCAAGTCTAGTCCATTTACATTTGGAGAAAATAGTACTTTATTTATTCTGTACTGAAGATCCAAAGCTCTGTACCTAATTTACCTTCTATCATAACTGAGGAAAACTATAACTGTGACTATCTCATCTTGAACTCCATCAGAAACACCAGAAAGATATTTTATTATCTGAGTAAACAGGAAGGTCAAAGCAAGCAACTTCCAGAACTAAAAGAAAGAAACAGCTGGCTGCCTGGACAGTCACCCAAGGTTCACCAACAATGCTGGGGCATCCATCTTTGGAGTAAGCTCCAGAGTGTCTGACAAACTTTTCTGTGAAGCAGGCATTTGTGAAGGATTACTCTACCCTGTTTTGGAAAAGTTTGGCAGTTGCTTCGTGTCCTGCTGCTGGTCCAGTTTAAACAACATACTGTCAGAAGTTGAGACAAGGGCAGTTTCTTCCTCAAATGACTAGCTTTTGCCATGAGGAAAGCAAATTCCATATAGAGGTTCTCCAATGCCCCTCATCCTTTTTTGAAGTAAATTGGTGCTTCAAGGAGCAGATGTGTCTCACTGTTATGAAAAGTCTTACATTACTAAAACATTTTAGATGTCATGCTCTGTAGGTCTTTGAAGTATTGGAATATCACATATCTGTCTACAATATATCTATGACCTTGAAAACATACCTAACATGACTATAAGCTTGATAGTTATAGATGACTATTATACTAAATAGCTTTCAAAGACTGAAACTTTACATAACCTTTTAAAATGAGTTACATAGGTACAATACCTAAAACAAAAATAAAAGCATATGTATACTATAACAAAATGACCTTATATTTGTATCAATATACAAAAATTTATACCAATGTAAAATATTAAAGACTAGTAGTTGTTTTAATTTAAAAGTAGATTCAATAATCTACACTTTGATCCCATTATTTTTATATCCACCTTTTTCATTTCATAACCACGAATCTAATATCCTCTGTTCAGCTTTTTTGCTTGACTATTACCAATAACAATTTGCAACTACCCCCCCCCCCCAAATGATGACAAACATCTATAACTCATCAAATGACAGAAAGCCACCTTTTGGGAATGTGGGCATACATGTTCTCTAGATTACTTTCTATTGTCTGGGGATGCTAGAATGCTTAGGAGACTTTGGGAAAATTGGGATAGTCAGCTATATTATTTGTTGTCCAGTGTCTGCACAATGAGAAAGTGTAAGGCTTCTCTGAATTCCTAGTTGGAGTAGTCTGTGAGGCTGGACCATCTCAGCCAGCAGTCTGAAGCTGTTAGGGATGCAGAACTCTGAGAAAACTGTAACAAAGGCATTCTGAGACATCGGATCAACTGGGCCACCCATTTTCATTGGTGTCTGGTCCCCTTGTTCTGAAAACACAAAGGTTAGTATCTGTATAAGCACAAGTATGGAATGTGTGGTGTGTACATGTCAGTTAAAGATGATTTTTTTTTGTTTTATGTTAGAGCAGATAAAAGACATCTGTGAACTTTACAAGTCTATTTGGACTATATATTCAAACTGTGATATAAATCTCTATAAATGCCATATCAAAAATGGCATGTATAATATATACAGATTGTGTGCGTGTGTGAGTGTGTGTGTGTGTGTGTGCGTGTGTGTGTGCGTGTGTGTGTGTGTGTGTGTGTGTGATGAAATTTATCATGTCTTATCTCAGTGCTGTTCCCATCTGAAGAACTCAGTTTATATCTCCCCTGTTCTGTTCTCCTTTTTTGTTTTCTCCCACGTCTGTAGCCAAGATATTCAGGAGATCTCGCAGACAAACCTGATCTCTATTAACATGGAAAGAATCCACAGCCTTTTGTTTCTGTTTGGCTCTGTTTTTACATGTGTAGAAACTTTTTAAAAATCTTCTCAAATCTTATGTGAATATATGTGGCCCCAAATTGGGCACCATTTGTAAGTGGATTTTTTTTCTGTCCTGTCAGCCAGCTCCCACATAAACAACATTAACTCTTATTCTTCGTTTTTTGTATTTTATATGTAGTAATAATGTTAAGCTTTAACTCATTTATTTATTAGTTCAAAGAATATTAACTATGTGCAAACTTTTATTAGTTCAATGAATATTAACTATGTGCAAACTCTAATCCAGTGTTGGGCTCAAGAATGCACAAAACTGGATATTGATTATACCCTTTAGGAGCATCATAAGCCAAAGGAATAGCCTATGCAGAGGTCTGTGGGAGGCTGGGAGAAAGGCATGGCCTGGGATGAGAAGGCGGCTAGTGTCGCCAAAGCAGAGGGGCAGACAGACAAGCAGGCATGTCGGGAGCCAGGGAAATCTTTAAAACAGTGAAAAGAATTTGTTCAGGCATGAGGACCTGAGTTTGGGCTCCAGAACCAATATAAAGTGCCCCCCCCGGGGGGGGGTAACATATGTCGGCGGTTCTAATCCTTTTTTGACAATATGGAAGGCGGAGCCAGGAGAGTAGCCTGAAGCTTGTAAGCCAGGTAACCTGGTGTACATAGTGGAGAATAAGAGTCCCTATTTCACACAAGGAGGAAGACAAGAATGCTATTTGAAAGTGTCCTCCACATGCAAGCCATGGTGTGTGCATGCCTTCATGGGCATCCCCTTCAAACACACACACACACAGGCACAACCATGCCTACCCCCCAAAATATTTTAAAAATTAAAATTGTGAGAAGCCGTTGAATCCAGGCTAATATTACCAAACTCGTTTTTGTCCAGCATCAAATTGGGAACATTAAGAATACCTAGTAAATGTTCTTTGCATGAGTAGCTGACAGAAGGTGTATGGCTTAATAACCATCACACCGTAAGGTGTCTTATCCTTACTGTGTTCAAGGTCCTATTCTCAGGGCTTCATGTGTGATAATTCAGACTCTTTCTGGTAACCCAAAGAGATTTGTTGTATTTTAATAGCTTTCATCCTGCTGAAGAGGACAGTGAGGGGCAGGGAGCTAACTCACTCCAGCAGAGAGCTGGTGAGTGTGACCAAGATCCCTACCCTTGCCTTGGACCCAAGACTTAGGAACCAACATTGTTTAGGAAGAACCCAGGGAGCACAGTGTCTTCTCTTTACTTGTGTGTCCGGTTATGAAGTCTGCTCCAGATCCTCCGCTGTGTGTGTACCCAGCGTTGTTAATTCTCATTAGAGTCACCCAATTAGAGGTAATCCAATCAATTCCAGCTCTGTAGCCCGAAGTTCATCCAGACTCCCAGCGCTTTCCACTTTTCCCAGCAGTAAATAGATGGATGTCTTCTCCAAATGCTTGGAAGTCATGCAGGCATTGATTTTTTTTTTCTTTTAATGAGAGCCAGAAGTTTCATTAGAATATGAAGCTAGAGTTTCCTTGTGTTAACTGTTTTGTGCTTATCTATCTATCTATCTATCTATCTATCTATCTATCTATCTATCACCTATCTACCTACCTATCTAACAAGTAATTGGTTTCAGACCACTGGCTGGGCATTGCTTTATGAATCATATCCTTGCGACACAATATAAGCACTTCCCTCCTTCCAAGGCCTGTGACCTTCCTGATGACATGGGCTTGAGCAGCTGTCACCTAGCAGTTTACTTGTCAGCCTTAACCTTTGACTCCATCCTATCCTCACAAACTCTGTGAAGTGGGACCTTTTTTCTGTCTCTGACATCTTTTTCATTTTAGTGTTCTCCCCAGGGGAATGAGCAAACTTTTTTTTGACAGCCTGGCAATCACCTTCCCATTACAATTCTTTTTGTGGAGTTTGAACTGTGGGTTCCCTTGAAGCAATCACTCTACATTAGGAGCATTCAAGAACAACTTAAGCCATTTAAAAAAAAATAAAAATAAAAAAAATATGCAAGCTTGCCACCTCAGGGTCTCTCCATCTTGCTGTGAATATTAGTGGTAGGTGGGGGAAACTGGCACATTGCAATCAGTGCTCCAGTGAACTCTTAAAAGCATAATGGAATGGTAATTAATTGGGGCCAAAGGAAAACCTGGGCTTGAGGAGAAACACGGTTTGGTTTGCCTTGCTTTTAGAGCCTGGCAGAGACTACACAGGAGAAAATGGCATGGAAATTTGTATTTGTTTTGAAAAGCAAGATCAAAACCTTTTATGGGTTGACATTTTCAGCAATTGGATTATTGGCTAGCTTGCTTCTAAAGGTCCCCACCCTAATTCTGGGCAATTTCTAGTTTGTGTTAGTGAGACATTTGTTAATTTATTTTTGAACATAAAGGAAATACTTTAAAGAAACAATGTAAGAATTCTTGAAGAGGAAAAGAGTAGACGATTATGTTTGGTAAATCAAATCATATGCCATCACGATCCTAGGTAGTGTACTTGTCAAGATGGATGAATTAAATGACCAAAACTTGAAACCTGGCAAAAGAGCCAGGAACCAAGTACAACAGATGATTTTAGAATCTTCCTTAAACTGCTATGTACCAGACACCATGCTGCTTGATCTTCTGAGTGACCTTGCAAATAGGGTATGCTAGTTCCTTCTACAAAGCAAATAAAGCTCAGAAATGTGGGGAAGATCCTGGGAACAGAGAAAGATGTGATGGGTGCAGGACTTTTGGTTTGGTTTGGTTTTGATGGCTTTTGGGAAAGGATCTTACTATGTAATCCAAGCAAATCTAGAACTCAGTATCCTCCTGCCTCTGCCTCCCAGGTCCTGGGGTTATAACCATGCACCATTCATTCTACTACCCTCACAGCTCAGTGCCCAAGAGGTCAAAAGATAAAAAAAAATCACCTCCCTCCCCCCACCTCCTAAGGACCCTTCTCCTGAAAGGTTCCCCAGATGAGATGGCAGGTCAAGAGAGCAAAGAGTATCATTTTGAATTATCTGACAAATTAAAACTGAGAGGATGAGGGAAGAGAGGCGAGGCTGCCTTAGGAGGTGAAAGCGTGGTCAGTGCTCAAGTGGGTTATAAAGTTGTAGCAAAGGGGAATAATGATTGTAGAAGTGAGAGACTGAAAGATTGATAGCGCAGCTTTTACAGCTTTCAAGTGCATCTGTCCCAGGCACTCAGAAGCTATTTCTATGTTCACAATGTGAAATGTGTCATTGGTAAAAAGTCTAGACAACATAATGGCTTTGCAACACATAGCACAGAGCGCTGATCTCCAAATCACAGGCAGGCACTGGCAACTCTCCCTGCCATTGGTCACCTCGTCTTTCTAGCGGTGACCTTTTTCAGTCTAAGAATATTGAGGACAGATCAATATGGAATGGACAGCAAAGGGCTGCCCCTTACCCTTTGCCCATTTTGATCCCTGTTGTCAGGTGGCCACAGGGCCAAGTGAATAAAGTGCCTGGTGTAGGGAGATTTAAGGTGAGTTTAAAGCAGCCTTTGAGCCACTGGGATATTTAGAAATAATAAATGCTGCCACCCAAAGGGCACACATCATCAGGAGACAGGCTCCGGATGTTTCTCTCATACCAGCTCACAGAACAAATGTAACAATTCCATGATGTGTTTTGCTCAAACTGCATCTTCCATTTGAGAAATGCACTCAATAATGACAAAGCCAAGCTCATAGGGATGCATAGAAGTGAAATCTCTGGAGTTTAATTCAAAACAGCTTATTCTTCAACATCCATGAGACCCATTGTGCCCCCTCACACACACACCAACACACACATACCCCAACTTTCTGACCTGCTGCTCCCACTCCTGGGTGCCCTGTAGCTGCTCCTGAAATCATGATTTAAATCCAAGACTATGGACCTGGCAAAGATGTCAAGTTATCTTCAGAATCCAGTCATTAAGTTGTTTATTAAGACTTCTCCCTGACTCATCCTTCTATGACTGAATGAGAGCAGCTTCTTGTGTAGAACTTGTCACGTACTCCTCCAAGAACATGGGGCTCTGCTGGGAGAAGCAGAGTGAAATAGCCTATGACACCCCCCAATTGGTGGTTTTATTTTCCTTGAATAATTCAAGTTTAAAACATAAAGCAAAACCAAAACTTCAATCTTTTTCCTATGGATCTAAATTTTTACCCATTGATTAAACTCAAGTATCTCAGAGCTCAGTGGGTCATAACTGTCATGATGCCATTCCATTGGCCATGGTTCCCACACCTTTCTGTTCTTATATCAGGGCCATTTGGTGGCACTGTGCCAGCTCAGTCCCAGGACACTGAAGTAACCATATCTATGGATGTCTATCTCCCTGAAGGAAGCCAGAATTTGTCCCCAAGAGTAAGCCTACCACTCTCTGGAATGAAGCTTAGAGCAGTATCTGTGAGAAAGCCATGGTCTACCATTCAGCTTCTGTGACCATGGTTGGATGAGAGCCACATCACTTTCCAGCCTATGAGAAGGAAGTGAGAGTGGCCCAAAGGACATGGGCATTTTCAGGGCAGGGCCAAGATGCGTG
This sequence comes from Phyllotis vaccarum, assembly GCA_033318265.1. Classification (NCBI taxonomy): domain Eukaryota; kingdom Metazoa; phylum Chordata; class Mammalia; order Rodentia; family Cricetidae; genus Phyllotis; species Phyllotis vaccarum. Next base: position 112,436,545 of record JARWLC010000004.1, read on the forward strand.
GGACAAAGCCGTGAATCACTGCTGAGGAGTGATTGGGAGGGCGGCCTTTACCAGCCATCTTGAAGCCTTCCTACAGTCACAGGAATTGCATTCTTAAGTTCAACAGCCACCTGTGACCTACATGAGTGAAAGCACCTGCAGAATCCTGGGAACTCTCCACACTGGAATCTCGAAGTCTAGCTCCCCACAGCACTGTGGTCTCCCAGTCACTCACAAAGCCTGTGATTGAGCAAGGTGAATGCCAAGAGGGTTTGCTTGGGCGAAATCACGTCTGGCCTAATTAATGACTCCAGAGCAATCAACCAGGCTCCTCTGATTTAAAGCCCCACAGACCAATCCCCGTTAATTGAATTTGATTGTATTTGCTATTTTAATTAGCAGGCAAATTATGAAAATGTTTATTTGTTCGTACCGATGCTATTATCCTCTTACAACTGTGGCTCATTTTGTCTTACACACACACCAAATGCAAGCCCTTCCATTGCTCCCTCAAGCCTTTCTATTAGCAAACTGATTTCTGATTACTTATAAAAGGTTCAGGGGTCATGGGGAGGAGCCGCTAAGCAGTTGTTTCCAGGGGATGGGACCCCCTAGCAAGCTGCCTTCTGGGGGTCTTCCAGACACTAAGTTTGAATAAATATCCCAAGCTAGGCCTGGGATCTTTCCAGAAGTCACACTCCAGCTGTTAGGAGCAGTTTCAAGACTGACTTTCAATGGGTGTGCCTTTACCTGGGCCTTGCTCTGAAACAAAGTGAAAGTTTTGACAGTCCTTCATTCAGCAGATACTAACTAGTGTCGATACCCGGCTAGGCTGGGCTGGGATGAGGTTTATAGGAATAAGTGAAATGCACCCTTGTACTTTACAGTCAACTTGTAGACAGACAAATAAATATAACTTGTATCTTGGGCGTGACAGAGCCTACTGGAAGGAAAGGCCACATGTGAAGGCAGAAAAAGGAATCTTACATCCATCTGACATCGTTAAGTCCTAAAGGAAAATTGGAACTTGAACTTGGGACAGTTTCAGCATGAGATTAGTCCAAATCCAATGGCATATGCCAGAGGTCTTCCCTGGTGCAAACATGGGTAAATTTCTACTAATCAACCCCCCTATTGTCTTGAAAATTATTATTTTCCATGAAGCCCTTTCTTTGGCCCCCAGGTCTTCTTTGCTTGCTATCTCTTGATGTTCTTGTCACCATGGTGCCTCTCGATGGCACGCCATTTTAATCATGTACTAATTTTGGTGAGATGTACCTTAGCTCTTTCCGAACAGAAGAGGGATGCAAACAAGTCTTTTGAAACTACCTAAGTGTGTGAGTGTGTGGGGGGTGACTGACATGTGTGGGTTACACATTTCCCAGGGGTGGCACAGCTGTGTGATCAGATGCTATAGTCACCTTAGAGATGGATGATAGTCTAATCCGCACTCTGTCTGTGAAGTTAAATATTCATTTCACTCAGTGGCGGCGTTGCTAAGTCATTACCCCACTCAGCTTTTAAAGAGACACCTCATATTCCCACCATCATATTCCAAGTTTCAAACTCACTGTGATTGCAAATGGCCTACCACAAAACAATGCCGAGGAAACAGTCAGTCAGACTGACAGGGAAATTGTCTCACTATGGAGATGTTCAAGAAATCAAGAAAGTAAATTCTTGCTGTTAGGCAGACTCATAACAAGTAAATGATTAGAAGGGTTTCTTTCCTTTTGAATGTCTCAGTGATTTCCCTAATATTGCATCCTTTTTATAAACAAGAGTCCCTTATAATAAAATTAGGCCTCAAAATAAACAACTGTACAAGCAACAATAATCTCCATGAATTATACCGAAAACTGCTATGTGTATAATGGATTACACAAGTGTATGTGACCCTCTCTTTTTGCACTACTTATTCGACGTGTATGTGGTTCAGCAAGTGGATAAGGAGGTACGAGATGGGGAGAGAGGGGGTGGAGAAGACCAAAACGTGTTATATGCATGCATAAAACTGCTAGAGAATTAAAAACATAAATTAATCCCCCTAAAAGAAACCACAATGGCACACATTCAGGGCTTCTCCTGGAGGGACTCTTTTAATAAGTCACCTCAAGTGGCTGCAAGCTACAGTTTTGTGGGGCAACCTTTGGTACAAAGACCAGGAAGTTTGCATGAGGGATTAAAGATCCCACACTAATGTCCAGTCTACATAGAGGAGGCTAACTTTTGAAAAAAGACCTTCCAACCTTGTGCCCTGGGCTAATTCTAGAATCAGGCTTGCCAGTGACCATGTTAGTTAGGGGTCACCAACATGGCTGGCATTGATGCTTTTCATACGCAAAACAGAATCTCTTTGCCTGGACCTGCTCAAGATTGGTGGGTTCCAAATAGATAGTGTGTGCATAACACATCTCAGAAACTCAACCCTCTCTTAAATCTGTAAAGCTTGCTACTATTGTCACTCAAAATATGATGGTTAAAGAAATGAATCAGTGCTGGGGTTCATAATAAAAATCCAACTGTGCTCTCGTTTACAATGACCAAAGGCTTGCCAGCTGCTTGGGAAGATGCATGGTATCTTCTACTTCTGCAACTTGAAATGGAAACGTTAAGAGACCACATCTTTTTTCTGTGATAAGATCATGGATTAATTGCTTACTACATGAAAGTCAGGGCTTCCTGTGCTGATGTGCAGGCAGTGTGGTTATCAGTCACGTTCAGAGGTGAGCAGCTCATTCATTGCATTATGACCCTAGCAGCCCATTTATAACCTGCATGCAGGAGAGACTAAGACTCTTCCTATCGTCTGTGTGAGTGGTGACAGAATTCAGTGTCCTGTCCAGAGAAAATGCCACCTGGCTCCAGAGGCTGTGACCTTCTACATGCAATAACCAAACTCCAAGGCAATCCCAGGATGTCTTGGACAGAGACAGACATTTGATCCAGTGAGTAGACAAAGGTCCTCATTAAGAGACAAAGAGAAGCATGAGAAATGAAATAGTGAGATAAATTTCATGGCTATAGAGAGACAGGAGACGGGGCCAAGCTCAGTGATGGCAGCAGGTGCTCAGGAACTTGGATATTTAAAAAGAGGTGGCAGTGGAGGCTGAGCTCAGGCAGAGGTTGGCTCATGGTGCTGAGTAAAAGAGTTCTGGAAGAACCTGAATAGGATTCTATTCCCAAGTGATTTTTAGAAGCCATTTAGCTCTCACGTGACCTAAATATTAGTGGTCAATTCTGAAAACCATATAGTGTACATTATTAAATAGAATGGCTGACATGATTATTTCCATGTGCATGTGCTAACATTTCCAGAGACTTTGTGTGGTTTGGGGAGTGGTCCAGAGACCTGAATGGATTTTTCAGAGCCACTTCCACCAGAGAACTGTAGGTATATTATTTAATAACTACACACATAGTGCCTACTCTGCCCATAGGCTTACATGTAACACTCTGGAGAACTCTGAATAAATGTGACAGTAATTTTTAAAAGCAATCTACCCTACAATGTAATCTATTTTCTAAGTTGATAGGGGACAAGATTGGCTTCGTATAGTTTTCTTTCTTTCCATGAAGGTAAATTGTACGATTTCTATTATTATTCTAAGAACCTATATATCAGAGCAGTGAAGGGTTTCTACTTTGGGTCAAATTTGTCTTGGATTTTATAGAGTTTACTAACTTTATTATGTTGGTTGAGTTAATTTGTATTTGAAACTGTTTCTTGACAGTAAAATGAGGGTGATAATAGTCTTAGATCAATTAGGACTTTTACAAGTTTGAAAGTACTTCCAATTTATGCAGAATTAAACATTACCACTGCAAGATGCTTGGAGGCTGGTGACCAGCTCTGCCATGCCACCAAAGGCCCTAGTCTCCTTTCCTCTGATTCCTCTGAAGTCCCCTGACCGGTGGCCACCTGTGTAATTTAGTTTATGTGCCCCTGACATGTGTCCTTGTCTTTAGTCTGCCTAAATGACAGTGGCCACGGGAATGCTAAGCACTCATCTGCTTCCTAAGCAGTCAGTCTGCTCTGGTGGGGTTAAAGGTGAGCTGGTTGCAGAGCAAATTAGGATTTGACTAGGAATGGAAGGGGGAAATGCACACTGAGGAGCCAGTGATAGCATTTACTGCAAGTGCCACAAAGTTCTGTTGGGGCAGTGAAGCAGCAAGCCATGGGATTTCAGAGCACATGCCTTAGCATGGTTATAGATCACGCTAATAATAAGCAAAGGTGCAAGCCCTTTCAGGAATTTTCATCTGTCGGTTTCAAATAATGATTTCCTTACTCTTCTGAAACATGCCCTGGGCAAGCATTCTCCTGTTGCTTTGGAGAAGTAGCAACCTAGTCATCTCAGAGAAAAGACGTATGCTGCAAACCCTTCTCTGCTGCTTTATGGCTTTTCCATTTATTGCAAGTGTGTCCCAGCACTCTTAGAACATTGTGTTCTAGTGTCCTAAACAAATGTCCTTATCCCACTGTGAGATGCATTCAAGTCTGAAAGTGTCACTGTAGAGCCTCAAGTGTGCTTGAGTCTGGCTGTGGGCACTGATGCGTGGTTCTTCTGTTATCTCAGTGTCTCTGACAGCTCCTACGCTCAGCTGCCTTTTAGTAATCCTGCATGTTGCACACCAGCACAAAGGAACAGTGTTGCCAGGACAACTGGCTACCTGGAGATCCCTGACTCTGGGTACTGGAGAAATAAGGGTTTATCCCCTTGCTTAGTTATTATAGTTATAGTTGGTAAACAGGAAACCACAAGCAGCCACCACAATGAACACAAACATGAAAGTAACAGCCAATCACCTTTGCTCAAAGGGGAAAAATCACTAGTGGTAAGATGGATAAAGCACATGGTAGAGTGACAAGATAGATAAATTGACTTGTTGACTATCAGATACAGATGTCACATGCTCCAGGGCACACGTTACCCCCCAGTGGCATTGAGTACACATCCTTCAGCTAGAGGTGCCACTGAGCAGGCCCCACTAGGTAATGCCTGTTTTTCTCTTTGTTTGTAATTAGAATAGTATGTATGTGGTAGGACGAGCATTTATGTATTCCTAAGGCTATACGGAATTCCAAAACAAGTGGATTAATGGCTGGATCCCTGAACTGTGTTCAAAGTCAGGAATCAACCTTCTCTAGGGGAGGGAGTGTCAAGTACAGCCAAGAACAGCTTCAGGAACAAAAGGAAAGTTGACAGGAAATGCAGAAACAGAGAAACAAGGTCCCCAAGAGCCTGGGATGGTGCTATCTGATGCTTACCGGATGAAAGGTGAACAGGTCTGGCATAAACAGAGGATCTAAAGTAATATTATGGGGTGCCAGGTAGTAACATTCCACCCAATTATGGCATACAAAAGCTATTTTGGGAGCACTGGTAAACTTCATTCCTTTGGTGGTATGGAGCTGAAATCAATGGGCTTGGTTACAAAGCACCAAAGAAAAATGTCAAGAATGTTTCAGATGACCACTAGAGAGTTACTGTCTTAGGGTTTCTATTGCCATAAGAGACACCATGACCATGGCAACTCTTTAAGGAAGACATTTATTGAAGGGCTGACTTACAGATCAGAGGTTCAATTCATTACCATCATGATGGGAAGTGGGGGAGGGGCATTCAGGCAAATATGGTGCAGAGAAGTAGCTGAGAGTCCTACCTACATCTTGCAATCAACAGGAAGTTGACTAAAACACTGGGTGGTATCCTGAGCATAGGAAACCTTAAAGCCTGCCCCCACAGTGACACATTTCCTCCAACAAGGCCATGCCCACTCCAACAAAGCCACAAATCCTAATAGTACCACTCCCTATTTATAGGGCCCAATTACATTCAAACATCCCCAGTTACTATGGAAAATGCTGACTTTTATTGGCATGCAGATTCATGTGGGTGGTACACAGCTTGATTCTGGAATGGGCTCAGTTCTCTAACATTACTGAGAGTAAGTCTAGTTTAATGTGTAATAAACCTTTTTTGCCTGCCTCCTCTATGACCTATATCTTTCTCCTTCTCTTAGCCAACCTTAGACAGCCCCTGCTGTCTCCTCCCCAACCTGCTTCCTATACCTTAGTGGTTAGTTTCTGCTCAGGCCACTGCCCTCTTCTCTCAGCCATCTCTGTTACAGTAAGGTTTCCTGGTCCCGGGCAGCCAGAGGTCCAGATCCCCAGACCTGCAGTCAGTCTTAGACAGCTTAGCTGCCCGCTGCTGCTTAGTTTCCCAAAAATAGTTCAGATGCTTATATTAATTTCATGCTGTTTGGTCTTTGGGTTAGGCACCTTGCTAGCTTGCTCTTTCATCTTAACTCATTTCCATTCATCTGTCTGCCACATGGCCCATGGCTCACCTGTGTTCCTTACATGTTGCTCCTTTGGGCAGCTGGCTTGATCTGTTCTGACTCCACCCTACCTATTCTGATTCCCCACCTACTTTTTCTATGGTGCCTGTCATGGGCTAAAACAGCTCCTTTATTTAAAGATTGATATTCACAGCATACAGAAAGACATTTCCACATCAAGCTTGAGAGGAGCTCAGTGGAGACCCTGGAAGAGGATCATATGAACTCCCTTCTAGCCAACATTCCTTACATGTTTGCTGTGCATGTTCTCAATGAGGATTCAGACAGGGATGCAAGGAACTGAAGAGCAGAACATCACACAGATGATCTGCTGTCCTCAGATAGATGATGTCACAACATCTGTCAAGGAGTTTAGGATTGTTCTCTATGGGAAGATTTACGGCACACACACTTTCCCAAAATATCTGCTATTTTATTGACCAATATAAATAGGTGCTCAAGATGTCTTCACTGTAGATGGCTTCTCTGGATTCCAAGAGATGGAAGGCTATAAGGCTGCAGCCCTGTCTAATTCAGCTATAGAATCTGGTCAGGTCCTAGTCTACTTCTTGCTACTATAACAGAATGTCTGAGACAGGGAATGTTGCAAACAGCACAGGCTGATTTGACTCAAGGCTGTAAATTTTAGAATCTAGAGGCTGGAATGTTCAAGAGGGAGGGGTGGTACCTGGAAAGAAGCAAATGTGATAACAAGCAAATGACATCAATGCAATACGTGCTGGGATCTCCACATTCATAACCTACTCACTCTTCTAATAACACTTAGGAGAGTACTGCCATGGTCTCAGTCACCTCTGAAGACTTCTCCCTCAGCAGCATTAACTGTGACCATTAATACTCAGTGTGGGCTTGAAGGGATATATTCCCCAAATCCTATATTCTTTCTCTCTTTTACCTCTATGGCTTCATCTCTCTGTTCTCTAGAGGAGAAAGGAACCCCTCAGGGCTGGGGACGTCTGAGAGGCCAAGCATCAGTTCTAACTTTGTTCCAGTTAATGGAAAGAACCACAACCACATGTTGAGGAGAGGCAGAAGATTTTCAGGACACTGACGCATTGCTGGTATCAGACAGACTCACTCAGACATGGATATACCTCAGAGGCAGCTTCTGTATCTGAACACTGAGCTAGGAAGCACATCACATCTCTTTGCTGTGTACCTCCTAGGGTTACTGTGCAAATATTTGAGCAAGTATCTACCTATCTCTGTGGCAAGCTTCACACAGAGACCAGGGGATATGAATAAAGATATGCTGTGTCTGCATAAAGATGCCAGGGTCCAGTGGAGGAGACAGACAAAAACATAGCTAGCTGTGATGCTGAGTGAGGACCATCTCACAGGACTGTGGTACAGAGGAGGAGAATCACACCAGCCTGAGGGAAGTGGCATTCAGGAACATTCCTGGGGCAGATGGCGATGAACTGTGTGCATCTTTCAAGAAGTGCCCTTTGTCATCATGTGTTCCTTAAAAGACAAGAACAAGATTTCCCTCAATTCCAGTTGTAGAAGAGTGTGTGTGCAGGGAAGCATCATGTACAGGGATGCATACATCCATCAGATTGCTGTCACTCCTGGAATCCCTGAGTCCCACTTGTAAGGTCTCCATGGCATTTGTGAGTTACAAAATGTATCAATTACAAGTGAATGAAAAAAAAAAGGAAAGAATCCTGTGCTCAAGCCATTATCCCCACCTCCACAGAAAATCCTCCTTCCCTGAGCCAAAGAGTCTCACCCCCAGAAAGTCATGCACATTATCTGAATTAAAATCTAAGGGAGAAATAAAAAGCATGCTGCATGCTGGGTTGATTTTCTCTAATGATCTGGACCGTGCCCCCTTTTGGAGAGTGGAAAGTTATTGCAACCATAAATATTTGTAATTCTTTTCCTTATGTCTTACATTTGTTAACTGCACCACAGGGCGGGATGCTGTGCTTGAGAAAATAAGAACACTGACTACTGGACACTAACGTGAGAAATCCAGCATGGGAGAGGTCCACCACCTGAGCAGGCTTCACCAGCAGCAGCTCTCTGGGTTCCTGCTAATGCTTTTTTAGTATTGATCTTGTGCATGTTGTCACTGTTGCCACTCATGTGCATCAGCTCTGTCTGCCCTGTCTGGAAGATGCTGTTTTTGGGAGTCATCTACCACCTTTGACTCTGCACTCTCTGCACAAGTTCAAATGAGATAAAATCCCAGCACAGAGTAGAAGTGGGCACAAAGTCTCACCCTCAGCCCCAATCAAGAAGCTCTTTGCCATTGGTAGCTTCTGGGTGAAGGCTAATCTGTTTTATTAATAGAATGGCACTGGGTGTATCAACCATACCTCAAGGCTGAATGACGGGAACAGTTGACCAGCACAAAATGGATTCTATGTTTTTAGGGGTTTCCTCGTTTTTTATTATTGTGGTTGTTGCTTATGCTGATGTCGCTGTTGGTATGCTTTTAAGTGTTTAGGGAGTAGGGACCTTGGAGGATTTGGAAGAGGGAAAAGATTATGATCATAATATATTATATGAAATTTTTTAAAAATAAATTTTAAATAGATACTTTCAGTCGGCAGTAACAAAAAGTGCAAGCCATGCCGATACAATAAGCAAAGAATGTTCTCTCATTTAATATGAAGTTTGGTGGTAGGACAGTTAAGAATGAGTTGAATTAACACTTCAGCAACATTAACCCATGTTCTATGTTGTTGATTTCTGTGCTTCCCAAATGATTACAGCAGTTTCCAACTCACACTGTCATCCAACACTGTTCAAAGATAATGCCCAGATGCAGATCTCTCCTGATGCCAATGGCTAAGATATTGTCTCTCAGAAAATGATGCATGGATCTGTGGCAGGTACCCAGATAAAAGTGTCAATCATAGCTCTTCAAATGCAGTGTGTGTCATGGCAGCGGAAAGGCTTGGCACTGCCAAATCCCCCACAACAATTTGAAAAGTACTATATACACATTACACCTGCAGGAAAGCTTCACTGCAAATTAAAATTAATTATATGGAGCTCAGTTCTTCAATCAGTGTCAGAATTAGCAATAGTCACTCTTCAATACAAACATGGCCACTGTAATATAAGCTCTTTTTTAAAAAATAAAGAAAAGAATTTAACTGCTGTAACCAGTCTTTTGGGTTAGACCCCTCAGCTCCCCAACAATGACACGGAAACAACATTAATTGTGAAGGCTTGACCTGTAGCTTAGCTTTGCTTCTAACTAGCTCTTATAACTTAAATTAACTTATTCTCTGCATTGTGGCTTTACTACCTCATCTCCATATTGCCCATTCTGTTCACGGTGAACTCCATGGCATTTCTGCCCTTCTTCTCTGAGTCCCTCTTTGTCTGGAAATTCTGCCTAGATATTGGCCATTCAGCTTTCCATTAAACCAGCCAGACTGAGAGATCTTCACAGTGTACAGAAAGATGATTCCACAGCAAACTGGTTATAATAGAACACTAGAAAAATCGATGGCACACCCTTCTACATCTATAATAATTAAAATAATTTTATTTAACATGTGGATATGTTATTTACTACATAATGTTGAATGGATAACATAATTATGCATGTATTATACAGTGTTTCCAGTGGGAAAGCAAAGGCAGCTATAAAATTATACAAAGTGGAAGAATGTGGCCCAGAGGTAGACAAAGGCTGGTGGTAGTAACCTCTGTAGGACTGTGGAAGGTTGATCAACTGGTTTCTCCTTTCTATAACTTATATTTTCACCACTTCCACAGGAAAACAAGTTTTTGTGAAATAATGGTGCTTAGCTTGACCACAGAGAATATCTGTTTGGAATGGGCCTACATGTATATTTATATTTCTATTCTTTCTAAATCAATATGAAGAGGCAGTCTGGACTTCATGTGGAAGTCTCTTCACCTCATGTATTTTAAAGAGATTTATTAAAACAAGTGAGGTAGAGGGGCTGTCTGCTCTGAGAACACATCATATCAATTAGAATTAAAACTGCAGTGAAGGGGGCCATAGAAATGTAGGCTTGAGGATTCTTCTGGGAATGCAAACAAATAAAAATGTTCATGATTAGAAAAACCACAGTTAATATGTAGGATAAAAAGGATTCACATGCATCATTACTAAGGAAGATTTGCTTTGCTTATAAAGAGCGTAGGAACTGAGAGCAGAGCCAAAATAAGGAACTTAATGAGATGGGTCAGGAGTATGGATTGGCATTGTCAGAGGGCCAGTGTGGTGTATCAGTGGAGAACAAAATGACCACATACAGGTTGCTTAGTTTGTTTTCTCACTGTGTGACCAAATAACTGACAGAAAGCAACCGAAAGGACAAAGGGTCTATTTTGTCTTGTGAGTGAAGAATGATTGTTTGTCTAGTAGAGACGAATCGGCAGCAAGAACTCATGATGGCTAATCACATGGGAGGGTAGAAATACTAAGGTCAAGGCCCCCAGTGACCCACTTCCCTAGTGAGTGTCCACAAAGAGTTTCCAATCAAAGCCACCAGCTGGGGACCATGTATTCAAACCTGAGATCCTACAGGGGATGTTTTGTACTCAAAACAATAGGTTACTCATGGGCATTCTCCAAATAACTCATGTACATCAAAGGGTCTCAGGAGCCAAAGATACATCTTTCCTATTTGCAGTTTTCTTTCTCACAACTGAGTATTAAAGACACAAAGCACCATCTCAGAGCAGCTTAGCTAATACTGACTGTACCAGACCTCATCCTCCAAATATATTCCAATAGTCCTCACCCTCCACATGCTGTATGTGAATTGCCACCTTCATTCCGAGTGTGCACATATGCATTGACATGTGGAGGTCAGTAAACAACCTGAAAGGGAGGGATTTCCCCCTCCAGTATATGGGTTCGGGGATCAAACTCAGCTAACCGGCCTTGCCTGTAGGTATCCCTTTCCATGGACTCTCCTCACCTGCTCAAGGCCACCATTTTTTCCCTCAGCTGTCCTCTTCATGAGGGAGGAGTTGACACAGTGCTAGCCATGGTCCTGAATGTCATGACATTCTGCTGATGATGTGAGACCCAAGAGGAAAAGCTCAAAGCTTACTAGAGCCTACAGCTTTTTTTTTTTTTTTTTTTTTTTTTTTTTCTGCTCCTGTGCTTTCAGACAAAGCTCTTGGTGACCTGTGCAATTTGGTGTGACATTTTCCCAAACTGCCCTCTATAACCATGCTTGCACTAGACATATCTTTTAAAAGTTAAAGGTCAATTTCCTAGATGTGAAATATTTTATACCTGACCTTTTATCCATCATTGCTAAGATTAATAAAAATCATTTCCCCTGAAGAATAACTTTTAAAAAATGTGATTAAATCAGATTACTCACAGCACATGGGAAAAAAAAAAAACTTAAGCTATCATGTATGTAGCTCTTGCAAACAGGTTGGTATTAAAGAAATTCTAGGAAGTGAACAGAAGAAGGACAAATTAACAACATGCAGAGGAACAAGAGAAGGGATAAAGGGCTAGAGAAGGGTTGAGGGGAGGGACAGAAGGAAAGAATATGAGCCAGGGTTAATTCTTATGGGGGAAACAGAGAATCGTTAGAGTTAAAGGCAAGCTTACTGTGTCCAATCAATATCTCATGCTCAGCTCACACTCTGGTAACAGAACCTCATATGGCTCTCCACATCATAGTCATTATTCTGCACTCACAGTCATTCCTGTTGCCCCAGCAACAAGCAGTTTTTGAAGCATCTTCATGCCTTTCTGGGACCCCGAGCTTTCTTGTGCCTAGATAGAATCAATGTCCTACTAGACTCAACCCGAAGATGTAAGACACCCGAGGCTTTCTAACCACATCTTTCTTATGCTTCACTTCAAACTTCAGAAATAGTAGTCGGGGGAAGAACTCTGATGCATTCCCTGGTATAGTCCTGAAAATGTAGGATTTGGAGTCAGACAACACATGTTCAAATCCTAGCTCTACTAATGTGTTCATGGGCAAACCACTTTGCCCCCATGACCTGAGTTTTCTCATTTCTGAGAGAAAGGCAGCTGGGAAGGCTGCCTTTTAGTGATTGGTGGAGACTAATTCAGAGGAGCCTCATGCACTCATTCCCTTTGCTTCTCATCCTTTGATCACTGAGGTCTGAAGAACTTGATGTAAGATAATTATTTCCAGCTACTCTTCACACATATTTAGCTTTTAGTCCACTATTTAATGAAACTGCATGTAGAAACCTAACAATTATATTTATTAAATGCTGAGCTGTCAGGAGAAAGACCTGGATCCTGAATCCCAGTCCAACTGTCTTTTAACTTCACACTTTGAAGCCACCCCAGATCCTTAAGGGAATCAAATGTCACCTTAGCAGTTGTTATGGGTATCTGTTATACCTAGCTTCAGGGGACCTTGACCTTGCTCTTGGTCAAAGCAACAAATTATCTTCATGATCCTGGACTAGAAAGTTGTAGCAATGCTCGCTCTAGTGGTTAGGATTCAGAGCTCTCACCGCCGCGGCCAGGGTTCGATTCCTGGTCATAAAAACAACATAAAAAACAAAAAAACAAACAAAAAAAAAACAATAACAACAAAAACGAGACCCCAAGATCCCAGCAGCCCATTATCAATGGGGTTGGCCACTCCCCTTTCAGGAGCCCGGGACCCTGGATAAGTGTCTTCAGACCTTATCAGCTGACACCTGAATCCCACCACAGAAAGTTCCCAGACTAACCACCCCAGACAAATATTCCTTGGCATCTGGAAAGTGAGTGAATATCTCCACCCCTGGATCCTCCCCCACAGCTCTGAGGAGAGCCCTGACAGCACTCAAGCCATCCCCTTCAGCCAAGTTCTGTTTACTCTCCAGACTCTTCCTCCAAACACATTGCAGGAGCTTCACTGTGCACAGATCTCCTCCTTCAGCACCCCTTCAGTGGATTATAGAATTGTGGGGAGTCTTTAAGAATCATAAATTCAATACTCCCTCATGCTTCTCACTCCTCTTTTTCTTCAGTTTTCCAGAAGCTAAAGCCCTAGGAGAGCTATACTACCTGTGGATGGAGTCTTTCTGGAAGCCTGGGAGATGGAGAATCCTTATAGTTAATACATTAACATAAACCAGTGGACTTAGGCCAGTCTAGAGTTAAACCTGTCTCTGTTGCTGAGTGACCTTAGGCAAATTACTTAACCTCTCCTGCCTCAGTTTCCTCGCATGCAAAACGCAAACAAGAGAAGTTTTAACTCCCTCTGGGTCACTGTAATCATGGAATGAGTCAGTGTGGACAAGTCTTAGAAAAATGCTTCCCATGTAGTATGTATTTAGTAAATTCTTCCGCCCAGTGTTTTTTGAGAGGAACTAATGTCAAATTTTCAAGCCCACTCACTGAGTCTATGATCCAGCCATAGATTCCCCGTTGATTTGATTCATGACTTTTGAGGGCCTCAGTTTCCCCATATGTATTGTCCAAGGGTCACAACTGTGACTGCACACTTCTATGTCTTCCTCTCTTGTACATCATGCACAGTATTGTACATCGTGGTACTGTGCTTGATTCTGGGATGCGATGCCTACCGTTGGTGAGAACTGGTTCACAATATCTGCTTCTAGGTCAGTGGTTCTCAACCTCCCCATTGCTGCAATACTTTAGTGCACTTCTTCATGTTATAGTGACCCCTAAAATAAAATTATTTCATTGTCACTCCATAACTGTAATTTTGCTACTATTATAAATCATAATGCAAATATCCATGTTTTCTTATGGTTTTAGGTAGCCCCTGTGAAAGGCTCATTCAGCCTCTAAAGGGGTTGTAACTCAAGTTGAGACTCACTACTCTAAGTATTCACAGAGCATTTCCCAGCCTAGCTCAATAAAAGGATTGAGAGTTGGTTTGTAAAATATTTTTTATGATTTTGGATGCTCACTGTAGGTCACATTTATGGGGCTGAGACCCACACTTTGTTTGATAAACTTCTTTAGCTTCCTATATTCATGGAGTAGCCTCGGAAACAAGTCGTAGGGAATCTGTGTCTGGATGCCACTAAAATATGAATGGATAGTGAGGAATTTCTGATGGATACTGAAGAATACTGCTTATACAATAATGCCTTCCATAAAACAGGGAGTGGATAATTTAAAGTTATTGAAGAGGCAAAGCCAAGCTAGTGCCAATCCTTACCTGCCCTGCTTGGCCATGTGTATCCCTGAGAAGTCACCATGGCATTTGAGCATGAGTAGAATACAAAGCTTGCACCCGTTTGAGGCTGGAAGTGCCTTTCTTGGATCCAGCAATGCTGGATTCTGCAGGGAGAAGAGAGAACAGAGAATTATGCTTTTGAGCAGTATATTTGGCTTCTTCTGGTAGGAAAAGGCACACAGGGGCTGTTCCTCTTTCTGAATTCTTCCCGTAAGAAGTTCTTAATGATGTCCATGGCTTACAGTTAAGCTAAGCTGGATCCTCTCGTGGCACACCCCTCTGTCTACCTGGTAGGCCAACATATCAACAGCACTTTCACACCCATGGGTCTCACATATCACACTCATACTTCCACATGACCCAGGAAGGACTGCTCCTAATGGCCACTCTTAATGAACTGAGGATGGGAAATACAAGTAGTTAACTGCTCTGGCATATTGCTCTTGTACATTGTAAAGAGTTGTTGCTCTTATTGGCTTAATAAAATGCTTATTGGCCAGTAGGAAGTATGGGCGGAGCTAACAGACTAGGAGAATTCTGGGAAGTGGAAGAGCAGGGTTGAGAGATGCCAGAAGACACAGAGGAAAGAAGATGAGAATGCTGTTATGAGAAAAGGTACCAAGCCACGTGACTAAACAAGATACCAATTATAAGTTAGTCTAAGAGTAAGAATTAGCAAATAATATGCCTGAGCCGTAGGCCGAACAGCTTGTAATTAATATAAGACTTCGTGTGTTTATTTGGGACTAAATGGCTGTGGAACTGGCTGGATGGGACACAGAAACTTCTGACTACAATTAACAGTCAATAATCTGGTATTTTGGAAGGAAGTTTTTGATGTGCACTTTGTTTCTCCAAGCCACTCCTTACAGGGTTCAGCTGCACTTTTTCCACAAAAGTAAGCAGCCAATTATGCATCACAGCATGGTTTTCTTTCTCTTCACTCTTTTTCCTTAAATCATCCCCAAGGTAAATCACCTGGCCCAACTCCTTGTTTCAGTCTCTGGTTATGGGGAGCAAGGTCAAGTTCACAGTAGAGGGCAATAGAGATTTGCAAGCTTGGAGTGTAGCTCTGTGGTAGAATGTTCATCTACTATCAAAAGCACCAGTTTATCCTCCCCGAAACAAATAAAAGTAAGTTCATTTAATTTAAAAATCATGGCGCTCTAAAAATTTAGGATCTATGGAAGGAACTGAGCTCCAGCTATGTGTCGGGCCTCTTGACTTCTGACTTAGCTTCTTAAAGTTGAGCATCTGCACATAGTTGTGCATACTGGGCGTTGAGCGAGACACCTCTGACCCTGTTCCTCAGTTTAACATCTGTCACTGATTCTGCTCACGAAGCAAGATCATCAAGTATTGATCTACATCTACCAAAAGAAAGGTCCTTTGCCTTGACACAAACATCACTGACTATTCTCTCAGTCATGGGGCTTCAGTACAACATCTACACCAGTGGGAACCTTTGAAATCATTTAAAATGGCTGTGATACTAAGTCATTTGGGCTCTGCCCTGGTTCCTAGTTAGTTTCATCCCATAGCTCTAAAATTATAGTTAAGGTAACTGATATCTCCATCATACCCATATGATATTTGTATCTGCCCTTGGTTAATTATGACTCCTCCTTCAGTCTCCTTCCAAAGAGAGACCTGTGTCCATAGACATTACTTCTCCACCAAGTCAGCAAGCATCCAAGACAAATCTCTCTGTGTTTCTTCCTTTTAAACCACTCCAGTGCTTGTTGGAATTCACAAAGTTATTGTTTTATTTGTCTTTTTTTTTTCTTCAGGAAAACATTCAGTGTTTTCTAATAATATGCTCTGGGTATGTAGGCATGAATCAGTTCTATCCCTGATCTAATGAAATAAACATAATAAAAGACAGCACAATGACAAAAGGAAGTATATGAGAGCATACGGGGTCTTGAAAGCAGGGACAGAAGCACTGACAGATTATCTCCTGAGATGTTTTAACCCCGAGTTGGAGGCTGAGTGGGGCTGTGGAAGGACCATTAGCACAAGGTGCAAGACTTGCCATGTATTCAGTGAGGTTTACATACACTAACGTTTTGCAGATAGGAGAGTGCCATGTTCAAAATCTGTATCCATATGAAAAGTCTGTCTTGCTTTGTGCTTAGAGGGGCAGTTGTCTGTCACGGTGGACAAAAAGTGCTGTAATCATGGACTTAATCCTCTTACCATAGATGCTGCAGAGTCAATGAAGGAGTTCAGATGCTGCAATCACCTCTGTTGACCGGCATGCCTTTCCCAGAGTAGAAGCTGGATTTTCCGATCTAAATAGCTCCCTGGGGAACTTAATTGCCTTTTATGGTGAGAAAAATCTATAGAGCAGTCACTTTGCCCTTCCTCCACAGACAAGCAGGAAGAAAAGCTAAGCTATGCACAGGTGAAAGACTTCCACTACCCTTTCATTCCAGACATTAGCAACACTTTATAATTTAGGGAGTTCAGTTGAGCATGAAGAGATTGAGTTTGAGGGTCTTACTAAGCTTCATTCAGAGTCAAATTCATGTAACACTTAGGGAAGTTATCAAAACTCTCTAGAAATTTAATCTCCATCTCAACAGAATTCATGATTCTTTCCTTTCTGGCTTGCTAAGATGTCTAAAGGAGCATGTACAGCCTGAAGCACCAGATTCTGAGTGGGACACAGATAAAGCTTGGGCGATGATGGGCCAGTCCTTTCCAACTGCCTCTCCTTTGGGGGTCTGTTTCTACCTGTCTCTGCCTTGTTTACTGGAAGCACACAGACCGTATGCCTAGCAGATCAGCATCCTCTTCCTCTGCATCTCCCTGTAGGCTAATCAATTTCCACCCTTAGAACTCTGGTTTCTACTCATGTGACTTTTCACAAGACACCCCTGTCTCTAGTTCTCCATATGTCAGTCTTTAAGATGGGTACATAAAACACGTTAGTCCTGAGACTTCTTCCAGATAGGACATATAGATTCTTTGTTTTCGTGGCTCCCATTGTCTAAAAAAAATAAAGTCCAAACATCTTTGCATACTGTCAAGTTCCCATGGGAGAGTTTCTGGGGACTCCGTGCTGTGGACTGACTACAGTCTCTCTCATCATTCTTCTTGTTCTTCTCTCTCCCTACCCGGTCCCCTACACTCACGTCGTGGAGGGAATGCTGCATAGCCACTTGGGACACCGTCTGTGTCACAGTATGTGTCAATCTCGCTCATCATCAGATCTGTCACAGCAATCAACTGTATGGGTCAGAGAGGACACACACCACAGTGTTTTTAATGAGTTATTTTGAAATTTCATTATGTTGGATATTGCACTGAAAATAAAGTGAGCCCTGCTTGCAATCACAGTTATAGTAGGTGAGTCTAAGCCAGGCTGTAGACAGTTGTTAGGGCTAACACACTGACCTAACAAATACTTGTAGCTCCACATTCAGCCTGCTATTGACATTGTCCTAAGCTGATTGGTAAAAAAAGCCTAGAAAACATTAAAAAAAATGCACATGGATTTTCTGTCTGGATGATGTGCCGCTTCAATCAAGGACATACAGAGGTTTGTGGAAAGCAACACAGCACAAGGTGGCAGAGCAGACTTGTGACTTTGTCTTAGTGCCCCATTTAACCTTCAGTGCAGCTGCTGGTTCTCATCTGGTTGTCATCTGCAAAACGTCAGCACTCATTCCCAGGATGATGGCCCATTCTTAAGGAATGTATTTTATATAAAAATGTCAAATACAGTGTCACTTGCCCATAATCCCAGTACTTAGAAGTCAAAGGGTGGAGCATCATGAGTTAGAGGCTAGCCTGGGCTATGTAGTGAGATCTTGTTTCAAAACTAGTAACAGCAATAAATAATACATGTACATTAGGAAAAACATAGCAATGTTACTGCAGAAGAAATGTAATCATGAAGTTATTGCTTGTCATTTATTACAGAGAGAAATTCTGAAACAGGCAGAGGCAGTCACCTGCTCAAACCACTAAGGGTTAACTCATTCCACAGGTGTCCCCTGAATAAATGGAGGCAGCTGTGAGGTAGTAAGAGGCAAGAGCAGGTGTGTGGCTTCATCGTCACTGTCACTTCCTAGCTGAAAGCTCTGATCTGTCTTCTTATACTTCAACTCTTTATGGCAACTGCCATGTTTGCTCAGTGAGCATGCAGACATGCCTATTCTGCACAAGGGCCCAGGCTAGCCCCTTGGTAGAGTTGCAGAGATGGAAGGAAACGGCTTCTTCCCTGGAGACCCTCAGAGCTACAGAGGGAGCCCCAGAAGAAGAATCACAATGTCATATGCTGAGTGTCAGAATGAGTGGGACACGGAGTGGCTCTCCTCAAAGGAATCAGAACAACTTCCCAGGTGGAAAGTGTAAAACTGGGGTTCCCTGACCCTCCAGCAGAATGACTCTTAGGAGACTTGAAAGATGGCAGAGCTATTTACTGAGAGGAAAAAGGAGTCAGGAGGTGGCAGGTCCAACAATCTGAAAGCCAACCCTGATTGTTAATCTTTCTGTCCCCAGAACCTCAGGAATATGCCATCATCATTACCATTTGTGGCTTCTTTTGGGCAGGTAGACTCAGAGCCTGAGTATCCAGGGCAGGAGCCTATGCCAGGACATGTTAGAATCACATCTGAGGTACCTTCCAAAAGGATAAGTAGCTCCTGGCCTTGGCCTGACAGCCCTTCTGTTGACAGTGGTCCTGGTGGGGCTGCAGAGCCCAGAGCTCTTCACTGGCTGGGTAGGAAAACACCATGGTCAGCTTCCCCTTGTCTTAATGATTATCTAAGCACGGGGCAGGAAACTTAGCTTGTTTCTGGCCACCCGTGAGCTCCCATTGACCTTACAAAATGAAACAAAGGAACACAGAAGCTTATAATTTAATTTTCATGGGCTGTTAGGATGATGGAAGATAAAAAAAACACAAGCTATTTTCTATTCTGTTACCACAGGCTCTGGGTAGGGGAGAAGGTGCTGAGGGGGTCTCTGAGAAGACAGAGTCGCATGCACCTGCACAGAGAACGTGAAGGACTTCAAAAGTGGTGACCAGTGGGGCTGGTCACCCACTTGCGCCCATTCTTGAGTCCTGATGCCCTGGACCCTCCATGTGATTGTGTTTTGGAAGCCTCATCTGGCCTGAACCTGCTAGTGTCTCAGAGATACTTAAAGACAGCAGGAGACCAATCCAGAGCCTCAAATGCCCCAATGCTCATCAATTTGGCATTATTTGTAATAAGAAGAGAGAAGAAAATAATTTCAGTTGGTGTTTCCAGATGACCACTGTTTATTCTCACACTAAAAATGTTAATTCAATCTCAAACATTTAGTTTGGGGATCAGAAACTTAAGAATCTCAGTGTTTCTTATAAGAGGGGATAGTGGTGGACTGACAGGAAACTTGAGCAGGACTGTGTCTGTGTGGTTGAGGAGGGGCAGGAATCTCCACATGGCTTCACTTCTTTGAACTCTGAAGCTGTCAGAAATCTTCTTTTCCTAGAACCAGGGTTCCAGATGTTAGCCCCAGGAAACGGTAGTGCAATCATTGGACAGTGCTGTGACTGGATTTTGGAGTTGGGGAGCTAAAAGTGCCAAATATTGTCCTTATGATGATTGCTAAATCTGTTGTTGATTGGCAGTTGATCTGAACTAAATACTGGTAAATCATGTTATTTATGGATGAATGGGTGATTGACCATCGTTCCCACTGAACATCTTGGTTGAACAACATTGGACACCAGGAAGCACTTGAGGCTTATTCACATAATCTAATGATCTCAAAGTGTTTATGGGAAGCTTAAGTCACCAAGCAGGTATGTGACAGAAGCAGGCTTTGAACTCAAGAGGAATGACCCAATCAGTCAGTATTGTTGAAGCCCAAAAAGGGAACAATGAGAGAAAAGTGTAAAGAATTGTGACGAGCCCTGAGAACCATCCAAGGTCCTTAGAACTCACTGTTTCTAGTTTTCCAGTTCAGCCAGGACCTGGCCTCTAGTGCCCGCCCCCTGAGATGTGGCATGGCAGAGGTCAGATCCTGTAGGGATGTCTGCCAGAACCTACCCTGCCCTAATGGAAATGTGGCTTGGAACGGACTGCCAAGCACACAGAACCCCAGCTTTCTCCCACCCCACAATCTCAGTCAGGGCAACACAGACTTGCCAAGGTTTTATTCTAAAGCATCCATTTTTGGTATATTAAAGGTGAAGCCCGGGGGGGGGGGTGCTGCTGGTTTTTGTTTTGTTTTGTTTTTCATGGACCCATTTGCTGCTGCTCACTATGTGAATTGTGCTGCAGAGAAATGACCACAAAAGGCTTTGATTGTCTGTACTCAGTGGGCAGCAAGCTCAGGGTCGCTGTGTGCCCCAGAGCCCTCTTGAGCCACACAGCACAGCAGGCATGAGCACAGGAAGAAAGAGGCTGCAGACCTCCTCACTTCCTTTCTTCTGGGAGAATGAAAGACCAAAGAAAAAATGTACAGTCACCTCCTCCCATGAGTAACACTGTTGCTGGCCCAGGAGGACCACTGTGCCAGCTAGGGTTCAGCATGCCATTCCTTGAACACAGATTTCAGAAACGTGACATTTGCAAGTATGAAATTGGAAATTCCAGTCTTTCCACAGCCCTAGAAGCCTATGGGTGACTATAAATTGTTGGGGGTTTTCATTTCCCAGGGCTACTGAGACAAACACCAGCTAGGTGACTTAAGTAAGAAAAATGCAGTCTTGCCATTCTGGAATCTGGAAGTCCAAGGTCAAGATTCAGCATGATGAGTGAGGGGAGGGCCTGGGAGTGTGCAGACTTTCCTTGGATTATAGATGCCTTTTCTCCTGGATCTTCACATAATCTTCTCTTTGAACATGGATTTGAGGTTTTGTTGATTGGTTGCTTGTTTGCTTGGTTGTTTGGTTGGTTTTTGTAGAACTGAGATTCATATATCCCAGGTTGCCTCAAAATTGATATGTGGTGGTAGATGACTTTAAATTTCCTGTCCTCTTGCCTCCACTTCCCATATGTTAGTAATTACAAATATGTGCCACCATGCTCAGTTAAACAAGTCTCTCTTTGTGTTCCAACTTACCATTTTCTTGAAGATGCCACTTACACCAGATTAGGGGTAGCTATGATGCTCTTATCTCTATTGGATAATCTTCAACTTCTCTGTGTTCAAGCAAGGTCACACGGTCACAGTTACAGGTTTGAAGGGATGAAGGTTTCAGACAGGGTGACAGAGCTCAACCCGAGGACAAGTAAGATCCAATACCTTGATAACTACAATTCCATAAGAAAAGGGAATGTTGCTGGGCATCACAGCTCATGGAAGCACACCTAAGTTTAGTTGGGGACTGGCCTCCTCAAGATGGAGAGCATAGTAGTAGCTGTTAATCTGATTTCCTGAGCTTCGGGTTGGACCCATGATTAAGGTGTCATGGAGCCTAAAACTCCTCTAGTTGACATTGATTGGCATTGCCATTTTCAGGGTATCTGACAATAGTGACTGAGCCTAGAACTAGCTGAGGGTTTTCTTTATAAAAGCAGGCTTAATTTCTGACCTTTGTCTCAACATATTGTTCTCTGGTGGCACTGTAGGTGTAATGAGAATTGTTGAAGGGTTGGGGTGGGCCCTTATAAGAGGTCTTTAGGCCATAGAAGTGTGTACTTGAGGAGTGTTGTGGGACTCCGGAAGGTGGTCCTTTATTTATGTTTAGTTTTTGTCTTCCTGCCTGTTTGATGAGCAGTCTGCTGTACCACGCATCCACAACTATTGCCACCTGGCATCTCTTAGCAGAGGCCCAAAGCAATGAGCTCTTATGGTCTCAGACTAGAGCCTTCAGAAATGTGAGCTACTATTCCCTTTCCCTTATAAGTGAATTATTACATTTAAATTCTCTCTTCTGGATTATTTTGTTATAGCAACATTAAGCTAACTAATACAGGTGGACGCTAGCATGATGTACACGCTGTAGATATAGGAGATCTTTTGTCTAACCCGGACATGGGCAGCCTGACTTCTAGAGCTCTTGACTCTAGATTCTTGAAAATGTAGGTATCTGAGCTTTTCCTCCAGAGCTTTAAATTCAGCAAAGCTGAGGTAGAGCCCCAGGGTCTGAGTCTCAAGGGAACTTATTGCTGATAAATTCAGCCAGTGTTGAAAGCCATCAACTTCAAGCTCCAGAATTGGGATCACTCTAGCTTACCTCATACTTCTCTGTGCACTCCCCTATTTGAAAAATGAAGCAAGAGGGCTCCATGCGTGTCTACTCAGTAAGTAGTACTTTCTCAGAATTGCCAGGTACTTACTCTTAGGAATTTCATTTGTAGGGACCCCAGTTGAATAAGGCTGACTGATGTTGGTGCTTTGGTCTGAGCACTGGTCTCCAGGGTGCTTTTGCTGTATGTCACCAGGAGCACGCATCATGGGGAACAGGAAGGGACATGTGAGCCATTCTTCCTTGGGTCCACAAAGGATTCACCATATAGTTGCAGCCCCCTCCCTGACCCACTGTAGGACAGATAGTTCCCTCCTTAACCTAGAGTGCACTGAGCTCATCTACTGCCCCAGATAAGCGTGGGGTGGGATGTGTGTATGTGCTGTTCTCTAACGAAGTAGGGTGTAGATGAAGGCTCAGGCCAGCAGACAGAAGCCCAAATATGCTGCTCTTTTAGGAGAAAATGAGAATGTGTTCGTTGTATGTTACAGTGTCTCATCTCAGCAGAGCAACAAACCCCCAACATATATATATCAGCAGGTGTGACCAACAGCCATACCATCTGCTCCTCTGCTTTTGAGGTGCAAAGTCCAGGTTTCAGCATGCACTTTGGACCTCATTTTTATCATGAGGTTGGGGCTGATAAATCACAGATGATTCTCTCATTTGAACTGCTGATGCTTTTCTGAAGTCACAAGAAGCACAAGTATGTATATATGAAAATACACATAAACACACCCATACATACAAATACATACACATACAAAAGCACACATGCATATACACATAACACATACATACACTACAAATACACACATACTATACATACACAAACATACACACAAGCACACATATACACACATAACACGCATAAACACATTAAAACACATATATCACATTTACACATGTGTTCACATCATACATGAAGATATATGCATACATACACTCATACACAACACATATACAATTTCACACTTACACACAATCACACACACACACACACACACACACACACACACACACACACACACACACACACACACACACTCAATCTCTTTCTCCAAGGAAAGAATAGTAAGAAGGCCAAAAGAGCCCATTGGAATTATAGTGAGATTTGTGAAGATTAATTACAGGGCTTTAATTTGCTAATCAGTTGTTCTTAGAAATTTAAATTGAGAAGGGACTGGCCATCTCAGTAATTTTTAAATCTGATTTCACCTGAGGAGCTTGAAGTCAACTTCCAGCTCATAAACTAGACATACTGAATGAGACCCCTGAGGCTGGAACCATGGCATCTTAAGCATCCTTTCAGGCACTGGACTTTCTCCAAGCCCATGAGATCTTAAAACAGAGGCTGAAAAGTTATGGTCCTTAGCTGAATGCCATCTGCTCTGTGGCTCCCCAGAATGCACATGGAGCTGCATGCTCCCCCCTCAGATATTCAGACACTGTAGAAACAACACACATCACAAAGTTAACACATTCTGGTCTAGCAGTAAAGCTGCAACCACTCACATATCCATTTGTCCTGAATTCCCCATGCCTGCAGTTTCGAGTTGGCCCAAGCATCAATGCTGCATTGTGCAGAAGGCACCTGTGTTTAGAGGTTCAGGCATTACTTCACCACGTACTACGTTAGGATTTGGGCAAAACACAACCATCCCTCTGAATCCCAGGTCTCTATACTAGTGATTGGAGCTTCATAGACTGCAGAATTTCTGTGAGAATTCAAAGATCTCCTTGTGAAATGAGAGCCCAGAACCACAAGGTACAGTCTGGGGTTCATTCTGCTCCTCCTGAAGAATGGTATATCCTTTGTTCCTGTTTAACCTGGTACTTGTTTAGCAGATGTCCTCCTGAAACATGTCTTTTGTCTTGGTCTAAGCTAGCTTGTGAAGGGTGGCTTTCTTTCAGTTTTAACATGTATCTTACATGTATTGCCTTCCCTTGGATATAAAACATGGTGGAAATGTATGCTGGCCAGGCTTGCAAAGGAGAGAGAGAGCCGAGAACCTTTTTAAAGAGAATTGGGGGGAAAAAACCCAAAAACCTCTCAGTAGAGAATGAATCCATGTTTGGCATGTTTAGTTAAAAGCATGTGGATTTTTCATAAATGCAGAGGTTGCTGTAGACCATGTTTTTAACAGCTCTGTGGAGAAAATAACATTACAGACATTTTTATTTCCCATTGTTGTTTAAACAACTTTATTTTTTAAAAAATAAAGTAAGTTTAGATTTAGAGGATTTTTTTTTCAAATGATAGAACATAGAATTCTCATAACCCCTATTCTATTTACCCTGTTATGTCCACCTAAATATTGCTAGGAAATATTTGATATAATCAGTGAACCGGTATTTATATATTATTATTAACTAATGTTAACGTTCACTCATATTTCCTTAATTGCCCATTAATGTCTTTCTCTTGCTTCTGAACCTTGTCCAGGACCTTATTATATTCCAGTCCCACATCTCCTCAGGCTCCCCTTGGCTGTGACGGTTTGTTAGAGTCTCCTTGATTTTGATGACTGGGAATTTTGAAATAACAGTGAGGTGTTTGAGGAACTGGAGCAAGATTCTCAATTGCCATTTGCCTCAGAGCTTTTTATGATTAAGACTGGATTATGGGATGGGGGGGACCCTTAAATATGATGCTATCTTCCCCTCATCCTCTCAGGAAATCTGTCCAGTAGATTACTGTGGATGTTGACCTTGATATACTGCAGGACTCTATCAGGTTTCTCACTGACTTTTCCATGTTGTATTTTATGTCTCTTTTTGTTCTCTTTGGAGAAACATCGAGGGTCTCAACCATCTATTGTCCTCTTTTTCTGTCGTGTTTTGCCATGATTTCAGCACCATGGGTCACTTTTCCTCCAGAAGTCCATGGGGAATATGTATACCTTCTCTATCCTTGTTTCCAGCTGGGCACCTTGACCAGGCTGCCTGCCTCACAGAGGGTGCATCATGCAAAATAACTTTTTATAGTGTCGCATGAGCAGGCCCATAAATCAGCCTGGAAATCTCTGCCCTGCCTGTAAGGGGATAGTCAGGCATTTTCTCTTCAAGCTGAAGGAAAACAGGGTGTAAATCTCACTGAAGGAGATTCTCATCCAGCCTCCTGAAAACAACCTAGCAGTTTGGAGGACAGTGTCTCCTTCTACACCAGCTGCCGGTCCCCAGCACAGAACCAGTGCATCCTGTTCGATTGTACTGGAATAAAGGAGTCTATTGTCGTAACTTCTTTCTGCCCGCCTTCATTACATTTTTCACAAAGAAGCAAGTGAGTGATACACAGAACTTAAATATTTTTACTACAGTGAGTTTCCTGGCCACCTGCAGCAGATACACAATCCTAAAACTCACATATATATTTCGCAAAAGAAGTAGTTCTCCAGAGTGAGTCTAAGAACAGGTGGTTAATGATGCCACTTCAAAGGGAGCCTGCTGGAGAAGGCAGGTTCAGAAAGGGTGGTGTGTGGGCTGGCACCCTGGGCTAGACAGCCTACAGATGCTACTTCCTGAAAGACCAGCAAGAGGCTTCACTCATACCTTGTCATCATTTTGTCTTCCTGGCCCAGGTAACATTCCTCTGTGAAATGGTAACATTCTTAGCAAAGTACCAGGAAGCTGCTGTCTTCTAAGGTAGACATTTTCAATCCCAAATTGATTAACACTGTGGACTGGATGGTTATCTGTTACTGGAAGCCATGGGCAGGACAGTACCCCTGTCCCTTACCCACTGCACAATAGTAGCATAGCCTTCCCAACTTGTGATGCTCCAAAATGTCTTCACACTTTGTCAGATTTTCCTTGGGGAACAAAAGTCACTTCAGCTGAGAACTTCTGTTCTATATGGATGAGTACCATTCTAGATCCTGTACAACAAAGCATATCTGCACATCTATCATTTGCTTTTCGTTTTGCCTGAGGACTGGAAGACAGAAACTCTTCCTCCATGTGTGGAGCAAAGGAGTTATTAGTTCTTTACTCCCAAAGGTACAGGAAAGTACACGAGATTGCTGTCCTCACTTGGTTCTTTCTGCAGTCTATTGTTGTGTAGCAAGTACCCTTGCTTGAGTGAGGCAGGGCAGATTCAGTGAGTGTTAAAAGGCACACTGAGGGCATGATTGTTTAATTGTCAGGGTCACACTGGTTATCTGGTTGTTTTGTTTGCTTGTTTGGTTGGTTTGTCAGTTGGTTGGTTGCATTTTTGTTGTCTGTCAGCTTGACACAACCTTAGAGTCATACAGAAAGGGGGAATCTCAACTGAGAAAATGCTCTATCATATTGGCCTACAGGCAAGTCTGTGTGGTAATTCATGAGTGATGCAGAAGGGCCCAGTCTAGTGTGGATGGCACCACCTCTGGGCAGGCGACTCTAAGTTGTATAAGAACTCAAATCTGGCAAGCTATGGTGATCAAATCAATAAGTAGCCTTCCTTGGTGGTGGTCTCTGTATTAGTTCCTGTTTCCAGGTTCCTGACTTCAGGTTCCTGCCCTCAGGTTCCTGCACTGTTGAGTTCCTGCCCTGACTTTCCTTCCTGACTGACTGTAAGCTGAAATAAAAACTATCTTCCCCTAGTGGCTTTTAGACATGGTGTTTATCACAATGACAGAATGCAAACTAGGACAGGGTTTCTTACCAGCAGAAGGCAAAGGTTAAAGATACTGGTCCTGCAACCTGGAGTCACCAAAGTTGTTATATGCCCAGTAGTTGGTGATAGCTGTCGTTTGGAGCTATGATGGAACTGTGGTCAAATATGTACTTGTGAGCTCTCTAAGTGGTCTGGGATTCCATGCAAAGATTATTTAGCTGTCTCTGAGCTCCAAAAGTATCACACGAGAACCACATGGAAACTCTATCTT
Source organism: Phyllotis vaccarum (assembly GCA_033318265.1). Classification (NCBI taxonomy): domain Eukaryota; kingdom Metazoa; phylum Chordata; class Mammalia; order Rodentia; family Cricetidae; genus Phyllotis; species Phyllotis vaccarum. Next base: position 112,464,099 of record JARWLC010000004.1, read on the forward strand.
CTGATATGATGAGGCCTTATAATCCGTGTGGTATTGCTTTGACTATGGTCACTATCCCTTGAGATTACAGAAAGGTAAAAGTCACTTTTTTTTCAAAGAGTACGCAGGGCAGGGTTCAATGCTGTGACATCTATCAGTTCTATTTATGATATTATCTTTCTGCAATGTGTGTGCCCATCCATATACCATCATTCTCCTGCCCCTCTCCCTCAGCTCCTTTGATCCTGGCTGTCTTTTCTCAGACTGTTTGGCTTCATTCTCCACAGAGGCTTCTCCATAGAGCCTTGAGAGACTGAGATGCAAATTACCCCAAGCCCTGCCAGAAGATGATGCTGCTGCTGTTTTGCTTGGCACATTCCCTCCAAGTATCCCCAGTGGCACCAAGAACCTTTGAGTTTGCAAATCTAGAGACCCAAAGGATAGCTTAATCTGTTCCACCCTAAGAAAATTCCTCTCAAGGCGAAGCCACAACATTGGCTATTCTGAGGTTGGCTCAGCAGTGGATTATGGTGACAATACGCCTAAAATACAATTGCATTTATAGTCTTATTTATAAAAGATAATTTTAAAGAGTCCTCTTTTATCTTTCAAGATCTGCCAATGTATTACACTCACTGGGTGCTAAATAAGCGTTTACTGGGAACATATTTTTGATCCCAGTAACTGGTTCCTTTATTATGCACAATATTAGCTACTGGAGGCTTATTTGATTTTTCTTGAATCTGAGGAGTTTAGACTAAATGTAATTCAAATATGAATCCTGACTCGCATTCATATTCATCCAAGTATTTATTAAACCGGGTACAATGGTATGACTATTCCATGAACTTGTACGATAGCCCTAGTTGAAATTTAGATGGTGATGCCTACTCAATCCAGAGATACAGAGAGTGTCTGTTGCATGCACAGACTATTCCCTTGGATTCCAGATCGGTCAGTCTGCTAAACAGTTGCTATGTGTTCAAACCTATGTCAGGCATTCTGCATGAGAGGCTGAGAGGTTATCAAAGGGAAGTCTGGACCTCATGACTAGGAGCTTCATCTACCTTTGCTTCTTTGCTGTAGCTGTTTCAGTGAAGTAAGGCAGTTTAGTCCTTCTCCAGCTTACTTCTTCCCATTCTTTGCCTGGATTTCTACTACAGCTAAATAATAAAACCAGCCCAGAGGTCATTGATCTATTCCAATAAGAACACGGATCTCTTAGCTTTTGAAGTTTGGAGGCTTGGGTTGAGCTCAACTGAGGTTGGGTCTGTATCTAACCAGCACACACCTCTTTGGTACTACAAGCAAAGCTTTCCAAGACATGATGTCCTCACAGTGACATAGAAGGTGAAGACTAAATACACAATTTCATACTAAACCTCTGCTGACATCATGTCTACTCCCATAGCAATGGCCCAGACAAGTTATCTTCCCAGTTCAAAGTCAAGTTGCATTCCAAGAGATTTCTGGAGGAGCTGAGAGTATATCAATATTTCTTTAATGGTAATCTCAGCTACCACACCCAGGAATTTTTTTTACAATGTCTCTGAATCTTTGGTATGATGTTCCCTGTATTGGAATAGCATCTGTTTGGGTGTCAAACAATCCTCTTCTCTGACTCGTTTCTCTTTTGTGATTCCAGCAAGTGATTACCTCCTCTGGGAGACCTTCCTTTCAAACATACTTAGCAGTGAAGGGATCCTTCCTTGCCTTTCCTCTAAGGGTGAACACACAGAGCCCCTGGCACTTAACAAAGCCAATCATCTCTTTTAGGCTGCCCAATCATTCCATGAATATTTAGCTATATTTTAAATGCAGCATACAGCACAGAGCTCAGAGAAATAAAAAAGTAGACACAAGATATATTTGTGTCTTTGTGGTCCTAGGTGAGGGGCTGGGCTTCTCCACACTGGCATCTCTAGGGAACTTTGCCATTTCCAAGTAGGCAGGCTATTTGGAATGAACCATATGAGCCATCTGAGTGTATCTGACTGTGCCCAACAAATGCCATCTGCTTTGGGGGCCCGTCAAGACTGAGAAATCAGTGCAGACCATGTGGCAGGCTCTGTTCTAAATGGTATCCACTCTTCATATGGCTTTGCCTTTCGCTTTTCCTGTTTGTCTTATATAAGGGGACGATCTCCCCACAAATAATTTGGGGATCCATGGAAAGGAAGCAACTTCAGCTGGTGGATACAGGCTCTATTATAGGCTCTTTCCTGAGAGGCCCTGTGTAGATTCGTGGTTACAGGCCACTGAGCACCAGGCTGTGCATCTGCTCAAAGCATGTGTGGCTGCTACTCCACCCTCTTCAGAGTTTCCAGAGATGGAAGTGAGATTGGGAGGGGCAGATTTGCTGACTGCTTTCAACTTTCTCCAGGCTTCAAGTTCTTCAGAGTGGGCTTGGAAGTGGAATGTATATGTTTGCAGGGTGGTACCGTAAAGTCTCAGCTCTTTCTCATTTAGAGAAGCCAAGAGTTTTCAATGTGAACTGTCATTCTGAAGGTAACTCAATTATCTATGTTTGCTGGATCACTATGGTGCTCTTAAATACAATAGCCCATCATTTCAGTCTACTGAAACCACACGTGGCTTCCTAGGCCAGCCTTCATCTAAAGAAGGGAAGGAGATTCAGAAGTCTCTTCCAAGTCAATCCACCGAATATGTGAGATGGCAGATGTGGCTGAGCCCCAAACCCTGCTATCTCTTCTTCTGCCATCTCTAACCCCTCAAGCATGCAGCTATTTAAATGATTCTCAGCAGTTCATAGGCCTCTATTCCACGCCAGGTGAAATGACTGTAAAATTATAAAGATTGACTATCATGCCATTTACTCAAATTTAGAATTTCAAATTAGCCAAATTTGTGCAGTCGTCCTGCATAAAATGGCCCACACTGATTATCTGGGCATCATTTCATTGAAGGGAAGCTACAGAGAGCTACAGTAAGAACATAAGGTTTCTGAGATGATACAGTGAGTAGAGGTACTTGGTGCCAAACCTGGGGACCTGACTTATATCCTTGTATTTCACATTAAAGGATAGAACCAACTTCTGTAAGTTGTCCTCTGGCCTCTACATATCTTCACTGACATGCAACTCTCCAAATACACATAATTAGTAAGTAAAACGTAATATAAAGAAAAAGAATTTATGACATTCATATATGAGTTTATGACATGTAGCTCAGTGTGATTAGATTCAGCATACATTGGGTACCTCATGTTTTCAATGCCTCAGTGACCTGTAGTCCAATCTCTGATTCCACCATGTATTTACCCTCCTATTCTATTCTCTGGTGGCCGAGGGTCCTGGTTTTTCTCATTTAGATCTTTGGGGCTGTGTGTTTTACTGGCATAAATGGCAGGAACATAAGAGTTGTGGGATCGAATTGAAATAGCCAAGTAAGCAAATTTCTAAGACTCTAATATGCAAGAACTCCGAGCAGTGACATCATCAGTCCTTATTTATCCCAAATTAGACCCCAAAGCTTCCTTTGAGTATCATTCACTTCCAGCTTCTTAGCCAGGCTTTATCTCTGAGTACTGCATGATATTTGCCTTTAAAGAACAGAATAATAATGACTTTGAAGTTGGCTGTGAGGATTAGGAGTATGGATCTGGAGTGGAATGTGCATAGCATTGGGTAGGTGTTCCAGGCTCTAGAAGAGTGGTTGATATTGGGACTCTGTACATAAACGGACACACCTAATCTCAAGGTGTGAACTTCCCCAAATGACACCTCAGCCCACCCTGTTTTCTATTTTTTTTTCCCAATAAGCAGATAGTGACTACTAGAAGAATATCTTTCTAACTTTTTTTTCCCACAACTTTTCTGTCCCAGGAGGGGTTTCACAGGCAACTGATTTTTGTTTTCTTTTTTGTTTGTTTGTTTGCTTTGTTTTGTTCAGAGTAGACGTTTGGATTCTCTTTTTCTCCTGAGAGTCACACACATTTCTAAAAGAATTGTAGTGATTGAAACACTGAGTAATATCCCTACTGACTCACCAACAAGAGCAAAATGTACTTAGCTCTTAAACTTTTAATTCTTAAACAAGAGAGATTAAGTCATTCCTAGTAACATGGACACTAAGCGAGTTGGAATCCCTGATTAGGTTTTTACAGGGATATTGAAACTTAAGGCCACTGTGGTTTTCTGTCATGGCCATTTAGAAAGTGACATTTCAAAGCGCACCATCCTGGGGTGCTCCAGTCATTTTCCTGGAATCCTGGGCCAGAGAATCAGTGATGGTAAGCCACCTGCTATGGACGTATTAACTCCCTATAATTCTGCCGATTTTTTAGAGGCAAACATTTGATCCACCATCAAAGTGCAGCCTATATTGTTTCTGTGTTCAGCACGACTGCAGTTGTGTGTAGTAAAGGCCTCAGTCTATCATGTCCCTTGCAGAGGCAACAGGGTGCGCAATCAGAGCCAAATGCTCCCTTGATCTCCAGGTAATGCATTCTTTCATGGCACCCTGAAGAGTTGTTGCTAATGGGCAGTCTTTCCCAGCCTATATTTCATGTGAACTTTCATCAAATACAAGTAGATGTACTCCACATTTAAAAGTATAGTCTCTTGAGTTTCCTTTCAGTCCGAAAAACCAGAGACGAACCTCTAAAATGTGTAGGCATGGAGTCTCATCTGTATCCTTAACCAACAAAGAGAAGTGTATTTTGACCCAAGTCACATTTAAGCAATTAGTTCTAGCAGCCTAGAAAGCTAAGAAATTCTGAAACCTACCATCACCTTTGGGGGAAAGACAAACTGGTGGATATCATTGCCTGTCACTTTGAACCAAAAATTATGTTTCCAATGCTATGCCTCCTATGCTTGTGAAACTGGCCAACTCTGGCCAACTTATAGACTTCTAGCTCTTGGAAATATCCTTCTTCCAGTCCCCAAAAGGCTGTGTTTTGAAAAGGAGGTGCAACTCTACTGTTTTGACTTGTAACACTTTCTTAAACAAAAATCAGGCAGTTTGGTCTAGTCCTGGAAGAGAGAGTAGATGAACTCAATGCCATGGTTTCGTTTCTGTATGCACTGGGGTTACAACCTACAGTTCTAAATGTCCTAAAGGGGCTTTCTCTTGCTCTAATTCAAGATCAGCCAGCAAAGATTTCCCTCAGTTGTCTTGCATTCTTTGACCTTTATTTGTGCTCAGGGTAGGGATAGTGCCCTCCCCTGCATCAGCACCGATCTGCCCTCCAGAATGGATCTGGTGTTAGTGACAGGCATCTCTGCATGAGTTTAGTTCATCTTTCTCTTCTTTGATAGAGGGATTGGCTTAAATTTTTCTTAGAACTGAATGATTTTCCTCTTCTCTCAGGAAGACAGGATGCACTAATAGATAGGGACCTGACTTCATGCAGGGAAATCTTTCTATTATATTCTAACTTATGCCACACCTATTATCTGTTCAAAGTGGGGCCAGCCTTGCTGTTTTTCTGATCTGTGCTGGGAGCGTTCCTTCCACAAACACTCCACTCACATGTACCCTTCAGCTTTTCTCCACAAAGCCCAACCGTGAATGCCTAGATCTGAAATCTGTGACTTTTCCTGGAAGTGGTTGCTCAGACATGTGAATGTGCAGGTGTGTGCATCAAATTGCAAGGAGACAGTACCTAGAGCAGGTGCCACAAGTATCAGCCCACCCTTTGTTGTCTCTTCACCTTAGGGCCTGCACACATTTCCTTCCCTAACAAGGATCCAAAAAACTGCATAGAGTGGGGCGCCTGTGTTTCTCCCAGTTTGTCTTCACAGTTGACTTCTAAGCAGAAGACAAGCATTCTCTGACATCATGGCATTTCTCGCCAAGACCTTATCTGGCTTTCCCTGTGTGTCATCGCATTTCTTTCTGACAGAGACTAAAGGGATCACTCCGATGACAGTTTCTCAAACTTTGTCTGAAGTCCAGAAAGCAGAGCCTGGAGTCAGACAGAGTCTTAAGAGCTAATGACCTCTTTTTAATATACAAGACACCCTGCAGTCCTCAAGAAAAATAAGCTATCTGTGACAGCAAATGGGAGTCTGCTTCTTTCCCTGGTGACAGGTGAGGGTGGAGGTTGGCAGGAAGAAAGATAATAACTTTGAAAGGCTGAGGGAGCCCATTCCGGAAAGCTAAGCCTCTAATGATGCCAAGAGCACTGCCTGCCAGAAACCCACACTAACCTCTGAAGATAACAACAGCTACACAATTGTCACTGAGGCAACACCAACCTAAGAACACAGACACTCCCTCAGTCCTCACCAGACATCTTAGACCTGGAATTTGACTTCCTGCACTCACAGATTGAGTCCAAATGCTGGGGAGGTGCTCTCCGAATGCTCAGGACCAGAGGCCGGGAAGCAGGACAGGATGGAAGTCTATCATCAAGGGGGCTACAAGAGACGGGAACAAAGGGTCCAAGCAGAGAAGCATAATTAAACAAGGCGAGGAGTGTGTCAAAATCAAATTCTCAAAATTTCCCTTTCTGTGTTTGTATGTATGTGTGTGTGTGTGTGTGTGTGTGTGTGTGTGTGTGTGTGTGTGTGTCTGTCTGTCTGTCTGTCTGTCTGTCTGTCTCTCACTCATTCTCCCTCTCTCATGTCTGTGCATGTTTGCATACCTGTGTGTGTGCATGCATGTGTGTCTGAGAAAGAGAATGTATATGTGAGAGAAGATACGAGATAGAACTTACATATAACACAATCGGATTTAACTTTTTTTTATAAGATAAGCACTGGGATGGCAAAGCCATTCAGAAGAGAACATGAGCATGGTGATTTTATACAGTTTGAAATAAAAGGGTTGCTGAGAAGAGATTGCTAAGGTTGATACAAAGCTGGGTGCTTTTCCAAGGTGATAAAACTGTAACTTTAAGATTCTTTTCTAACAACATCTCTTTGTCAGACTACAAGCTTGCCATTAACTTTAACAGAGTAGAAAATACCTGGCTCTAATCAATAGTAAATAATAAATCAGACTCAGGTCCCCAGGGGTAAGTGAACGATTTGTTAAAGCCCATAGTGAATCCTCTTAACACTCTAGGTGTAGAGTCTTTATCATAACTATTCGGTTTAGCCATTCTAGCAAAAGCACAACACAGGACATCATTAAACTGAGTGTGCGCATTCAAATGACACTTCATTTACAAGAGTCAAGTGACTGTCTAGATTTGCCCACAGAGTCCTGATGTATCATGACTTTTGGGGGTCATCAATTTATCCTTTGATGTATTTTCATAAAGCACATAAAAAAGGCAAACAAGAAATGAGAGGTGCTGGGCGTGAACTTAGGCATTGTTTTCTAGACGCTCGAAGTAAGAACAAAATTCTGAATTGCCAGTCTTAGCGATTAGCCACTGGAGATGGGGAGAGTAGAGCCGGAAGAGAGAATCGCCATCTTTCCTAAGTGCATCAGTGTGGTTTGCCTGGGCAAGTGGGGCTAACTGGATTCTAACTTGCTGAGTGAGCTGAGAGGGGTGGGGTCATCTTACTGCACCTCAGTTCTCCTGCTCTGGGAATAAGGAGAGTATCTTAGCCCACAGGAGGGATGCTGTGTTGGAGGAGATGATCCATTCCCCGGTTCTATCAAATGGAGCCTCCAACTACAAAATAACCCTTACTGTTCTTAATCAATCAAAGCCAAACTGAGCTCCTAGGATTCCAAATGAACCCACATCATTGGTCAGAAAAGGCTCTTGATGAGAGCAAGAGGCATGCTGTGTAGTCTTGGTCACTTCTTCTCCAGCTGAGGTCTGTGGTCTTTGAGGCTTTGCTCCAAAGCATCTCAGTCTTTTCTGCCTTATTCAGGTGGGTTTCGTTTCCTGGAGTTCCTATTAAGAATCTCCTCCTCGCCCTTACTTTTGTAGCAATTAATAAACAAGAGAGTTCTGGGGACAATCGCCTTGTAAACTAGGACACAGTAGTGTACTTAGAGGAAGCCACTGGAGTGAGCAGCCACATCTGCATCTCAACAATGGATGTGCTAATTAACAAGGAATCCTAGCCATTCGTTAAAGTGCTAAGATTCTCTAGGAAACATTGCAGCTCTATTCATTGGTGCCCAGGTCAGCATTGTTCTATGTTCACTCAGAGCAACTGTTGAGATGCTATCTGATATTGGACTTTTCTCTTAATTGGGACGAGTTATCTCCTTCAGAGCAAAGAAATCCATCTTTATACCTAACTCCTAACATCATCAGCCAGACTCCAGAGTTCCAAGAAACAGTGTCTGCCTTTCTCTGTTTATACCAGATGCAGGTAGAGATCACTATGACCCGGAAATAGCCCAACCTTTCCCGCAGCTCTAAAGCTTACTTGGATAGCACAGTAAGATAGTAATACACAATGCAAATATTTACTCTAGGCCAATTACACATCTCTATTTTGTTTCCAGACGTAATACCTAGAGAATAATGATGTAAACCCTATTGGCTGTTCACTGTCTCAACCCAGATTCAGTCAAGAACAATTGCTGTGTGATCCTGAACAATAAGCATATCACCATGCTGAGGGCGTAACAGCCCCTGGAAATGCTGAACAAAGATAACTTTGTTTAGATCTGAAAACTAAACCAAGCAGAAAACACATAGCCTGGGAAGCTAGCTTCCCAGTCATGTATCAAATACTATGCACTCAAGAACACTGTAACATCTGAAGCAGGACCAGAACACAGATGACTTTGCTCTTCCAAAGAGGGAAGGGATGGTGGAAGTACTGATGCAAAAACCACGATTGTTGCATCGAATGGGATAAGGAAGAGTTTATTCTGGAGCTAAATGTGAGTGACTACGGCCCAGATTTAGGTTACCCCAAATTCTGTGTTTCAATGTGGTAACAGTTTAATCAGGGTTTTTTGTCTGTTTTTTGTAACAGAACAAAGAATGTCATATATTAATGTTGCGCGCAACCTCGCTAGCAAGGACGACGCGACACCAGGCTCTTCTTTCAGTGGTTTATTCAGGACCTTGAAACTTCTTCTGCTGCTTCTCTCACTGGAGAAAATCCGCTCCCAGGGTACTATGGACTGCTAGTCACGGGGCGCCACGTAGGCCATGCCAATAGATCCAGGTGCACGGAAGCAAGACACACCTGGAAGCAAGCCACGAGCTTAGCCTTAGCCAAATAAGGAGTTGTTTATCTCAGCCAGCACCATCTTTAAGGTGCGGCCATGCGGCTCTCTACATATTAAGATGCTTTTAAAATGTATCAGTAGAAGCATTAAGTAGGCGGAGCAAAGCAGAGAAACTCAGCTGGAGGCCTCAGTTGTTACCTGATGATGTCTTTAGCCTTTGGGTTGGTTGAAACTGGAATTTTGTTAATATATTCCAAAAGGCTTTTATATGTTAATCACAGGATATTATGTCCTCCACAGAGGAAGGCAAGTCATGGCTATTTAAGGGGCTAAAGATAGCCCACATTAATTATAAATGGGCTCTGTACCTGCTTTAACAACATCTCCACAGTTTAATAGTACTTAGCCTTACAGAGGGTTCGGTTGAAGGTGCATTTTTTTCCTGGGAGCTTTTGTTCAGGCCAGGGGTCTATAGAAGACCCCTAGAATGTTTTATCTTGAATTTCTTATCAGCGTCTGTCTCAATGTGATCCTGTCATCCCCAGTTACATGGATGTTACACACTGCTGAGAATGGGCTTTCTGTGTATGCATCTAGCTGTGTAGGATTCTATATCTTGTGTAGTTAAAGATGTTCTAGACACTCCTTTCTTAAAGTTTGACATGAAAAAGTAATTTCAGATAATCAAGATAAATAAGATGTTCAAACTGGGAAGAATAATTCTATCCCTCCACATCCAAATCCTCAGAACCCATGAATATACTCAGCTGGTATTTGTTAACATATTTTTGCATATTTATGAGGTGTCATATGTACATCATGTACGTGTAGCCAATTTGGAATAATTAGCATATCCATCCCCTTAAACTGTTACCAAATCTCTACAGTAAGTTGTAAAGAAACTCTCTGTGCGTTATAAACAGGTCAGTAGTACCAATCCTTTCTGTACTGCTGTGACAGCCATGTGAGTAAAATTCTCTGTCAGATCACCATGGTTGCACTCATGTCAGCTGTGGGTCCACCTTGATAACTTCTCTAGAACTCTGGGGGCAGCTTGTTGGTGAGTGAACCTCTTCCTATCTCACTGTCTTTCCTGACCCCTTCCTGAGATATCTCCTGAGGCTCTTCATGGGGACAGGGGCACCCGTGGGATGGTTGCAGGCATGTCTAAGGTTATAGGATGGAAGGGAAGAGCCAGGAATAGGTTTAACCTGTGTTTGGTGGGAATCAAGTATATGATTCCATAATCTCCTCTATGTGAGAGAGAATCAAAGAGAGATTTTACTTCTTTCTTTCCATGCATTACCATTATTGTTTGTCACTGTGGCCTCCAATGTGTCTTTCCAAGGCTGTATGCCCAGAAACATCTACCTTACAAATCATCTATCTGACTTCATTTGGCCTCTGCTAGTTGGCAGATACCCAAAAGATGAGGGAGGCCTCCAGCATCTTTCCTTGCTCTGATCTGATCATTCTGAGAAGGATCAGAAAGAGTTCCTGACTCTATTGATGATGCCTGGGGAGGAGCCCTGTGCCTTTCTCTGAGTTGTCAGAAAGCCAGATAAGCTACTGTGAGTCAGGATGATTCACAGAAAGGAATATAGTTGTTATTCAATTGTATGTAAATGAGAGATTTGAATTTCTCAGAATGGATTTTTTTTTTTCTACAAGAAAGATATTCTATATGTGTTATTCCCCAATACCGGACACACAAAGGTCTCTTGGGGAAGGTTACCACAGTCTGGAATGTTCCAGTCTCTTCCTATCTCAATAGAACAATTTACCATAAGTCCAGCCACTGATGGAAAGCTAGAATAGTTCTTTGGAGAAGTTAGGTACATATGCCAATGTCTGTGTGTTCAGCCTCCCGGGGCAACCAGATGAGATTTAGGCATAGCTGCTGGCTTTTTACACCACGTAGTGGGCATAGTTTACACATGGCCAATGTGATCTGATAAAAGTCTCTGAAGGTCTGAAAGAACAGTAGGATCTGGTGCATGCACAGAGTGTTACAGTCTTCTGGGGCCAAACTGGGGTGTGGCTTGGAAGATCTGAGGAGACTCTGTACACAAAGTTATTCTGCTATTCTACCTCATCAAGCCTAAGAATTCAAAGTCACTGTGCCCCAGATCCTGGCTGCCAGGTCAGATGATGCCATCCACCTAAGTTTTGCAAAAGAAAAATGAAAGCTTGAGGAGCCATATGGGGCAAGAAGAAGCCTCAGCTTCAGGATTATTCACAGTTAAGTGACCCTCCTTTCCCCAGCCACACAGTGGCCTACTGTATGCTTCTCCTATGACTCTGCTCAGACACCCTCTCCTCCAGGCAGTCTCCCTTACCTTAGCCCATGCTGGATATCCCGGGAATGTGACTCAACAGTGAGACTTTGATAACAGTTGCTACATTTACTCTTGACTCATTAAACCAACATGGAGAAAGGAGAGAAGATCATTGTGCCAGGGTCGGGTGTTGCTTGCAGGCATGAGAAGCTAGATGCTATGTAGAGAGGGAGAGTTGGGAACTAGGGTCTTTGAGACCCTGGTTGTCTTATGGATAGCACAGAGGAGTGTAATTTGAACCTAAGTGGACTCTCATTTTTAGCATAGGCTAAAAGGGCACTCTGAAGGCTCAGATTTCACCATCTGAGCTGGTAAACCCAGAGCTGTGCTGATCAGCCCAAACAACTTAATACTTAGGGAGAAAGGATGTACATCAGGATTACATGGCAGAAAGGCAGTTCTATATGAATTCTGACAGCCCATTAGCCAACAGCGAGGGGTTAAGTGAAAGGTGCCCTAGCAAGAATGTCTCTCCTTGTTATGGTATGAGCCAGGCTGATGCTGAGGGAGGCTGCTCATGTCACATGCGGGTTAAGCTGTCTTTGATCCCTCTTCAGAGCTGACAGCTGGCAGAGAGTGCCTGCTGGACCTGCTGGATCTCTGTATACTTCTTGTGTCAGGGGTGGCCAATTGATGGGTCTTTTCTGCCTGGAATTTGTGAAACCAGGCTCTGCGATCTATCAGAGTATCTTGGAGCAATAACCAACTTCCTAAATCTCTCATTGGAGAACTTTCTCAATGCTTCTTGGTTCTAGGGAACACTTATAATCCTAGGGGTGTCTAAATAAATCTAGCAATCTTAGGAAAAACTATGAATTGTGCCTTTTGAAAGAATTACTCACTTCCATGCCAAAATTTCCTAAAACACCTACCTCACTCTGACCTCAGTATTTAAAAATTTTAAGAAATTTAAATTTAGTGTTTAACAAATATGAAAATTACAAGGCATTGTTGAAGCAAAGTCTTAAACCACTTTTAGTCATAGAAATATGACATGAGCCCATGACCCTTTCTTTCTTGGCAGATTATGTCTTGCTTAATCTCTAGACAGATCTGGAAAGGACCCAAGAGATATATTATTTTAGATTCATATTGTTCTAGTTCTCAACCTGTGCAGCTCACTGCTATCACCAGTGGGCATCTGGAGAAGCCCATGCTCTACTAAACCTACCATCACCCCAGTCCCAGACTCCCATAGTCTAAGGTGGGATGAGGCCCAGAGTGGTTTTCATGTTGCTGATGTGTCCTATGGGATGAGAAGGCTGGTTTGGTCCAGCTGGTTGTTTTGTGAGGAAGCAGCAGTGGCTTGAGAACAGCTGGAATTCCTGTATGTACACACCACAATGGAGGGGATAAAAGGCCCAGAAGCACTCTCTTAAGCAGGACTGGTGTCTAGTCCTCTGCTGATATCTAGACATCTACACCAAAGAGCAAAGTTCCTACTTCCCGAAAGTGTCATCTGTGAGTCTGTAACCACTTCACGCCCACCCACAGGGCCTGCCCAGTGGGCTATGGTCAGAAGCAGGAGATGGTATTTAATCAGCTGGCATTGGTAGAAGCTGGCTTTGGTTCCTCTTTAGGCTCTGAGCTTATAGGGCAGGGCTGATTAGGTCTCTTTGTCTCTGCTTCTCCTGACTGAGGAAATCAAAATGGGAAAAAAAAAAAAAAAAAAAAAAGCTGCATGGGTAAGTAAGTGAGTTAGTGAAGAAAAACACTTGAAGGGTTTATACACAGGCTTAAGCTTAAGCCGTGTATGTCATATAATGAGATCATTTCTATGCCTAACTAGCTCATCTGCCCTACATTTTAATTGAGTCAGCACAAAAAAAAAAATAATTTTGATAGTTAGCCAAGGCTTCACTGATGCTAAACATTATGTGTATTCACATTAAGAAAAGAAAAAGAGGAGGAAATGGGGCTTCTGATTCTCTTCCTAATTCACAATAAGCCGTCTATGGTGTTAATTGTTTATAATAATCTAACAGCATAATTACTCCCATATGAGCTTCCGAGAACATCGAAATCACAGAAGAATCTCAAATCTGTGGAGCTGTTTGACAGGAAGGCTGGATCCAGCTCTGGGCAGGTGGGAGAGCTTTGTCACCATGCTCAGCCTCACATACTGGTCCCATCTTCAAAAGGAGACAAAATATTTATCTTGCTGAGTTATGAGAGTAGAAGCACAATATTTCATCTCTAATTATATCTTCTTGGCCAGAACTAGACATTTGGTCTCAACCTGTGGCATTATACACACACTGCTCTCAGCTCCTGTAACACTGACTCCATACCCTGTTTTATCCTGATTTCTATCTGCCTGCTCTGGAAATACATTGAAAAATGTATTTAGAATTGTTTGTTGGAAATTAGGTTATGAGGGCTCATCTCCTTTTGCAATTCTTCTTTCTTTCTTTCTTTCTTTCTTCAGTCACTCATCCACCAGGTCCTTCTATCTGCCATAGCCTGAGGATAGCCTCTGCCTTCCTGGACAGGTGCAGGTGGGCCTGGGGTACAAGCAGACAGTGCCCATACTAGGAGGCTACTAGATAGACGGAAAAATCTATTTAGTGATGAGCACTGTGCCAAAATAAAGCTAGATGATATGGTCACAAGTGCCTAGAAGAAAGGAGAGGCATTTGAAAATAAGGCAAGCCAAGAACAGCTCTCAAAAGAGTTGAAGGTGACAGGCAGAGTCCTTCCCACAGGTTTCTACACTAAGAAGTGAGGATGTGGTATCAAAGAAAATGGCTTCACATCTATAGTAGTGGAGTTAAGATATCAACAACTCAATTGACCACTTCGGAGCTCTGGGAACTGAACCAAATGTACATCATGGGCAAGTAATATGATCAACAATTCTATGCCTAGAATGATGTTAAAGAATTGTCAATTACACAATGTTAATGATGTAGAATTTCAAGGAAGATGCAGATAAGTAGAACTGACTCAAAAGAAATAGAAAATCTGAACAGACTTTAGTAAATAAATAACTCAAACTAGTAACTAGAAATATGCCCCCAAAAAACCTCCCATTCCTAAGACTTAATTTTTAAATTTTATCTCATATTTAAGGAGGAAAATTATGCCAGTTTTTTTTTTATGTGTGTAGGCAGAGTTTTTCTGTTCCACAGACACTCTCAAACAATCACTCAGAGGCTTAATATTAATTGCAAATGCTCAGTCTATAGCTCAGGCTCGATACTACCTAAGTCTTGCATTTAAATTGACCCATATATATATATAGCTTGTTACCTTATCTTCTAACTCTCCTGCTTTCTCAAAGGCAGGCTGGCATCTCCCCCAACTCTGCCATTCCAAACCCCATCATTCTCAGTTTGACTTTTATACCTAACTTTAATCCTAGCTATTGGCCATTGACTTTTATGCCTTATTTTATAATCCTAGCTACTGGCCAGTCAGCTTGTTCATGAAACCAATCATAGAGACATACATTCACACAGTAAAGGATTATTCCACAGCACCTTTGTAGACTCTATAAGGAAACATCACAATTCTTTTTATAGGGAGAGCTTTTTTCAGATTCCAAAATTCCTGTAAATCCATAGGTCAATATCTGTCATGAACACGAAAGAGGAGTTGTCCACAAAATGCTAACATGTCCCAGGACTGGGGAGAGATAACTTGGTGGCTAAGAGTAGTTGCCGCTCTTGAGATGACTACACTTTGTTTCCCAACACCATGGCCAGCTGACTCACAACCTTCTGTAAATCCAGTTCCATGGGAATCTGACGCCTTCTTCTGACCTCTAAGAGTACCCACACAGGTACACGCACGTGCGCGCGCGTGTGCACACACACACACACACACCCCACACACACATATACATGAGTAAATAATAAAACAAATACCTTAAACGTTTTATAACATGTTTTCTTAACTTTGTTTTGTTTTTGAAACAATGTTTCTCTGTGTACCCCTGGCTGTTTTGAAACTTGCTTTGTACACCAGGCTGGCACTGAACTCAGAGATCTGCCTGCCTCTGTCTCCCTGCTACTGGAGTTAAAGTAGCGCACCATCACCACCTGGTTTACAACAGATCTTAAGAGATTATTATAATGACTGAGCTGGACTTGTCCCAGAAGCCAAAATTGGGTTCACATGCAATAATAAGAATTATATGCTATCTTAAAATAACGTACAGGATTAGAAAGGGCAGAAACTCTATAGTTAATGTCATAATTAATGATGAAAGTGAAGAACCTTTTCTCAAAAGATGGAGCAATGTACAGATGTTCATTCACATACTTTTCTATATTTTTATTTATTTTTAATACATATTTTATTAATTTTCTAGAAATTTCACACATTTTGCTGATCATTTTTATCACATCCCTCAACTTCTCCCAAATCTACTCTTACCCCATCCATACCCATCCAAGGTCATGTCCTCACTTTTCAAAAACCAGTCCAGTCCAGTTAATTCTGAAAGTATACTTTTTGGTGTATAGCCATCCACTGGAGAATAGTTTACCTACAAGGAGCCTCACTCATAAAGAAAGCTAACTCTTCCATCTTCTGGCAGCTGTCAATTACCAAGAGCTCCTCAGCTAAGGGCAATACTTTGTACCCAGCTCCTTGTCGGGGCTGTTTGCTGGCCTGAGCTTGCACAGTCTTGTGCTCCCCAGCCACAAATGCTTTGGGTTCATAGGCGCAGCTGCCCTGTTTTGTCTAGAACAAGAGCAGGGTGGTAGTCTAGCCGTCTACCACCCTGCTCTTACACGCTTTCCCTCTTGCACGTACATCTACTCAGCATTCCACACTGTTTATAACTAATGTATTTCAAATATAATAAAACACTCAACTTGGGAAGTAAAAATGTGGAAAAAAAACCCACTACATTTATTCACAATAACATGAAGCAAAGTTGTTCTTGTTTGGTTTCTGTTGATTTGGTAAGTACTGACCCAGAGCAACTTGAATATAGGGGCATTATTTTGTCATGCAGATGACTGCCTGTCAGTCTGTCATCAAGGTAGAAACCTGGAAGAGAGACATAGAGGAAGACTGCCTCCTGGCTTGCTCGCAGGCTTAAGCTGAGGTACCTTTCTTCTAGAGCTCAGGCCCACCTGTCTCAGTAGGGTACCACGCACAATGAGCTGGACCCTTCTATATCAGCTAGCAACTAAAAAATGCCTGGTAGCTATGCTACAGGCCAATCTAATGGCAATCAAAAGTCTCACTGTGGCGCCAACTTCCAAGTGACACGAGGTTTGTGTTGAAGTTGACGGCAGAAGCTAAAAATAACAGACATAGACAAACCCACTGAATGAACACACCTCAAGTAAAATTAATCAGCAAATTGAGCAAAGGTGCAGAATTGAGGTAATATTTAAAAATTAATTATATAAGTTTTTATTAGCAATGAACAATCTGAGAGTGAAGTTAGGAAAATAATTACATTCAAATGGCACAAAACACTTATATATCTAGGAATACATTTAGCAAAAGAAGTACAAGACTTATACACTGAAAACCATAAAAACATGATTTAGAAAAGAGAAGGAGCGTCTAAGTCAGTGGAGAAACAGTCTTGGCTTATAGATTAGAAGATCCGATGTAATTATAACTATGGCTCTCTGCAAATTCATCTCTAGATTCAATGCAATCCCTATCAAAATCCCAGCAAGTGTTTTTCAAGAAGTTGACAAGATGATTTTGAACATGAGGGGGATCCAAAATAGACAAAACCATTTTTAAAATGAAGGACAAAGTGGGAAGCCTTCGTCTTCATGGTTGCAAACCTTACCATCAATCTACAGCGATCAGAGCAGTGGAGAGGGAAAAACATAGGCAATAGGCAGAGTTAAGAGTCTCCAAGTGAGCCTTTATGATGTGATGAAATGATTTATTTTCAAAAACAAAAAGGCAGTGTTAGTTTTCAACAATGTGAGAATGTAAAAGAGTATAAAAAAATAAGCCACGGACTTCTTTTACATGTGTGATGAAGAAACTGAATGAAAAGTACATAAAAAGTCCTTATAATTCAATACGGAAAGGATGAGCAGTGCAAACTGAAGAAGGGCCAAAGATTGGATTAGGCATTCTTCAGAATCAAGGTTCTCAGATACCCAGTGAAAATTTGATATGATACCCAACATCATCAATCCTTAGAAAATGAAAATCTGAACAAGAACCAGCTACCACTTCAGGATCCCAAAATGGTTATAATAGTGGAAGATGGCTGACAGGAAGAAGTGTAAGCAAGGATATACGGATGTCATAGCCCTTAGGAAGCCCACAGTTTGGAGAATAGGTGAAGCAAAAACAGGGAGCCGCTTTACCTAGTCTTAAGCTATAAGAAATTACCTAAAATTCCATTTCTAGAATAATTATTTTAATAATTACAATGCTTGAAAATAAAATGGTTTCATGAATGTTATAATAATACTTTTGATGATACAATAACCTGAAAGTAGAAACAGCTCAACTGGTAAGCGGATAAATGAAGTGTAGTATATCATGCCGTGGACTATTATTTAGCACTGAAAAGGAATAAGTTATTTACACACAATACACAATGAATGAGTCACAAACATTAAGCTATATAAAATGAGTTCACCACAAGAGAGTAAATAATGAATAGAATCCATCCATTTGAAATATCTAGAAGAACAAATCTACAGAACCACTAAGCCAGTCTGTCTCCCATGGTTGTTTGGATGTGGGATATGACTATAACTTCACTCCAGGAACTTTTCTGGAGTGAAGGCACTGTTCTAAAACTGGATTATGGTCATTATGCAATTCTATAAACTTGCTAAAAAAAACTGGAATGTACACTTAGCAATGATGAATTTTGGAGTATGTAAATGATACTCTATTGAAGTTGTTAAAAGATATAAAGATCAAAATGTCTGATTCTTAAGCCTACACTGACAAGTAGCAGGGGGATTGGGTTCTAGGATACTTGGTAGTGGAAATTCCTGATAGTCAAAGAGACCTGAGAGCCACAGAATGTTCCTTTTGGGTATTTCCCTCAGCTTCACTATCTTTCCAGGCCGGACAGAGGTAAGAATCTCAGCAAAGAACAATGGACAAAGTTAATTGGGCTTTATGCTAAGGAGATGGGAAGTTATCCAAGACTTCCACCTTCTGTGCAAAAAGGTCCAGCTTGGGTTCGGTGGAGATGCTCTGGGAAGGGGGAAATGGCAGACAGGAAGACTGGAGAACCTCAGAGCAAATGTGTGACTTTGAGGGCTGGTTTAGAAAAATGAGGAGAGGCGGACAACACAAAACCTAACTGGGCATAAATCTGGCCCTGTCACTTGGCTGACTGGAACTCAGTTGGTCCTCACATCTGCACACCCAAAGGGGCAAATTATATTCAGTCCCTAGCACTGTCCCCCGTGCCTTGCACAAATCAGCCTGTTCTTGGTGTATTTGTGACCAGCAAGTGTCTCTGTAGGCTATTTCCCTGTCCCCTTTTCAAATCTTCATTCTAGATTCCCAAAGCAGATTCTCAGCCACCCATCTCATTGATCCACCACCCTATTTGAGGGATGAAAGGAACAATTTATGGTTAAAATACACTTACCCTCCGCGTCCCAAGGTTAAAATTTCTTGAGATTAAAATGTGAGATGACTAAAGCAGTTTTAGAAGTTAATCAATAAGCAAGCAGTCCTAGTTCCAAAGCCCTTTACCTTTGTAAATATGACCTGGTACATACAGTATGTAAGATCTGGATCCCGCAGCTGTGGAGGACAGTGGGGCTGTTGTGTCCTTCTTGTACAATAGCAAAGGTAAAAAGCTCACAGCAGACAGACTATAAAGGGAGTATCAATACAGCACATCCTAGGCCCCTCTGCCACTGCCCCACCCCCCACCTTCATTAAGGACCAGCAGCATGGACGGCTCTGTTCCACATTTCAAACAAAATTGTCCTTTTGCTTATGATTGGCAAGGATTTCCCATGGGCCTGGGGAAAATTTAGAAGGGACACAAGATGCAAGCCCACAGCCTGGGGCCCGAGAGAGGGGAACCCCAGGAATGTGTTCTGCCTGCTTAGGGACCAGACCAAGACACTTCCTCAGTGGGATTCTTAGAAGGAGGCTGGTGTTTCCTGACCTTGGTGCACCTTAGTTACCTTCCTTAAAGCTATGACAAAGCACCTGATGGAGGCAATTTAAGAAAGAAAGGATTTCTTTTGTCTCAAAGTTTTAAGGAATCTCAGTCCATTCTGTCTGGGAAGGTCTGTGGTGGGAGAGGCTCAGTCTCTTCTGGAAAGAACATGGGGCCTCTGGTGTATTGTAGTAGAAGCAGAAAATTGTAATAGGATGGGACCATAATAATAGGTTTCACCTCCTAAAATTTTCACAACCTCCCCTAATATCTCAAGATAAAGCATTAAAATACATCAACCTTGTGACCAGGCATGGTGGTGCATCCTAGCACCCATGAGGCAGAGGCAAGCAGATCTCACAGTTTAAGACCAGTCTGGGTTACAGTATGATTTCCTGGACAGCCAGGACTGCACAGAGAAGCCCTGTCTTAGCGTGCACACACACCGCCACCACCGCCCAAACCCCCGTGAACTTTTCGGGGAGCTTTTCATATTCATTCTATGACAGCCTACTCTAAAGTCTGCCTGGTGTGAGAGAGGCACATATATGTGCTTCCACCCCCATCTTGCTGATTCTCGGGGTGTCAGAATGAATGGTCACAGGCTTTCCACTCTTATCCCTCTTCCTACTGGCTCAGGTTTGTACTAGAAAAGCCTCACAGGTAAATGGAAACAATATGGTTTTGAGGAGAAAGCAGCCCTTCACAGGCAGGCCACAGTCTTAAGTCTTTGGAGTGATCAACCTCATTGCTTCCTCTACTGGAATGATCATGAGCCGCCCCAGGAAGACAGGACACAGGATTTGTTCTGCCTTAATTAAGCACTTTAGAAGGAAGGGATCAAAAATTAGAAAGAAACATACGTCATTTTGAGCCAAAACACTTAGAAGGTAAAGGCAGCAGGCTACTCCTCCCCAGGGCTCCTGTGAGAAACGCTAAGGAGCTCAAGAGGAGGAACTCTGTTCTGTCAATTCACACTCATGCTTCCCCTTTCTTCTCCATTCCCCTGGGTGTTGCCAGCCCTGGGGTCTAACATCTTTGTCTTTGGAGGTCTCTCTCCCCATCTGCACCAGCCCAGACTCTTCTCCATCAGCACCAACAGAGTCTTTCAGCAACAGCCATTGTCTATGTTATTAAGGGAGTCACTTGGACCACACTGACCAGTAACATCAACAGAGGTTTCACATGCCTGATATTGGATTTGGAGGTTTTATTTTGTTCATTTTAGTCTATGGCTTTTCTAGGAAGCATTGCCTTCCGAAGTGGCATGACTTTATTTAAGTTATATATATTTATATTTTATACAATTTTAGGTAGATATATAATACTATTACTTGAGGTTCTATCAAGCAACCTTGGGATAGCATTTTTAAATGTACTGGGTAGCAATAGTTCTGACTCCAAGCATAATCCTTCCTCTTTCTAAATATATAGTGCTGGGCACTCTTCAGGCTCATCTGCTGCTGTTGACAGTAGGGGCTCCCTTATTATATATACTCTGTCACTTTTCTCAGTGCAATAGAGCAGAGTGAAGTCCAGCTAACATACCTGTACCAACAGCCTTGCTCAGGAGGAGCCACACATGACCCATGCCATATCACTGGGGAGGAAGAAGGAAACAAGCCTGCCCTCCTGACCACAAAAACTAAACCAGAGTGCTATAATACAACTAATATACGGAGTTCATTAGTTAAATTTAAGGAGCCACTAGTATTACATAAGAAGGCCCAGTAGAGCCTCTGTGTCTGTGGGTTTGGAATGTGTTGATTCAAACAACAGTTCATATAAAACATCAGGGGGAAATGCACCTGGACTAACTATGTACAGACTTTTATCATTTTTATTATTTAAGTAATATGACATAAGTATTTATCTAGCTTTCATATTGTACTAGGAAGTACAAATAATCAGGAAATAATTTAAGGTGCAGATTACATGCAAATATTTCCCATCCTAGTTTTCATTCTGTTGCTGTGACAAACCATGACCAAAGGCAACTTGAGGAGAAAGGGGTTATTTGGTTTTCCTGTCCCAGTACAGACCACCATTGGGAGAATTCAGGGCAGGGATGCAAGGCAGGAACTTGGAGATAGGCACTGAAGCAGAGGCTTATTGGTGTGCTTTCTATGGCTTGCTCGTGTTGGCTTTCTATACAGCCTAGGATCACCTACCCAAGGCCCACCTTCACCCTCATTGGGCTAGGCCTGCTCATATCAAGAAAGCATTTCTATAGATTTGCCTACAGGCCAATTTGATGGAGGCATTTTTCTCAGTTGAGGTTCCCTCTGCCCAGATGATTCTAACTTGTATCAATTTAACTAAACAGCATAACCAGCATATGATAAGGAACTTAGGTACCTGGAGGTTTTGGTACCTTCTGAGAGCCCTGGAACCAACCTTTTGGAATAACCAGATACAACCATATATTCACACATGTACCCAACCTTCAGTGAACACATGAAATGAGTTCCTAAGTTCTGGGAGCAGAGAGGAGGGGCAATTATATTGACCTGGGTGGTAGTTGCCCAAATGAGATGGCATGCCTGGATGTGAAATGATTATCTCCTCCACCGGCTCTACAATATGGGTTTCTGACTTGCACCCAGACAAGAGTAACCACTATGTGAATGCACCAGCTAGGATTTGGTCTTGCAAGGCCTTGGTATGGGAAACCATGGGTATTTAGGCTGGAGAAGTAGGCAAGCGCTGTGATTGGAGGGGTCTTTGTGCTGCACCTTCTGCTTACATTCTGATAGTTCACTTGGTATAGAAATGTAAGACTATGTACACACACAACACAACACACAAAATCATCATTGGTCGATTTTCTTTCAATGTTCAGGGTCAGCTCTAAAATAAAAGCAGCCAGGAAAAAAAAAAAAAAGGCAATGAAGCTCCTGCAGTGTCTGGGCAGCTGGCCTCCCTCACTGTGAAGCTTTTTAATTTACTATCTACTCTTCTTCTGGGTAGTGGACTCTCATGATAGGGCTTGCAGTTCCTTCTGTATCACAGTGTGCACTACAAGCAGGGGTTTAGAAGTTGGCTACAGAGTGCATGCATGCACTGTGTAGGCAGCTACATCTAGGACCTTTTGTTTCAATGAAGAATAATTAGCCCTGTGAACTGGATCATAGGTGCTTCACTTGTTACAGCTTACCATATAATTGTCTCGAGTGCCATTCATCAACAGCCATTTTAAATCAACATTTAAGAAAGTGAGAGAGAGGCTGGAGAGATGGTTCAGAAGTTAAGAGCACTGGCTGCTCTTCCAGAAGACCCGAGTTCAATTCCCAGCAACCACATGGCAGCTCACAACTGTCTGTAACTTCAGTTCCGGGAGGTCTAACACTTTCACACCAATGCATATAAAATAAAGTTAAATTAATTATTTGAAAAACAAGAAAGAAAGGGATAGCATTTCATGTCACTGGTCTTGATGAACTTTGTTCATCTTAACAGGCAGTGGAGGTATATCAACTTTCTGATTTCAATGTGAAAAGTAACATCCATGGCCGATCACAGGATTATGAATTGAACACTGCCTGGGCTGTGTGCTTGCTGTCTTCAGAGTTCTCAAGGGGGACATAGGCACTTGACATGTCTAACTTGCATGGCATATTATGTTTTCATTTTGCTTTAAAAATCCTACAGTTTTAAATTGGGTTTCAACCTTTAGAATGTAGGGGATTTCACATTAGAAACAAAACACCTCTGAAGATCTGCCAACACGTATCTCCCCTTTCCTTTTGGACACATCACTTGAACCTAATTAGTACCCTGTATGTTTCGGGGCCAGCATTGGGGTTGCTGTGGTCATAGACCTCTCCCTAAACTGACATCTTTCGCTCAACCACTTCACTTATGCTACCTGGTCCTAAATTACCCACCAGGAAAAATGGCTCATAGAAGAGCATTATGTTTACAAAGGTATACACATGGCTCTATAGGTAACCCTATGCAGGACATATAGTAGATCCTCTGCCAGTTATTTCTGAGCATCACCTTATGTTACATAACTATACCCCACAAGTAACAAAATGTTAAAGTACATATTTGTTCTGAGAGTGAATAATTGTTTCCCTGAAGTAGTGAAGTCTTGTCTTCACAGTGATTCCTACACGCAGGATCCATGAGGAGGTGGAACTTCTAAAAGCTAGTAACCCTGGATTTGGGGTGGAGCCCAGGATCAAAAACTTGGGCTCTGTCTGCTCCACCAGGTCAAAGGCACATAAGGGCTTCATGATTAGTCTGTACCCTTCACCCAAACTGTGTTGTGCCTGTCTGGCAGACACTAATGAATGTGCATGGGGCAGGGGTGGAGGGGAAGCACATATAATCCATGTAGAAAGCTTCCGACCTAATGACACTGATTTAGTAGAGTCAGCATATGGTTATGATGTCATGTTTGAGGGAGGAGGAAAAAACCTTAACGTACCCAGCATACCCTTATACTGGGAGTCTAGAGAAAAATACACATAGCTGTGAAAAGACAGCCACTTGGGCCCCGTGAGAACAAATACACATTTCAAAGTTGAATTGTCTTCTGAGTACTAAAAAATAATTCCTGCATCCCAGTTCCTAGAAGGGGCCATGCTGTGCCCAGGAGCACACTTCTCCCATCAGAATCCCAGAACATGCTCTGTGCCAGCCCAAAGAAAAGCATTACACCCACCCCCAGCGATGTGGTGGGAGAGTATGGTGGCTCCATCTATCAAACACTCATCTGAAGGCCTGTGATTTCTGCAAAGTTTGTGTCTCATAAAAATTTAAACACCTGCTAAGTGAAAACAACACCTTCTTGCTGTCTTTGTGGCAAACATTTTCTGTAGAAATTTTCTCACTTCTCAGAAGTGTTGTATTTCACAAGAGACTCCCTTGGCACCTACACTGCTAAGTCATAAAAGGGAGCCAGGTGACGGTTGCCCTCCAGGAGATCAGGCATCCTAGAGGCAGGGGTCTGAGAAGCTTCAGAAGCAAAGAGTTTGGGGCTGCAAAGCAGATTAATCCTGAGTTTAAGTATGATGGCTAGGCCTGGAAGACATGGTCTCCAAAACTGTGAAAACAAATCTGTCAAGGGCCAGAGGACATACCTACTCAGCTGGAACCCAGGAAGATTGGGGCTAGTCAATGGTTGGCTAAAATTTTGAAAAGTCAGTCCTGGGTTAAGAACTAGTTATTCACTGGGCAGTTTTATACACCAACAGGTTTTCCAGGCCTCATCAGCCTTTAATATCAACAGGACCATCTCTACTAGCAACTAGGAATATGCCACATGGCTACCACCCCCAGGCTGTCCTTACCACAGGCATGATGTGTGGGCCACAGATGATGGAATTTCTGAGTTCCCAGGGTATCTCATGTCCTCCTAGGGGCTCTGCCATCTTCCCCTGTGACTCCTGAATTCCATGCATTGAAGCCTTAACTTTAAGTATCTCAGCAAATGGTCTTGTTTCAAATGTTATTTGTCAGGATGAAGTCATGCTAGCACATTTTTTGCTTCTGATCTAACATAGGTGGGTGTCCTTATAAGACAGAGAATCATAGACACAGTTACACACAGGAAAGGCATCATGTGACAATGATAACACAGACAAAGACATCGTGAGAAACCACTAGAAGCTTCCAGAGTGATGTAAAAGCTCATCATACAGCCCTGAGAAGGAGTCAGCCTTGCCAATTTTCTTATGTCTTTCTTCCAGCCTCTAGACAAGAGTTTTCTGTTGTTTAACCTCTTGGTTTAGGATAATTTGTCTAGAAAAATTCAATCAGTCAGGCTATAGAGATGGCCCAGGGGTTAAGAACACTGGCTGCTCTTCCAGAGGTTTGAAGTTTAATTCCCAGCAACCACATAGTAGATAATAACCATCTATAATGATATCTGGTGCCCTCTTCTGGCCTGAAATTAGGCCAGAAACTGTATACATGATAAATACATAAATCTTGAAAGAAATAAAGAGAGAGAGAAGGGGAGGGAGGGAAGAAGGAGGGGAAGGAGGAAGGAAGGAAGGAAGGTAAGGAGGGAGGGAAGGAGGGAGGGAGGGAGGGAGGGAGGGAGGGAGGAAGGAAGGCAATCAATCAAACAATAACTGACTTCCTGTCCACAGCTTCCTGGGTGGCCACCCACATCTGGGCACACTGAGTCTCAGTTTAGTTTCAAATACCTATCAACCTATACAATCTTTCTGAATAGACCCTGAGAGGGAAATTAAATTAAATTAAATACTCACAGTCAGCTGAACAGTTACAACTCAGGGAGATTATAGAACTAGCCTAGGGCTACACAGTCATTAATTCCAGAATATCTCTAGCAAATCAGTTATAGTTCAACAATGTTCAACAAAGGATAGTTGATCAGAGCCATCTCTCCCTGGACAGAGCTTTTGTCCTGTTACAAACTTCCATAGTAAGCCTGGGTGCCAGAGAGACCAAGCAAATAACTCCCGTGTAACCATGGGGCTTATAAATTGGGACATGGTGGGAGACAGGTTCACACTCACAGATTTATGTGAATATGGAGGAGGTTCACACCAAACCTGACTGGTCCCAGAGAAAAAAGAGCAGAGCAGAAGCTTAGCTAACTAGAGTTCTGCCTGTGTGTCTACACTTGTGTTTGTCCTCAATTGCAAAGTTTCTCCAGCCTCCAAGATGGACTCCATGCTCCTCATCCAGAAGCTTGGAGCATCTCTACTTGGCCCTCATCACCCTGCAGCTGTTATCTCCAAAGTCATCCTTGCTTTTGTCTTGCTGGCCTCTCAAAGCTCTGCTCAGCAGAGAATGTTGTTTTGTTTCCAGGACTTAGTTCCTTTCTATGTTTGTCTGGAGCATGTCCCCTTACCTTTCCAGTAAGATGCCATTTTATGGAGAGCCCCTGTCTTCTCCTTGTCTATTCCAAAAGTGCCTAGTGCACCTACTTTCATGATAGAGTACCCAAGATGGATGCTTTCTGGTGCATCTCTAGCTCACAGGCAGGCTTGGTCTCTGATTTTTTTCGGCTCCATCTCCTGTGCCTACTATATCTGCAGGGTATATATTTGAAAAAACCGAAACAACCCAATGCCGAAAACAGATACCTGTAAACATAGGTAGCTCAGGGAACATTCTACAGCCATTACATCTTACTTGTGCTTGTTAAAACAAATTATGTGTGCTTGCTAAAAATTTATAAGAACAAACTTATGGGCAAAGAGAATGAAGAACTGTATGGAGAAGATTGGAGAGACTTGCCTGCACATTTTTCTGCCTTCATGGCTTTATGGAATTTAATATTACTAATGGTAATGTATTACAATTCCCCTGTATAGTGGTACTCTGATCTAAAGGGAAGTGAGAGGCAGAGTTGCATATGATCCCCCAGAACTCATGCCTTCTGCCAATGTGCAGGAGAGATGTCCAGCACTTCCCAAATGTAGACAGTGATTAAAGAACAGTAAGTTTACACAACACCCACTGTGAAGAGCAGGGCACACCTTGAAAACATGGTCACAGTGCCATTCCAACTTGGAGAATGGACGAGATGACCACAGCGGAGCTCTGAGTTCTGGCATTCCTTATTCTCAGGATAAACTATGCTCAACAATATGGAAACATAACCTCTTCCTCCTGCATCCCTGAGTGCTTTCCAGAGGCAGAAACATGCCCAGCACTTACCATCCCACTCCACCATTCCATTTTCAAACAAAAAGGATCAAACGTCTGCATCATGTGCTCCCAAGACAGGGTCATTCTGAATAACTCTCTCTCCCTTCCTCTCCCTCTCCCTCCCCCTCCCCTTCCCCTTTCCCCTCCCTCTCTCACATACCACACACACACAGATGTTATGTCCCACTGAACAAAAATAGAGACCCAAACAAACAAAAGTCAGACCAAATCTATTCTCCTGTTGTTCCTTGGTTCCAGATGTGGGGCTACTCATCCAGAACATTGTCCTTGATGAAAAGAGCCCTTTAAACAGACAATCAGTCCTTCTGGCCCAAGAAATCATCACACAGACCTACATACACCTCCTGTATGTATAAATTGGGAGATGCTGCTGCCTGCTGGGAGATCATTCTCTGGGCAGCACCAGGGTTTTCCAAAATAAAATAAAATAAAAAATATATGAGGGCTGCACTTTTTCTAGCTGGGGTATGAAAACAGCACACCAGTTCTGATGGTAACATTCTTTATTACTACTTATTGTAAACGATCTCTCTGTCTCCACTCAGTCACACATTCCTGCACACAGGTGCATCTCTTTTCTATGTAGCTCCACATGTCTCTCTACAGACATCTCTCTTCTACATGTCTCTTTTACACACATCTTTAATCAGATTCTGCTTCATCCCTTATTACTATGTAATCTTGAAAGAATTTCTCTATATACACATAGCTTCATTCTCCACACAGTTACATTTTTCATATAACTACATAGATACACATCTCACCCATACCACTCTGTCTGTACACACAGCTCTCTCAACACAACTCTTATTCTGTCCACTGCTCTCTCTTCTACCTAGCTACTCATTTTCATTACACAGCCCTCTCTGCATACATTTTCATCAACGACAAAATTCAGGACAAATATGAATTACATATTCAGGATCACATAGCATCTTTTGAGTAAACAATAAGAGACAGAATCATGAGAAATCACTTTTTCTCGGGCTAGGAATGTCACACTGTCTGGATAGTTGAGTAACCAAGCATGTAGCTCTAGGGTTCCCAGACAGAGAATGACATTGAAATTCAAGACTTAAACAATAAACAGTTAGTTGGCTGAACCCTGAGCCTTGTATCAAATGTGAAGTTGGAAGTGCATGCAGAAAGCCAACTGTTGAGGGGACCTGAACAGGGGGCTATGTGTCAATGTTATCAGCCTTACAACAGACACTTGGGAATTTGTCCTAGAGTAAATTGTCTCCAGGAGCAACTTAGACTATTTTGGATTGCCTATGAGGTCTTAGATAAGTGTGTAAAAGAGTGTCCTTGTAGCTGAGAATTATCCTGTTAGTCTTGAGTTATGAAAAGTATCCTAATGTTATTTCTATTCATCAAAATTCTACAATGTGATGAGAGACCATCTTTTTGACCATTCACAGATCATATGTGTGCCCAAAAGATGAAATGAGTTAAACACTGAAGTATTAGGGAGAAAAACCATAGTTAAGTTTAGGGAAGAAAGGTAATGGCACATAAGAAAAATCAGATAGAAACAACTGGTTTTCAGAGTTTGTGGTCCCCTAAACCTTGCTTAACAAGATTCCTCCATTAGAGAGTTAATCGTCTGGTGGGTTGACACCTGATTTATTAATTGCCATCTTTATGTCATGTATTTATGTCATAGCCCATGACAGGTACAATAATTTCTTGGGATAACAGAACAGAGCTCATCTTCCCAGCCAACAGGAGGAAAATGGGTCAATACAAGGAAAGAGGAAGGGCCATTCTGCCAGTACAGTAGTGCTAAAACAACCATTTATACCTTCCAGAATTCTCCATAGACTTCCCTGATAAACTGGAAAACCACATTCCCTCAGCTAGGGCTCCAGATCCTTCTCTTCAGCTTTACTGCATTATCTACCCCTGAACCCAGATAGCTTCTAGCACTTTCTGACTCTTCCTGTCCCAGCCAGGATCCCCAGCAGAAACATCTAACTATTGGACGTAATCTCTCACTTACCAGAAACCCCATTGGCTTTGGAATGTGTCTCCAACTCTTCTGCACAGATTTCACAATATGGCCCTTAATTATTTGGCCCTTTCTTACTGTTGACTTCCAACCTTTAGTCTGGTGGAAGAAAAAAGGCAATAAACCTGAGTGTCTCATGACTTGTCTCAAGCCTGCCCCCACTCACCTCCTTCCAAGCTTCCTGTGTTGTGAATGGGTCTTCACAGAAAACCCAGACCGAACTGACTGTTAACACATCCTGCAACATGCTACCTTCCTCTCCTGATGCTAGCTAACTCACATGGGCATTTCAAGTTTTCTGCCCTAATGTGTCTCTGTGCTATATACTTATCTGATACTTTATTAATTTTTACTCCTTGGGCTTGCTGTTACTAAACCTTTTGCTTATAAAAGCAAAAAGGTAGAGAAACATTTAACCTACTATAATCCCTATATTCTGCATAGCAAAAATGAAAAAGGTGGATATCAGGCCTTAAATGATAAGATGTGCTACAAATAATTTATGACAATAAATTTGAATACTAGTGACATGAGAAAATTCCCAAAAGTTAAATGTATCAAAATTGATGTAAAATGTAGCCTAAATAATACTCTTGAGCATGGAAAATGAGCATGTTGGGAGTTCCCTGTATGAATATGCATTTCCTGGTTGTCTGCTTACTGCTAGTCATGAGGCCTTCTTTACCACCTTGGTACTACCAGTGAGGAGGCAAGAAAGATTTTGCCTCTCCGGCCTTACCTCTCCTGCCCCACCTCTCTGCCCTGCCTCTGACCCCATCACTTCCTGCAGCCATGTGGGCCACTTCAGAGCCTCCGTGAATGCTGCAGGCTCTGAGACAGGCAGGTTCTTCAGGCTTTCTTCTCACCTCCTCATCTAGGATGGCAGCTCTGAATCTTAATTCTTGGCCTGGCACAGGCTATACGCACATGCTCCAGCACTGCTCCTTAGTGCTCACAAAGTGTAGTTAAGGAGCCGAAAGAAACAGATGGTCTGGCTCAGTTTCCACCTGAAATGTAAGCCGTAATTTTAAACTAAAAGAGTTCAGTTGGAGAGAGGCACTCATTAAAGGAGAGAGAGCACAAAGTCGAAGGAGAAATGTCCTGCTGTCTGACCCTGGGAGATTGCCACCCAGAAGACATCTCTTGAGATCTCTTGCCTTGGGAAGACAGGGTGGGAGGCCTGTGCACCAGCGATGACCATCTTGGCTGGCAAGTCCATGCACTCTGCTGCTAGGACTAAGCTTCAAGCACACACCTCATGGCCACGTGGGCTCCATCTTCCTGCTTCGTTTCATTGCTTGGTTTTGCTAGCTTTGTAATTTGTAGATTGCATCCCTCTAGCATTCAGTTTCGGTGTTTCTGTATTTTAATTGTGCTCTGCTGACTTCCTGCTTTCCAAGCCCTCCTTTGTCTGGCTTCGACTATTATTCCTGCCTTGTACTTTATACATGTCTCCCATTGTGTTCAATGTTTATTTTGAGCTTTATTTTTTATCCCACTCATTTTGATTTTGGATTTGTTATTTGCCTTTTATGCTGGCTTAAACGACTTTTGCCTCAATTCATCTTTTTGCTGGGAGCACACTGTTACTTTACTGTCTTTTATTCTCCTTTTAATTACTAAACAGGAAGTCTGAGGCAAAGAGCTGGTTGTGAGGCATGTCCAGTGTTTCAGCGATATTTTAAGTATCAGGAAGTAAGTCACCTAGACCAACATCATATTCAAAAGCTTCTGGAGGGGGCACTCACGTGTGGAAATGATGGTGTGAATACCCAAGCCTCATCAGAAAGGGACAATTTTTGTCCAAAGTACCATCTCCCTCTGCCTGTCACTCTGGCTTCTCTCTGCTGGTGTCTCAATGTGTCCCTCCAAAAAGCCCAGGGCACTCTTCCAAGACTTCACTTGACAATTCAACTCATTGGCATGCTTTTCAGTCTAGAGACTTCTATTATCTACCCTACGCATTTGTTACTCTTAGCAAGTTGCAGATACTAGGATACTATGGCCTCTCTGTCTCTGTGTGTGTGTGGGGTGGGGAGAGATTTCCAGATTACCCCCATACACTTTACTTTCAGTGGATTACATGTAGTGGTGCGCTCAGTAAATCTCCAAGATTTCCTGAAGAACGAGGAAATAGGGCTGCATACATCTACTATTCTTCAGATACTGTATAAACTGAGTTTGTATGGGATCAGGATCCACAACTTTCCTGAATTAATAGAGCTCTCCTAAAGACAAGGAGCTTCCTGCAACTGATGTAGAGAAGGGAGACACTGAGGTACAATAGTCTGTGTTTCTTTATTGATGGGTGATCATTCCCATCTTCCAGAGATCCTTGACTTTTCTCGTAGACACTAGGATTACAAATCTGAACTTAGCCAAGAGCAAAGCACCAGGTAGACTGAACTAAAGACCAGGAAAGAGTTCTTCAGAGACCAGAACGCAGAAAGAAGCTGTGTGTGGGAATTAGATCCCAGACTATAAAGCCTTTCAGTGAGTCACGTAACCTCACTATGTGCGGTTTGCTTTCTAAAATTCAGTGAGAATAACTAGCTCTCCAGAGTGAAGTGTGTGTGTGTGTGTGTGTGTGTGTGTGTGTGTGTGTGTGTGTGTGTGTGTGTGTGTGTGTGTGTGTGGACTGCTGCAGACACTACTTAGTGTAGAAGAGACACTCAAACATACTTGAATGCTCTTCCTGTCCTTCCTTCCTCTCTCCCTAAGTGATCAGTGTGACTTAAATTGCATCCCCAAGTCTGTCAGCTCCTTGTAAACTCTGCTTCAGGGCCATTACTGTTAGTATTGGTTTCACAGCTGGGCTTCCTGGGGACACACATTCCAATCCACTCCTATCCTCATGTCTGGTACGAGATACTAATTGAAAACCACAAAGAACCCTCTTCCTTGGGAAATGGAGAGGCAAAGGCAGCTGCCTTCCCCTGTGTTTGCTGCTTATGTTTGCCAGCAGGAGCCAAGAGCATCTTGGTAGCAAACATGAGCCCTGGTTTCCATACTGAGAGTCTCCAGTACCAGCCTGGGCCATAACTAAGGAAATGACTTCTAGCCATACTGAGCACAGTGTGATCCCAGAGTGTCAGAGGAGATGCTCCCCCTAGAGGCCATGGTCACTGTGGAGAGTGCCTGGACAGTGACTTGTCAGAGTAACTCAGAGGCCGAATCTTTCTGGGGTTCTAAGTGGTTCACTCTGGGACATTCCTGCTATGGCTGCTGGGAAGGTTGGATCTTGCAAGTGTCCTGAGTACCTGTCTTGGAATGACAGTGTGGTCGACAATGTATCTGCTGGGAAGGTAGGAACAGGAGTCTGTGTCTTAAGGAAAACACGCAGCACAAATTTTAAAGTGTTCATGCTAGGCACATCCACTTTTAGGAATTCATCATTCATTTGTCAGATAGTTTAAAAATATCTCAGTGCTATATATGGCTGTGTAAAGTTGGAAACAACCTACATTCCAACATTTTAGATACAGGTTACATACTTCTGTCATATCCATCAAATGAGATATTACATATCCATCACAATGATGCTAGAAGGAAGTATTAAATAAGATAAGAAAAAGCTTTTATATATAGATCCAGGTACAGAACCATACATAAGCCATGCTCTCTGGTGTTTAAAAAAAAGTTCACTGGGAGAAGATAGAAAATGAATAGGCTTGGAAATCACTATCAGTTGCCTCTCCCAAAGAATTATGATGTGTTTCTGTTTGTATATTTCTTATAAAAGTGCAAAAATATAAAATTAAAACTGAAACAATAGTTAGAGGAATAGGTCGGTGTGGGCAGAACCCAGATAGGCTTTCTTGGTGACATTTAAGACACCAACAGGGGAAGATGCGCTGGCATGAAAGCCTTCTTAATTTGTTTTACATAGTGTCTGAATAATATTCCACTGTGGCACACATTGATTGCATGACATGGAGCAATCTTCTTTGACCAAGAAGATTCACCATTGGCTAGCTTGCACACTACCATAAAGTACCATCAAGATGCTGGCAAGAAAAGTCATCAACAGTCTTACTCAGCTGTGAACACCATGTTCTTCAATAATGAAAGACATGGCAAGATATTCCCTGAGTGCAAGAGTGGCACAGTTCAGATTGGATTTAAGGCCACTCTACAGGAGGAAACAAGTTTAATACCCTAAATCTGACAAAGAACCCATTATTGACAACATCACAGGCTCTCAGATGAACCTACTCGTATTAGCCTACTAAATGGACATTATATCAAATGTCCTTCTAAATTTATATTTTTATACCCATAGATTATTGTAGCTTTCAAAGCCTATCAAAGAATCTTTGTGCAATGGATGGTGGTTAACACAGAAGCTAATTATTGGTCAAAGTATAGAGACTAAGTATCAATAGTATTGTTCTAGCAAAGATGGTGCAGTTTCATCCCAAGGCTCAGGGACTGTCAATCGCAGAGTGAGTATCAGAGCACCCCATTCAAAGGACACAATGACATCATAATAATAGGCTTATTGATAACCTATTTATTGATAAACTTTGTAATCCTCTTTGCTTTTGTTGCAAAATTCCTCAAAACATAAATAAAAGTTAGTTCCACTTCCGGTTGAGAAAACCTGGTTCAAGTCATCAAGCCTATTCAAATGCCTTCAGAAAACTAGGCCTCTCCCCGCTCTGAAGCGTTCCTTCCTATGCCTGATGGGCCATGCTTCTGCGGACAGCACTAACAATTCCTCTCCTCGCTATTTTAACAAGTTATCCCAAGCTGCACAGAGAAGGCCACCATGAACAAAGAGGATACAGCTCACTCTCTGTCTGGACCACACCTTCCTCCTGCAGGCTCCTCCCTCTCCCTTTTCTTCCTCCATGGCACCCAAGGGGAAGTATGGTTGTGCCTTTACCAGCTGGGAAGCAGGATGCATTTTCTGGTCTGAAGTCTGCTAAACACTGTCGTAAGAAAAATGCCGGGCCCTGAGGTCCTGGTACAATGGGACTGGATTGTCCTATAGTTCTGGAGATTGGACCGTTGAATATATAACCCTAACATTTGGTGCAATCACACTTTCAATCATGGACTCATTCACTTCTCTTTCCATCAGGCCAGCTTCTGAAGGGAAGGTCTATTTGACCTTTGCCCCGTAGACTCCTCCACACCTAGTGCAAATATTGAACAGAGCAGATGGCTAGTGAGAGCGTGCAGTTGCTCACCATTTCTCCAAATGTATGGGTATCTAAGACTAAGAGCGGCTGATCATCCAGGGAAGATTAATGACGTATAGTCTGCTTCTCATTGAATTGTCTTTCAATCAGTGTGATTGATCGTGGAAGCCAGTTCCTTCCCCTCAGGCAGCACCTACTCTTTGTCTTCTGGCCATCCTCTACCTCATTTCCTTCCAGACTTACATTATTGAGATAACTGTCTATGTCAGTTAAAGTTGATAAAATCTAAAATAAACTCATAGCATAAACTGGGTGGCTTATAAAGAACAAACACTTGTTTCTTCCTCCCAGGTCTTAATTTGGAGCAGGTCCAGTACCTGCTTGGTTGAGTTCTGGGGAAAAAAAAATCGTTTTTCTTTTCTGTATCCTCATACAGTGTAAGAGAGAAACAAGCCCCCTGAGCCTCTTTCCTGGTGACCCTAATTCCATCCACAGGAGCTCTGACTTTATACCCTAGTCATCTCCCATGGGTACTGTCTTTAACCATCAACTGGGGATTTGGTTTAAACACTCAGATAACAGCAGTAAGCCTCAAAGTAACCTCTCTCCTGGAAGAAGTGAGGTGGCAGACAACAAGAGCAGCAAAACACTGTGAGCTGTTCTTTGTGCAAACTCACAAACTGAGCATGCATCTGCTCTGTGGGAGAGGGGGCAATGGTAGGGCCTAGAGAAAGAAACTGAAGCCGACTCAGCTAATTCACCTCAGCTGAGGACATCGTTAGTTTTCAGACGATCAGGTGGTCAGGGACCAGAAGTCTCTGAGGTGATCTGGGAGTCCAGCTCCTCATCTGAGGGCGATGTCATCCTTAAAGACCAGAGTGGAAGCATTTCTTTTGTCTTGCCTCCTCTGCAGGGTTCAGGGCAGGAAGGCACCAGTTAATTACTCCTAGAATTCCGAGCCTGAGGTGGATCTATGACCACCAAGGAACGGTCTGAGTGATTGTATTCTAAGCTCATCCTGGAAATTGTGACCAGATACTATTTTCCTGGCAGGAGAAGAATGAAAAACTGCTGCTGATAAATCTGTGAGGAAACATAAGATGCAGGCTTCCCAATCGATGAAATCATAGGCATTTTGAAGAAGTACAAAAATGACTGTCGGTTTTATTTTTCTACGACATTCGGGAGTTTGGATCTCATTGGGGGGAGGTATAGTCATGTCACCATCCCTGCTTGGGGGGGGGGGGGCTCTGGATCATCTACAAAGACTCTCTTTAGGGATGGAGGAATTCTAACTCCTAGGTTGCTTAAAAAGTGAACTTACTGTGTGCAGCTCTTTATCAAGATAAGTAAGAGGTTGCAAGGAGAGGCTACAGTTAGATGATCATAAGGCAGGATTTTTTTTTCATTTTATTAACTTTTTTATAAAGAAATCTTTTTATCTATACATCCCCCTACTATCCCTCCCTTCCCTCCTTCCAATCCCTCCCAGTCAGCAGCCTTCAGCCTCCCCTCCTCCCCACCCTCCATCCCCGCCCCCAAAAAGGCAAGAAGTCCCAAGGCGGGTCTGCTCAGCATGGCACATCTGCACCAGGCAAGTCCGATTTCCTCATCCTAAAGTCAAAGCTGGGCTAGGTGTTCCTCTGCAGGGGATGGGCTCCCAGGTGCCAGCCCACGCACAGGAACACAGTCTGATCCCACCCCTCGAGGCTCCACATACTGCCCATGCCAATCGACAGTTGCCTACCCTTGGAGGGCCTACCTCCTTTTCCCGATGGATTTCCAGTGGCTAATAAGGCTGGAATTTATCTTGCCTTGGGTACTGTCTTTAACCATCAACTGGGGATTTGGTTGCAGCTAGGAAAGGAAGCATCCTGTCCACATTGCCAGGCCTGTGCGAGTCTCAATAGGCTAATTAGAGTATAATCAAGGTACCTCTAATACACACAGTGCAGGAAATTGTCAAAGCGGGAGTTTGGCCCTGCTGCAGTGGGTTCCAGTTCAGAAGGCATTAGCTCCAGACATCGTAATTTACAGGTCTTTCAAGTTATTTACTCTAAACTTAGAAGCAGCTGATCTATTTACATTTGTATTGGATTTCTATTGCCAGGGGTTAAAAAAAGAAAAGGTACAATCAAATGAAATAAGAGAGACATTGGGAGTCCTGCTGCTGGACTGGGAAAACCAGGGTACATGGCTTACAGCCATTTCATTCCTGCACCATCCGAATTTTTGGAAAACAATAGTTTTATTTTGCTCTCAAATTAGAAAACGAAATCGGAAGCTTGTAGTTCAGTCTTCATTACCCACCCTGGCTTTTTCTGCGGGAATCTGGAATTGATTTCCAAATTTCTCTTCTGAGTGTGATTTAACATTTTAATCTGCATGCCTTCCTTCGGTGAGAGCTTTGCAGACTGTGTACTGCTGTCTGACAGGGAAACGAAGAACCAGCCAGCCACCTAGGCTCTTGTTATCTATCAGTCCAGCAGTTCTGACCGTGACTGGAGGGGGCTCAAAGTCTCTGGATCCTGTGTGAGGAAGACCTGGTCTTCCACTCAGCTGGGTGGAATAAAGAAATCGCGCCCAGTGGACAGCAGACCTCTGAACTTTTGTCTTAGAGTTTGAGACTGTCCCCTGAGATGCTGACTTATTGCCTCCAGTCATTGATGGGACAGTAAAAGGGTCCATGTACCTCTGTAGTATTGATCCGATTGCCATCGCTCTTTCTTTTCGGCTCAAAATATGGATTTTTCTGGCACTTGCCTTGACTTAAACACTTTAAACATATCTCTGCCCCTTTGGGGTTCCTCATCTAAACATTTGAGAACTTCAGTATAACATACAGAGTATGGGATTTGTCAGAGAGTGGACATAGGAAGTCTCTTGTACCTGCAGCTGTTTGTGGATTTCAGGGGCTCCACCTCACAAAGACGCAATCAGTTCAATACAAGCCCCAGAGCCAGGGCAAGGGGAGGATCTTGACGTACTTTGAGTAAGACATCCTATCTGTCAAATGGGTTGAATATACTACTAAATGGTCAGGCTGTTGCTAGAGAGGGAAGGGATCAGGTCACAGCAGGCCAGTCTGGGAGAGACTTGGGACTAAGCCATGTTATTCAGCCATATCACTTGTGTCAGAGTCAATCCAGCCACCCAGAACTCAGAGATGGCATCATGCTTGAGCGGGTGCCCAAACCTGGCAACCAGGAGAGATTGTTCTCTACACAAGGCTCTAGGAGAAAACTAGAGCCTTGGGCAGTGGCCTTGAAATCTGAGGCTGGTTAAAAGGGATGATGATTGACAAGTGGAGAAGCAAGGAGGCAGCACTCTAGTGACGGCCTGCCGAGGGTATTTTGGACACAGAACAATGATGCCCTGGGAGGCTCTTTCTCTCTTGGGCTGTCAAACCAGATGAAAATGGTTTCAGCTTTCTCATGAAGTTGCTCCCACTGACACCAGAAATGACCAACACAGCGTACTTTCTTCCCCAGAGTTTTGCAAAGTACATTGTACAGTTCACCTTGGTGGTTTTAACCTTCATCAGAACTCAGTACAGCAGACTCTGGTATTTTCCATCTTATAGAAGAAAAGATGGAGGGTGGAGTGAAGTCTTTTGGGCGAGGGTCCCAGATAGTAATGACTTATTGGAGCCTGGACATCCTGACGCTATGAATTCCCATCTTAACCACTACTCCATGCTTCCACTGATGACACTGAGATGTGGTTTCTTTGACAGCCAACTAACATTTCTGGAGCATTTGGGGTTAAGATCTGTAGGAAAGTCAGCGAGATGACTAAATTCGTATTCTAGCTTTGAAGAATCTTAAGAAAAAGAACGACATAGATAACATTAAGCAATGCAGAAAAGGGGTAACCCAAATAGCTGACAGTTCGAGATGAATGGATGTAGGAAACAAAGGGCTTGGGGGATGAAAGAATGGGGCCTCAGACAGTGAGACCAAACTTTATGGGCTGGAGAGGTGGTGCCTGGACACCCAGCAGCTCCATGTGCAGAACTTGCTGTACAGACCTAAGGTTTTGCAGCTGAGTGTAAGGAGGGGAAGAGCCTGGCTTTGCCAGACCCACAAACTGTTTTTCTGGATAAACTGTTTTTCCAAACTGCAGGCTGGGAGCTAAGTCGCCTCTTTTTGCAACCTCCAGTCTCCAAGGAGGTGGCTACGAGCTGTTTTCTGGAGTTTCATGGGCATCAGATTTGCTGGAGCCTTGAGTATATTTTTGACCCTGGCTGTGGGTTTTTTTTTTTTTCCCTTACTGGTGCCCATCTTGGCTTAAGAAGCCTGAACAGTCTCTTTGAAGGGATCATTATAAAGCTTTCAGAGGAATTCTACAGATATGTATACAAAGAATTTTCTGTTATTTGACCAAGAGCATGTAGGATGGTTCGTGGGGTTTGGCAACAAGGGTGGTTGATAGCTTCAACAACTGCTTAATGATGCTCATGCTTTTTGAAAGCCTTGGACGTCCACAGGCTCTTGTGTACTTTAAAGCACCAAAGCGAATTTGCTTGTTGGAGTGTTTTTTTGTTTTTCTTAATTTCCAAAATGTACCCAGTTTAGCCAAGCACAGTGCCTGCCTTTAATGCCAGCACTTGGGAGGCAGAGATAGATGCATCTCTGTGAGTTTGAGATCAGCCTGGTCTACAGAGAAAGTTCCAGGATAACCAGGGCTATGTAGAGAGATCCTGTCTCAGAAAAATAAATGGATGAAGAAAGAGAGAGAAGGGGAGAGAGGGGGGGAGAAGGAATGGAGGGAGAGAGGGAAGGAAGGAAGGAAGGAAGGAAGGAAGGAAGGAAGGAAGGAAGGAAGGAAGGAAGGAAGGAAGGAAGGAAGGAAGGAAGGAAGGAAGGAAGGAAGGAAATCTTACCCACTTATTACCCCTCTGTGACGTTTAACCTTTAACTCTCTAGAGCAAGGCCTCTTCTTCGGTCACCAAACAAGACACATATTCCTGGACAGTTAATATTATTTGAAGCTACAATACTTCATCCTAAGAGCTACTTTATAAATATTCTCATGGTTCTTAGTTCCTGCTTTGTTATTAGGAAATAATGAAAGGAGAGCATGGGCTTCAGCTCTCCTTCAAAGTTCAGTCCAGCCAGTTCACACACATGGGAGGGAGATGGTGTCTGTTCTTCTGTAAAGACAGCAGCAGCATTGCTACCCTCCTTCCCAGCCTCTGAAACCTTACAGGCTTTAATGTCTTCCTCGGAATTAAAGTAATGGAAATACAGTCATAAGAAATCCACTTCAGGCCCTGCCAGGCAATAGAACAGTAATAGTGTAAAAGCCAGGCAGTGAACAGTGAGGAGTGACTTGAGGTAGGTAAATAAATATCTGCTGGGCTTTTTAATTAACTGCCTCTAAATAATGAAAATGAGCAAATTGGGCTTACTTTTAGTAGCGAAATGCCACTGGGACTTGAATGTTTCTGTTGATGGATGGTACAGTGCTTTGACAGAGAAACGTAAATCTGCCTGAAGCTGTGGAAGTGCTTTGAGCCTGGGTCTGCCTCTTCCCTGGTGAATAGCATCAGAGGTTATTTTTTGCCTCTGGGTCTGGGGAGGGGAAAGTGTGAAGAAAAGCCATGCACAGGGGCTTGCTCCTGGCCCCAGATCACTATAGAGATTATTACCATGTGCCTAAGAAGCCCTTTGTGAACTCTAAAGCTAGGGAAATAGAAATTTAAATTTTGATTTATAGTTTATTGAACATTCAGCACACTTTCAATTTTTGGTGTGTGTGTGTGTGTGTGTATGTGTATGTATTTGAGCCAGAGTGAGAATTTGTATACCAAGTGCACACAAAAGCTTGCAGAGGCCAGAAGAGGATTTCAGGTCCATTGGTACTGGAGTTACAGGCATTCTGTGAGCTGCCATGTGGGTTCTGGGAATCCAGTCTGTGTCCTCTGCAAGCACAGTAAGTGCACTTAACCACTGAGCCATCTCTCCAGCCCCCGGAGCACATTTCCTAACGCTTTCAATGCACACAAGGGGTTCTAGAACTATTGGCACAGTGCCAGATCCCCAGTACCCAGAGGCCTGCCTTCATCCCGATATTGGAAGAATTTAAAGACACTGTTGAGATGAGACTGTTTCTTACATGACCGTTATCAATCTGAGTAGGTCACATTTTATGGCTAGTCAACCGGTAGATTTTACTACATATAAGTGTTGAGTTTTGGCAAATTCTTTGCTGCTTCTATAGACACAGTATTGACTTCTCTTCTTTGTGTTGTCAATATGGTAAATTACATCGACTGACTCTTGCTATCCTGATATTTTTGCTATCCCTATAAATCCTTTTATTCCTCATCTTTTTTTTTTATAGGGTTGGATGGAATTTGCTAGTGTATTGTTTATGTTGTTTTATCTATGTTTCTAATAGATAAAGTCTGTGGTTTTATTTGGTTTTTTTTGATTTCCACATCAGGCTTTGGTGTTAGGGGTGTGTGTGTGCGTGCGTGTGTGTGCGTGTGTGTGTGTGTGTGTGTGTGTGTGTGTGTGTATGTGTGTGTGTGTGTGTGTGTGTGTGTGTTGGGGGATTCCTTTCTGGTTTATTATAATTCAAGACAGGTGTTTTTTTTTTTTGTTTTTTTTTTTTTGTTGTTGTTTTTTTCTGTGTAGCCATGGCTGGCCTGGAACTAACTCTATAGACCAGGCTGGCCTTGAACTCACAGAGATCTGCCTCTGGAATACTGGGATCAAAGGACCTGGGCTCAGTCCAAGCTTACTGTATATATGTAAATATATTTGCATTTTTATATGTGGCTTCCATACAGTAATAGGATTTTTAAAAATCTATTTAATTGGGTCTATTTTAGTCTTCTTTTCCTAGCTTCTTTATTTTTACTTGTTCAATTTTCCATTTAAAAAGACTTATTTGATGACTTATGTGTATATGCGAGTGTGCCTGAGTGTACATGTGCACTAAATGGATGCAGGAGCCTGTAGAAGTCAGAAGAGGGCATTGGAGCCCCTAGAACTGGAGTTGCAGGCAGTGGTGACCTTCCATGTGGGTTCTGGGAACTGAACTCAAGTTCTCTGTAGGAGCACTCAGCACTCTAAACCTTAGCTTTCTCTCCAGCCCCCAGATTGTCCATATATTTGTATTTTTCTCTAAGTATAGGTTCAACTACTCCCTACAAGTTTTGTTATATGATATTTGTATTCAGATCTACATCCTTTCTAGTTTCTCTTTCATTATTTTTCCTTTGATTCATGCATGAAGGTGCATATTGCCTAATTTCCAAGTATCTGAAGTTTCTCTAGGTTACTTATATTGCAGAAGTATTTATTTGCAATATATAATATAGATGATTAATATTTACTGAGAGGCATATAAACACTCACAATACAAATTGAAACTTAAGACAATTCTTAGAGATTGGAGCCGTCCCATGCCGGGCTGCTGATCTGCTCCTGGAGAACTCAGGAACCAAACAGGAAGGGAGGTCAGTGTGCCCCAGATTTCAACGGGGTCTGGCTATGCCCCCTCTTGGATCCTGGTACCCCAGAGATATGCCTCTGAGATTCCCTAACTAATGCCTGAATCCCACAACATACTTACAGTTAAATGATGGTGGTTGGTTCATTTCCTTTGTGCTCAGAGAATATGCTCTGTACATTTTCAGCCTTGTAAACTATAGAATTCATTTTATGACCTAGCATATGGCCTCAGTCATGTGAGGTTGAAATGAATGTGCCTTCTGCACTTGAGTGTAGTGTTCCACTAGTACATATTAGGCAAGACAGTATATCTAAGGCTATCAATTAGCCACCTCTGACTTTAATGATGTGTTTGGATTTGCCCTATTAATTACTGACAGGGTAAAAACTGAAAAAGTTCTCCAATTGTGAGTGTGGGGTTATCTGTTTCTCCCTGTGATGCTGTCCACTGTTGCTTCATGTTTAGGCATACTCACAAGAATTTTTTAAGTAGCAGATTAAAAATTGAAATGCTTGCATTAAGCTAGGGTTGGTATTTGCCATCTCTCTGTCATTAGAAAAGGACCCAGTTTCCCAACTTCTACATTTTACATTTCTATATTTTAGATATGATGTGAAAAACATTGTACATTGTCACATTCTTCACATTTTTTGATAATTTCATCCAACAATCCACTAACTCAGTTCGATTCAAATTAGCAGCTGTGTTCCACCTGTCATGGAGTCAGTTCATCTCAGTTCCTGAAGCCTGAAGTCTGCCTCCCACCTGCCTAATATCCAAGTGCCAGTGACA
This sequence comes from Phyllotis vaccarum, assembly GCA_033318265.1. Classification (NCBI taxonomy): domain Eukaryota; kingdom Metazoa; phylum Chordata; class Mammalia; order Rodentia; family Cricetidae; genus Phyllotis; species Phyllotis vaccarum. The sequence goes on from JARWLC010000004.1 coordinate 112,506,636, forward strand.
GCCATGATGAGAGGGTCTCCCTGCCCTGGTTCTTTTCCTCCGCCCTCCCCCTCTAGGTATCCTGTTTGCCAAGTCAGACAAACAACTGGTTTCCTCTCAGAACTGTGGCCCTACTCATCACCTGGTACAAAGAACCAGATCAGAACAGGGCCTAATGCTTTCACTTGATGCTAGAAAATAAATTTTTTGTTGTCGTCTTTTAAAGACTTGAGTACAAAAATCCTGTCATAAATGAGGACTGATAAATCCATGGGAATTAGTGCTGACTCAGCTCAAGGCAGGTAACCCATTTGTCCTCAGGAGAGAAAATTCTAGAGCAGAAACTGGGTCCAGGTCTCAGCCTGTGCCACCTTGCTAGACCATTTTTGCAGACTTATGATGTTATGGGAAATAGACTCTGTGTTACTTTTCTCATCGTGTCACACAAAACTCCCCAGGTCCCTATTAGCTTCCGCCCTTCTATTGGTTAACAATGCAATACATATGACAGTTTGTATAACCCTGTTATTCTAGTAAGAAATGAGGCAATCAAGATATTGTCAGAGTCTGCCTTGATCTGTAAAACATTTATTTTATTGGTAAACTAATTTTAGTGTAATATCATTAAATTTATTGGTTTTATAATTTTTAAGAATAATTATGGTTTCAATTCTGATGACTCTGTATGAATTATAAACTGGACTCCCCTGGCTAAAATGCTTGCACCTTAGCAGAGAGCAATAAAAGCTATTTCTCAACATAGACATCCAATGCCTACAAGTGACCAATAAGCTGATACTTTAATCTTCAGTGTTATTAAAGTTTTAAAATATTATTTTATCTCTAACAGTTCTCTGCAAACAGTCATAAAGAGGCAATGTTAAATTCAAGGCCTGGCAGTGAGCACTTGGGGAACTGAAGTTCCATGTGATTTCTCTCTCTGAAGAAGGTCAAATGGGCCATTATTCTAAGAGGCAGTGTTATCCTAAATGCTATGAATAACTGTAGGAAACTAACCATCAATATAAAGCAATAAGTTTATAGTTATTGCAGGGTGTATCCTTTCTGAGTTAAATTTATTCCTATAGAAAAAAATTGGCCTTTGTTGATATGAGCTATTAATTATGTATCATAGAGATGTCTAACTAAATCCTGACCCAAGTCACAAACTTGAGTGTATATTTTCTGTGTTTATAACTATATGACACAGATGAAAAGAAATGAGTTGTGGTCATTTGAATAAAAATAGCCCCCATAGGATCAGATATTTGAACACTTGGTTCCCAGTTGGTAGAACTGTTTAGAAAGAATTAGGATGCGTGGGTCACTAGGGGTGGGGTTTGAGGTTTTTAAAAGAAATAGTGTGAGGCAAGTCAAATTTAACACTTGATTTTATAATTTGTCTTGGTCATGGTGTGTTAGCACAGGAATAAAATGTTAAGACAGAAGTGAATTGAATTAAGTAAGACATGTTCTTGAACTTATAAAATTTACTGTTGTGTCAATATTTCATTTTATGGCACCTAATTTCACCCAATTGATATCAGGTTTCATTGTGTATCCCAAGATAGCCTTCAACAGATGATCCTCCTGCCTCAGCATCCTTTGTGCAAGGATTATAGATATGCAACACATGCCTGGGTAGTATTCATTTTAAGAGTCTCTGTCCTTATAAAATATCCCAATTTGGACCTAAATTTTAATCAGAACTCCTTGGTTGGAATTTTGGTTTGCATAATTTGTTTTTCAAAAAAAATGAATCACATACTTTAAAGTTTCCCATAAATGAAGTACCTGCTCTTAATGTCAAACATAAGCATTTGAATAAGATATAAAATCTAGTTCCTTGATTAGACTAGGCACATATTCAGAGTCATGTGGGGGGGGGGGGGTGACCTCCAGACCTAAGAGAGTGGACATGGAGTACTCAGTAGGTATCTTTGAAGAATGTCTCTTTCTAGGCCTCTCTGAGATTCCAGAGGTACTACAGACCAGGAAATATAAAAGCTATAGGAGAAGATCTTAACAATTAGGTTTCTTGGAACTGGAGAGATGGCTCCGAGTTAAGAAAATTGACTGCTCTTCCAAAGGACATGGATTCAATTCCCAGCATCCTGACAGGGCAGCTCACAACCACCATCTATAAGCCCTCTTCTGGCCTTCTTTGGCATCACATGTGTGTGGCACACAGGTTCATGTAGGAAAAATACCCATATACATAAACCAAAATAAAAATAATCTTAAAACTATTTGGCTTCTTAGCACGATTCTGAACAACTCTGTCATACCTAAATCTTCCCCTGGAATCGTGAGTTTTGGTGTGTTGAGATCTCACTGTGTACTTTGGCCCCATATACCTCTAGTGATTAGAGGTCTGGTTTCATGTTTAGCTTCCATTTCCAGTTCTTAAGCCCTGGAGGGCAAGATCAGAGGCCTGCACCTCTAAGAGCATCTGCAGTTGGTAAGACTCCCACCCTATGGGAGGTAGATGCTACTTAAGAGGGTCTGAAGATAATCCAAAATTAATTAAGACCTTATTTTTTGCATGTAACTTTTCACCCTCCGAGGTATCTAGGCATCTGTTACTCCTTTTCCTAAAGGACAAGTGAGAGCTGGAAGCAACAGACTCTAGACCACAGTCTTGGCTTAGATCTAGATTAACAATTGACTATGTGCAATGCACAAATGGAATCCATCTCCTACAGCAAAACTCCCCACCTTACTCAACATGATCTGTTCTGTCTTGACAGTGGAAAAATATTTTTTCCCAATTTTGTAATTGGACCCTAAGACTACGCTTTTTTGAGATACCTGGGTTTTAATATCTTTTGGCAAATATCAAAAATGTAACCATGAAATGTTTTGGTCCCCGTTCGGTGTCATTTCATTGTTTCCTGTATTGTCTGTGCGCCAGACACCTGGCTGTACTGGTAGACCCTCCGGACCTCAGTGAGGCAGCCAAAAGCAGCGTACCCATGATGCAGGGAAGAACACATGGTGAAATTGGAGAAGGTTCTGTGTCTGTCTTGATGTCACCTTCTGCTGCCTTTCTGAAGCCAGAAAGTGACAACTGCCTCAGGATTAAATTAGACAGATTCACATAAAGCATTGAGCCCAAGTCCTGCCATTACTCACTAGTTCTTAGTTTTAAAAACAACACGAGTTTTAATTATAACATGGCGTTTGACAGGAGAAGAGCAATTTTATTTCCATTACACAGATGGAGAAATGAAGGTGAGCAAGACTCCTGCTCAGATTCTAAAGATAACACATCAGAGTTTGAATCCAGGCTTACCTGCCCCAAAGCCTACCTACACTGCCTTGGAATAGAAGCCATGAAGCATGTCATAGAGACGTGCCTGTGAGCACAAAGCTGTTCCTTTTTTTTTTTTTTTTTTTTTTTTTTTTTTAAGCCACAGCATCCTCTAAGATGGCTCCAGCACACATGGCAGCTATGTCTGGACATATTTGAGATGAGATGGACTCCTTCTCATCTGTGATCCTAGAAAACACACACACACAGTGCTGATACTTTGGCGGTAGACACTGCAGGGAACCTTTGCCTGCTTACCCCTCCTCTGTCTACAGAGGCTTGACTGACTTCTATTTCTTCCAAGCCTCCTATCTTTAGCCAGGCAGGTCAATGCACAGAAATGCGGACTGTTCTCTCCACATTCCTAAGCCCCTGCCCCACAGCAAACACCCAATAGGTGTAGCCACCGTGGGATCTAAAAATCATTACCATTCATCTCTGTCATGCTGTGTTTTTATTTTTTTATTTTTTTTAACCCAGGAATGGTTTCCTCTAAGAATATGTGCAGTATGCTTTTGTAATGGGAGCCCTTCAACTGCAGAATCACTGGTCACGAGGCAGACCAAATGACCACTCAACCTCTGCTCAGGTTTGCTTGACCTAATATCAGCTGTCTGAGCTATGGGGCCTTTCCATGTCTCCAGCATATATATAAGCTGTTGCATTGTTTATTCAACAGATACTGCTGAGGAAGAAAAATGCCTTGTCTTCAGTTTTTCTCAGAAATGTATAGCTGTGCTATATGAGGCAAAAATAAATAAAAATAAAAATAAAGAGGGTGTGGCATTGATCTCAGTACAAAACTTCTCAAATTAAAGAATATGTTTTCTTTGTTTAGTCCTAAGCAGAGAGGAAGCCATAAACAGTGACAGTCAACCACCCGCTGTGACTTCTATGGGAATTGAGGCAAGGTGACAATATTCATCATTGAAGTGCTTTCAGGCCAGAAGGCAGGATTTACTCTAATTGTAACGAAAAGCTGAGTGACCTCCTTACTTACCCAGTTACACACAGAGTGTGGCATTGTAGCTCTGCTTCATGCTACTTTCCGGATTAGGCATGCCTGGTATTTCCATCTGTAAGGACGAGTAACCTAGGGTGCGCTCAAGGTCATAAAGCAAGAGAAAGCAGAGAATGGATCAGTGCCTGGTCACTCTGAACAGCTCTCTCTCTCTCTGATCTGGGAGGGTCACCCACAGTGACAATCCCCTATACCTTTCCCTTTAGCTTTCTACTCCTGTGTGATCATAAATTTTTAATCAGATGTAGGGGGTCTTCAAATCAGTTAAGTCTAAATTGATATTCTGAGCATGATGTAATTAGCATTTGTCCATTCCCAGTGTATTATACTTACAGTGTCTGCCAATGACTTTGTGTAGAGGTATTCTATACACTTGAAAGCCTGAACTCAACCCTTAGACTAACTGAGTGCCAAGGGGGTATTAGGCAGGACAGGGTATGTAACTGACAAGATGTTGTCAAAGTCTACGGAGACCTCCCCAGTCAGGAGGAGGTGGTCCTCAGGAGCCATCTTTTCTCTATTGGAAGTATGGACCTGGAAAGATGTTCACTCTGAGACTATCTTCATGTTTGTGGTACAGTTTATTAAGGGGACAGTGCAGCTAATAGGATGGAATGGTTCTTGGAGATGCAGGAATTATACAGTCAATAGGAGGGAATGGTGCTTGGAGATGCAGGAATGGTCTGCTCAGGGCAACATACTTAGTTCCTCTACTTTATCCAGAAAGGCTGTTAGCAACCGCAGTCACTTTGATAAGCAAAAATAGTCAAACAAATCCATTCCATTCCTCACTCTTAAGCTGCCCTATGGCACAGTACAGATGCAATGTAAATTCCACAGTACTGTCATTGGCTAGTGCCATTCGGGGGGGGGGGGGGGAGCGGGTGGGGGGAGAGAAATGTATGAGCTGCAGCCAATTGGTACAAGATGCTTTGCCTTGCCAGATTGTTTTGATGGCATGTATGACATACACTGGAATCACTTCTGATGGCTAAATGATCTGCCTATTTACTCTCTTCGGTTTTTAAGCACGAAGAGGACTTTGTCAAAATCCTGTGAGTTTTGTTTAATATAATGACAGAGGTCACAGAAAACAGTGACACTTAACTCTAGGCTAGACATGAGATATTTTGCATATATCAAGTCACTTAACTCTGCAACAACTCTGTCACTACTATACATACAACCCTGTATTAGAGACAAGGAAGCAGGCAGAGCAGAAAGTGGCTCAGGCAAGACCACAAAAGCAATAAGCCACGGAGCTAAGATTCCAACCTCACCCGACTGACCCTAGATTCACAGGAAACAGAAATAATGTTCCTTCACCCCAGCGCTTTACTGTATGGATATAAAATTCTGCCTGGGCACTTCTCCTATGACCCACATGTGAGACACAGACCAAGTCTGTGAGACGTCTGAAGATCTGGGTCATGGCTGCACACCAGGAACAGGATATGACCCCATGAAGTACGTAACAGCTACAACTGGGAAATGGCAAGTGCAGAAGTTCCCAAGGGTTTTGTTCTCGTAACCTCTTTACGCCCTCAAACACTAGTAAGTGCCCTCAAGTACTTTTCTTTAGGTGGGTCATCCACCCATATTTATTCAGTTAGAACCTACATCTGAGACGCTCTCAAACATGCAGTCATTTATTTACAATGGCAATAATAAACTCGTTGCACGTTGCCATAAATGGCATGATTTGACAAATATATTTTCCAAAGCAAATTTATAATACATAGCATTGCCAACGTTTCTGCAATCTCTCCATTATCTAGTTTACTAGGAGTATCTAGAACTTTAAATCTGGTTCTGTCCTCCATGTATATTATTAGGTTATATGGGCTGGAATATGTGGATAAAATATGACAATTAGAAAAGTGAATTACGCATTAAGAAAGGGGAAGTATTTTAATATTTTCCTGGTAATTGTAGACATTCTTATTTATATACATCTGAAGTCCTCTTATAGTTTCTAAACAGATAAAATACAGGAAGTGAAATTATGGTCCATACAGGATGCAACAAAAAATACCATAGACTGCAATTTTAAAAACAGCAGAAATAGATTTCTTACAGCTATGGAGGCTGGGAGGTCTAAGAAGATCAAAATGCTAAAAGACTCACTGTCTGTTGAGGGACTATTTCTTCCTAAATGACACCTTCTCACTATAAGTTCCCACAGCAGAAGAGGTAAGAGGTCTCCCTGGAGCTTATCTACAAAGGCCCAGTCATAGGGGCAAAGTCGGTGATCAGCTTACAGACATTTCCCCCAGAGTGTTATGCACGCGCCTAGGATGCAACCAGAACAGTCAGCTCCCCTTCTAATGTGATTATTCTGAGGTTTGGGTTTTAAATAAGAATTTAGAGAAACCCAATCACTCAGCTCAGTGCACACTGTTTTATTAAAAGTCATTGATCTGAGCCAGGTGGTGGTTGTACATGTTCTTAATCCCAGAACTCCGGAGGCGGAGGCAGGTGATCTCTGAGCTGGAGGCCCAGCTTTGTCGTCCACAGGAAAGTTCCAGGGCAGCCAGGGATGTTACACAGAGAAACTGTCTTGGAAAACAAACAGCAACAACAAAAAGCCAATGATCTGTCTTGTTCTTTGACTTTTTGCCATATATAGCCATGTGACATTCTGCATTGGTTATTTATAGATATCCCATATCCTGTTGAATGGGATCTTTCAATTTTGGAAAGCTTTCATTATGAGGTACCAAAAGGTCACATTGTTGATTACGGCCCAAGATTGTTTAACTAGCTACAGCAGACATGAGGTTTCAAAACTCCAAAGCTCAAATTTTAGCACCAACAAACACTTTCACTTCATGGACCCAGTGTGCCTGTCCACCATTCTTTCAGGTGAAAAGAGATGTTCTAGAAAGTCCCTAGACACTTACTTTCCCATGCTTTTTCAGACACCATACCTGCCCTGGCAGGAGGTTTTACTGGGCTTCTAATTTCATCACATGGAACACTAAAGGACACAAGGTCAGGTGGGTGTGGTGTTATACACTTGCAATGTCAGCTCTCAGAAGGCTGAGGCAGGAGACTCACAATTTGAACTTAGCCCGGGAAATACAATAAGATCCTGTCTCAAAACAACAGTGACAAGAAGAAAGTATGAGCCCAAGGGTTTAGAGTAACAAATTCAATAGAATCAATACCGTTTACTGAGGAATTAAAGTCATTTTCTGCTGATATTATCTGTTTTGTTTTTTAACCATGAGGATGCTGTGGAGAAATTGCAGCCAGGCACTACTCAGCCTCCCACACCTCTATTTGCCATTGCTTTTACATCAGCAACACAGAGCTCAGCATTGTGAAAAGTCAGGTACCATCTTAGTGTTAATAGGATACGACCATTGCCTTGTGACACCCCTAAAGGAGTTTTGGGATCTCTACAGACTAAGTAAGCTCTGTGCTGGAGCATCCCAGTGATGATGTGACAGGGACCATGCACAAGCTGATGGATGATGGTAGTAAATACACAGATGTACATTTCATATTCTTTGAAAACCAATTTAGAGGGCTGGAGAAATGTCCCGGCAGTTTGGAACACGTGTTCTTACACAGGACCAAGTTTGATACCCAGCTCTCACATGATAGCTCACTATCATCTGTAATTCATGTTTGAGGCAATCAGATGCCTTCTTCTGGGGGTACCAGGCCTACATGCATGCGGGCAAAAGAGTCATACATATAAAGTAAATCTTTAAAAAGTCGATTTAAAGACGTTTACCTCAGAAACTTCAGACAGAGCTGAGGAGACAGCTACACCAATTTCTGCGGAGTCTGGTGCATGCATCACAGCTTGAAGCTTGAAGGGTGGGAGCCAGCACATCGCACCCCAGAACTATGACTGTTCCTTCTGGCTAGGCTCTCCAGGGTGTTTGTGTTGAAACTGAGTTCATCTACCTTCAGCCACGGTGGATAGGGGATGAACCCAGAGGCTCAGTGATCTTGACTGACTGCCAAGCTGATGCTAACCTGTATGTGTCACATACACTGTTTGTGCCATGCAAGCAACCCCCCCTCCCGCCACACACACACACACACACACACACACACACACACACACACACACACACACACACACACGCATGTTGAAAAACATGTTTTTGATTGTGCTGTTTTGATCTGGAGCCCTTTTCAGTCTGATTTGTTTTTCTGAGTGCTTCATCCTCCCTCAGAAAACCTTTATCAGTAACAAACTCTGTACCAAGGTGACCAATGTATCAGATACTGATGCTGAGAGCTGGTGTAGACACCTTTATTCCAAAACTCCATCCGCATCTTTCTTTTCCTTTCTTTCAATTTGTGACATATTTATTTTTCTATTTGCTATAGTCCTCACTAAAGGGAATGAAAACCTTTTCTCCCTTAAGTAGCACCAGTTTGTGTCCATGATGTCTGTGTGTGTGCTGCATGTGTCCCATGTGCCTGTGTGTGAACACATGGAAGCCAGAGAGGGACACAGATAGTTTCTCTAATCATTCTCTTTTATTACCTCAAGGGCAAGGTATCTCACAGAACCAGGGGCCCTCAGAATCTGTCTCCACTCCTGGGTACTGTTCTAACGGTTATAAGTAGGCATGCCTGTCATATTACACGGGTGCTGGGGATTCAATCTCAGGGCCTATGACAGCAGAGCAAACTCTCTTGACCCTGAAGCCATCTCCCCAGCCTCAGCAGTATCAGCTTTAAACACTACCAATTAGCTGGAGCCCAATGCCTTTCTGACCACAGAGCCCTGTGTGTTCCCACATCACATACCCAAGAAGATGGTCCTGCTACACAGAGATCTCTCAGTGTTGAATTCACCCTGTTGGTTCCTAGTGAAAGTCCCTAAGGTATGTTGTCTCTGCTGCCTGAAGCAAGATGTCATTCCAGTAGGCTTGGGTCTCCTCTCTCTCCTCCTGAAGTCTCTACACAGCCTTTACATGCTTAGACAAGCATTTCCTGCTGTCCCCCCAGATGTAAACTCTGTATCTCCTCTCCAGTTCACATGTGATGCTCCCCGTTCCTCTTCTGGGGGTCTGGCCATCTGACTGCTTATTTTCCTGGACTCCAAGCCATAGTGTGTGGACTATAGCTGGGGTTGCTTGTGTTTATCACTGTTTTACTGATGCCTGGCACTTAGGTCCTGATAAATATTTACTGCATGCATGGATGGATTATCTATCATGAAAATGTTTGTGCAACTGGAGTCAGTCAAGAGGCCTGGTAATTAGTGTGATATGCATTCTAAGTTATGTTCAAAAGGGACCACATTTTGTTTTCAGTCTGAGTTGGTGAACACTAAGTTGTCCCTGAGCTGGTCCTGTATGTAGTCAGTTCTTTCCCCAACCCAAGGCGGCTTGAAAACTAACACCTGATCCTTATGTTTTAAGGTACCCAAGTCATCTATCCTTGTATTTCTATTGTAGTGCAGTGTCAAAGGCTTATTTGAAGTGATTGTCACTTTCTGTCACCTTCTGTCGCGAAAAGGAATGGTTTGTTATGGCTTGTTGTGTAGTGGCCTCAATGCATAAATCTTCGGCCCTGTTGCTCTGGGCCCTAGGTGAGGCTGTGTGAACCTTTGACCCTATTGCCGTGGGCCTGGGGAGAGACCGAGGATCATGGTGGGTCACATGGTAGAACAAAGCTTCTCACTTTATGGCAGCAGGAAGAACAGGAGGAAAAGGGAGAGTTGGGGACAAGCTCTACCCTTCATGAGTATGCTCCCACTGACCGACCTACTTTGTGTAGCTAGATTCTGACTTTTGACCGCCCATTTAGCTACAAACTCATCAATGGATCTTCAATCCATCCTCCAGGTTAATGCCTTCATGATTCAATCACCTTCCAAGGCCACCTCTGACCTTTGCTGAATATGGAATCAAACCTACAAATGAATGAGTCTTGGGGAGGGGTTACTTCATAGCCAGGTTATAATAGTTTGCTCTCCAAAATGCTAGCTCCACTGAATTACATTGAACTAAGCAAGATGGGAACGCATGACCCAAAAGTTTACTGCTTTCTCCCCCTGGGTCTCCTCTGTGTCCTTACCCCCCTTCCCATTTTTCTTCTGAACGATTGCTGAGTCTTGTGAACTACTTAGGCTGTGATCAGATGTTTCCAGCAGAAAATTATCCTCATCTATTTTAGGTCTACTTGGCTCTTCAGACTGAAATGGTCTGATTAGCCTTATAATCATGATGGTGGCTGGGCACTGTAGATAATGGTCCACAACCAGTACTGGTAACATAGTCACAGAAGTGCTGATCTTGGAATAGACTCACAGGGCACACTAGCTTTTTTGGAGCATAAATTAAATTGAAAGATCAGATATAGCCTGGTCTTCTGCCCTAAAGGCTACAAAGTTACCTTTGTCAGAATGAGCCAAGCTGAGATGCCCAATGAACCTTGGGCAGCAGCAGTTAATGAGAGCCTATGTTCCTGTTAGAACCTGCCCCACAACCTATTTTTCCATTATTGTATATCTATATCTGAGGAGTATCCAGGAAGGGAGGTAGTGAAAGTAGAATGTTCCTAATGAAATTGAAGATCAAAGGAATAATAAGAAAAGCAAAAGCCCACGGGTAAGATTGGTATTGATTGAACATCTTAGAAAACATTGTTAAAAAGAGATCAGGTGATGCTGTCTCGATGCAAAATGGGGGCTCAGCTCAACAACACTTGAATTAGAATATGAATCATTCCCAGAGGCATTCCTGGGGGACTCTTTAGATATTTAGTATTCTTTGAAGATGGAGTGGTATAGTAGAACACATGTGCGTTTACAAGTCAACCATACCTGGGTTTAATGCTCAAGTTTACCTTAGTGACCTTGAACAAGCAACCTTATTATCTTGCTCCTCCTCCTCCTTCTTTTTCTAATTCATATCAAGTCTGAGTCATGAAGACCTGTAATCTTAGCCTTTAGGAGACTAAAGTAAGAGACTTGCGAGCTCCAGACCATCGTGAACTAAATAGTAGGACCCAGTTTCAACAACAAAAGTACAATGATTTGTACAACCTTGTATAGGAGCACTGCCTTGTAGGTTTGTCAGGAAGGTCAAATAGATTGCCTAGATACAAAGATCATTGCCCAAAGCAGGCGTGCAATCAATCACATTATTCCTTTGCCTCAAATTGTCAGCTCCTATCAACAGCTGCACAGGGTCTGGGCTAGAGTTACACAAGCCAGTGCCTCTGTCATCCCGAGAGCAAATTCTCCAAGGCATATGCCCTGGTCCAGGCATTTGCCTGAAGCAATGTCAGACCAAGGATGAGGCATCTCAGAGTAGATGTTCTTCCCCCTGGCTTTATCTCCTGAACCATTTTACTAATGGTACCCCTAAAATCCAGAGAAGCACTGTCACTCAACTTAAACCTATCATTGCTATATAGCACATAGCACACTTGGAGTATAAACCCAGATATAGTGACTCCATACTTCAATAGCCTACAGATGGGCTTTTCCTGCCCATCTCAAACTGCTAGCATACCCCTCTGTGCTGTAAGCAGCCTCTAGACAGCTGGGCACCACTTCCTGAAGTCTACCAGTGCTCTTAATACCATAAGAAGGCATGTCTCAAATTTTCAGCACATCTCAAAACATTTACTGCAGGGCCTGCCTTATAGTCAGAGTTCAAGAAATAAATATTCACAAATAGAGGATAAAGTAAGATTTTTGTGCCATTATAATTTTAATGCAGAGAAACAGTTATAATGAACATTAACCCAGCTGAAGGGGCAAAATGCATTAATTTCACAACATGTTCTGCTCTTTAAGAAGTTAGCTGTTCAAGCTCCACAGGGAATCTTGAACTCACAGAGACTCACTCTCACTGTTTTAGAAGAGAAAATTGCTTCCCCCACTGTGAGGGAGGTAGAGAGACATAATGGAGGCTGGGGGGAGGGGAGAGGGATTCAGCTATAGCAATAGGCTATGTGTAAACCCAAGTGGAGGACACAGAAAACAAATGTTCATACTTAGGATGAAGGGAGGCTCTGGCCCAGGTTCTGGTCATGCCGATGCTGCCTGCCCATCAGACATACTTTTAAGCAATGAGGATATTGTCACAAGACAATAGACTGGACTAATCTGTGGCCTTCCACTCCTTCCATCAACAGTCCTTTGTCCTGTGAGCAAATTCCATATTGGGAAAAATGCAATAACCGTGTTCCAGGGAGACTAAGAAACTGGGAAAAATCACTCCCCATACAAGACTGCACAAGCACCTGCTGGGTGACATCCTTGCATGAAATGCTTTCATTTTGTTCTCTGTAAAATGAGCGCGTAGGGTGATCTCTAGAGGCCAAGTCTAGAGGATTCTGAACATACACAGGAAATTATGTGGAAGTTTTGAACCTGTGGATCTGGCTCAGTAGAGGTACTATCTTCAGCCTGGGTCCTCCCAGTACTCAGCCTCGCTATGCTCTCTTCTGCAGGAGAAATCTGTGCATTCAAGATCCATGGGCAGGAGCTGCCCTTTGAGGCTGTGGTGCTCAATAGGACATCTGGAGAGGGCCGGCTCCGCGCCAAGAGTCCTATCGACTGTGAGCTGCAGAAGGAGTACACATTCATCATCCAAGCCTATGACTGTGGTGTGGGGCCCCAGGAGGCAGCCTGGAAGAAATCACACAAGTGAGTTCCTTGTCTTCCATTCCATTTATTCTGTTTACAAACTGCTTTGTTTTATAAATACATCCATTTATGAGTTACACCAGAAGTATGACTGGAAGGTGGTTTGAAACTCCCAATTACATTAGCATTGATTTGCCTGAAGTCAGGAAGTTGGTTTTAGTGGTAGTGGTAGTGATTGGTGGTGGTGATTGGTGGTGGTGATTGGTGGTGGTGATTGGTGGTGGTGGTGATTGGTGGTGGTGATTGGTGATTGGTGGTGGTGATTGGTGGTGATGATTGGTGGTGGTGATTGGTGGTTGTGGTGGTGATTGGTGGTTGTGGTGGTGATTGGTGGTGATTGGTGGTGGTGATTGGTGGTGATGATTGGTGGTGGTGATTGGTGGTAGTGGTGGTGATTGGTGGTGGTGGTGGTGATTGGTGGTGGTGGTGATTGGTGGTGGTGGTGGTGATTGGTGGTGATGATTGGTGGTGGTGATTGGTGGTGGTGTTTGGTGATTGGTGGTGGTGATTGGTGGTGGTAATTGGTGGTGGGGTGATTGGTGGTGGTGATTGGTGGTGGTGGTGATTGGTGGTGGTGTTTGGTGATTGGTGGTGGTGATTGGTGGTGATGATTGGTGGTGGTGATTGGTGGTTGTGGTGGTGATTGGTGGTGATTGGTGGTGGTGATTGGTGGTGATGATTGGTGGTGGTGATTGGTGGTTGTGGTGGTGATTGGTGGTTGTGGTGGTGATTGGTGGTGATTGGTGGTGGTGATTGGTGGTTGTGGTGGTGATTGGTAGTGATGATTGGTGGTGGTGATTGGTGATTGGTGGTGGTGATTGGTGGTTGGTGGTGGTGATTGGTGGTGATGGTGGTAATTGGTAGTGATGATTGGTGGAGGTTATTGGTGGTGGTGATGATGATTGATGGTGGTGGTAGGGACTCAGATTATAATTGATCATCTTGGAAAAAGGCCCAGATATTGCAAAAGTGATGGTGAGCACTCACAGAGCATTTGCACAGGCTGATTTATGCCCCAGGAGTATTGTATCTGCTCTTCTTCTCTGGCAAAGACTCCTAGCCCTCCACCAGGACCATTGCTGCCTCCAGGAAGCCCTCTAAACCCACCCCTTGGCTCAGATCTAGTCTAAACTTCCCATTTCTGCAAAGCTCTTTGTTTCTGTCTGTCACACATGTCTCACCATGAGTTAACTTTGCTCTTTCCTTACATGGTTTGGCTCAGTCACAATACAATGTAAGAACTATTTGAATTCTTACTAAGTGGATGAATGAATGAATGAATGAATGAATGAATGAATGAACGAAGGGAATAGGGAAACTGGAGAAGATGGGGAAGGAATAGGTAGCCTGAAGCCAGCAGTAGGGAATAATAAAGAATGGGGATGATTCTATAGGGAAGACCTGCTCAGTATCAAGGTAAGGTAAGTGATTGGTTCCCTGAGGAAGGGAAGACAGAGACGCTCATGCAGCAGCTGTCTTGAGAGCCTTTCAGCCTCTTCACTCACAGGCCTTGTTTGGATTGATGCCCCCATCATCTGGTGTGATGCCTTCTTTCCCATCATTTATTCTTTCTGGTTTGTGCTCCAGGGCTGTGGTCCACATCCAGGTGAAGGATGTCAATGAATTTGCTCCCACCTTCAAAGAGCCAGCCTACAAGGCCATCGTCACAGAGGGCAAGATCTATGACAGCATCCTGCAGGTAGAAGCCATTGATGAAGACTGCTCCCCCCAGTACAGCCAGATTTGCAACTATGAAATTGTCACAACAGATGTGCCTTTTGCCATTGACAGAAATGGTGAGTGTCCTGAGAAGAACATTCAGGAAAAAAAATTCACCATCCCTGCTCTCAAGGCCAAGAGGAGCCCCAAATGTACTTGACCATGGTACCTGCCTTGTAACTCTTTATTCTAGGCACAATGACCCAATTATGAACTTGAGATTATGGCTCATTCGTAATTAGAACCGTGCTAAGTCTAAGATACTCCCAAGAAATTCCAGGAACCTCAGTGAATATGATCTGGAGAATGCATAATTTCACACATATACAAAGCAAAGATGGTATCTTGTAGGAATTATTTAATTATTATCTAGCTGTGAGCCTCATTATCACTTTGGCCATGTCTGGGTCCCTTTTATTATTATCAGTTATAACATGAGGCCCCAGTCACCAACACAACAACCCCCTTTTTACTTCCAAGCAAAGAGATACTCACAAAATTGGAAATTCTAAACACCTTCAAACCATAACTTTGTTAAGGAATCTTTAAAACTGTTTTCAACATCCCCTTTGAGAATTTCAACCATAACAGAGCCTTTCTCCCAGTTTGAACTGAGCAGAAAATGGTCCCATAAAACCATTTGGATATTTCCCATCACCGTTAATATGAATCTTATTATAGGGTACACAGCCAGAGGTCCAATCCACTTGTACTATAATTTGACGGTAATGAAATGGTCCTGTTTGCCAAGGACTTTGCTCATTTGTACTGTGAGTTGTGTGGGTTTCTATCTACCATTCCACTTGGTTTCAGATATCATTCAAGTAGCACAGAGAAAGCAAAAGCTGCAAGACTAAAACATTCTGTAACCAAGTGTTGGGTTTTATGATGAGCTAGAATAGAATTGAAGATAAACAGGTCCACCCCGATAAAGTGTACCAAGCAGTGAGGAGGACCAATGGCAGAGAATCAAGGGAACACGAAGGGTGAAATTATATAGGAAGCATCTGGGAACTGGAGTGAAACTCAAATTAGACAGAGAATCTCGCTGTCCAACACCTAGAGGGGAAACAAGTTAGTCACATGCACCTCCATCTTCAGGAATGCTTCATGATAGTGAGACCTGAGGGAAGCTTGCCCTGTGGTACAATCTTCACATCCTAAAAGTATACCAGAGCCCAGAGAGGAAGGGAACTCCTCCATCCCCACTTTCACGAAGCTCCCCAGGTGATCTACCTGACTGCTATGATAGAGGGCTGAAAGACACAGGACTAAGAATTACACATCTGGAAATGTTGAAATGCTAATTGTAAAGGGCAGGAGATCAGTATACAGGAAAGACAAGCTAACGTGAAGGTAAGCTCTATTTGTAGGAATTTCCAGAACACTCCCTCATAGCTTCTCCAGCAAGCCAAGGCAGGCCTTGTTAAAGGCTGGTCTATACCCATTAAATGCACACACACACACACACACACACACGCACACACACACACACACACACACATACGCACGCACATGCACACGCATATGCATGCACGTACACATGAGCACGCACATTCTATAAAATGCAAAAGAAATGTCATGGTGGTTTTCTCCTCCAGGCTCTAGGTTTCTATTCTTCCTCATCCGTTATTCAGTCTGTCCCCACAAAAGCTTTGAAATTTGGAGCATGATAAGACATGGTAAATAGCAAGTCAGCTGAGTGGAGACATCTATGGTTAGTGGTCAAGCTCTACATAGCCTCCTGGTCCTTGTTCTCAAGAGCTCCCAAAGAAAGGTGAGATGCAAATTCTTCCATCTGAGGGCAAACTTCCCCAGTCATGAAGATAATTACTCACCTTGATGAACCATTTTTGCTAACATATGCCAATTTATTTCCCTGGCTGTCTCATTAAAAGTGAGTAATGGGCTTTTGCCAGGCCTTGGCCTCCAACTTTGGTTTACAATTTAAGATGGTGATGAGAGTTGGCACTCCTAGGGAGTGTGGGCTGTCAACAGAGAGGCTTACAAAATCAGCTCTACAGGTAATGAAGACAGACCTAGGCAGCTCCCATTCTCTTGAGCTTCCCAGTGGGCCCTTAGCCATCACTTCTGTGGGGACCTTCACTACTCCTTGAAGTTCTTTGTATATGAGCACCTCATGGAAAGTGCTGCTGAATCCCAAGTACTTCCTTGGCCACGAGGTTCTCAACATTCTTTATCCCACAGCTAAAGCAGATACTCCCGGGTCTTCAACTTGCCAGGCTCTTTACCTATGAGCTTGGAAGGAAGAGACAGAGCAGCAGGAGTAAAGGCACTGGTGGAGTCAGAGTGAACTCCTGTACCTCTACACTCACCCACTTTTAGCTGTAACCCCTGGGCCTCCTTCCATGTGCAGCCTTGGCAGTATCAGTTCCAAGTTCATTGTGGGGTGCTGCAGCCATGGATGGGGATGTGTTGAGGGTACTCACCACACAAACAGTGCTAAGTAATGGTACTGTCTATGGTTAGTAGATATTTGTTCCTGTGGCTGGGTTTAGCTGCTCTCCAGGAAATCTGAGCTGAGGTTTTTACCACCATCTTGGAAATGTCTAGGTCTACATCAGGTGGAATAGAGACTCCATCTACTGGCTCTAAGACAGCCTCTCAGAGATAAGCAGAATCTGGATCCCTATTTTCATTGGCTAAATGGAAATATTAAACCCTAAGGCAGGAAGACTTTCCTAATACATTATACTGTAGTCACTTGGGGCTTCCCATTACAAACCTGATGATAATAGAAAGAAACAGGTGGTATAGGAATTTAGGTTTATACACATAGGAAAGGGTGAGATCAGCAAGGAGAGAGAGAAGGAAGTCCCAGGTACTTCCCTCCAACAAAGAACAAGAATGTTGCCATAGACAACGTTGGAAAGAGCTAGTCTAGGACCACTTGGGATCAAATTATTACAAGACAATGCAAGAAATATTGATAATAACTAAACAAAAATTGGGTAAGAACATCAGTTTTATTATACTGACACCATCCCATCCCCCAGATCAGCAATGCCCAGCACAGGGAAGGATCCCCCTCTCTTACAAATTCCTCTCACAGACAAAAGTAAAGCATGTTGAAAAGCCAACTTCTCTAGTCTTTCAGAATCATTCCCACATGACCTACTTCAGCATCTCCCACTCAAAGCACTGGAGAGGCTGCTGTAGCCAAGACAATCTCTGGGAACAAATTCTATAGCCAGGGGCTCCAGTGTCAGCTGCTTAGCAGGATCAGCAAGGTCTCCAGTGGCCTGCTCTGCAGAGATCACCAGCAGTCATCACTGGGTACCTCCAGCACCCTCTTGGTCACTATTGCACAGCCCCTGTAGCTTTTGTTACCATGCACCCTGCAGTGATTGGCCTGGTGGATCACAGCATTCACGACAAAGGAATCCAACAAAGGCACAGTAGAAACAGACGCCATTCCTTTTTAACCAGCTAGGAACCTATAGTGTTTCCCTTTTGTAGTCTGAAGGTGTCTGAGCCACTCCACCTCACCTTCCTCTCTTGAAGAGATAACCCAGATTCATCTGCTAGGGCTACCCAGCCAGGCACCAGCACAGCCAGTGTGTCATAAACAAATGTCCTGTGTACCCCCTGCAAGTATAGGCTGACCATGACATGCACTTGTGAATAATCCATTAGCCAGGTTCCCGGGAGCAGCCAACCTCAACTCCTGTTATCAGGTCCCTCAGCTACACATGTGCCTGTGGCTGCCTCATGTAATCATGTCCATGACGGCCTGCCCCAAGTCCCATCATGAAACCCTATTACCATGTTAACCCCTACAGCTGCTCCCCTAGCCATAAATATATGCATTGTAAGCTCTGATTCCTCTAGCTACAGGTGTCCATGGAGCCACTAACCTGCCATTGATACTGATTGGCTCATGTGCTCATAGTCACATAGCTACACAACTGTACCCAACCAGCCCCAGCTGCAATACCCATCACTTTCACCACCTCTGTACTTGCACTCATAACTAGTTTCTACACTGGCCTGCATTAATACTGCCAGCTTAAGTGCTATTGTTACCATATATAGACATGGCCTAATCTCTGTATGGGTGCACAAAGCCAGTCTTTATAATGGGATGTGTATACATTACCAGCCTTATGCCTGTAGACACACCCTACCCATATATCCAATATGATGACAAGGCCCCACTTCAACTCTTGTCATCATGTACATTCCTACAGCCAGTTAAATGTTCAACAACGGTTTCAGTGTCTTCTGTGTCAGTTTCTTGTCACAGCCACCTGTGAGGATACCAAGATGCCCCCTTATCACCAAGTCCCTTGAAGTACTAAGGACCACATATTGCCGATGTTGCAAATCCCAAATTCCTGAACCAAGGCATCATGTTCTTCCTTCCACCTTGGAACCATGTGCTGGACACTAAGCATGGTGTCACAGTGTTTCTTCTCAGCCCACACGGTGAAGATATTTTATGCCTGAAGCCATTCCCCAAAGTCTAGGAAAGATGGCTATTTCTTCAAATGCTCAGGAAAGAACTGAAGACTACAAGAGTCCTTCCTACCACCCTTATGTCCTTTCAGTTCCAGGGGAACTGATGCCCTCTTCTGGCCTCTGTAGGCAGCTAAAATGCAAGTGATACACAGACCTACATGCAGGCAAAACACACAGAGATTAAAATAACATAAAATGATTTAAAGTATTAAACAAGAAACATTTGAGTCTTGGAGAAAATAAAGTAACATGTTGAAAGTGGTTAAAAACAATAACTAAAAACTCTACCAATAAAAAATACTTCACCTGGCAAAGCCATTCTTCAAAAATAAAAGGGATAGGGGTGAGAGAAAGGGCTCTATGCTTAAAATCTAGTGCTCCTCTTCCAAAGAATCCGGGTTCAATTTTCAGCACCCACCTGAGTTCAGTTTTTAGCACCAAGAAGGTAGCTTACAACTGTCTGTATCTCCAGTTCCAGGAGATCCAACACCCTCACGCAGACATACATGCAGGCACAACACCAGTGCAATAAGGTAAATAAATAAATAATCATCTTAAAAACTGAGATAATAACTTTCCAAGATGAACAAAAACACAGTTCATTAGGAAGCGATAAGTCACTCCTTAAGCTGAAGCAAAATGATTCCATTTTATATTATCAAAACATATGAAAGTCACTGGCACCAGTAAGTACATATCAAATTGACAATATTCTGATACTATCATGGTGGTAGGTAAATTACTTACAAGCATATTTTAAGGACAAAGGTGTTAAGAATGAGCAGAGTTATGGTAATATATCAATCACTGCAAAAGCAGATAAACTGTGACATCCAAACACACAATTGAAGAGAAGATTGTTCAGGCCTTTTACTGAAGTTAAGTTGTTGTCAGTTTTTAAAGGACCAGTATAACAATAAGACATTTTATGTAAGCCTCATAGTAAACACAAAGAAAAATCCTTGTAGGTGCACAAAGGGAAAGTAAGAAAGGTACACTACTACAGGAGAGTTCTGAGCCACAAAGAAAGCAGCAAAGGAGGAGATGAATAGAATCAGGATCTAGAAAGCAACTGGAAAATAATTTAAAATCGCATTATTAAGTCCTGATATGCTAATAGTTACTCTAAATGTAAATGGGCTAAATTCACCAATCAAATTTTACAAAGTGATTAAAGGATTAAAAAGTAGATTTTAAGTGAAAAACTGTATCAGGAGACAAAGAGGGTCAATATCTAACAATAAAGATAAATTTATCAATAGGCTAAAACAATTGTAGAAACCACCTGCATGCAACATTGAAGCATCTAAGTATACGAAGTGAATACTCACAGAGAGGCAAGAAAAAAGTAGACAATAATGCAATAATAACTGTAATCTTTCTACCTACTTTTAGAAATGGACAGATCACCTGGACAGGAAGTCAATAGGAAAACATGGCACTTAAATTATACCTTAAAGCCCAATATACACAGAGAATTTTCTCAAAGGTGACAGAATACAAAGCACATGGGGGATGGATTTGGGATAAATAATATTGGAGCCCAAAACCAGCCTTTAAGAATAAAATCACACCAAATGTATTTTCTAGCCACAACTGTATGAAACTAGAGAATAATGGCAAGAGGAAAGCAATAGATGGAAAATTCAGAAGGTAGAAATTATATAACACGTGCCTGCCCAACCAGTGGGTGGAGGACGCCATCAAAAGGGAAGTAGAAAAGTATCTGGAGAGAGATGTGAGCTGTTAACGAGCAGGTGGTAATAATCAGGTTCTAGAAAGGTCGAAGTTTATATACCGTGACGATATACCCCATGAACATATAAGAACAGCAAAAAGTCCAAAATTAGCAGAAGGGTAAACTAACTATGACCAGAACAGAAACAAATACATGAGACAAACAGTATAGAAAAAAATCAGTGAAGGATATTTTTCAAAGATGGAAATGACAAAAATTTAGCTAAACCAGAGAAATGAAAAAGAATGTGAAAACAGATGCCACAGAAATACAAAGAAAGTAGGAAACTGTTAAAAATGATTATATTCCAACAAACTGAATACATTCTTAGAAGCATGTAGTCTACCAAGACCAGGTAAATAAAATGTGTGAGGATATTGAATCATTAATTTAAAAATGTGGTCTTTAATCTATAAAAAGTTTAGGACTTGATACTTTTACAGCCGTTTACACACTAGATATTTAAAAACTAAATAGAACCAATTTTTCTCAAATATTAAAGAGGAGAAAGTATTTCTCAACTCATTTTAAAGGCTAACATTACCCCTATACCAATCTCAGGCATAAATACTACAATAAAGGAAAATTATACACCAATATCCACAAAGAACTTAGAAGCAAAAATATCCTTGTGACATCCATCCAATGTACAAATGAGTACGACTTAGAGGAGAAAGGTTAATTCCAACCCCAAGTCAAGTGCAATCCATCTCAGTGGAGAAGTCAAGACACCAGGTTACAGCTCTGTAGTGGTACTGATCTCCTGGGCAGCTATTTACAGCTTCCTTGTCTGTGCTCTCCTAGTCTGGAACTCTAAGATTGCTCAAGCACCTTTCCTCTACCAACATATCATCTTTACTTACAGCTTCACACAAGTTCTCATGAAGCATCAGAGAGAAACCAGATTCTTAAACAAAAGACTGTACGAACTGACCCTGAATCAGCTACTAATGGAGTCTTGTTCCCCTCTCTAAAAACTTATGAACCAGGCCTTCACTATCTTTGTTTCTTCTTGCACTGTATTTTAACTCCTCCACATATCAGAATGGCCCAGTAGGCTTACTTTATTTTACAGTATTTGATATATGTTATAACCCAGAATTCCAAAGTGTCCCAAATTACTTCCTCAAACCAGACTCAAAGGCTAAAGAATCATATGGTCAAGTTTATCACAGCAAGTCCCTGTAGCCAAAAATTTCTCAGTCCCACCTAGACTCTCGGTCCAGACAAATCTCTCCAGCTCACAGCCATATAGCTGCTTACAAAATAATTGCTCAGAGGCTTATATTAACAATAAACTATTTGGTCTATGGCTCAGGCTCATTACCAACTAGCTCTTACAACTTAACGCAACCCATTTCTTTTCATCTTTATCTTGCCACATTGCTTCTTAACATTACCTGTTCCATTACATCTTGCTTTCCTGGTGGTGACTCACAGCATCTCTCTGCTCCCAGATTTCTCCTCTCTATATATCTCTTGAATTTCCTTCCTGCTATGTCCTGTCTTGATATAGGCCATAGAAGCTTCTTTGTTAACCAATGTTAGCAATATAGATTCACAGCATATAGAAAGACCATCCAAGTAAGTCCAACTTCCAAGTACCAAACTGTCTTACTTTCTTATCTCTGTGGTAAGATACCTTGGAAATAGCAAGTTAAGAAATAAAGAATTCATTTTTGGATCATACTTCTAGGGACTTGTCTTAGTCAGTGTTCTATCGCTGTGATCATGGCAACTCTTATATAGGAAAGCATTTAATCAGGGCTACTTTACATATTCAGAGGTTCAATCCATTGATGTTAAGGACCATGGACACACAGGCAGGCATAGTGCTGGAGAAATAGCTGAGAGTTCTACATCTTGATCCACGGGAAGCAAGAAGAGAGAGAGTCTGGCTTGAGCTTTGAAACCCTACAGCCTACCTCCAGGGATAAACTTTATACAACAAGGCCACACCTACTTCAACAAAACCACACCTCCTAATCCTTTCAAGTAGTGCCACTCCCTGTTGTCCGAGACATGTAAGGTATGGAGGCAGAGACGGGAGGCTGGCTGGCCACATTGGCCCCACTCAGGAAGCAGAGGGTTAATAGGGAATGATGTTGGGTTATAGAGTCTTAAGGCTCACTTCCAATAACCCACTTCTTCCAGTAAGGACTCACTTCCTAAAAATTCTGCAACCTTTCCAAATAATACCATCAGTTAACACTTGATAAACACTTGAACCTATGGGGCACATTTCATATTCAAACTATAACACACACTAAATTCAATAACATACTTAAAAAAAGAACATGTATCATAATCAAGTAGAATTCTTTTTGAGATGTAAGAAGTTTCACCACATACAAATGAAATGATGTAGTTTACCATATTTACCAAACACAGGACAAAAACCCGTATGACCATCTGAATAGATGAAAAAAAATGTATTTGACAAAATTCAATATTTTTTCATGACAAAACAAAAACTTCTCAGCAACCCAAGAGGACAAATGACAGAGCAAAGAAAATCAGTTAACTAAAAATATTTTTACAGTAAATACCAAAGCAAAACAGTAGCCTACAGGATAAATAGAATATTCATAAGCCATATGTACAATAATGAGTTATGCAAAACATATACAAGATTCATAAAATTCATTAGAAAAGGAAGTGCCAAGCACCTGCATAGACTTCCTCCCAAAGATAATATCTGAACAGCCAGAAGGTATGAGAAAAGATCAACCATAAAGGAATCACAAATTAAAACCTGATTGAGAAGTCACCCCTCAACTATGATGATTACCTTTACAAAAAGCCAGGAGACTCATATCACAAATGTTATGAGGTTGTGGAAGAGAAGGAAGCAAGCCCTGTATACTCTTGGTTGGGAAATCAATTTGTACGGCCATTCATTATAGAAGACAAAACTTAAAAATAAAAATTACTATAAAATCTTGCACTCCAAGTCCTGGGAAATAAAGTTGCTTTTTTGGAAGGATAATTCACTACTGTAATTTATTGCAACATAATCTGCAGTAGCTTAGGCACAGAACCCTGAAGTATTTGTAGACAGATGAACGGAATGCAAGATGAAAGAGATATGCACAGAGAGGGGGGAGGGGGAGAGGGAGAGAAAGATACAGACATGCACATTGTAAAATTATTCAACCTTAAAGTGGTTCATCTATAACATGCTGGATTACCTGCAGGGCAGGAATGACATCATATTTGGTGAAATAAGCAAGAGAGAACAGCAAATATTTTATAATCTTGTGTATTCGTGGAGCTAGAAAAAAAAAGTTGAACTCTCAGTAATGGAGAGTAGAGTGGTGTTTACTAGGGTCTTAGGAGCAGGAAAGAATGGGAGGGATCAGCCAGAGTGTGCAGGCATTCAGTTATAAGGGGAATCAGTATTGAGGACCTCATGGCAATATGGCAACCACAGTTTCTATGGATTATATGCATTGTAATTTAAATTTTGCTGAGTGTATATAGCACGTATTCTCAAACACATACAGAAACTATGTGAGGTGTACATATATTAAATAATCAAGTATTAACTATGGAAGTTCTTTTAAGGTGTACTGTTATATCAAACGGACACACTGTATGCTTATAGTGTAAACAGGCGTCCAAAGGGTTTCTATATTGATATGGTCTCCAGCTAGTGAACCCAGTCACACAGAAATGGTTAGCTTGGGAGGATTGTGACCTCACCAGTAGAATCTTCTGATGGTGTTGTTTGGAGGGCATAGGAACTGAGAAGTAGGGCCTGGTTGAAAGAAGTGGGTCATTGGGACTGTTCCTTTGAAGGGTATACTTGTGCCTAGCCTTTCTCTTGCTTTTCTCTGCTTCCCAACTACCAAGAAAGCATATTCACACACAGAATGCTCCTGACCATGACCTTCCGAGTCGTCACAGATCTAAAAGTAATGGAGGCAGCTGACTGTGGACTAAAATCCCTGAAACCATAATTCAGAATATATCTTTCTCTCTTGTAAATTTTTTCTATCAGATATATGTCACAGTGACTGAAAGGCTGGCAACAGAATCCCCTAAATATATAACACTTGTCAATTGTACCTTATAAATCTAGGAGAAGCCCACGCATGCTACCTCACCTTTCAGTCCTCGTCTGGGAGGAACAGGGATGAGTCCTTGACAGCTTAGCTCAGCCTTACCTCAAATCTTTATCAATAAACTTGGAAGTAAGTATCCAAGTGAATTAATGCAGCAGGTACTTGCTAGAATGTGGCACAGCCACTCACCGGACCACATTAGGGCAGGAGAGGAGGAAGCAGCAGGAATTTCCATGACACAGTGACACCTAGCAAGATTCTCTCCTTGCAGGCGTCCATGTGGCCTCAGCTACACAATTCTCTGGGCAAAGGCTGAGGCTGCTCGTAAGAATTCTAAGCCACTGACGACTCTGAAGTCAGTGTGTCTCAAAGCCACCTCATCCTTTAAGAAAGCTGTAAAAAAAAAAATATTTCTCACTTTAAGAAAGCTGTAAAAAAAATAATCCATGAGAGAAATTTGGAAAACACAAATTTATGGAGATAGAAATAAGTTACACATCATCCAAAACCAAAATAAAACAAAAGGCAGTATTGGAGGCTAATGGGGACAGTTCTGTGAGAAAAGCATTGTCACATAAGCATGAGGACCTGAGTTCTATCACCAGCACCACATGAAAGCTAGGTTCAATGGCCCATGCCTGGAAGTCTCACACTGGGGGTGAGAGTGGAGGTAGAGACAGGATGGTCCCTGGGTATTGTTGACTAGACAGTTTAATGTAATAGGCCAGAGTTAGGCTCAGAGAGATATTCTAAATTTAAAAATGAAGCGGGAAACACTTGAGGAAGAAGAATGCCTGGCATTGACCCTTGGCCTACACACACACACACACACACACACACACACACACACACACACAGTGTCACAGATTACCAAGCATATTTCCAGAAAGGTAGCCACAACTTAAATTCTATGTTCAGTGGTGTGGATATCAGTGTGTTGACTTCACCCTCCAACATTTAATTTTTCTTAAGAATTAAAACGTAATATGCGAGCAGGTAAGTTCTGATTGACCATTAAAGTTTAACTTCCAAGTTCATTTAGACTTTGGTAAACAGACCCAGGACCAGGGCTCATTTGGGTTTACTGTGGTCGTGCTCTGGTAAGCAGCCAGGAGGTAGAAGTCACTCAAAAGTGGAGTAAAGAATACGTTTGTAGCAGACACAAAGACAGCTGGTTTTCTGAGCTTTCAGAGCATTTTAAATGTGTGTCTTCTCCCTCCCCCGCCCCACGAAAAACCCTCTTCCATGCAACAATGGGCCACATTATTATACTCTCATTTGTGACCTAATGTTTCAAGTTCTTTGCTTTGAAATTCATTTGCACATGCATGGAGTTGGTGCTGGTGGAGAAAGTAAATTAGTCTCCCAGACAGTTTCATTAAGACTTGTTCCGGAAGTAGAGCTGTAACAAATTGAGCCAAAGATTCGCTTTGTGTGTTTATTTTTCTGCTACAATCAATAGTACTTTGTCTGCTTAATGCTACATGGATTGTCAACCCCCAGTCCTCTCTTGTAAGTGGCCCACCTTCCTGGAGTCATTTCTTCCTAAAGAAACAGAGCTAAGACTTCTATTCAGAATTCAGTCTGGTGCTGCAGAAATATTTCTTATGATGAGCTCAAGGTGTTTCTACTTGGCAGAGCTCCTTCCTGTGAGGAAGACAGCCACAGACCAGTTTGCAGAGTCCATAGGATAAAGGTTCACAGCTTTCTTAATGCTGCATTCCCTTTAATACAGCTCCTCATGTTGCGGTGACCCTGATCATAAAATTATTTTTGTTCCAACCTCATAATTGTTTTTTTCTACTGTTATGAATTGTGATGTAAACATCTGGTTTTTTGATGGTCTTAGCCAGCTGCTATCAAAGTGTTGTGCGATCCCCAAAGAGGTTGCTACCATCAAATAGAGAAATCCTGCCATAGGGGAGCTACTTATTCCAGGAGCAGACCTGTGCAGGCCTTCAGAGTGAAACCAAAATCTGGAGGGAAGTACAAGAAATTCTTCACATCAGACAGGGATGCAGAAACACAGCAAGCCCATTTGTACTCAGAAAATATGGTGCCATTTCAATAGATACAACTGTGTTTCCAGAAATATGTGAGAGTCTACAGCTAAGTGTGTTTTCACTCCAGTGCCTTGGGTGCCTTTGTACTCTCTCTGACACTGACTGACCAGCCTTCACTTCCCCACCGTGATACGCTGGTGGATGTGATTGCTGAATCAGCTTCTCCAGTCTTTAGAGCAAAGTTTGATTTTCTAAGATTTTGTTGTAGATTCCCCCAACTCAGATGAATAATATCATGAATAAAGCTTATTTACATGTCTTTTTGTAGCAATGGGGAAATATAAAATCAATAGCAGAACCCACTATTCTGTTTGCTGATTTGTTTTGTTCCTATTTGCAGAATTTTTCAATTTGGGTAAGAGGTGATGACACCTGGGTTTATATTTGCTGTCACTGCCAGCATCAAAAGGAGAGAGCGAGTGAGCTAGAGAGAGAGAGAGAGAGAGATGATGATGATGATGATGTAAAAAGGAAATGTTTCCTATAAGGTGAACTGTTAGTGTCTTAGCACTAAACACTTAAAGGTACTGAGTTTGGGGTCTTGGTGCATTTTCCCCCTTTGGAACAAGAATAATATTCCATCAAAACCAAAGCAAAACATCAACAAACCATCAGAAAGACCAGCCAGTCTAAAGTTTGCTCATTAGTAACCAAATATTTGTTTCTGATCATAATATTAAATTCCTCTGAGGCAAACACACCCAAATGGCTGTGAATACATTGTTTGTTCTCTCTTGAAGAAGAAAAATGTCTCCTTCCTCAGGGCGAGAAATCTGTTATTCTATGCAGCTTTCAGAGAGAGGTCACACATTTTCATATTGATTTTACTTGCTATTTGGTAGCAAAATAACGTGAGAAGCAGTGAGTATTCCTGGCGACAAGCCCAGATGCTAAAAATTATGTGCCAGGACATTGTCTGGATTCTATCTCTTTCCCAGAAACTTCATGGTAGGTGAGCACTCTGCACCCAACACCAGAAACACATATGTGCAGGGGTAGTTTTCTGGCAGCTCATTACATGTAAGCACAGGCCAGATGGACTTTCATTGCACAGAGAGATGTTTCCAGCCACTGGTCCCCTGGAACCTACCACCAAAGCACAAAGAGACCACAGGTAGCAGCCCACACACTTGGTTGTGCCCCTCTCCCCCGTATTTTGTATAAAGAGGTAGGGTTGAAAAGTACCATTTTATTCCCCTTTGAAGTTGATGGGATAGGAAAGGGGTTTGTTTCGTTTGACCAGAAATGATTGTGCTTATCTCTACTCTTCAGGCAATATCAGGAACACAGAGAAGCTGAGCTTTGACAAGCAACATCAGTATGAGATCCTAGTGACTGCTTATGACTGCGGACAGAAGCCTGCTGCCCAGGACACCCTAGTTCAAGTGGATGTTAAGCCAGTGTGCAAGCCTGGCTGGCAAGGTGAGCCTGACTTGATTAGTCCTCCTATGAGATGGCAACTTGACATGGGGCACAGAGGGTGCTGGGCATGCTCACAAATCTCACAGCACATGTCTAAAGGAAGTTTTAAAGTACCGCTGTTTTTCCAGCAAGAAATGACAGTTTTTACATTCTCACAAGTCTTCCAGGATGTATTATTCCCATTGTACAGTTGAGAATGTCAGAGACAACTCAATTCTACTCATATTCCATTCCATTTCAGAGCTTGGGAGGGATTACCAGGGTCTCTGGACCAAGAGGGATGAGCCTGACAGATGAGTTTCAAGTTCTGCATCACTGCTCAGCAATGTCCTTGTGTTTAGACATAGTACTCATCACACAGGGCTGGGAAAGAAGGGTTGAGCCTCCAGGTGAGGGAATTTCGGAAAGCCTGGTGCAGAGAAGGGCAGAGCGATGCCCCTGGGGGAGCTCGTTTGTGTCAGTTTAGATCTTTTAGGAAGCAAAGACAAAGACAGAGAATCCTCCAGCCATCCCTAGGTGGCTGACTAAAGGCAAGGAAGGAAGTCAAGGGCAACCACATAGATGCAGTGAACTGAGTATTCCTTAGAATGATAACATAGCTCTAAGAGACGTCGAAGGTCTGGTAGCCTAGGAGGGATGCTGGTGTTATGATTGCATCTCTGTTTTTTCTGTGTATGTTGAGGCTGCTATTGCTCAGTCTTAAGTCTTGATAACCCAGTGAGTGATGCAATGAGGAATTATGGAAAGAATAGACAAATGAGCAGAACATGTCAGTCTGGAGTAGGAAACTGTTCCCAACACCAAGAGCTCTAAGTTCTGGTGGGTGTAATTCACTAGGGTGTGGGAGGCAGTATTTTATCTGATTTACTATTGCATCTCTTAGGTGTGGCACAGTGTCTGACCCTAATGGAAGATGCTTAAGAAATGACCAGTGAAGGAAGGAATGAATAAATGCACCAATACCTAGGTTAGAAGTCACTATATTTTATTTTAACTTGTAAAGATTAGCAGTGAAAGCCTCGGCTTTTGAAAAAAAAAAAAAAAGTCTAGAAAAACCAAATGTTTCACAAGCACAGGGGATGATAAAAATGGAGTTTTAAAGGGGAAAAGCAAAACATAAGGTTGTATCTAAAAAAAAATTACTCCAGTACTTTTTATCTTTGATAAATGAGGTACCTACAGACTTTGGAGTAAGTCCTTATGCCTGTATTTAAACATAATTTTTTATATAGTTTTGTACTTGTTAAATCTATGCAAATTTAGTGTTAAAGTGTATGAAAAGGAAAAGCTTGTCATCGCGGTTAATTTTTGTGTGTGAGGAATATATGGGGCACCTAGCTTGTAATGTGCGATACTGTTGACAATGCCCAAAAGTGAGCTTGGGCAGCCAAGTGAAGCCAGCTGCCTGTCCTGTCATCAGCATCATCAGAGGCTCGGATGGGATGCAGACCCTCACAGTGTTAAGAGAATTAATAAATGGGCAGTGAGGACTCTGTTTAAAAGTCTTTTCTAGAACAAAAAGGGAAGAATTGGTTTCCTGCACCAGTTTATCATTTCAGGCAGTGAACTACACGTGTAACTGCTTCCCCCATGGTTCCTTGCCTAAGCCAGCAGCTTCTGGTGGCAGATGCTGTACATGGCTTGTGTATTGAGAGCCTCTAACTCCATCAAGTCCCTCTCCCCTCTACTACCCCAGCAGTCTTTTGGGTCATAGCTGGGCTCTCTAGGTTATCTGTTTTATGTAAGAGTGCTCACAGTACCTTTTTGTCAACAATGTCCCCAACCCTAGAGCTCAAGAGGATACTTATCTTTCCCACCTAGTATCCTGGTCCCAGATGTGCAAGCACCTCTCACTTTGAGCCCTGTACCCTGTACTCTCTTCTACTCTTGGTCAAGGCTGCAGGCTGCTATCTGGATGAGCATCTTTCTCCAGGGAAGAAATGTACTCTGATGGTCCTGGATATGTTTTTCTTGCCTGGTTCATTCTCCCAGTTTTTCAGGCCAACCTCTAGCGAGACATTTCTTCCAGATTTTCTTGCTTGTAGACAAGAAAGACCTCTTCTCATACTGAGAGGTAGAAAGGTTAGCCTTTACTCAGAGTACAGTTGAGGAAATACTGTACATGCAAGAGGAGCCCAGAAAGGGGGTGTCTTCTGGAGGAGAAACATAGTGTAGCTTTCAGAGACTGCTATGACTAAGACATGGAGGAGGCGTGATTGGAGAGGTTAGAGGTCGGGTAAGGTAGATGAAGTCAAAGTGTGGCACTGCAATGATCCTCCAGCCCTCAGACCAGTGGAGGAGTCACATGTGTGCCCAATGAGATTGCCTATAATCCTGTAGGAGAGCACAGACCCCTTCCAACTCACTTCCCACTAGCAGCTCAAGTCAGCAAACACAGTTTGCCAGTTTAAATTCTTGTACCTGTTCTAAGCCGTTTCCCTGTAGGCAGCACACTGAAAGCAATCCATCATATTCAGGAGCCCCGCCTCCTGGGAGCACTCTTAATAGGCACCCACCAAGCCTTTGCTGTAGCCAGCTCTTCCCAGGGAGCTGTCACTGCTGGGCAAGGGGACCTGCTCATAGATGGAGTCTTCCCAAAGCCCACAAGAAATCTGCTCTCAGACTCCAATAATGATCCAGAGCAATGGCTCCTGATTTTCCTCACAATAACAACTCCCATGCAAAGCTCCTTGCCTTGCTCACCTGCCTCTGGCCTTTTTTAACTGTGTATAAGATACCGGCTCTGTTACCAGCTTTATTTCACACCATAGCCAAGGAGTAGTCCCTTCAGACTATGGTTTTGCAGCTCCTATCTCTTCTGTGGATTGATTGGCTTGTCTTCTGAGGAAGCACAGAGCTCCTGGAGGGCAGAATTGTAACTGTACCTCTCACAACTTCCAACATATTCCTTACACATAGACTGAAGACTCACTCACTGGCTTCATTCTCCAGTTGGGGTGGGGGTGGGGTGCTTAGCAGGGATCCAGCAGACAGCAAGAGGAAGGATTTCTATGCAAACCATGAACCGGGGTACCAAGCATGCTCATCTACCTCACTCTGGAGAGTGACTCGGAGGCAGTAACACTGACAGGTCAAAGGCAGCAGCTCACTGTGGGGTCAGCATTTCCTCTCACATCTAGACAGGGGGGAAGGGACCCCAAATACAAACTGTACCTTTGTTGTCCCCAGTAGTTTGACAACTGATGTGCTTAGAGGGACATCTAGGTATAGGAGGAAAGACTATTAGAAACCAGCGAAGAAGTGCATACATAGCTCATCACAGGGCAAAGCCAAGCTGGCGTCATGCCTCTCCTACAAGGTGTCTGGGTTGCAATCATTTCAGTGTGTCATTATCCTCTTGCTCTTGGGTGAAAAATTTTTTTTGTTATTGGACTGAGTGTGATTTGCTAAAGCCAAGAATTTATTATATATATTTGCTAAAGCCAAGAACCAATTTAAAGGGCTTGGTAAAAAAGGAGGCCGGTCTTATCCTAAGACTTCATAACCAAGGAGGCAAAGTTGCAGTTGGGTGTGTCTGGGATACAGGATGCTCCTATGAAGCCTTGTCAAGGGTATGACTCAAACCCCTGCCATGCATCTGTGGCTAGACTTTCCCCATGGGTTCAAACATGAGAGAATAAAGCCCAGATGAAGGGTCAGCTGACTCTATCTCTGCCCCTTTCAAAAGTCAGATTAGTACTGAAGAACTGGCTTAGATTTTATTTTTGTTTTTCCTCATTTTTTTAGTTTTAATTTTTGTAAACAAACCTACCACTCTCCCCTTCCCTCCCCCCTTCCAGGTTCTCCCTCAGCTTCCTCCCATCCATTCCTCAGAGAGGGTAAAGACTCCCATGGTGAGTCAATGTGGTCCTGCATATCCAAGTGAAGAAGGGTACTGATTCAAAATGATGAGTGACAGGCCCAGATCTGCTTATGGAGCCAAATTGTTCAGGCCTGAGAAGGTGGACTGGATTGTAGTGACATGTTATTGATGAGCAGGGCTCTGTTGAGACCATGGAATGAAGGAATGCCTCCAGCTTCTCCTTTTCTGTCTGTCCTTCTGTGTATCTAAAATGCTCTCATCATACTACTGACTATTTTTAAAAAGAATGATTCTTTCTTAGACATCTCAGTGGTTCAGAACATTGTCTGTAACTCCAATTCCTAATGGATCTGACACTTTCACATGGACATACATGCAGAAAAACACCTGTCAATTCTCATAAAATAAAAGTAAATTTTTTTTAATGAAAATACCTCCTTCAGTGATAATGGATTAAGCCAAAGTTCAGGAAACTGTAGCCCATAGGTGAATAGAGAGAAAAACTTGTTTCTATAGAACCATGAGTTAAAATAATGTATTTTATATTTTAAATGTTTACAAAAATCAAAAGAACATTTTATAGTGCGTGGCTATTTTAAGAAATTCAAGTCTTGGTGCCAGAGGGTTCCCTGGGACATAGATATCCTCATTGCAGATTGCATTTTGATACCCTGAAACAGTGGAATTCGTGACAAAGGCCATATGCACCGCAAAATCTAAATAATCGCTTTCAAGTCCATAGGGTGTGTGTGGGGGGGGGGGGTAAACGCTTCCTGACCCCTTCATGAATCTGTCAATGTTTGCTGTAATTTTAGGAAGATGTGGTTTACTCTATTATCTAGTACAATCTAGAAAGACCAGGATACCAGGTGGACATACTGTACAAAGGCCAAAGATCATAAATTAGTCACTTCGTGCATTGCCACACAGAAGAGAGGACAAACCCTGTGATGTAAGCAATTCTATTCCATTTTACAGATAGGAAAATGGGTTTACAAGAGACTAAGGCATTTACTCCAGCTTCACAGCTGCTTAATATCAAGGATGGAATTCCAGTTCCTACTTATCAATTCAAATGCATGGTGCAGGGCAGGGACCACGAAGAAGACTGGGAAAAAATAGGTTTGGGATATTGCCACTTTTACAAAGGCTATTTCAGGAAGCTTGGAAGACAGACATGACCCAGGCATCCTTCCTTGGCCAGCGTGTTAGCCTCCCAGTTACTCCACACTTGTGTGGGAATCGAGCTAGAGTTCAATGGAACAATAAGAAGGGGCCATCACAGTAGGGCTGCCTCCACTCTCTGCCCACCCAACTCACCTTTTGTTCATGAAGCTGGTCTAGCAGCTCATTAAGAAACAGCCCCATGCTTTCAGGCTGCCTATCTCGCAGACACTGTCTGCCTAAAACAAAAGTTGCCTCTGATTACCTCACAGGCCAGAGGACACAGAGCGAACCTGAACGTGGACATTAAGCTTCAAATACAAAGATGCTGGCCCTGAGTGTGGTGGTTCATCTGCAGGAAGTTGATTCCTTTATTCTCTAGCCTGTTTCTGTCTCCTCTGCCCGCAGGCGCCCCTTGCTCCTTCACTCTCCCTTTTGGGCCTGAACCTCCACATGGCCCCTCCCCATTTATCACCATCTGACCTGCAGTCTTTCCACATCTTATTCTGATTCCATCTCTGTTCCTCCCTCTCCCAAGCACTGTACCCTAATCTTCACATAGAAAAGACCTGGAGCCCTGAAGGCTGGAGTGATGTGGGGGTCAGTCACAAACCATAGATTATCAAGCTGGGCATGAAATATGGACGGGTCTCTAAGATTACCTCCATTCCCATCTGGTCACAGGATTTGTTTCAACCATTTCTTTGACCTATATTTGGTTTTCTCAACAGAAAATTATGAATCATAATTCTTGGCCAAACTATCTTTTGTAAGAGTGTTAGGACCAAAAAAGATTGCTGTGTAGAAATACTCTGTAAAATTTAAGCCACTGTACAATGCTATGATTAAAATTGGGGAAATAAGTGATGCTCTACAAACGAACACACCTGATAGACTACAGCAAGAATGTGTGGACTGAACAGCATGCCCCACATGTTGGTACTGCAGACTAGAACCAAGGGGAGGCAGGGGGAAAACAGTACGGAACCCAGTTGTCAGTCCCAGCTTATCTGGGGACTAGGAACATTACTCCCATCTGGCCTTGGCTTCCTTACATGTAAACCCTCGGGGATTAGATAGAAGGTACCTATGCAAGGCCTTGCACAGAGCCACATAGCAGACACAAAAACAATGCTTCTATTTGAGTTCTCTCTGCTCTGATTTTTTAAAACCACAATGGGTCATTTTGTTCCAAATAACCAGCAAAGCTATCCCGAAGGCCCAAGCACTGCTGGCTGCTCTGGGGTGACCCTGAGCTTTGCATTTGCTGAGAGCTGCCAGGCAAGCAGCTTGCTCTGGCTACAGCCCTCGTGGGGCACTCCACTGTGAGTAACGACCTGTTTTGACATCTCTGACACAGCCAATCATTAAGGTGCAAAAAATGGCTCTGTAAGGGATGCTGATTTACCTACTCAGTGGCATCCTAATGGGCTTACAAACCTGCTGGATCAAAGTACCATGCTCAGCCATCTTCTACCTGGCCTCTGAGTTTGGAAGAAATGGGCCAATAATCTCAGCCCTGGGAGGAGGGGTGAGTGGCTACAACCCACACAGTATTAAAGGTTATCACAGCAGTTACTGCTGTCCCAGCAATCACCATTTGCCAAGTGCCAGCTGAGGGCCTGTGTGCTCTTTACCACATCCTGGAAGCTGCTTACACATTTTATAGATGAGAGCAATCAGCTTAAGATTTTCTGTCATTCACAATATCCAGGCCAGTGCCATCTGTGAGTGGACATTAGGCTCCCCGGCCTGCTTATCTCAGATGCTTCCAAAGCAAATGCAGGTCACAGCTGTGTTTGAAACTCTTCAGCAGAGCTATGAAGATAAAGTGTCTACACTTTAGAATCATCCCATAGTATCATTGCACAAGGTAGTCTTGCAGAGTGGGAGGGAGAGGTGTACACCTTGTACATGCCTTCATTCAGGGCTACAGGCACAGATACTTCTCAACCTTCTTAGGTGACCTATTGGAAATCACAAAGGGAAAGGGGCTTGTTCAAGGATATACTTAATGAAATGCTAGGAGAGTGAAACCATGATTAAAACCAGATTCCTCATTAGAATCCCTGTACTCTACCTTACCTGTTCATGAACCTGATCAAGCCACAGAGTCAGCAGAGGGTGGTTTTCACTGAGGTAAGTTACAAGTTTTCTTATATCTGTAGTCTGTGGATGTCAGTGAATGGAAAATTAGCAGGAACAGAGTTAGAGTTCTGCCTCTTAAGTCAGAAATACCTGGGTTCAAGTTCAGGGCTTACCCCACCTCGACTCCAGAACACTGGACAAATCAGTCTCTCTACATCCTTGAGTGTGATGTTCACAAAATGAGGCTAATAGTAGCACTTACCAAGAGGCTTTCACAAGGAAGAACTGTGCCACCATCCGGGAATGACTAAGCTAATCCTGGCAGTAAAGGAAATGAATGCAGAGAATGAACAGAAGGCACTAAAGTATCTGGGAAGTCTGGCCAGCCTCTTGCTAATGCTTGCTGGCTGTGCAACCTTGGACATCTCAGCCTTAAGTGTCTCAGAGTGAAATGAGGCTCTGCCAATGCTGTCCTCATATGGGCATATCTTCATTGGTGGCTTGTGTAAGAAATATAGCAAAGGCTTCCTTCCTGCTCTATATTGTCAACTTTGAATATAGCCCAGCTGGCTTTGGCACCATGTTGTCTGTATACAAGCCAGACTCAGGTTTCTGATAAACATGATCCAGTAGCAGGCTCCCCATCTTCTTCCTACGATGTCTTCATCTCTCAAATAGGTAGAATAGCCCCAAATCTTCCCACATTTACCACATGGAATTCTTGGTAGAAGAAGAGAACTCCGGATTTGCACTGATGGGTGTGTGACCTACAGGGACTCTGAGGCCACCCTACTATGCAACAGAGCAGCAGTGGTCCTGGATCATTTAGAAAGTTTCCAAAGTGGAATAAAATGTCCCTAGAGTTTGCTTAAGGCCAGCCAA
The DNA here is from genome assembly GCA_033318265.1 of Phyllotis vaccarum. NCBI lineage: Eukaryota > Metazoa > Chordata > Mammalia > Rodentia > Cricetidae > Phyllotis > Phyllotis vaccarum. The sequence goes on from JARWLC010000004.1 coordinate 112,543,035, forward strand.
AGATGAGACCTGTTGGAACTGAGCTTTGGTGGTTAAGGTAAGGGCAAAAAAGTGATCAGATGGCTACAAGACAGAGCTGCCAGGGCAATGAACAGTGCATCCAGGCTTCGGTAGTTGACATCAACTGTGTTTGTCCCATTGCTCGGCTGTCTGGGCAGGTGACCAGCGTTGGAAAGGCTTCTCATAGTAGAGGCAGAATTGAGCTCTAAAGGTGAGTGGAGTTAGCTAGGTGCCCTGAGGGGCTGGGGATGGTGCAGCCATGTGAAGATTATGAAGAACACCTGCAGGAGATCTTGCTGATTAATGACTGTACCCTCTGGGAATTTGTTTCCAGCTACTCAACACACCTTATGACTGAAGAAGACAAAAATCCACAGTGTAGTTAAAGATTTTGAAAAAAAAAAAAAAAGTTATTGCCTATTAGATTTCAGTGGGGCTTCCGATGTAAACGGTTAACGAAGTAGAATTTCCAGAACTTTTCAGAATGTTTCTGTAAGGTGTTGGACATAATGACCAAGTTCTCCAGGCCTCCAAGGCAAAATAGGCCTTAGCGAGAAGGAAGGCCCCCGCCAGCCACCCCCACACCCATCTTAGCCTACATTGTGTAGCTCAAATAACAGAGACTGGATAAATCATAAAGAACAAAGGTTTATATTTACACAGCATTTCAGAGTAGGGACAAAACCAGAGCAGGATGGCAGCATCAGGTTGGCATCTGGTGAAAGTTTTGTGCTGTATCACAACATGGTGGGAGGTGAAAGAGAAACAGGAAAATGTAAGAGGAACCTGTGTGATAGAGACATGGAAGTCAACTAATTTATAATAACTCAGGATCCTAGTAACTGGTTGAGTCCTGTGAGTTCCGATTTGCTCCCTCCAGCCCTAACCTAGTCTCTTAACAAAACCAACCCTTGATCTATTTGCAGGGTGTTGTCTCTGTGGCCCAATCACCTTGCATTAGACACAGTTTAAAATTATCTTTATTTGTCTCGCTTTAGTATCAAGGCCTCTGCTGAGGACAGAAGCCAGGATGGCTTTGACACCCTGTGTCCCCAAATGCAGTGTCTGTCTCTGGCCTGGAACTCCAAATCCCTGGGTCATAGCAGCCAAGTTCACATAGAGTAAGGACTGCAGCTTGTCTAGTCCCCTAGCTGGATGACTTTAATAATGACAACGGGATTCCTCCTACCTGCCATGAACTTCTTGGGCAAACCAGCTTTTCTTCCAGGCTTCAAGCCAAAAGTAAATGCTGACTGTATGTTGTTCCCACCCAGCCTCTAAAAGGCTTTGGGACTTCAGCCCCTTAGCACCCAAAACTGAGTATAAGACCCACAATGTCAAATCCCCGAGTGCTCTGTGTGAGATGCATTAGCGGTACTCACATATGCTAGCCAGGCCTTGTATCAATGGCAGGGCACACATGCCTGGGCTTAGGAGAGGGTTGTTTCTCAGATGAACATTACACACTAATTCTAGAGGAAATGCCAAAGTAAGTGTCATTTGGGCCATTATAACTTTTAATGCCATTATTTTATACAGGGCTTATAATCATTTTTTAAAAATTGTATCATAATAACCACAACAAGATTTTCCCACAGTTGGGCAGGGGAGATGACTCAGTAGACAAAAAGAATAGCAAGTGAGGACTAGATACGGAGTCTCCAGAAGCCACACATACTGGCAGTGGTAGGGCCAGGTCTGTAGTGCTCCTGCAGGGAGATGGAGGGTAGACATAGGAGATTCCCTGAGGGCTTTAGGCCAGATAGCCTAGAGGACAGAGCAGCAAAATCTCAGAAGAGGCACAAGGCAAAGCTGGCATGGGGTTTTCCTCTGGATCACCACAGGCATTGTGGGAGTTCTCATTCACACACACACACACACACACACACACACACACACACACACACACACACACACACACACACACACACACAATTACACAATTATAAACACATTTACACTAAGGTAATATTATTGATAATGGTAATAATAATAAATGCTTATAACCTAATAATGCAGTATTATCTTATTCAGCCATGTGAACTTTATGTTCTTTCTGACATCATGGCATACATATTATCATAATAAAACCTCACCAGCTGCATAACATTCCTTCACAGAGGAATATGCAAACACATTTGACAGTGTCCTGTAGGTAGGTTGATGGCTGTCAGGGACTAGCATGATTCAGTTTTCTTTATCAATGAATAAATATTTTTAAATATTGCTCTACTTTCCCAAGAGTGCATGGGCTAGGCCAAAATCTAAAGGCTTTGAAGCTTGAGTGATGTTACCAAGCACATCCCTAACCTTTTCTGATGACTCAGTGCTGCCCCCTGCAGTGGGAAGGAGAGATCTCCCAGCGGCTGCACCTCCCAGCACTACACATGTGTATTCTGGAATCTCTATGTAGACAGTAGACTGGAACTTGGGCCAGATTTCCCAAAGATACGAGAATTTGGTTCTAACTTGAGAATACTGTCTGGTGAAATGTTAAGTCCCGTGGTCTTGGGGCACCTTTTTATAAAGCTAAGTTTTAAAGCTATGTGCAGTTGATAGACTAATGAGATTTATATAGACTAGAATGTGACAGAATGCACAGAAGCCATTTTTCCAAGAGACTGAAATGCATTCACGAAAACCCACAGTCTTCAATTGTAAATGCTATTCAGAGACGTAAAAGTAAATATTCTCGAAGAACAGATGCTCCATCTTACACCAATAATACATTTTTCCCAAGATAAGAAAATTGCCTGGAAAATGCTCATGTTTATTGGGCATGAGAGAAAAGCATTTCTGTAAATCCATGAGAAAGTACCCTGGTTGGCTGAGTTAATGATTTCCCCTTTGGGAGAAGTATCTTTCATCAGGGACGCTCTGAACCGCCTGCATCTCTTCAACATTGAGCTAGCTCTGTAGAAGCGGCGTGAAGGTGGGAGTGAATGAATGGCTCAAAGGGTGGGGAATAGAGAAGCTGACGACCCTGTATTCTAAACACCATATGGGTCTCTTCAGTTTTGGCTGCTGGTCACCTGCCCTCCCAATGCACATAGAACCAGAGAGAGCATTGGGAAAGAGCTGTTTGGGACTGACGTGGGGTGGTACCCACACCCACGAGAGTGTACACTATTGGAGAACTGGAGCACTCGTCATACCTATCATGACAGAGAATGATTCTCTTGTCCAACACATGGAAGACCAGTGGCTGCTCTGACTGTTATGTATGTCCCGAACTTCTGCAAAGCCTATCTGAGGTCTGTACACAGGTGTGTGGGTCCTGGAGAGGCAGCACCCAAAATAACCAAGCCAGTGAGAAGAAGGCATTATCTTCAATTAAGAAGGACTAAAATGAGCAAGGGAGTCTACAGTGAGGCCAAAGTGAAGAAAATTTGAGCAGAACAAGCAGACCTGGGTATTATTGGAGGCACAGGCATCTTTCCTAATGTGTCCTTCTGAAATACTTAGTGAGAACTCACTTTGTGCTGGAAATTGGTCCAGGCCTGGGAGATTTAAAAGATAACAAAATAGACTCAATCCATGTTCTCCTGAAACTTCTAATTGACTGTGGAGTCGATAGTCAGGGATAAACAGACAATCAAGGAGAGATGGCTCCGTTGTAAACTGGTTGCTACAAAAGAATAAGGATCTAGGTTCAATCCCCAGAACCCAGATGAAAAGCCATTCAGTGGCTTCACATAGTAGAACTCACTTACAATCCCAATGTTGGGGAAACTGAGATGGATGGATTCCTCGGGCTCCCTAACAAGCTAGGTAGTCTAGCTCAGCTGACAAACTCTATCTCAGTGAGAGACTTGGTCTCTAAAACAAGAAACAAAAAAGTGGTCAGTGCCAAAGGAATAATGCTAGAGACTGACTTCTCCATGCACATTCACCCACATGAACACACACAGACAGAGACATGATCACAAAGTTAAGTGAACAGAAAATTGTGTGGTAGATGGACAATGTAATCGAAGGGTAGAAGAAGCTAAGCAACCCATCCTGACTCAAGTCAGCACCTACTTGTATTTATGATTGACTGAAAATGAATCTGTGAGGCAAGAACACAGCAAGTTGGGAAGAAAAGCTCAATGGGACTCCTTCTCTGTCTCCTTTAAGCCTTGAAGTTTGGGGAGGCAAAGTCAGGAAAGAGACAGGCTATAGCCCATTTCCTTTCCTCCAGCCCATAGGAGAACAGCTATGAGATAAGCTAAAAGCAACTGACCCCATCACATGGAATAAGAGCTACCCAAAACACAGCATTCTGGTATTAAATAATCACAGATATTTCACATCATCATCTATAGCACTACTGATTCAGAACCTCCCCCACCCCCCGACAGACTTAAGGATAATATTTAGCCAGCCTGTATCAATTGCCACTAGTGTTAGGATCTTGACTCTCCAGATCCACCCAAGTCCCACTGATCCCAGAATTCTCTCAACATCATTCCAGAAGTCCCTTCTGGAGTCAGGATGTGTATGTAGCTCTGATTTCAAACTTAGTATTGGCTCTGAGTATCTAAAAGAATTGTCTTTACCAGTGATGTTTTTGGAAGGTTCATCTCTCTAATATGATTGCAAAACCTGGGTGACTCCTTTGCCTGGACTATTGTGAAGTATTCACCAATGTCCACTAGTCTGTGATGTGCAGTGAGTGTCAGCAGTTCACACAGATTTCCTTACCCTCACTGTTACTTGCGTTCTCTCTGTGTGTAAGGCAGATGTGTTGGTCTACAACAGTGAGTCAGATCACAAAGGAACTTGGCATCTGTTGCGTCTTCACTCAGTAGCCTGTCTGGTGCATATGTTCTTTTGGCAGATGGAGAAACCACCACGAGTAATTAGAAACACACACTGCCTTACAAAGCTCATAAAAGAACTGTCCATTGTCACAGCCACCTACATTCCACTGGTCAAGCCACAAACCAAACCCCAAGTTATAGGCAATAATTCAATCACTGAATATCCTTCTTCATTACAAGTGACCTATTCTCTGTGACTATAAAATGCATCTATACCCATGCTAGGATCTTCAAAAGTCTGTCAGATTACTGCCCAAGCTATGATGTCCAAAAGGTCTAAAGAAACCCAACACATGGCATTTGATACACACAGATACAATATATAGCACAGAGTCCAGGAGCAGGGTAGCCAGTGAGCAGCAGTCTCATTCAGGGCAGGGAAGGAAGGAAGAAAGCCGACACTATCCATCAATGTGACATGATAATGGTGTAACCCCATCATAAAAGTCAATGAAGTTCCCTACTGGGGGAAGGAGGGCTCATGAAGGAGCCCAGACTCCAAATTCTGGGTACAGTTCTGTGCATTGTTCTATGGTATTCCTGGCTCCAACTTTAGAAAGTTCTTCCATTGCCATTATCCATCTTAGCCAGATCTAAAGGTGACACTGGAGAGCAACGTCCTCCTCAGGAGCTGAATGACTCTCCTCACCTGCATTCCACCCAGGAATACTGGGGGCTTAGGGTTTCCATAGTACTCGTAGCCTCTTATTATTTTCCCTTTCAGAACTATGCACCATTGTTTTTGGTCAAAATCAATGTCCCTTAACCCCAAATCAATAGGGACAGAGACGTGTAGCCACTAGAAGTAAGAAAGCATATGCTAGAGTATCACAATAACTGCATCTATGGTCTTGTGAAGCTAGAACCCATGTCCTGTCCTGTATTATGTACATAAAGGAAGGAAAACCTCTTTTGAGGTCACTTGATATGCTGTCCCACACCACTGTGCCAGGGTCCATGCTCAGAGTCCCCTTAGCACATGTTCAGTCACAAGGTATGGGTTTTCCCCATGTCTTCTTCTGCAGCCAAGGCTCACGACTGCCCACTATTGTCCAGGCTTGGGTTTTCCAAGTCTATTTGTGCATTCAGAGCACGTTAAAGACCAATTCAAATGACATATTTTGTCCCCCCTTCGTAAAATCCCTTCCTGCTGCAATCATCTGAGGTTGGGAAAAGAAGAATCATTAGAAGTTTTTTGGGTGGTCCTAAAGCTAGCTACCATCCTACACAGTCTACAAAAAGAAATCTCAGAAGCACAATGACGGGATTTGTGTGGTGTGTGAATTCTGACAGGAAAGCAAAGTCTGTACTTGCTAGTTACAAAGGACATCCCAGAAGAGAAGTTGAAGGAGTTGTAGATGGATAATGATGTCTAGGACAGGATAGAGGGGCAAAGAGAAGCAAAGGGGTTACCATAGTAATTGGTATAGGTGAGAAACAATGATGGATGCAAGACTGGAGTAAAGGTTATATGGCCTTGAGAGCCATATAACCATGGCACAGTTTTAGTAGGCACTAAAGGAGCCCTAGATAGTCAGCATAAAATGGTGCAATGCTCTAAAACTGGAGCTGAAGGCCTTGGAAGTAGATTTTAGGAAATAGTTTGGATAGGTACTATTTAAAGCAGAGCTTCTCAAGGTGCCTTCAGGAAAGGGCTATGGTTTCTTACAATCATTCATGGACTAGCACATCATGAAACAGTAAGAGAAACAAGTTTCTTAAAAACAGGAATGAATAGTAAAGATACAACCCAGACTATTACCGTTACTAGACTGAACAAATACAAAATTACTCTGTGGAAGTATGGTTTTGTGGCCGACACTATCCATCAGTGTGACATTCTGGACTTGGTAGCAAGCAGGTAAGGAGGGGCTGGGTCAGGGTACAGAGCAAGTGAGCAGCCTGTTCTGGAAAATGCCTTTGCCTCCACATTCTAGATAGACCTGAGGATCACTCCCATCTGCCAGGAAAGCCATCTCAGCAGTTTTGACCTGGTGGCGTAAGTTCTTCAGAATGACAGTGACCAGCCAAAGAAGGGAGGCTCAGAAAAGCCTGGCTGCTGGGAAGGAAGCCTCCTGAAGCTTCCAGTGTGACTGGGATGAGCCTGGCAGTATCTACTGAGAGATGGAACTCTGACATCTGTAGGTTAAGACAGAAGAGCCAGTAATCACAATGTTCATTAGGGACAGAATGACATTCCCTCTGTTCCCTGGAAACTGAGAAAATGTCAGAACAAGACAAATTTTGAATCACTTCATCTGACCTTTGGTGGGAATATATAAAGATACTAAATAAGAATACAAGGAGGTTTACAACTTTAAAGCAGTTTATAACAGTTTCAATACATGTACTCACCTCTCTCTCTCTCTCTCTCTCTCTCTCTCTCTCTCTCTCTCTCTCTCTCTCTCTCTCTCTCTCTCTCTCTCTCTCACACACACACACACACACACACACACACACACACATGCCTATATGTGTCTATAATCCTTCCCATTTTAAAGCCCAACATCTTGTCATTTAGCAGTTGACCATGAGTTAGGGGGATGAGAGGCAGGCAAGACATGCCAAACCATAAAGATAGTAGTACCCAATTCCTGACATTGAGCAGCAAGAATTGTAGCGTGCACACTCGTGTATGTGTGTGTGCATGTGTACATGCATGTATGCATATGTCCCAAGTTGCAAATATGACCACATTTAATCGATAATTACTGAGTGTTTACTCAGTGTGTGAGATACTGATCTGACTCTAGAATGGACCAGGACATAACTAGGTAACTATTTCTCAGGAGTGGGGGTAGATGGAGGTTGGGCAGACTCTCCACCAAGGGAGACCTGAGAATCTTCCTTACTAGAGTTACCTAGGTGATGAGGTCAGAAAGACAAGAACCAGAACCCCGGACAGAGGGATCGGCAAGAGCATGGCCTGAAGCTTAACCAAAGATCTGAGTACAGAGATCTATGCCTCCCCTTTCTCGGCGTTTGTAGTTAATTATCTCTTTTAGTAGGAATTAAAAGGTAGTAAAAGTGCTGTTGTGAAGATAAAATATAGCAAATGGCAAAGGGTCAGTCATAAAGGAAGAGAGGGGAGTCCTTATGTTTGTAATTGAGTTCACAGAGTTTGTGTTGTGTTTCTTTCTAAATGGTTTCTCTGTGTAATTGTTTTTAATTGGAAAAGAGAAAGGCAAATAATTCAACACTCAGACACCCAGAATGTATGTGCCTATGCATATCAGGCGCAGGGCTAAGTGGTTGGCATTTATTATCTCATATAAACACTATAATTGACTCTGAACTAGGTGTTGGTGTGAATAAATTCACACAGAGAAGGAAATGACTTGCCCCCAGGAGTAAACAGTAGAGCTGAGATCATAGCAGTCTGGCTTCAAAGCCCTGGTCTTGGCATCTATGCTCTGGTGTCTTCCTTTGGGGCAGCCATTTAGTGTTCCCATTCTCCAGATGAATAAATCAAGGCTTAGCAAGGTTAAAGAATGTAACCAGTGAAAGCTGGCAAAGGGGACCAATCATCACTTTTGTGATCTGGTGCAGATGGAACCCAGGGGCCTGTTGTTTAAGATCATGAGGAATTTAAGCCAAAGGCAGTGACAGCTAGCCAATCGACCAAGCAGGGCCCTTTTGAGCAGTAGCTCAGATTTCACACCCTGCCACATCCCCAGACTCTTCCGTGACTCTAGCTCCTGCCTCCCTCCAAAGCAGAAGACCCAGGACTGTAGTTGATGAGACAGGAAAAGAAAATCAATTCAGAAAAGCAAGGAATGCTTTCTGAAGTCTAGTTTAGGGCTCAGGACAATCAGTACATCAGCTGGCCTCTGACTGGCTGTAAGATTCCCAGGCCGTCATACACCCTCTGGCCAGCCCAGCTTCCTCTAATGCTTCTTCAGCGTGGGGAGCTGTTAGGACTCTGCCTGAGAATAGCTGCTCCTCACGTTTCCAGTGGTCTGGTTACAAGGATAGCAGATCCTACCTTCAGATTCCTATGGATTCATGAGAAGAAGCCAGCTTTCAGAAGCTAATAAAGACAGCCCATATTTCGTGAGCCCTGCTAAGCTTCTAACTGGTACCATCTCTGTGCACAAAAACCTCGTGAAATACAGCAGCAATCTCTCTCCGTTTCGCCAAAGAAATGGAGGCCCAGAAAGGTCTCATAACCTGCCAGTGGTGCAGCAGCTGGTAAGTAGAGGAGGCAGTGTCTGCGCTGGGGACCAAGCTGCTCATTCTATCCATTCTATCCCATACAATCTACCAATCTTTTAGGCCTGCCCAACGTGGAGCTCAGCTGCTGAGGGGGACTCATCCCAAGGAGCCACAAGGGGAAAGGATTTGGAGATGTACAGATCTCAGGTGTCATTTTTTTGTTACCGTCTTCCACACAGGCCTTTGGGGACAATTCTCCCCCAGGCCAACGCTCCCAGTCCTGGCCACTACCTCCAGCACTCCTTTCTAGCCATGCCCATAGCAGAGCCTCTAGCTTGTGCCCACTCTGAGTCTTGGCAGGCTGTTAGGTTGTTCAAACCGAGGTTGGGTGAAGTCCACATCCTTCTCTGCCTATGTCACACCACTTGAACTTACACAGGCCTGGGAGAGCCTTCTTAAAGTTCTGTGTCCTTTGGCTTTCTGCTGATTCCACAAGTATAGTATGAAATGTACCTTATATTTTCTGGATTTTGATACTTTGATATTTAGAGCTTTGCTTAAAATGCAAACCAGTCAACTCATAGCCCGCCATAAACTTTCCATAGCTGATCCTCACACTATTGTCTACCCTCTGCCTGCCTTGATAATACAAACATGGTTACCATACCACTAACTACAGCCTTGGTACCCTGGAAGCCTCTAATATTCCCAAACTAGCCAAGGCTAGCCTACACTAGCCTTTACTGTTCCTTGCTATGGAAGACACAGCAAAGCACCTTGCCTGTGGTATCTGCCATCCTCTGCCTCTCCAAGGCCATTACCGCTTCCGTGTGTGGTCACTCATTTTCCTGGGCAATCTGTGTGGATGGCAATATCTCTAGTGGCAATTGTGTCCTGTTGTGTTGGCCTTATACACATAATAACAATGAAGGCGAAAGCCTATATTAAAACAAACACCCTCGTCCCTTCCTCCAGAAAGTCTTCAAGTGTCCTCAGCAGCATAAATTTCCTCTGTTCCGAGAAGTCTGCTGGTTGTTCCTGTCAGCTTTAAGCTGTCATGTAGCTGTGGCTTTCCTCAAAGTAAGAGGTGAGGACTCTGGCTAACATCCTGCAGGTTCTGTCTGGTACATAGAAGCTTAGTGGGTCCTCAACATGGGGAATAATGACAAGAGAAGAACACACATAATGATGGTAGCAGCAATAGCCTCCACCCTTGGGTTTGGAGCACTCCCAGAGAAATTGCGTTTGACTGATCCTCACTGCACAGGAACAGAAATGAAGCTCAGAAGAATCCAGTGAGTCAGACCTCACATCTGAGAGCACGGGTGGCAGAGCCAGAGTTTAAACACCTGTCTGTCCAGATGCAGAGGTGACACCCTGAAAGTTGACTGAATTGTGCTGGATAGCGGCTCCTACCCTTTTGTATGCTCCTAGCAGAGCTGACACCCTGCACTGATTGATCATGGGGCAGCTTGCAGGAGTGCTTTGCTATTCTGAAAGTGGATGCAAGGGCCCAGCCCAGCTCTCAAATGAGCATTTAGAGCTCAGTCTGGGTATTTTCAAGTCATCTCTAAACACATATTTATGTCACTTCCTTGGCCCTGTAATGAAATCTAAATCTCTTACAAAGTATTTGCCCTGTGCCTTTCACTTAAGGGCTGCAGCCTACCCCTTCCTTACCCACTGTCCCAGTTTGGATACACAAGATGGCCACTGCTCAACCAAGGTACCGCGGTAGCTTCTCCTGGTAGCACCTTGAGACCCAAGAAGATTTCTGTTCAAACCTATTCAGGGATATTCTTTCTGACCTTCCCAATCCCCAGTATCTTAACATACAGCCAATGCCCATCTTATAGGAATCTAGAAACTTCCCAGGAGACGCTGTGCTCCTTCAGCTGCTGAGAGCTAAGGCTGGGAGGAGCTGCAGGCATCCAGACATACACTAGTGAAAGGAAGGAGGTTGTCTAGGCCAAGTTTGTGCCTGTCCCTTCCATCCTTCTGTGACATTCCTGGGGGATGCTTGGAACAGTGACTTCAGTGGTAGAAAAGCCACAAGCCTGTACTTTCTGGAAACCTCTAATTCACTTCTTTTCAACTGTAGGCATTGAACGTGAAGTTTTTAGGTAGCTTACCTGTCTCCCAGTTTAAAAAAAAAAAAGTGTGAGCCCTAAATTTAGCAAGAATTTTAATAAAATCATCATGTTTCCAAATCCTTAATCCACAGAAAAGAGTTTAAATCCCAATGCCCTGCCTCTCTTCACATCCTCAGGAAAATTGGCAGGGTAATTAAGTCCTTGTTATTAAAACAGCAGGCAGTAGATTTCTTTCTGTTCACTTAAGAAAAAAAATGTTGAATCAGTTTATAAACCAGCATCTAGACCCTTTACAGATCCACAAGATTTTTGTTTACAAGGAGGACATTCAGAAAGCTTGTGACCCCAGAAGTGAGATGTTCTTATGGAGGCGTCATGGATAAGTCCGTGGGTTGACCCCTGGCTGCACTGTCTCTTCCGAGGCTCATCACCAGCCCAAGAGCAGGTGGAATCATTTCGGAGGAGGCAACAGAGCCTATGAGGTAACAGTGACTTTGCTAAGGTCACATATCTGCATTTGGAGAAATTGAGATTCAAGTCAAATCTCTGTAATCTTCTAGATAAGAAAGGTTCCTCAGGCCTCATGAAGCTACAGGTGAAAATCCTGTGACTTCTCAAGGCCACACAAGTCTTTCTGCAAAATCTTCTCCGCTGAGCCTAGGGATTTGCTGGAGCTGAGAACATTTTTAAGCATAGGTGAACACCACACCCAAGAAGGGAACCCTGTTGCTGTTACTATCTGCAAGTGTCTCCTCATTGGTTCCTGAGGCCGTGTATTTTACTAACTGCTTCAAAGTCAGACTGAAGTCAACCATACTCCTTGGTCCTTTGCCAATAATAGGATTATCCATTAAAAAAAAAAATGGCAGTTCTGGTGAATACTCAGGCTCAGCCTCAGCTGGGAACATCCTGCAAAGAGTTGTGTGGCCCTGGACAAGTCACACCACTTTTCATCTGTCAGCTCCCTCATTTGTGCAATTAAGGTAATAATATCTCCACACTGGGTCCCAGGGAGAATTAAATACAGAGGTAAAAGTGCTTGGTGGATGAACTGACTGATCGTCACTTCCTAGCGTATCATTTAATAAGTTGCAACTTAACAGCAATGAAATTTTTGAAAATGTTCCCATGTATGATGGTGAAATAACCCTCTCTTTAATTCTCTATCCCCAATTCTGAGAAATTGTTGCAAGTTTATGGAAATCTCTCAGACTCTGGAAGGGCAGATGATTTCCTTGAGGTGCCATAGCAGGTGTAGGGCTGTGGTTGACGCCAGGAGGACCGGGTTGAGGGGACTATTTTTAAACACTGTGATTTCTAACTCCTACCCCAAGAGGGTCACACGAGAAGGAATAGACCTGTCATGTGACAAAGGCTGGATGAAATGACCCCCTTTGGCTCTCTCCAGCCCTCCTCTGCCTCTTTTTTCAAGACTTCGAGATGCTTGTGTACGCTTCCTACTCTCTCAAGGACGTTGTGCTTGGAAAGCTTCATCGATTTCTTTTACTGGATAGTGGCAATTTTGCCTCTTCCTCGTAACCCTCGGAAACAAGCCTTGTGAGGTCAACAGAGCACCTGGCAGTATTGCTACTTTTAAAGCTCTTTTGTACCTTCTCCACAATGGCCAGAAAATGTCCAGCCCTCCCAACCAAAGGGGTGTCCAGAGGCTGCTGGACCAGCCTTCCCCTGGCTTTATCTCAGAGTTTAGTTTCTGCTCGATTTGCTTTCTATCTGTGATATTTGAGATGGGATTTCTCATCAGGAGTAACCATTCAGATAGCTAAATCAGGAAGATGCCTTCAAAGCCCATGGAATAAATGGAGTCGGTTTTGTGACCAAAGTGTGGTGATATATTGTATCAAATAAAGATTGCCTGAAAATCAGAGGACAGAGCCAGACACAGAGATAGCCATTGAGATCAGGGAGTGGTGACCCACAGCTACAATCCTAACATTCAGGAGGCAGAGGCAGAGATCTATTTGGATCCCTGTGAGTTCAAGGCCAAACAGAGCCAAGGCAGTGGTGAAACATACCTTTAATTCCCGCACTTATAAATTTGAGCTAGGAAGTGATATGACTGGGTAGACAGAGGTATATAAGGCATGAGGAGACAGAGTTTACCCCTTCCATTTTGGCTTGTGATTCTTCTTCACTTCACATATTCAGTCTGAGGATTCCTGGAGACAGGATCATCCCTTTTTGTCCTGAGAAGTTGGCGAGGGGAGAAGAGGCTATGGCTTGTTCCTCTGTCTCTTTGATCTTTCAGCTTTTCCCAGATACCTGGCTCTGGATTTTTATCAGAAGATCAATTAGGATTCATGAAACACCGAAGTCCATGTGGGGGAGGACTTTTAAACCTGAAGACTCTCAGCCCATGTGGTTGGACTCACACCAAAATCCCCATTCACAAAACTATTTGCAATTCACTAAGAGGATCCCAGGAGAGAGGGAAGAAAGCAGACAATGTCCTTGATGCTGTATCTTGTTTGGAAGGAAGCAGATCCTGCCATTGTCAGCTTTGGGATAGATGCCTTGGCAAAAACAGAAAAGCAAATGTGTTCTGTGCTGCTGTGGGGGATGGCTCTGAAGACAAGGCTGATGGGGCAGCAGCAGGGAGTTATAGATGGGCTTTGGATTCTGGCTTGGGCTCAACATGGGCTGCCATTGTGTTAGTGAGGTCTCCGTCCTTCTCCAGATCCTCCTGGCAAATATTTCTTGCACCAGGAGTAAACTTTGTAAGCCTGCTTGTAAGGAATTCAGTTAATGAGGGAGACACCCCGCAGGTGGGTAGTTTCCGTGTTCTCTTTTGGGGGTGTTCAGAGCACTTTTCTCTGCTAGCTAACAAGAATCTGGACCAGGCACTGGCAAAATGATTCAGTTACCTCCCAAAGTTGAGGCCTGATACTTCATGATAACGTGGCAGGCATTGTGGAAATATAATAGAGACATCTACCTACATGGGAAATCTCAGAAGGATGCCCGAAGGATGTGGGAGGAGGGAAGGAAGTACCATGTAGGAGAAACGGCATGGTCCAACATAGTGACATGAAACATTTAGTATTGGGGACATATTACTAGCTACTTGTGGATGGTTTCTCAGAATACCATGGCGCTCAGACAAAAAGCCTTCCTTTGTGCTATGGTTTGTACTTGGGATTGACTGGGGACTTTGGATCCCAATTAGGCTACACAGGTCTTCAGGAGTGTCTTAGGGATGGTCTAATCTCAGCTCCTGGAAGCTGTAACTGGGTACTCACCAGAACAGCGACCTATTGTCAATTCCCTGGGGTGAACCTTACAACTATGATATGCAACTTCTGCTCATCACGTGACTTTTAATAAAACCTGTCACAGAAGCTCTGAGCTAAACCTGCATTACATGGTCATCCTGAACATGGTAGGGATCTGTTTCAAGCAGGCATTCCTCACTGGGAATCCTCAATCAGAGCCTCATTATATGCAGGAATACATTGTAACACGTGACCCACATCCCAGCTCTGTAAAACTTGCATTAATGTCCCTGCTATACTGATGAGGTGCCTGCAGCTTAAAAACCTTTAGAACCTTCTCATGACCTTACAGCCAAACCAAAATCCTGGCTACCACTACGCCACATAGAGCTCATCAGTCCTGAGCATTCAGGCCTCAAGATCATATGAGAAGATTCAATCTAAAAGTGCTTTGCCACCCCTCCTGATAGGCCCGTATAGTCTTAGTCATCACCTACCTCTCTCTCACACTCCCGACTTCTTCACTGTTAGTTCCATGTGCAGGGCGTGACATAGAAACCCCAAACAAGTGGCTCATCAGAAAAGGAAGATATGTGGTGCTCCCTAGGCCAGCTTCCTCCAAGTATCTCTTTGACGAAGGCCAGTGTTCCACTAGGGACTCACTGCACACTGACATAAAGTCCCACAAATACATGTGATCTCAGGCATTTCATAGATTTCCATTTCTGTTTGGCAAACAGATACCATATGATGTTCTGTGACAAACACTTGGACTTGTCGGCTCATCACATCCATAGTTTACATCCTTCGCTGACTCCACTCATGTTTCTGCATTTAAGTGTGGTTGGAAGTGGCTGCACAGCCTCTCAGAGGTATCCTTGCAGTATGGAATTCTGACTGCCATCAGGAAGTATGCACCATCAATCTCCCGGAGCTTGCTTTGTGCAATCGATTGTGGCTATTATGTGTCAATCAATTCCCCCGTGGACCTATTCAGTGTTTACTCTCCTTGATTGCTCCGTTCTTCTATGCTGCCATTTTGATTGTGATTTTTTTTTTGCTTCTATTCAATGCTTTATCGCTTCCCAATTATTTTCCCACTGAAAAACCTATGACAGGATGATCATCTAGACTTCAGTCACCGTTTTGAATGTTTGAGAACCTGTCCCCTCTCCTCTGAAACCTCATGTGAGCCTCGGAGGACCATGCTTCCCTTTGTTTCGAAATAACACACATATGTTCCCGAGAGTCATCATATAAGGTAATGCCAGTGGATGTGTCAAAAAAAGCAGCAGGTGGCAACTGAAGTCCAAGGTGTCCGTCCAGCAGGAGGCAACTCCCTGATGGGTAAATCTCAGATAGGCAAGAGGACCCCAGGATGTCTATTGCGTCTGCTGTGCCTTTACATGTTTACTACTGTCATCTTTCGCTGGTATCTGGATGGGTGTGGGGAGATTCCCCACTGCCTGTAATGTAGTGTGACTATCTCGTGGAACATCCCATTCTACTGGAAATTTTTACCTGTAGATCATTATGAAGATGATTTTTTCTTATGCTGTACTGTCTAACGGATAATAAAAATGTTAGTTTAAATAGAGTTTTGATATAAACAAGGATTGCCACACAGCTACTACACATTAGTTTCTATTGAGGAACCATATAGACTGTGACTTAGGTTAATTATTAAAAACACAATTGAGTCTCGGTAGCCCAGCTAGTTTACATTCTTTTAATCTTAATGTCAGGAGATGTGTTCACAGGTTTTAGAGTGCATTCATAGCTGAATTAAAGCTTTGATAAAGACAAAGTTAGACTAAGATGTTTTCATCAAATAGTTTTGAGGTAGGAAAAAAAAAAAAAAACCCAAGAAGAACAATCTAAAGTTTTAGAAAGGCACATAGCTGAATGAGGAACTCTTCAAGGTCAGGAAACAAGAAGAAAGCAGCCCAGCTATTACTAGCTGACACATCTTTCTAGCTGGGACTGGGTGATGAGCAAAGATGGTGATTAATTCATTCCTTGTACCTGTTTTTGCCCTTATTCTCCTGATGTGTATATATATCGATGAGTGGGCATGTACCCTAAAGAACTGGCTGATTCTTTTTTATGTATAAAAGTGTAGGTTTGTGATTTCTTTAAGATTCCTTATCAGATTACCTTTCAAGAAAAATAATAAAGCGGTTGACTTTTCCTTTGTAACAGCAAAATGTAGCCTTCCAGGAAAAGACCTGACTGAGAACTGTCTGCTCACCCAGTTAATCTATAACAAGTTTCTTGGGTATGAATGTACCTAGGTTCTTGGGATAATTTGGTTTTCACCTATAATACATAAAGGGTTTAATCATGTAAGGGATATGGAAAACATACTATTTCCTATTTTTGCCTGTTTGTTTTGTATTCATTGTAGTCATTCACTTGAAGAACAGAATGTAACCACATTGTGGTTCTCATATTGCCTGAAAAGCTTTGTCGGGGTATATAAACTGTAGACAGAAGTATGCGGTAGAAAGCACACAGCAAAGAATAGAGAATCAATAAGGAAGCCATCAAGAGAGAGAGAGTGAGTGTCTTTTCCCCTAACTCCCTCAGATAGAAAAGTCTAGCACATGTAGATGCCATGGATTCCTTTCAAGCCCTGTGCTGCTTGGGGCTGACCCCTCAGACGGCAATTCGGGAAAATGGGGGAAATGGGCTAAGACGAAGCTCTCTAAAGTATCTCTGGTAATACATGTAAGAGGGAAAAGGAGAGGGTATTAGCATAACTCACCTGCGTCACTGGTCCTACTTTGCATCCCTTTCACACTTCCTGCCACTATTTCACAGTGACACACAAACTCCAGGTGTCCCCATTCACTCCACCAGCAAAAGCCAGGCATCTCCAAGGTCCGGTGGTGACTTAGGCAGTGTAAGACTTGTATAAGATGTGATTTTCTTTCTAACTTTTCTGTGCATCGCTGATATTTTATAATGCTTTGCCTTCCTCTATTTTACCCACAATACTTAGTGAACTGTGAAACAAGTAGATGACCAAAGTGTATACATAGGTATATTCCATATAGTCTGCTGAGACTCGGTGCATCTGGGTACAGCTTTCTGGTTCACTTGCTATTTTCTCAGAGCGGTGTAGGACCTTTAATTCAGCAAATGTAAAATTTCCATTATCTTCAGACTGTTCCCTAATCTATTTCTTGAAACCAATGATTTATTGGAACAAATTCATCTTTTCAAAACAAATGGTCTGGCAGTACCGACTGTAACTGATTTAATCTTCTTGTTTGTTCAGACTGGACCAAAAGGATTGAGTACCAGCCCGGCTCTGGGAGTATGCCCTTGTTCCCCAGCATCCACCTGGAGACGTGCGATGGTGCTGTGTCCTCCCTCCAGGTCACTGCAGAGCTGCAGACTAATTACATCGGCAAGGGCTGTGACCGTGAGACCTACTCTGAGAGATCTCTTCAGAAATTATGTGGTAGGCTTTTCTTTTGAGAATTTGTTCAATTAATAGTTTTCAAGTAATACATGCAAATGAAGTTTATCTAATTATACTGAAAAGGGAGGGGATCCTTCTCTCATCCTTCATCTGGCAGAAGGGTCAGAAAACTCAGCTTTGGGCCTCAAACACAACTGACTCAGAGTCTGTTTGCTTTAGGTAAGTAGCGTGACAACACTTTCATTCTTCACTGGTAAGATGGGGATTAAACAGCAAAATTCAGTTAAAAGTTTCTGGCACGGAGCCAAGTGATGCTCAGGGTCCATCTGCCATGTGAGGCTATGGAGAGTTGCTTGTCCAGGACTGTTATGCAGAGTGGTGCCTGGCACCTGCAAAAGCCTTTGACTCCACCAAGCAGCTACTTCAAGGCCCAATACAAATGAAAAGGTTAGGGATTTGAATATAAAAACACTAAACCAAGCATCTACGGCTAAACAGCTGCTCAGAGTACAGGCCTATGAGGCTGAGCTTGGCTGTTTGTAGCAGAGCAGTTTTAGGTAGGATGAAGGTGGGTGCAGAAAGATAGTCCCACATGGAGGCAAAGGAGAGACAGGCAAAGGGTCATTGATGGAAAGGGAGAGTGGGCTGCAAGAAAGGGCAAAGGCCAGGAATTCTTGATAGAGATTTGAGTTGGTAAGAGGATGCCATGGATGGGCTTAGTAGCAGCCTGCCTTTCTTGGACACCCATGGTGCATATCCCGTGATTGTCAGAATATGATGCTTCATTTGGTTTTAACGTGCTTACTTAAGGAAAATACATTCACTCAGCTTTAAAGATGGAAAACTTGGGGATTCAAAGTATAAAAATTGTTGTAATTTGTATAGATAGAAAGTATCAGAGATAGAACTCTAAAGCAGGTCTATGGAAATGGTAAAACCATTAGTCAAGCATTGAACAGCCAGCCTGGTCCCTAGAGTTGAAGTAGCTCTCCAGTGAGTCTGTGAGGAAGAGGCTAAATATCCTGTGCGGTGGGGTCTGTCCACAGCCCCATAAGCTGTTTGCTACTGTGTTGATGGAGTATTCAGGGACTCACTTGCAACTCTCCGGCTTCACTGTGGGAGCTGACAAGAAGGCTCCTTTCCACGGTGGTCTGCATTTGGCAGAGGAAAGTGAGGCCCCTCTGTGTACAGTTTAGTGTGTCACCTCTATGAGGGCCTCCATCATTATCTTTGAGAACTTTTTCATTGTTTTTTCTGGCCCAAAGAATCAAATTAAAATTTTAGAACCAAATGAACCCTAATTAGTCAGCATATTCTGTTCATCATACCACCAGGCTTTCCATACCACAAGTCTTTTGAGAAAGGTCTGTGGGGATGCCTCTCCCTCTGGACAATTCAGTAGACTAAGGAAAGTCGTGTTTCAAACAACTATTTCAAAAGGAAATATATAGGCATTTGCAAGGCTCACACAATGCTTCATATCTTGTCCTTTCCTCTACATAGTTCATAGAAGCCATATAACATGACATCTTACTTGGAGTAAATTTCCCTTTACATTCTCCATGTATCCGGAGTGTCAGTGAACTTGACCCCACATGGCCACCATGGCTTATGGTCATTTCCCAAACTCCTCTGGGTTAGAGGGAAATGATGAATCGAGGACACATGCTAATGACTTGATTTTGAATGTTGCTGGGGAGAGATGGGAGATCCAGAGGGTGCAAAGGGTGTTTCAAGGGAAGAAACAGCAGAGCAAAATTACATGTGGTGTGCTGACAGTCATCTCACTCCGCCTGGGACTGCCAGCCTCTTGGGCTAACTCTGCTGGGGAGACATCTGGCTCTGGGAGCTGAATGAGACAAGACTGTTTCTCTCTAGCCATCTCCCCAGTAGCACTGCTGACCATTCTTATGGGATCCCTTCCCAGTAACCATGGTTTCCAGATGACTCATGCCTTGTGCCAGGAGCCTTATTTCTGATTGGCCTGGAGTAGAGGAAAGCAAAATAGGGCCGAAGCAAAAGATAGAACATCAGAAGGACGGTCCTCTTGGCTCTAAGGAAAGGGTAGGGACTGGGTCATGCCAAACACACAGGCTGGATGGTACTATCTGACTCTTGTGGGCACCAGGGTTCCTGCTGACAGACATCTGTGTTTTCAGTAGATGGTAGAAGGGTTTCTTGGTGTGTTTCCCAGCTAGAGAGCTGCTGTGACACTTGAAACCTCAGAATTCGTGTATTTTTCATCCGACAAACCTTTATTGACTTTGGAGAGTAACAGAAAGAACAATTGGGAGGCTATTACCATAGTCTAAGCAGCAGAAAATGAGTTCTGAACCAGGGGAGTAGGGACAAATTTAGGACAGTTAAGAGGCAAAAATCGGCAAGATTTAATCAATGGCTAGCTATTGGAAGGAAGAAGGTCTAAGGTACCAACATCAGTGTCTTATTGGGTGATAGAGGCCACACTCTAAACCAGAAGTAGCTCGGGATGGCACCCCACATTTTAGCCTCATCTCAGTTTTCTTGAGGATCTGCCTCTGCCTTGCAGTCTCATCAATGTAACCCCACTTATGCTGATGTTCCACTTGCCATTTTGTCCCTATTCCTTGTTTCTTCTCATCCCCAGGTCTTTGCTTTTCTCCCCCAAGCCCTTCCCTTCAGTCACTAGTCACCTGTTTGTTCCCTTTCCCAGTTACGTCAAATCCTAGGTTGCTTCTGTGGGAGCTGGGACTCTGTAGCATCCCCTGTGTTCATATGGTTGGACAGTGACCCAACCGGGCTGGTTTCCCGAGAGGTGTAGTGAGTAAATCCCGATTAAGGGGAAAGAGGGCAGTAGCTGCTAGTGTCAAAAGGCACCTGAGCAGATGTGACAGATCTTGAGATGGACCTGGAGAAACACCGGATGGCAGACATTTGCTTCTTGTGATTTAAACATCAAGACACTTCCATTCTGCATTGGAACAATATAGTGGAGTTCCCTGAACCTATGCTTCCTCCAGATTATGGACCAGATCCAGCCTAAGCTGATCCCACCTTTCGGGTTCCACATGAATCTAGGTTTCATAGAAAATATGGT
This sequence comes from Phyllotis vaccarum, assembly GCA_033318265.1. Taxonomy (NCBI): domain Eukaryota; kingdom Metazoa; phylum Chordata; class Mammalia; order Rodentia; family Cricetidae; genus Phyllotis; species Phyllotis vaccarum. Next base: position 112,563,824 of record JARWLC010000004.1, read on the forward strand.
CAATTACTTATTACCTTTTCCAACTCCAAGAATTCAAATGAAGGCTTTGTCTTGGGACCAGGCTTTCCAGATGTGAAATGTCACAACATAGTATTGAGGATGACATGCAAGAAGCAGCCCTCGGGGAAATCTCTCTGCCAAACCAAATGTGACATTACAATGGCTCAAGAAAAAGTTCCCTTCCTTGACCCCATGTCACTACATATTATATGAAATAGATAAGTACTTCATGGTATATATGCCCTTTGTAACATAGAGTGCAGGCTGTTCCTTGAGAGATAAAAGGCTCCTGGAAATTGGCCACTGCTTCCTGAACACAATTCTAAGGCCAGCTGTTTGTTTGTAAGTCAGGAGTCCCAAGGACAGGTCTTGTTGAAGGAAAGGCTGAGATGTATGAGCGTGCTATTAAAATCAAGAACTCCCCAAGCCAGAGCAGTGTGGATTACCCAACCCTATGCTCTCTAAACTTATACTCTGGTGAGCCAGGAGATTCATTCATCATTGATTACTACAACAAATGTTTTTGTTTGTCTAAATCCTATATAATTCTTAAAATAATATAGAACCATCCAAAGCATAAAACCATCTAATAATTCCGTTTCCTAGTGTGACAGACATGTGAAATGGAGTTGCACTGAAACACTGAGGAAATATGAGAGTCCATGGTTTTCTGTGATAGCTCGCAGCTTAACACAGCTTATCCAAAGAATGACCATCAGAGGCTCTGATGGCTGCAGAGTCCCACACGTCTAAGAAGCCATCATGGGTGGTGTTTCCTGAGTGACATAGCAGCCCCTTAGTCTTTTCAAAGCTTTATTTCATAGAGCTTCTCCTAAGTAGGTTTGGGATAAGATTGATTTACTAATCTTATGAGATATCAGCACAGGGCTGTACACACTGATTCATCATTATGGCATAAGCAGTGCTCTCTCTCTCTCTCTCTCTCTCTCTCTCTCTCTCTCTCTCTCTCTCTCTCAATATGTTTATTCATTGGAGTCCATTTGAGCAACTGCTATATTACTGTTTTCCTTTGAGAGAAAGCTTTTGCCTACAGTGACATTTTCCAAGATGGTCAGAAACTAAGTAGGTGTCCATGGCTCCACCCCTAGCTTGTTTCACCTAAAATCCAAGTTTCTGTTCTCCAGGCTTTTGGACCTCAAGCATGGAGATGGAGAACTGGAAACCATAGTTACCTACATCATTTGCTTCTGTGAATTATCAGTAAGAATGGTCTTCCATGTTACAGTGCAGTAACAAATGACCTCACAATCTCGAATTGGCTTAAAGTAACAGAGGTTTATCATTTCTTGGACTAGACAAAATTCTAGCTAATGGAGTAGTCTCTATTTAGAAAATCATTCATCTCAGAAAGATGGAAAAGCTTCTTGGTAAATTGTGGACTATCACTTAATACTTCTTTTCTGATATCATAAGTCACTTGGATTACCATTTCCTCTGAACATGTGATTGAGTGATATTATGGGTCAGAGAAGTATGCCATGCATACATACATTCTTCTATTACACAGGCCCAATGGAACACCAGGCACTTGAAGAGGTTCTTTATGGGTTCTGCCAAGAACCTCTACCCTGAACTGCTCTGCCCACTTAAATGATCTTCCAAGAAAGTAGACTTGCTGGGTCACTACAGGTGGAGCCATTTCCATATCTTTAAAGAATGTGTCCTCATGGCAGCGACTGACATAGTTTAGACACTGAATACACATACGTTGAGATGATATGGAGTGAGATAATGTGTCTGCTATTGATCTCCATGTCTTTCTGAGAATACTATAGAACGAGCCTTGATCTTAGATGAGACAGTTCCTCTCTTAAATCCTCCTCTCTTAAAATCCTCCCACTTAACTTCACCCCGCCTATGCCCTGTAATGGCATCTGAAAGCTCCATGCACATCCCTCTTGTCACAGTCCCACATTGGAATGCTAAAGGACACTGCCTATCCACATTCAGGCCACGCACAGCAGAATACAGATCTAAGTGATCACCCATCCAAGCCCTCTTTGACCTCCTCCATTGTCCTATGCCCATAAATGTCTCCCATTCTCCCTGTCTCTATTTGCTGCTCAGAGCAGTGACTCCACCCTGGTAGAACCCAAGGACTTAGAATCAGGCCTCGATGCTGGTTTGGAGTTCCCAGCCCTCAGACTACAGCTGCAGTGCACCAGAAGAACATGAATTCTTTGCATTTAGTAGCTCCAGTAATTGTCACTGAGAATTCCAAAGGAGCAACGTAAGCATACTTGAATGTGTGGTTGCAGCCATACCATGTCAACAAGTGACATGTCTTGTTTTCCCATAGCTTTCTTATCGGATCTTTTGAGAAGAAGAGGTTAAAAAAAAACTTAGGGTGTAAATTAATCTTGCTCCATTTAAGTATACCAAGTACTACATTCAATCTGTTAAGCCCATGGAAGTCTGCACCATCTGTTTAAATGCATCATATTCTCCAGAAGGCAGCATCTGTGAACAGGGATGGGGGACTGCCCTCTCCCTCCCACAGAAAGACACTGTAACTTTGCTTGGGTGGCCTCCATGTGCACCTCTGGGAGCAGACACTTGTATGGAGAAGGGTCACCTCATGGAACTGGGGCGGTCAGCTCCTCTGGATGGCCATTAGATACTAGTGTGTGTCCGACACATATCATTAGCATGCAACAACTGTACCTGCCTCTAGCTATTCACGTGGTGGTGCAACCCTGGTCTAGCCTCTTCCCCCCTGGCTATTTTTATTGAATATATAATTTATCACCACACTGGGCTTCAATTTTCACAGTTGCTAAATACACAAAAGTTATGGAATTTTGCTCCAGTTCAGTGAGGAGGTCCGAGAAGGAGCCTACACTTTGGAGGCGGGAAGCCTTGATGATGGGTCTACTCATAAGCTGGATATAAGTCTGGGCTCCCTCAGCCTGAGACCTCTTACCTATCAACTGAAATCTTAGTAGTATTCACCATACAGACGTGTGGAACAGATGTGGGAGGTAGTCCAGTAATTCTGATCTGACGTCCATTCAGTGTCCTAGGGAAAGTTCCTTGGGATATAATAAAGTAAATCTGTAAAGAAGATAACGTTCTATGGATTCCAGCTCTGTCTATAGAGCATCCCTTTAACCAGTTTGCTTCCCTAACACCTTTGATACCTCTCTTATTATGCTGTACTAGCTCTTGCTCTGTACTTCTCTCCAAATCTATGTTTGGGAAAAGGTTTCACTCAATTCCTTCACTAGTCTAAATTATTAAGTATTATGTGAATTATACAGATGCAGAAAAAAATCTTAACTGGCATAGGGATCCCCAAATGATAGGTCCCAACCCTGCCACGCCTCATTCCAGGTTCCCTGTGTGCCAGCCACCCTGGCTGCTCCATCAACACTGTACATGTACCTCTGCACTGTTCTTAGATAAACTCTCCAAATGACCAGCCTGTATCTCTCCAGACATCTCAGAGTCAGATCTAATGCCTTTATCAGCAAATGAGGCTGCTGTGATACGATTCTGTGGGTGATAGGAAAATGAACATTTAGATATGCCACGAATCTCTCATTCCCAAACCATCCATGGCTCTCCCCCTGCAACCACCTAGACTGATGTACTTTATATCAGTATATGTGGAGAATGCTGCTCGAAGAAGGCAAAAATGATAATGTGAGCTTGATTTTCAGAGAAGTAGTATATACCAGGTAGAACATGGTGAGGTGAGAATAAGTAGGTATGATAAGAGATTGTAAGTTATAGACAAGAGGCAGGATGATCACCTGAGCTCTGAGTGAGCTTCCAGAGCTGCCTGCCAGCCTCTTATTTACATATTTTCTGCTATGTATATGCTATATAGCGTGTATGTTGTATTATATGTATGTATGGTATTTGTACTTATTAGTGTAAATGTGTATACATGACCACATAGATATAGACATGTGTGTGAGTGTGCGTGCGTGTGTGTGTGTATGTGTGTGTGTGTATGTGTGTGTGCGTGCGTGCGTGTGCGTGTGTGTGTGTGTGTGTGTGTGTGTGTGTGTGTGTGTGTGTGTGTGTGTGTGTAAGTCAAAGGTAAGCACTAGGTATCTCTCCTCTATTACTCTCCTTAATCTTTGAGTCAGGGTGTTTCACTGAACCTGAAGCTCCTTGATTTGAAAAGGCTGGCTCTAGCCTGTGAACCTCTACATTCCCTCTGTCTCTGCCCACTTCCTCCTAGTTCTGGGCTCACACACACACACCACTGTGACTGGCTATTTGTGTGAGTTGTGGAGGTCTAACTTTATGTTAGCAAGGCAGGCTTTGTAGTGATTGAGTCACCTCCCTAGCTTTTACCAGAGCATCTTAGGGGATGCTGGAAAAGAGGAAAGTCAGTTGTAAATAGGGACAAGAACAGGAGGCACCATCCCTAGAAAGTGCCATGTGAATCATGCCATCAATTCTGTCCATACCTCCAACAGAGAATCATTAATGGAAAGCCTACAGTCCCACCGTCTGAAGGATGGCCTTTCTAGAGTCCTTTTCAGAATGAACTTAATGTAGTGCTAAGAAGAGCATCTGTGCTCAAGGGAATTATATTTTTCCCATGTAGTATGGTCTTCCATTCCAAGCCAATGAATATGTGCCCAATGATCCATTCCAAATCCAAAGGGAAGTCTGGCTACAATGTACATTATAGGGACATATTCTAGTTTCCAATGTGGTACCTTCCTGAGGAGTTTCCACTACAGGAAACTTTCATGACAGCTGACTTTAAAATCCAACCCCTGGGTAAAATGACTTTCTGCTCTGCAGAAGTCAAAGACCACTGACTCATCAAACAGCAGATAGTGCCTAGCTCCCACCATCCATCAGCTGTGCATTGGGAGGCAGTTGTTCTCACCTTCATTCCCACCATCACAACATAGACAATGACTGTCGCATGCCCTGCCAGGAGACAGCCCTATGCACACCCTGGAAAAGCTTGCATTCCCCAATGCTTGCATCTCCTATTTGTACCTGAAGCTAGTAGAAAGATCCCACCCCACCCCCATCTTACCTGTTTACATGGAACAGAGGCTGTTACTCCATAGAATGAAAGGAGCCCAAGGGTCCTTTCAGAGCAGCCTCTCCCCAACCATAAAGCTGCGCCATGTTGGGTCCTTTATAGTCATACTGGTTCGAGATACACCCTCCTGCTCTAGACTGGCAAAAAAAAAATCACAGTAATGGTGATGATAAAATTGTATCTCACACTGGGTGATCACTCATAGCGTGTTAAGCACATAGCTGCAAGCTTGAATGCATACTCCCATTCAGTCCTCACATACACCAAGGAAGGGAACATACTCAGAGACATATTCCCAGTCACAAAACTGCCAAGTCAAACTGCCAGGCATCAAATTCAAGTGTTCAAGTGCTACAAACCTTGGAACTCCTTTTCTCAAGCATTGGACCATTTCCTTCAACAAATGGTTGTAGAAAAACATAGTGTGTACAAAGTGCCTCATCACCTTCTCTTGAGATGAGAACCCAGAATTTTTCCCAGTCATAACCCTGGTTCGTACTGTTATTTCTTAGAGTTTCCATGGCAATAAGTATCTGATTCACCTTCATGTGGACAGACTTTAGCATGGGTCAGGGCATAGGGTTAATGCTCAATAAATGACTGACAAGTTTATTGATTGATAGATGCATGAATGAATCATTCACCCAAATACAGCCCTGACTGTCGGTAGGAAATTGAGCTAATACAAGTCCTGTGGGTCTCCAGCTCTTCAGCCTTCTCTCACACCTTTCTTGGTACAATAGTTAATTCTACCTGCCTAGGCAAATGTGTGATTTTCTTCTGCAAGTTACCAAATGTATGCCTGTGCATACAAGAAGCAAGTCAGAGGCTGGGATGATTATTGGCCTCTTTCCTAAGCCACCTAAGTCAGGAAGAAGCACAGATGTCATTAAGTACACTAACTACATTCTGACCCGGAAGCAAAAGCCAGAAGGTAAAGCCACCTCCCACCACCAGGAAAAACCCACGGTACTTTTGTCTCTTCCCCTTGCAGGAGCATCCTCGGGCATCATTGACCTCTTACCATCCCCGAGCGCGGCTACCAACTGGACTGCAGGACTGCTGCTGGACAGCAGCGAGATGATCTTCAAGTTTGATGGCAGGCAGGGTGCCAAGATCCCTGATGGGATTGTGCCCAAGAACCTGACGGACCAGTTCACCATCACTATGTGGATGAAACATGGCCCCAGCCCCGGAGTGAGAGCTGAGAAGGAGACTGTCCTTTGTAACTCAGATAAAACCGGTGAGTCTCCAACCTCCTGTGTCCCTGTGTCCCTGTGTCCCGATGGCTGGGCAGACATGGCTGTGGAGGTGTGGAGGTGCTTGGGAATGTATTCTGACTATGTTTTCCAGCGGCTGATATTTTAGGATTTGGGTAAAGCAGGGTTAGGAAAGGTTGGAAAGAAACAGCACGGATATAATACAGCAGTTTGGATCAGTGATCTTCAAACTGAGTTCCTCAGAGCTCCCACGTCTGTGGAAGTACCTTAGGGATGCCGTAGGTGAGGTGGTGGTGAGAGGGCGGTTCTTCATCCTTTCTGCAGCAAAGAAACCCCAAATTTACTGTATCATATAAGTATCTTCAAAAGCTCTCTTTGGAATCAAAGGATCCTGTCAACTTAGAACAGTAGTTTGCAAAGGAGCTGTGATAGCTAAGAGGTGCTGCACATGTCTCTCATACCAGGCCTGCACAGGGTAGTTCTGGGGATTGACTATGTCCATCACTTACAGACGGCTAACCTGGCTAGAGAATTATCTTCCTCATGAGCTATTACTGATTAAGTAACTCAGATACACACAAAGTGCTCAGAGCAGTGCTGGGCATTTAGAGTGTATAATTTGTATCAGCTACTCCTTTTCTGAACCTTTGCAAGGAATTTTTCTAAATGTGGTATTGTGCATCCCATCTTAAGGATAAGGAAGCATTCATTGAGAGGTTATAGATCTTGTCCTACATAATTACACAGCTGATAAACACCAAAACCAGAATGCCAGCTTAGGTTCTACTAAGTCTGCATCTATGCATATGTCACTGTGCCTCCATGTGCACACGTAAGCAAACCACCACACCACACACACACACCCATGCCCCCATGCATGCATGCACACGTGTGCGTACACACATGTCTTGAGATCTTTTGACAGATTTATAGCTCTGTAATTGTGGTTTCTGTCTCCCATTTCAAATGTAACTTTTGCTAAAATGCTCAAATAAGTCAGTGTTTATAACTAACTCTAAGGCAGCTCAGAGGGTAACTGAGCACATGCTGTCAAGTAGATGGCTATTTCAATGCGACTTTGTGGAGTTATTAAGCCCCACAAGCCTCAGTTTCCCCATAGCCAAGTGGAAGAAATAATTATGAAATAAAGAAGTATGGCATTATTTAAATCAGATGCAGAAGCAGTTCACCATTGGTTTATGTGGTTTCGCTGACACCATAACTTCTATTTCTGAGTTATTCCATTTCATGCCAGTACAATGACCTCCACATTTTCCATCCCAGCTGATCCCTGCGGTCTATACTAATGTGTTTTCTTCTAGACAGACACTAAGCCAGGGTTGCCTGGCTTTTTCCTACCCATAAGACCAGTCTTTGTAGGAAGAGTCAGCACCAGCAATAGATTTGCTCTGGGACCTTCATGCTGGAAGGATATCATGGGCCTTCATGAGGTGATCCTGATCTTGGGGGGCTAGGCTTAGTGGCCTGGTCTTAGCCATACTGGGTGGTTTCTCTGGACATAATAGCTCTGGGGCCAAAGTCACACTGAAGCCATAGCTTATGTGTGAATAGCCACAAATATGATTCTTGTATATGTGTCAAGCACTCCTGGGAAATAAGAAGTCAGCCAGTGTTTCTGCCTACACAGGGGCAAGTAAGCCTGGACAACACCACCAACTCTAGAACAGTGTATGTGTCTAGTACCTTTTCTTGCACATCCTAGAGCCAGACTCTTACAACAGAGGCACCACAGGCTGTTGTTAGAATAAACCAGCAAGGCGTTATAAAGTGTGGGTGCCAGGACCCCACCATAGGCCTACAAGTTGGCACCCCAGGGGAACTCTACTAGGCAGCCATGGATGTAGTCTGCAATAATGCCCCCTCATTACAGTGGCTCACCAGCAGGAGGCACAGCACCTCTGCCCTTCAAGGCATGTGCTTCAACTCTGCCCTTGTAGGAAGTCACACCTTAGCCAGCTTAAGATTGGCACAGAGGGCAGAGGCGCTCACCTCCAAGTCTGGCAACCTGAGCTTGATGCCTGCAAAGCACATTGCAGGAGAGAACCAATTCCTTCAAATTGTCTCCTGACCTCCATAAGTAAAAGGTAGTGCTCTTGTACACATACACATATGCAGTCATTCACACACACACACACACATACACATACACACACACATACACATACACACTCACACATACACACACATACATACACATACATACATACACACACATACACACACACATACACATACACACTCACACACACACATACACATACACATACACACTCACACATACACACTCACACATACACATACACATACACACTCACACACACACACATACACACACACATACACACACACACACACACCATAAATACATTTTTTTAAAAAAAAAATATTGTTACAGAGAAGATGGAAAGGTTTTAGTGTAACTTAGCTCCCTTGGGGAAATGTACCATAAATACAAAGTATTAGGATTTAATCTATGCCTAATTAGGACTTTTATTTTATAGCAGAAAGTTTTTCCAGTGGACAGGTGACACGTATTGCAACAGAAATAGGGAAAGTACAGAAAGGTGTCAAAATATACAAACCACCTAAAATTCAAACACATGGAGAGATATTATCTGGTAGCATTCTATTTCATTAAAATGTTACTTTTATCTCTGTGAAATAGCAATATCTTCTTTCCATTTCAATTTATTTTTATAATACATATGGGATTATTGTTTCATGTATAATTATACCCAGGCCGTATCTCCTTGTAATAAGCTGTTCTTTTTGGAGGTATATATGTGATAAAAAATCTTATGCTGCCCATACTGGCCTTGAATTTCTGAGCCTCCTGTCTCTACATCCCAAGTGCAAAGGTTTCAGGCATGCACCGCCATGCCTGACAGATAAAATAGTCTTTACAGACTAAATTGCATGCCAGTTTAACTCTGCCATGTGGATTTATCATACTCTATTTAATGTCTCTTTTGTCATCTACTTAGAGTGTTTTTTTTTTAAGACAAATAAAACAATGCTATGTAGTGAGCATTTTATAGTATAACTTTCCACACGTTTCTGATTGTCTCCTGTCTGGAAGTTGGATTACTAAGTCAAAAAATATAGTGAGAAAATTATGAAACAGGCCATCGTGAACATCATATTGCTGTCTGTTTGGCGAACTAAGCAAAATTGACTAATACTGGTGCATTATAAAGTCATCTATAAATCGTTGGCAAAGGTTAGCTGTGTGGAAGAGAGAGAAGAAAAGCCACCATCGTATTACCACCAGTGAAGCTCTCAGTGGTCCCCACTCTGCTCTCAAGGTTTTCCTCTTCACTTGTCCAGTAGTGGGTATGGAGGACAAAGCTCTGCTTGGTCCAGGTATTCTGAGACAAGAGTCCTTGTTTCGTTCGGTTTAGCTCTACTTAGCCATCAAAGAGAAAAAACAGTGTTGTGTGTAGAGGGTTTTATTTTCAAAGACAGCAGGCTGTATGTTTCACCTCTAATCATTGCCTTCTACTTTCCAGAACTTGGTCACAGGGCCCTCACCCAGCTGTGGAGAGACTGTGAATGCAATTAACTGTATATCTGAGAGCTAAGGAAGCGGGGTTAGATACATACATGGCTGTGCCTCTGCCACAAGGAATGCTTAGGCCTTTGCTGGCCGTTGTCTCTCCATTCTCTGTGTGAATGATATTATTGCCTATTACCACTCATAGTTCCTCCCCAGCTCAAGTCCTGTGTCCATAATGCTTTTATACCCACACATCTGTCCCTGCAGCTGGGATCCCTTTCTGCTGGAGTGATGTTGCCCTGCTCACTTTGAGTTCAGCTGGAAACAGTGAATGATAAGTGGCCATATGGAGTGCTTGACATTTCCTGCTGGGAATTCCAGGCTAGCCTAACCTAGCATTGGTGGAGTGTCAGCCCAGAGGGGAGTATTACAGCCTATGGGGAAACAAGGGTGTGCCCACATCCCCTGAGTGTCTAGAGAACTGCTCAGAAGCCTTGCAACTATGAGAAGAGGTGGGGACCTGACTACTTCCTGTTGCCCATGGGCTGACAGGGAGATGCTCTATAGCCTGTGTGCTGATCCAGGAGCTGCAGCAGTGAGGCAGAGGGAAGGAGAGAGAGAGCTTAGGACAGAGGATGCTCTAGCAGAGGAGGTCTATTCTTCTGGTCTTCCTAGGCTTCCTTTATGCCTAACAAAGGGATAAAAAGTTTATTCCCCTTTTCTCCTAACAGTTCTTAACAGGAACACAGAAAATCAGTCATACAATCATGAAGGGGCAAGAAGCATTTGTTAGATTACTGATAACCAAGCCAGAGAGGTTTCGCCAACCTGGAGGCTAAGAGTGGTTCCCCCCTCAAAACTGGGCACATGCAACAACTGTCCATCTTGCCTCCTGCCTGTTTGGGGTTGGGTTCTAGAGAGTGCTGATGCTTGGGTAGAAACAGCATCTGACATGGCTGTCGATGCTGCTGTAGTCCCGAGGCACAACAATGGCCTTTATAATAACTGGCAGCCACTGAGCATCTGTTCCAGGCAGATGCTTTACATGTATTTCCTCACTGTGGCAATTAAGATGCTATCTATCCATTACGGAGATGGGGAGTCCAGATAAAATGATGTCAGAAAACTTTAAAATCAAACCATGCAGAGAATGTAGATTTCTTATACCCCAAATCCCCTAGTTCTTTTATAACTTCATAAGTATCTTGTAGGTAAAAGGTAATCAAGGTCCACGTTCCTTTTCTCTGCATTTCTGAGATCCGTGTCTACACAAGTGCCAGTTTCAGATGAGCAGCTAAGACTTCAGTTGCACGGACCTCTGGTTTTATACTGTGCTTCACATTCTGCTGGCACCTATCTCAGAACTGCTTAGAAAGTGTTAACCATTGGCCTGGACCAAGGTCTCCCTGCCAGTTCTCAGCAGAGACCAGGTAGCCAATAGGCTGCCCCTCTCTGTTGACCTAGGGCAGGCATCTTGAACCAGTTCCTATTTGGGGAGAGTGGCAGGAGCCTATTTAGACAGAGCCAATCAAGGCTCATCTCTATCAATGAAGCCAATATGGACTTCGTAGCAAGGTTTTTATAGGATGCACAGGAAGCTAGTCTAGTATCCCTACCTTAATTCAGGTAAGGAAACTGAGACACCAAGAAGCTAGAGAGCTCCTAATATGAAAGATACAGTTACACTGATTTCTTTTTTTAAAAAAAAAATATTCTATGTGCTTAGTATTTTGTCCACATTCATGTCTGTGTGAGGGTGTTGGATCCCCTGGAAATGTCACTGCAGACAATTGTGGGCTACTATGTGGGTACTAGGAACTGAACCTGGGTCCTCTAGAAGAGCAGCCAGGGCTCTTAACTGCTGAGCCATCTCTCTAGCCCTCCTCCTAAATCTTAATGTAAGGGTATGTTATCTCCACACATGGCCCAGGTACTCATTTACTCATAGAGTGCAGGTTCACCCTGGTAAATCTCTCTGTGTTCTACAGCCAAGTAAAATGTGGTGTCTCTGTGCTGGTACAGAATAACTCCTCTCCTGCCAACTGGTAGTGTCTTGTGGCTCGAAGTGTCATGGCTAAAACCATGACATAAGATTTTCTAAGCAGTAAGGAAGTCTTTATATCAGAGGAAGAAAAGGTTCCATTGATTGATTGTTGTGCCTGGGGAGGCGGGGATTAGTCATTGCTTTGAAGAGACACAGAGTTATGTCTAATGCTGGAAAATCAATTTGTCTCCTCCTAGCAGCTAAAAGCAAGGCAGCCACTTTTAGCATAGATTATGGAGACAAAGGAGATGTGTTCTGTGGTTACTGTGTCAACACTGACAAAAATAAAAACAAATCCCAGAACTCCAAAAGAAACCAACCATGCTGGAGGAGCCCAGAGAAGCTGATGTGATTGACAGAGAGCTTCTGTAAGTACACACTACAAACTCTCTAAGATGATCACAATTCACTGGGATCTGATGAAGTAGAGGTTGAGCCAATGTCTAACTGCAAATAGCTTCTCTGAAGTTTTTCTATGGGCCCTCCCAGGGCTTATTCCATTTCAAAATATGGTCTAGAAAATTCATCAGAACCAGTTATACATGAGAAAACAACAGAGACAATCTTTTGGCTTCTAAGCTGTGCCTAGCAACATAATGGAAGACTCTATAGGCAGAAATAGACAATATTCACTCATGCCCCGACCCCACTTCTGCCTTTCAGAAATGAACCGGCATCACTATGCCGTGTATGTACATAACTGCCGCCTCGTCTTTCTCCTGCGCAAGGACTTCGACCAGGCAGATACCTTTCGTCCTGCAGAGTTTCACTGGAAGCTGGACCAGGTGAGGCCCTTGGAGCATGTCTTCTCCTCTCTCCTCTGCAGGGACCATTATTTTTCTTGGAGTAGGGGTATGGTGGCAGTGGGTAGGCTCTCTCCAAGTCTGCTCAGTTTCTTGATTTTGGAAAAATCACTTCAGGAAGGCACACAGCATCTTAAGTCAGGGTGGAGACGACCTCTGAAAGCCCAGAGGAAGGAAAGAGACCACATGTCCCAGCTGAGATGCCCCAGGGTCTTGGGTGCTTGCATCTGTTCTCACTTATTCTTTGTTGAGCTCATGGAGAGATGCACGTGCTGACCCCAGGCCCAGGTGATGATCTCTGTTGATACATCTTTGGACTTTGTGTTGTTGAGCCTCGAGTCTCACCTTTGATGCTTTTCTTCCTCCTTTGGGCAACGGAATGACTTGCTTTGGGTGACAGGTGATTGAGAGCAGCGGTCTGAGGACTTTGAAGAAAGCAATGATATGGAGCGTTGTTAGCAGTGTCTGCGTTTTTCTGAAGTGGAAAATCTGACTCATCACACTTCTCCATGACAAATCACGGGTCTGGGTTGAGTCCAGAGCTTTGAAGTGTGTGCTCCTGAGGGCTGTGTGGCACTGAGACTACCAAAGAGTTCTCATTTCAGGAGGAGGGTGCTTCACAGTAAGGAAGCAGAACTGACGTGGTCTTCCCCACAGGTGAAAGTGGGCAGTGTTTTATTATTTTTCTAAGTATTAAATCTTCAAAAGGAAAAATGCCAAGAGGCAGAGATGAGATGTCACGGGACTGTAACCCTTTGGCACCCTGCCAAAGGTCCAGACCCACAGACCTGCAGTCTCAGGCCCCTAGCTGCCTACTGCTGCTTAGGATCGTCCCTCCCCCAAATGACTAAGATGCTTATATTAACTTCATGCTGTTCAGCTTATGGCTTAGGCACATTGCTAGCTAGCTCTTTCATCTTAACTCAACCCATTTTCATTAATCTGTCTTGCCACGTGTCCTGTGGCTTACCTGTTTCATTACATGTTGCTTCTTCAGGGGCTGGAATGCATCTCTTTCCCTGACTCTGTCCTCCTCCTACCTACACTGACTTTCCTGCCTACTTTTTCTATGGTGCCAGCCATGGCCAAAACAGTTCTTTATTCACAGCATATAGAAAGACATTCCTACATCAGGGACAATTCCCATTTTATAGTCCCCAGTGCCTCAGGCTTCAACCCCTTATTTTGTTTTTATACAATTCCAGCTTTATCCCAAGTGGTGTGTGCTGTGGCCTACAGATCTATTTTCCCCCTTCCCTAATCACTATGTGTATTACTACCTCACCCTTTCTGGGGCAAAGTGTTACACAATTCTGTGTCTTCTGTCTCCTTATTATTCTGTCTCTTCCCAGTCTTTTCCTAACCCCCGTGCTTGGCTCCCAATGGGCCTGACCTCTATGAGAACTCACTCATACTGAGATGTTAGTAACTGCTGTCCCTTACATCCTCATAGACACTCACATGCATGCTCTGTGGGACCCAGATTCCTCGGCCCCAGGAATTCTCTCTAATGAAACCTCTGCAGTGTGCAAGGACAGGATGGGTAGCCGATGGTAAGTGTCTGGCCTGATCTCTGAAAATGCTACCCTGTTGGAAGCTGGGAGATGGGAGGGACAGCATATGTGTTCATCTGTACTTCTTTGTGTTTGGAATTCTGGAGCTTGGGGAAATGGTAAAATCTTGACATTGTTTATATGATTTCTCAGCAACCTCTCAGCTATGTCCTGACGTGCCAGATGGTTTTTATGGGATGTTTTAAAATATATAATACAAATTGAAGTGAATTAAAATAAATTCCATATTGTGAGGGCTTCTTTTATAAGAACATTGCCATACTGGTGGAGATAATTATAGATATCCCGAGGCATTTTCTGAGATGGAATTGAGAAACAAGGACACAAGCAGATGAAGTCTCAGGGTTGGAAATTAAAAATAGACAAAGAAGGAATCCTGGTTGTATAGATAAATATATAGTGAATGCAACAATTCGGAGAGGCAGACATCTAAGGAGGCGCTGAGCCACTGAGAATTTTCCAAACTACCTGGGTCCCGTGGATGTTCCCTTTTTTCTTTCTTCTTTTGGCCTGATTTTCCCAGGCAAGCTGCATATATGAAGCCATTCCCAGTTCTGCAGAAAGCTTTCCGTGAAGACTTCCAGGTAGGAGACTCCAGCCTAGTGACTTACCCAGGGCTCACAGAAAGTCATGGTCAGCATCCATCCTTTCTCTCAGGCTGTTCATGTGGCAAGCATGCTGATTTAAAATGTAAAACTGATTAATTCATAGATAAGAATTATGCCTGTTTTGCAAAATATTTGTAACCATCATGGAACCCTACAAACTTGGCTTAAATTCTGTTTTCGCTTGGTCTAATTCTGCTCAGGCTGCCTTAACTAAGTACCTTGGGCTTCATGGTAGGGAGACAGGTTTACTTTCACATGGTTAAGAAGGTTGGGAAACACAAGGTCAAAGTGCTTAATGATACATGTCCTAGTGAAAGCTGTTTTTCTGGATGCAGAGGACCTCCTTCATCAGCTTTGCCCCTGCTTCCAGAGAGAGAATGATGGTACTCTCAAAAGGAACCAGCCCTGCTATGAGGCCCTTGCCCTCACCCTCATTTTATATTGGTTGCCTGCCTCAGGCCTTCATCTCCAAATATATCAGGGTTTAGGATTTCAGATTTCAAGTTTGGAGAGGGACAGAATTCAGTCCACAGCATTTCTGTACTAAAGAAATGGATCTTCTGAAAGTTGAAGGAGTCTTTGTTATCAGACGCCTCCCGCTCACGAGATCGGTTGCCAGATGAAGGAAGGAGGCTGTAATGAGGAGGGCACAGGAACTCTTAACAGTACCCGTGCTGGGAACCCAGTGGTGTATACAGGTCAACCTACAGAACAACCTTTCTTATTACTCAGCTCCCTCTGATATCGGAGTATTACTGTAAGTTTCCTATTTGTAAACTGCTTGATGCCCAGAACATATAAACAGTGGAGCTCAGAGCACTTCATTGGTACCCAGAAAACGTCTGCATAACACTGAAGAGATGTGGAGGTAGAGAAAAGCTGGGGCAGGGAGGAGGGGGAAAAAAGAGACGGATGGAGAGAAGAAAAACCCAGTGATCTAATTGAAAGCTTCTGGTGATGAATTGCCCATTTGATTTGTTTCACGGAGACATTTTTGTTTCTTCCTCTCTTGTTCTTTAACAGTGTTCATTTTGTTATCTTGTTAGCTTATTTCAAAAATCCAACTGGATTAATCATCGCTGAGTCTTTAGCTGGCCTTTGCCCAAGCTGGTCTAACATGTTTTGTGCAACAAAACTCCTGGTCTACCTTGGAAATTCTCAAAGCTTCTTATGGTTGTAATGCCTATTGAGGCTTTATAATTTCTGCTCCAAGTAGTTTTTTTTTTCCTGTGAGGTAGACTGAGTTTCATACCCAAGGCCAGTGCAAAGCTGGAAACCTCTGCTATCTAAATTTCCCATGATCATGGGTCAAAATGACGGTTCACGGTCTCATGTAGTCAGTGCTTGTTGAGAAAGCAAGGCACATGGTGGGAACAAGAATCAGGGATGTCTGATGTAGGCTTGTGAATAACAGCTTAAGGAAACATCTGGAAGAAACACTGGAAAGGGAAGGTCCACATAGAGAGCAAGGCATCCAAAATGACAGACAGTGAATGGGACCCAAGTGTTAGACTCCAGGAATGGCAGAGCAGGCAGGAATTATATCCAAGTAATTTTTGTGTCATACAACTCCCAGGTGAACAGGCCATAATCAAAGTATCCATTATTTAATGTAAGACTAGACTGTGGATGTTATGGATGGGCAAACTTGGAAAGTCTAAAATGACATACTCCACAGTGTATTCAAGCAAATGTAACTCTGGCTAGACCAACACATGGGGCCAGTGGCAGGGACTAATCTTTCCTGTCGCTGTTTCCACAGCTATGCCCAGACCCCACTCTAGATAGGTGCATTTGAACATCTAGCTTTTCGCTGGCATTGAAGCTAGGGTAAAATGTTTCACACACGGGTCTCCAGGAGTGGCCATGGATGAAGCAGTTACTCATGCCCCAGAGACATCATGCTTCTACCCTTTCTCCACACACCCAGACCAGAAGACCTTTGCCAAAGTGCATGAGTAGCCTGTAAATCTAACCAGGCAGTCCCCCAGGAAATCCAGGACATCCCACTAAAGTGATGCTAACAGCAAAGGGAATGTCATTTTAATAGGATTTCTCCTCAGGATCTACTAATGCAAATCCCTCAAGCCAGGCAGTCAGTCATGTGCAAACTCAGACAAGAGCTCCCAGCACACACAGATAAAGTTTATCAATCCACAGGCCCTCTTGGCTTTAATATTATGTGGATATGGTTGATTTAGTGTTGTGAATTCTGATCGCCTTCCCCTTGGTTCTCTGAGAGTCTCCATTGGAAAGGCATAGAGTAGCAGTCTCAGTGAAACAGAAAGAGAGGACAGGTGTCCCAATTAATATGAGGAAAATGATGTAACTATGAAGAGCACAGAGCCCATGAGCAGCATAAAATGGTCTCATTTGGTTAACCATTGACTTTCCTGTATAAGACAATGGAAGGTCTGACTCACTATGCGGAAGCTCACTGATCTGCTGGTCTATGGCCAGTGGATGTTCCCTGGCAGCATTCTCCTGCAAGAGTCCAAGACTCCAAAACTGTGGGCTACTGAGAGAAGCAGCAAGGCTTAGAACCCCAGCCAGGTGAAGCCAGATGAATTACAGATTCATCTCCAGGCTATAAAAAAAAAAAAAAAAATCTACTTTCAGTTGTCTGGAAGCTGAAAATCAGGTTTTGTGTAAGCCATTCCAATTTTTAATATGTTCTCATTTAAACCTGTATATCATTGGGCCAAACCAAATAGTCTGCAGTATGCTTGTACCTTCTGGCCACTAACTAGAGTCTGTTCAATGAATAAAGGCACTTTAAATATTTAAAAAACAAAACAAAACAACAAAAACAGAAAGCATTCTCTTTGGAAAATCTGGATCTTCAAAAATGAACCCTATTATGTCCTTAAAAAACAATCTCTCTATGTGTGTGAATCCGGTTGCATGCACGCCATGTCACATGAGATAAAGTCTCTTATTGCCACTGTGCCATGCTATCTGTCTCTCAAGCTTCTGTCTGTACCTTCCATCATGTCTTCAGAATACTTCTAGACTTTCTCTATTATGTCTGGCTTTACACTGGTTCTAGGGATCTGAGCCCAGGTCCTCATGCTGGGTGACAGGTACTTTACCCTGTGTACCATCTCCTCAGCTTCTGCTCATGCCTCTCTTAATGCTTCTCATTCTCCCAGCTCCATTGCTCACCTCCCTCGAGGTGTTATGCCTGGTAACCAACACTTCCAGGCCACATCCAGAGGGGAGAACCCTGAGCACATGAACTCCCTCCATCCAGGCCACTAGTATTGATAATGACCTTTTTCTTTCTGTAAAAATGAGATGTTAGTCACAGGTCTGGATTTTCCCACAACCAAGATTTGCATAAACTTGTCTTGAGCCAAGGCCTTTGCCTATCAAGTCCGTTGCTCTTACACAGAATGTGAAAACTCCTAGAAGATATATAAAGGACCACATCCGTTATTTCTGGAGACAGAGTGTGAGAATGACGCTAAGTCAGTTTTCTTGCATTTGCCCATTCAGCCACACACGGAGTCAAATGGGTTAGTTCAATCATTATTATAGCTAGTGCCAAGGAGTTAATTAGAGAATGGTCAGTCCAGTCCAGACCAGTCATCTTAATGAGCAAAATAATTGGGCATTGTCAGCACTCTGATTCTGCTATTAAAGACTCACTCCTGGACACACTGGCACTTTTTTTTTTAATGTGGTATCACTGCCCTGCTCAGCACCCCCACCTGTAAGCTCTTTCTGGTGATGCCTGCTTTCTAATGGGAGCAGGTGTCCCAAACAGACAGGGAAGGTTGAATGGAACCTCTGTTTTCTCATACAGATAGGATTCAAAGAGGTTTTTTTGAAGAGACAAATTTGTATGGTTATTTTGAGTCAATAATGTGTGCACAAAGGGTCCCAAATACACTGATTCCCACTATCATATTCAAAGATAACTAGATATTTTACTCCCCTATGTGAAGTAACACTAAATAATTCATGATCTTCTCAGAGCCTGCTGCTCCATAGCCTCTTTCCATCTCCAAAAGATCTTTTACTTCTTGGGGGGGGGGGGGAGTAGCTACATGGCTTCATGATGCTGACAGAGAATGGTCCTCAAGTCACGCTCATTTCTCTCAGGTCAAGTGATGTAGTCTCCTAGAAATCAGTGAGAGACATGCTTATTCCATTTGTGCTCTTCTCTTTGAGAGATAGTGGCACATGACCCATTACTGAGCCAAGTTCCCTTCATCTTAAATTTGCCTGGCAACAACTTTTCATCAAGCGATTAGTCCCTGCTTCACAGATGCCCCTGACTTCCTCTGTGTCATGCCTCCTGACTTAGTACCTGAGGCAGACACCTGTGGAAGGCACAAAAGTTGTTCTCAAAGACATTACTCTTCTGGTCCATAACCCATGTGTGTATATCCCTTTACACGGCAAAAAGGGTATTTGCATCTGTGAGCAGTTAAAGATCTTGAGGTGGAAAGATTGTTCTAGATTATTTGTATGGAACCAATGTAATGAATAATAATAAATAATAATAAAGAGTCTAAATGAGAAAGAGGAATCAGAAGGAGTGCCAGAAAATGTAAAGATGGAAGAAGATGTCCAACGTGGTGCACTAGAGTGTGGGAGGCCATGAGCCTAGGTATTTGACAACCTTTACTGAATGGAAAACTTTCTCCTCTAGAGCCCCCAGAAGGGACATGGCCATTCTGATACATGATTTTAGTCTGCTGAAACTTATTCATCCTCTGACCTCTAAAACTGTAAGATCATAAATCTATGTTGTTTTAAGCCACAAAGTTAGAGGTGATTTGTTATAGCAGCAAAAGGAAACTAATACATCACTGTGAGCCTTAGGGAGGTCTTGGAAACATAAATCAAGGCATGTCCCATCTCTTTGCATCTTACTGAGGTGACCCTGAGCCATGTTTTCACAACAAGCCTGTAGACTCTTTTGCATACTAGTG
Organism: Phyllotis vaccarum; assembly: GCA_033318265.1. Classification (NCBI taxonomy): domain Eukaryota; kingdom Metazoa; phylum Chordata; class Mammalia; order Rodentia; family Cricetidae; genus Phyllotis; species Phyllotis vaccarum. The sequence continues at coordinate 112,583,574 of JARWLC010000004.1, forward strand.
TAGATGCCTCAGGTACAGGTTTCCTAAGCTCCTCTACTTCAAGAAAGGCCCTAAGACAGAGGGCAGAGGAAACTGCATAACAGCTAGTGCCTGGCTTTCCATGCAGTATGGTTCCTCGCAAGCTTCCAGATGACCATGCACTGTCGGGCTCCCCTTCCTCTCTGAGATGTGTTATACTTTAGTCTATAGGATGGGAAAGAAGAAAAGGAAGTGAAGATCCTGCTTTCGTTGGTAGAAAGACTGCACACTGTTTGAGTCTAGAAATGCTAAACTAAAATCGGAAAATCCTCTTTCTCTTGACAGAGATTTTTCCCAGCTTAAAGTTGGTCAAGCTGATATGAACTTACACTGTGCTGATTAGAATCTGAACCTGTTCCCCACAGGCTCACATCTGAAAGGCCTGGTTTCTAGCTGATGAGACTTTTGAGACCTGGTTGCATTGTGGAGGTTCTAGTTTTGTCAATGGACTATAATCCATTGAACTCATGACCTACTGGACTGTTAGGAAGTGGTGCCTAGTTAGAGGAAGTAGATAACTGGGATTGGTCTCTGAAGAGTACATCTTGTTCCTGGACTCTTCTTCTCTGCCCTCTGCTTCCTGGACACCATCACTGAATAGCCTTCTCCAACATAAACTGCAATCACTGTCATATTCTGTCTCACTTCAGGCCCAAAGAAATAGACCCAACCTGACTAAAACTAAAACCCTAGAAACCATTAACACAAATAAGTATTTTCTTCTTTAGGCTGTTTCTCTTAGGTATCTTCAAAAAATATCAGCTCCCACAAATTCTCTGGATATCATTGGTGCTTTCCCAGAGTACAGAGACTCACACACCACTGTGTCTTTAAATCTGCTGTCCCGAGGCTTTCTCCATGGCAATATGAGCCTACTTAGCTAAAGCTCAGGAAGTAAGGCAGTATTACTGTCCTGAAATCCCTTTTGCATCCAAGCACTGAAAGATGACTCTGCCTCAAAGTAGAAAGTAATTCTAAGAAGTGCCCTGTACTTTCTCAGAGGACCCAGAGGAAGAAAACACCACGGTCTACAATAATGATATCATCAATGTTCATTTAGCCAGATTCCTCTTGTCATCCACCTCGGTCTTCTAAATAGGTCTTTCTCATAACCCAGAATCATTGTCCTAGTGACATCTTGGCTCTAGTAGGGATGCCTTATGATACAAGTAAGTGTCAGGTCACAGGTGGGCAATTAGCAAGAAGAGACTGCTATGGTTATGGAGGGACTTTTGTGGAGAGGAGCTGCCCTGACTAAAGACAGGCATCAAAAGAAGGACAAAGCAGAGAGCAAGCAGAAGGCTTCAGTGGAGCATTGATTAGCAGCACTGGATACTATAGCATCCACATACCTAACCGAAGGAAAAGTCCAAGCCAGGGAGTTGGCAATTCCATCAGGATCTTCTGGGGACACCATCTCGTCATCATTGAGAGTTGCTACTTAGTGGTCAGTCCCACCAGAGCCATTTACTTGAAGAGCCAGTTTCAACCAACCATCTCAAATTTCTCTCCGTACTTAAAAGGCTTTCATTTGCTTCAGAATTCCCACTCAGGAGCATGGTTCAGACTGTGGAGTGTAGAGCCCAGAGTAGCAAGGTTGCCTTCTCCCCTGACCGAGCCCAGTGACTCTTGTTCTCACTGCCTGGTGGAGTCTAGAGCTGGACAGTTGCCTTCCTTCACCATCTGAAGTTGCTAACTGATCTACACTCTGCTCCTTGGGTGGCAGACCTGGCCCTTCTCAGGTCCTCTTACTCAGACTAGCACCTGCTCAGCAAAGCTTCTCCTGTGAAATCTTTATTTGTGTTTTAGCCTGTGTCTCTGCCCAGAGGCAATGATTGTGTATTTTCAATAGACAGCCCTTAATACATATTTAAAAGCAGTGTGAAAAAGAGGGTGATAAACCAACATTAAAAAGAATATTCTTTTATTGCTAAATGAGAAATCAGTGTCAACACAGTTAAATGCTCAGTAAATGAAATATCTCCTCAATGAATTAAGCTGCCAGGGCCTCAGGTACTCCTGACAGAGGCATCTTAGCTGAGTCATGCTCCTGCCTGTCCAGTTTCTTCTGGGATTCCTTGACAGTGAGAAAAAAGGGAGCTGGTGCCTTGGCATAGAACCCAAGTGCTTCCTTTCGCTGTGTGACTGATATTTTCCATCCTCTGAAAAGACAAAAACTTAGCATAGTCGGATCTTTTGTAAAATGGCCAGTTCTGATGATAATCCCATTCCTTAGAAGAGATGAGGCCACTAAGACATCCCTGTGCACTGAGGAATCTTGGAACCAGCATAACTTAGACTCTTATTTCATATGGGTCACTTTCTTTGAACTCTACAAAATCTTTAACTCTACAAAAGCTAGGCCTAGCACCCAGGTTGAGGATCAAGAACAATAAATAGCAAGGAATGACCACAGTTGTAATCTGACAAAGAAAAGAGCCTTGAACATGACCTTAAAATGCCCATGCTCCTAGAGGCTAAAAGGCACCATCTTAAAATATGATTGGTTGTTACAGAGTCTCAGGGCTGTACATTAACTATGTAATATATTGACCCTTGGGGTAGCACTTGAGAGTCGTTCAATCTGGTTCTGAGGGTCACAGGAAATTTCATATATGCATATAATGCATTTTGGTCAGATCTACCCACCATTCCCTCCTCTTCCCTCCACTATCCCCCCCTTCTAACTATATGTGTTTTGTTTTTTAAACCAATGAGTGCAATCAGTGCTCTCTGCATGTATATGGGTGTAGAACCATCTACTGTAGCATGGGTAGCCTACTGGGGCTTCAATGCCTGCAGAAAACTAACATTCCTTCTCACAACAGCAGTCAATTTCCAGTAACTCCTCAGAGGCTTCTCTCTCATGTGCTGAGCTTTTGGCTGTCTTGATCTCATGAAGGTCTCATAAATGCAGTCACAATCACTTTGAGTTCATGTGCACAACAGCCCTGTCATGGCTGGAGAATACTGTTTGGCTTAGGAATGTCCAATACCCCATGCTCTTATTTCTTTCTATTCCTTCTTCTATAATGATCCCTGAGTCTTGAGAGGTAGAGTTTCCCATTTATGGCTAAGGATTTGATAGCCTCTAATTCTCTGAATGTTGACCAGTTGTACATCTCTGTATTAATGGTCATTTACTGTAAAAACAAGATTCTCTGATGCAAGCTAAAAGATTCACTAATCTAGAACTATAAAAAGAAGAATTTAAAGCTTTGTCCATTTACAATAGTAATAATAAGAAACAACAACAATAATAATGTTTTTCCCTAATACCGATAACCTATCCAGCCAAAAGTTTTTAGCCCAGGTAATGGTACAAGGCATGAGTTCCATGTTGTAGAACAATCCTTAAACTCAATCAGAAATTCAATGGGCACTTCCAGAGCATTCGTGGCACTATTGGACCAGTGTGCATACATTGCCAGGCTGGTCATTATGGTAGCTTGCATTGTTCATAGCTGGGTAAGTCTGTTGACTCCTCTTTCCCTCTTGATGTGCATAGAACCTCCAAGAACTATGAGAAATAAAAAGGGGTGAAGCTTCCAGCTTGGGGACAGCTTGATTTCTCTGTCCCATGGTTCAAGAATCTGGTGTCTTCACCAATAAGACCTTGCCAGCAAGTTCTAGAAAGTATCCAAGAGCAATGGCAACAGCCTGTAATTTTTTTATGGGGGTGCCTATGGAACCCCACTGACTGAACAGCTCAAAGAGAGGCAACACATACATGGCACTAAAGTTTTTATTTATTAACCTATGGTGCTCCGGTGATATATTGTCTCTCTATTACAGGGTTACACAATTTAACTTCTTTCATATATTTTAGAAAGTTTCTACAGTGGTGAAGCTCAATATGGCAATTTATGTTTTATGTGAACTTGAGTATTACCACCTCCCATAAGCCTTAAGCCTTCCCATTCGAGTATTCCCCTTTCTTTGTTCTTAGAAACCTCATTCTATCTATTTCCCTTGAAATCTCCCCTCCATTGGCCTTGTTATTTTCTTGACTTTATGGGTACTCAAGTTTAAACATGTATATCTAAAGATTCAAAGCTAGTGCCCTGTATATGAGAGAGGATGTGTAGCACTTGTCTTTCTGAGTCTGGATTGCCTCCGCAGACTGATAGTTTCTAGCTCTAGTCATTTGCCTGCAAATTTCACAATTCTATTTTTCTTTGTAGCTGAATAATATGAAGGAACCCCATTTTCACCCATTTATCAGTTGATGGTTATCTAGGCTGTTTGCTTTTTTTTTTTTATCTATTGTGAAAAATGCAACCATGATCATGAATGAGAAACTCTCTCCATAGTAAGATATAAAGTCCTCTGAGGATATCCTCAGGAATGGTATAGTAGGATAATATTGTAGCTCTATCTCTCTTTCATAGTGACTATGCCAATTTCCACTCCTACTGACAGTGAATAATGTTTCCGTAACATTATTTGTTGTCATTTAAAAAAGAAAAATCTTAGCCATTCTTACTAGAGTAAGATGAAATCCCAAAGTAGTTTCATTTGCATTTCCCAATGTGTAAGAATGTTTAACATTTCAGAAAATATTTCTCAGATGTTTTTATTTCTTTACTTCTTTGAGACCTTTATATTTAGTTACAGTTTTAAAATGGAGTGCTGTTTGCTTGGTTGGTTGGTTGATTTTGGTGTTTACATTACTAATTTCTCTGTATAATCTAGAATCTAACCCCTGGTCAGATGTTTTTTTTTTGGTGTTTTTTTTTTTTTTAAGTTTCATTTCATAGGCTGCCTCTTCACTCCATTGATGGCTGTCTTTGCTGTGCAGAGAAGCTTTATGGCTTCATGCGCTCCCATTTGCCAATTGATGGTCTTGATATAGCTATTACCAGAGTCATATTTAGACAATATTTTCTATGTCTATAAGCTGAAGTATTTCCTCTACCTTTTCCTCTGTGAGATTCAGAGAATCACATCTTATGTTGAGGTTCTTGGGCCATTCAGCGTTGAGTTTTGTGCAAAGTAGGACCAAAGAATCTAATAGCTATCGAGATTGACCAAAATTATTGTTGAAGTTGCTGTCCTCTCCCCAATAAATACATCTGGACTCTGTCAAACATCACTTGGCTATAAGAGTGTGGGCTTATGTGTGGATCCTAAGTTCTATTATCTTTTCAGTGTGTCTGCTTTAATAGCGTGTTGTAATGTGTTATTACTGTGACTCTGTAGTATAACTTCAAATAAGGGACCAATATGCTTCCATTACTGTTTTCATTGTGCAGAAATGCTTTAGCTATCCAGGGTTCTTTGGGAGGGTGGTTTTGGGGTTATGTTTGTGTGTTTCACATGCATTTAAAAACAGTTTTTCAGGGTCGGTGAAGAATTTCATGGAATTTTGATGAGGATTGCATTGACCCTGTAGATTTCATTTGATAGGCTGGCCATTTTCATAATATTAATTCTACTGGTAGATTCATGAGCATGGGGGGTTTTCCATCTTCTGGAAACTTCTATTTCTTGCTTCAGTGCCTTAAACTTTCACTATAAGCTTCCATTTCCTTGGTAAGATTTTTTTGAGAATATTGTGAATGGAACTGTCTCCTTTATTTCTTTCTTGGTACGTTTGTCATTGCTATATAAAAGGGCTTCTGGTTTTGTTCATTTGTGTTTTGTGTACTGTTACTTTGCTGAATAGGCTTACCAGCTGCAGGAGTTTTCTGGTGGTGTCTTTAGGAATCTTTTAGGTGTAGAGCCACCCAATCTGAAAGGAGTCTTTGACTTCTAAACATCCTCCCCATTTTTGGCATGATCTTCATCTCTTCGTATTACCCCAGGCAAGATTCCAAACCCTATAATGAACATCAGGGACAGAATGGACATTTCTGATTTTATTGGACAGGCTTTGAGTTTTTCTTCGTTCAGCATGGCTTAAGCTTCGGGTTGTGTATTGCCTTTATTGTGTTGAGAAATGATCCCTTGAATCCTAGGAATTTTATCATGAAGGGATCTTGGATTTTGTTTTAAAAAAAATCACCCTTCTTGACACAAAAGCATTTATAATCTTCACAAATATACAAGATAAATAGAATAAGCCAATATCCATGATGACCCCAAGCATTTAGAACAAAGTACAGAAGTCTACCCAGAAGCAAGTTCCAAGATCAACTGATCAGGAATCATGCATTAGCATTTTTTGAAGCAGAGATCACTGCGTTGCATACTTTTCTGTTTTATTGCTGTGACTAAGATAACCTAAAGAAGAAAGGGTTGATTCAGACTTAAGGGTTTGAGAGGGTTAGAGTCCATGATGGCAGAGGGAATGGGTGGCAGCAGGGACATAAAGGTTGAGTGCAGAAGCTCCTCACATCTTGAACCATAAGCAAGAAGCAGAGAAAATGAGCTGTGCATGGCAGGAGGCTTTTGAAACTTCAAAGCCCATCCCCAGTGCCACACTCCCTCCAGTAAGGCCACACATTCTAAACCCACCCAAATAGCATCAACTGGGGATTGAGGATTCAAACATCCATGAATGGAAGACAGTCTCATTTAAACCACCATAGTGACCTTAATTCTGAGGCATAGTCATAAGACAGCCATTCATCCCATAAAACAAAAGACAGTAGAGCCAACTTTTCAAAGAAGACCTCTCCTCCTCATAGGAAGTCTTGAAAGGCAATAACCCTGGAGGTCCAGGGGTGAGATTAATTTGTTCTACCTTCCTTGCTTCCTTCTAATCTCCTACGAGTCATCTGTTTCCATCCTTAATGTCTAAACATGCAAATATTGCTGCACTTACTGCTCATTAGTTTAGCTAAAGGAAGTGCCCTTTAATTATGCCTCTAAATAATGAACCTCCTCCATCACCTTGACAATTGGTGCATATTTAGAAGGAAGCAAGGCCTCATTATGAAGCAGCAACTGCATCCTTTGGTTTCTTGGAAGATGGTAGCTTTCTTGAGGCAAAAGAAATGAGAATCAAAAGACAAGCAAGCCTTATGGTTGCCTTGGCTCTTTGGGGCCTTAGAGGCATGAATGGCAAACAGTTACACAGTAGCATACTATTTAAGAAATAAAAAGGAAACTAGAATTTGCTAAGTGTTATTGTATCACACTCCTGGTCTTAAGCATTAAGTCTAAACTACACGGTTACTTTTGTAGTTGAAGCTCGCATAAGTTCTGACGCTGAGGCTCTGGAAACAAAAGTAATTTGACTAAAGTACTAGACCAAGCCCACCATTCTATAAAGCTTCATGTTGCTTACCATTATGCTTTTATTTTGTTGAGATTTATGTGGCTTGGCAGAACCAAACCTTCGCTATATGTCTTCATTTGTCGATCTAAGCAGAAAGCCACAGAAATTGTTTGTTGACACGCCGTTGCCAATAGCACAGGCAGATTAGACAGTGCTATTGTAAGCCCATCTGCCTCGCTTTAAAGAACAAAGCACAATGTGTCATGAAAGTGAGTCATTCCTGCCATCTACTAGGCCACGTTCCTGCTTCATCTGTGAATCCTGCACACATGGGCCACAGTCCCTGATGGACCTCTGACTCCCTCCACAATAAAGAACTGGCTTTATGTCCATTGTCGGGAGAGATTACAAAGATTCATTGCAACTTCCTCTACACATTACTCCATTGGCTTCTTTACTGGTTCAGTTCCTTTACTACTCTGGGATAGCTGATCCCCTGATTTTTAATCCAGTTTATAATCTAAATATGTGTCCACTACATGTATATTTTCCAGTTTAGCTGTATGGCATAATCTGATCTACACCATGGTTCCTGAAGAGACATACCAGTACCAGTTAGGCTACATACATATTGTCCAAGGGACACCAGAAAAAAAAGTCCTCACTGAGACCCAAATTCACCCAAATTTTTAATATTTATTCCCTGAATGATACTCAGAATTTTTTAAAAAATTAAACAACTAAAAAGATTAAAATACAAAGCAGAACATACTGAATGAGGTTGTGTATAGGAAACATCCATAAAGGCAATTCTATAGATAAAGAAAACAGGCTTGTGCTACCTAAGGCTTGGGCTTATGGTCAAAACAGACAATTTTATTGTAGGATGCTGATGTTCTAAAACTGGATTAGACGATGCTTGCCCAACAATATAAATTTATTAAAAAAAACCCTTGACTTGTATGCTTACAATGAGTGAGTTTGGGAAAGCATGATCATACTTAGTAAAGCTATTATATATTAATAATGACTTTAAAAATGATAAAAGAAATAGAAGGGGGAGGGAGGAAGAAAAAGGAGAGACAGATGGGCACTGCTCTTAGCTTGAAATGCAGAGGCAATGAGAAATGCCAGGGTTGTTAGAAACGGAAAGGGCAAATTCCAGAAATGATAGGGAGGCAGGAAGGGAACTGAAAGTCTGAACCAGGGTCTCCTGGAACACTTCGAACTGTCAACCACTCTGTGAACCACATGCACAGGGGAAGCCACAGGAGCCCAGGGAAAACAGCACAGGAAACAGGAAAATCAGCACAGACTTCATAGCCACTGTGCACGGCAAGAGTCACATTTGGGAATTTTTCTGCATAAGAAAAGCTGAGGAAACATCTGGAGTTGTCCAGTGAAATGCCAGAAGAGGCACTCTTGGAGATTAATGAGAATGTGTCAGGGTTAAAGGGTTGGCTGAGCCCTAGGGGTAAACAAAACAAACCAACAATCCTCAATAAAACATAAAGCCGAATATCTGCAATGCTAGGGGACCATCGAGTTGGGTAACTGAAGCCAGCGTTCTCCCAGAATGACAACAGAAGCCAAAGTATCAACCCAGGTTCAGTGTAACAAAATTTGTTAGATACGAGAATTAACAACAAAACACAAACGAAAATCTACACTGATACCTTAGAGTTTGTCATGGTCAATGAATTGAACAGAGAAATGGAGAAATATCAGCTATAGGTAAACTTGGGAAGCCTAGGAACAGAATTCAATGTCTAAATTAAATAGGTAAGTTTACAAGTGGCATGGGAGAGCTATGATGGTATGAACTGTTTCAAATCTGTTGAAAACATCATTTTTAAGATCAGAGGAGATTAGCAAGCTGCAGGCTCAAGGATACAAAGGAAACAAATCTAATACTATTGTCTGCAACCTGTTGGATACCAAAAATAAGGGAGCCCATCTTGAAAACACTCAGAAAAAAACGAATCATGTACAGAAAAACAAGCAACATGAAGTAACAAGCAATAGTTTACTGAACATTTCTGATAACAAAAGATAAAAAGAATGGCCAGAAAAGTCCTTCTAGTAAAAAGGAAGTGAGATTCAAACAGAATTGCCCCTTGGGAAGGAAGGAAGGGCTCTGGACATGGTGGCCGTGTATGTAAGGACTCAGTCTCTCTCCTTGGCTTCTCTAAATGCTGAGCTGTAAGAGCAAAGGTTACAGCCCTGAACTGCATGGCATGCAATGGAGGCAGGTGTGATGGATGGAATCATGGCAGAAGGGTTCAATACGTTATAATGATCCAAGCTTCTCACATTTTCTGTGAAGTGTTATAATATCCATCATAAATATGCTGCGATGTGATAAAGATGCATATTAAAGAACGCCTACTTGAGGTTACACACTGGAAGATGAAAAGGCTATGCAGGCAAAAAATCTAAGCTTGGAAGATTGCAGACTTCTTAAAGCCAACAGACAGAAAGGCCAAGGTGCTAACAGTTGGAAGTCACTGTTCATGGGCATAGGGCACTATTAAAAATCAAAAGTCAAGCTTGAACTTCCCAGACAGCATTCTCAAACCTTGCCCTGTACATCAAACACACTACTTAAGAGTGTAGAGTTGCTTAGTTACTATGAAACAGAATTTAAGAGCACCTAGACAGAAAATCCTGAGGGATGGGTTTGAGAGAATAGGGTAGGAACACTAATGATGTGAGTGTGCGGGACATGGAGAACAGGGTGGAGTACACTCTTCTGAGAGCTGCAGGCAGTGGCATTGGCCTTGTCTGGATTTGGACCCCTGCTAAGCCTCTGAGAAGGCTACAGGACTGCCAAGGGTGGACAGGACCTAATTATCATTTATCTCTCAGAATGGCTGCTTATGCCAGCAGTGTATGTAGGTCATGTATAGGTGTGAATCAGTGATAAGGTCTGCAAGCATCATCGTTCCAGACAAACTGACACACGAAGGGAAAACTACAAGAAGATTGCATGAGCTGAGGGTGTCCACAAAGCCTCAGTAATTTCACATCTTTATTTGGGAATTCCTTTGTGTCCCCATCAGTTGCCTCCAGGTGTGTGGACCCATTCCCTTTCTCTATACTGGTTTTGAGACAGCCTCGTGGAGGCTTCCCAGTAATTTCCTCTTACTAGTCTAAGTTAAAGGTAGAGCCACATCTGTCCTCTATTCTGTCCTATAGAGAGAATAACGTGATAGTTGTTCTGCTTGTCTCCTGACTCTACTATCCAGAGATAAAGTCAGAGGGTGGTTCTAGAAGCATCTCTGTATTTAACTCCACCGGCCCATGTGTGCCAGCTGGCTCCTCCAATGGAGATCCTAGCCTCGGCCTCCTCGGCATTGCATGTAGTATTGGGTGTCAAGAATTCCACATCCTTCTGTAGGTTGTCCTGGAAACAGAGACCTTCCCATCAGCCTGTCCTTTCCTGTTAAAAAAGCTACACAGATTCCCATGAACTGCCACCTTGTCAAAGGTTTTATTACTGTCATAAATACAAGGGGGCAATGAAGTTACAGCTATTTGAACACAAAGCAAAGATAAACTCTTATCTATTATCTGGACTCAAAAAGTGAGCTCACAGTTGGGACATAAATGCGATTTGGGACTTGAATTGCTTACAGAATCTTCTGATAACCAACCATGGTTCTTTTCTACCTCTAAGCATAGGAATAAAATGAGTTTCATAAGCCACAAGTAAAAGTATGCCTTTGGGCTTATTCTGGAATACTAAAAATATGTTTTTTTTCCTATATCTGACAAAATTTTTAAAAATAATATATCCTGCTGGGAATCCAAAAGAAATGGAGTCAAATGCAAAACTATGCTGTGTTTACACTCTGCCCATTCAGTCACAGACTTACTCAGTCACACACTCATAAATAAGTCCTGAGCAAGATCAACTTTAAAATAAAGCTGCTTTTTCAAGGCAAATATTCATTAAGGCCCACAGGTTCTCTAACCTCTCAGATCAGCTCATTTCTGTCCCATATCACCAGTGTGACCCTGGATGAGTCATTTTATCTCTGTAAACCTGTTTTCTCACCTGTAAAATATATGTATGTATGTCTGTATGTATGTGTGTGGGTATGTGGATGGGTAGAAAGACAGACAGGCAGGCAGGCAGGCAGGCAGGCAGACAGACAGACAGACAGACAGACAGACAGACAGACAGACAGACAGATAGATAGATAGATAGATAGATAGATAGATAGATAGATAGATAGATAGATAGATAGATAGATGGGTGAAAGACACTAGATGGATGACAGGTAGAGGATGATATAGGTAGAATAAACATAGTCTTAGCACTGAGTTCATGGCGCCTTTTGGTCTTCAGCTTCTCCCTATGAAATGCCACTCTAGTGAGATCTAGACTACATAGAGTCACAGTATTATTTTTCTCAGTGTGTAGGTGTGGGTCTTAAAATACAGCTTCAACCAAAAGAAATTCAGGCAAAATAGTTGTTTCTGAATTTGGTGCCAATTATGACCAGGGTATACTTGCCTCCTGTTGCTTAATTAGAGGAAAGAGAGGGGCAGAAGAACACTTTAAACTACACATGAGTGTGTACATAACACTCCAGAATCCAGACTCAAATATTCTGCTTTTAATGTGCTCAGGACTCTTCTGCAGATGAATTTTTGGGAAATAAAATAATAAAGGAGGAATCTTTAAATTTCAAAAATTTGGGCTACAAATTTTTTAGTAGTCAAATGTGTTGTACAGTTATAGACCTAAGTGTTAAAACTAGAGAATCGAAGACTGTGGGTACCAAGGAAGTGGGTCCTGGGGGGCGGGAAGAGTGGTCCAGTTTGAGGTGGGGTACAAGGAAGTGCTTCTTGGTAGCTGGTAGAATGTCAGTTGGTATGTGTGTGTGACTATGCATAAGCCCACTCTTTAATACTTCATTAAATGCTGTATGATTCAGTACCTCTGTCTATCAGCAGGAAATAGCTTGAATGGGAGAAGCAGTATGCACTGACCCCCCTGTGCAGGCCTTTGTCTTAGGGCAGTGAATGAAACCCAACCTTGGCCCTGAAGCTAAGAGTTGAGTAGGAGAGATAAAGATTTACAGAACCATGATTGGGACTAGAATGGAGGGAAGGATGGAAAATTAGCTGATAGGGTCCCCTCATCTCTAGAAAATGCATTAGGGCAGAAACTGACAGGTTTGAAACACCTATTGCAACTTAGCCTACTCTAAGGATACAGGATGTAACCGACCCTGTTTTGGCTCTGAAGAGCACAATACAGGCTGACTAGGAGGTTCATGAAGACGAATTTCATAGGCAGGGCTCACTTGACCTCCGCCTCACTGTCTCAGGTCACCCTGCGAGGCACTGTTATCCAGAATTCACAGTTTGACTGTGGCCTGGAGAGACTGAATGGAAATGACTGGCAAACATAAAATTGATATTTGAATCAAGCCTATACTTTTACTAGGAAGATAGTGGGTCGGAGGTCCCTGAGAAATAAAGAGAGCCAGACTGGCAGAACTCAGCCACGGAGGAAGAGGTTTACAACAGGAAAACCTAAATTACAAAATGTAAAAAAAAAAAAAAAATTCTGTGCGTGTATGAAGACCTGACCAGTCCCCAGCACCCACATACAAGCCCAGGCATGGTAACATGTACCTTTAATGCCAGTTCTGGGGAAGGAGAGACAGGGAGGTAACTGGGGCTTGCTGACTGACCCAGTCTAGCCTAATTGTTCAGTTCCAGGTTAAATGAAGATGGGAATGGTGGTATCTGCCTTGGATCCCAGCACTTGTGGCAGAGGCATGTGGACCCCTGTGAGTCTGAGGCTGGCCTGATCTATGTAGTGAGTTTAGGCCAGCCAAGGCTACACAGAGAGACTCTGGAGGGGGGGGGGGCGAGGATGGAAGGAAGGAAGGAAGGAAGGAAGGAAGGAAGGAAGGAAGGAAGGAAGGAAGGAAGGAAGGAAGGAAGGAAGATACCTGATACTGACCTCCTTCTATGTGTACACATGCACACACATACACACACACACATAAAAGAAGAATCATTTCCATTTAAATAAAGCACAAAGTTGATGCTTTTGTTTTACTGAAAATACCCAAGTGTCATCAAAGGTGAATTTTAAATATGCTGCAACGGGTAAATTTATATATTGGAAAAGCTTTGCCAGGAGTATCCTGAGGGCATACGTCTCCTTTCCATGGAACAGATGAGGCTTCATGTTCAAAGGCCCCTAAGAAGGACAGTTGCACACGTGGCATTCTTAGAGGAAAGAAAGGCCCTGTGAGGGCAGAAATGAATATGTATAAGCAACCTGGGTTGGCAGCATGGTTCAGTGTACAAAGTCACTTGCCAGCAAGACTGGTGCCCCGAGTTTAACCCCTGAGACCCACATGGTGAAGAAAGGGAACCAACATGTACAAGCTGCCCTCTGAAGTCCACACATGGTTCATGACATGCACCCTTCTCCCATAATAAATGGAAAAGAAAAGAACACAGGTTTTGAGCAGAAAGCCTTTGATCTGTGTATCTCTAGACCTACTCTCTGGTAGCTTCTGGTAGTGGGAAGTTGGAAGTATTATTCAGCCTCTCCAGCCCTCATACCCTTACCCACAAAACAAGTTATATGATCGCTATATATGAGCATAAAGCATCTGATCCATGCTGGATGGTTACTGAATAGAGACGTCACTGTTTTAACATTACCATTAATTTGGCCTTGTTTCGTCCCAAATCCAGTGAGAATTTTGGCTGAATCAGACCTGCCCTGCCTTGGGGGAGCCTATCATTTGGGATTCTTGGAAATTAGACACTATTTCCTTAAATGTACATTGCAACCTAGCTCAGTGAAGTACTTAAATTCCAGAATCTGGTGTCAGAGGTTTGAACCCTAGCTCTGACACTACAAGGTGCATGGCTTGAGTGACAAGTGCCTCAGCTTCTCAACCTGTTAAACAGAAGTTTCCACATAGGGATGTTTGTATAAGATGGTACCAAGAGTAACTTTATAACTTGGGCCCTTGCATTAAGGGGCTGATGACAACCCTTTCTCTGTGTCCAGCTGACAGGCTGAAGACACCATGAGTCTCTCCATTTCTGCTTGAGATCCTCTTCATGGTTTCCATGGGTTCTGGCCATTGCTTAGTCTACGAATATATATCATTAAGTCTTTCCTCCAATAACTGCTTCTTTCTGCTGTTCAGCTATGCCCTGGAAACATGGCAGCCTACCCTCTGACAGGGTACCCTATAGGTCCTCTGTGACCCACACCCATCACTGCATCTCCTCACCTTTCCTCACCCCATGCAGATAAGGAGGGGCTTTCAAGTCTTATAGAGAATGAGCCTCTTGCTAGGAAGTCAAGGCTGAGTACAAAAACCCTGAGGCTATGTGTCACTTTTCCCCAAAAGCATCAGTCCTAGGATGATGCTGTAAACTCATTTGCTGACTACATAAGGGCATCCCACTTACTATTACTTCAGAAAGTGAGGCTTAGCCATGGACAAGGCCCTCATCTTTCACAGATGCCCCTGTCCAGGGTGGGATATGCTGCCTCTGTGAGAACCATATTGTAAGCAGTCACTATGACTTCCTACCTTTCAGTAATGGGTAGGCTGCTCACTGGGTGGCATCTCACCTGCTACTGACTCCGTCATTGGCTCCCTGACCTGGGACAGACCACACTTCACAAAGGTCTTATTGCCTACTCTGCCCAGCTGTGATGGCCTATACAGGCTTTTGTGGAACCAGGGAGCACTCATGTTAATGGCTAAGCCGGCAAGAACCCTCATTACCATTTATGACTCTGAGCTGCAGCATTTCTGCATTTCATCTCACACACACACACACACAAAAAAAAAAAAAAAATCCAAGGAGAGGCAGAACATAAAAAGGCTGCTCATTTAATATGACTTTACACAGTCTTGACCCCTGCAAGCCATTTGTCTCTAATATACCTTAAGCCTTTTATCTGTAGAGGAAAGTTCAATTGGTCACTTAAAACCTTGAAATGCAGATTGTATATTACAACCTAAGTCCAGTGGTTTTGGCCTTTTCAATGTCTTTTTGGGTCTCTCTCTCTCTCTCCTGCCACCTGTCCAGCCCTGTGTCCACTCTGTTTCTTTGCCACAGTGATCTTCCCAGTCACATCTCCAGAGTGGTTACACTGCTGTTTTCCTAGATGTGTTTCATGAATCTTCAGGCCACCCTAGCCTTGGGCTTGCTTACAAAAGGGCTCATCAGAGCCAGCGTGTCAGGAACACTTAAAGGTTTCAAGGGAAACAAGTCATTTAATTTGGGAGGTATTAATATATCATCAATGACATTAAAGGAGAGATTAGAAATACATGAATGGACTTTAAAAACTTTAATAGCCACCCATTTATTTTAATGAGTATAAGAAAATGTGTAACTCACACATGACACCATGATTTCACAGCTATGAGATGATATAAAAATTATTTTGTCAGTTAAGTGAGTTAATTTAGAGAAAAATGTTAAGAAAATGATAGCAGAAGAGGCGTATGGATTCACTCATTTATTTAAGGATTTCTTGTCTACTCAGCGATGGGCATTGTTCTTGGGAGTCTAAAAACATAATCAATGAAACAGAGGAACAACTCCCCACCACTAGCCCCCTGAAGACTCAAATAAGTAGTTTTATAAAGAGTGTTATCCAAATGGTCAAAACACACATGAAAAGGTGTTCAACTTAATTAAATGTCTGGAAAATGCCAATAAAACCCATAATGAACTATGCTACATCTACCAGGACAATGCAGGTACCTGGCAGAGACATGAAACAAACAGAAGACCTGACAGTTGCTTGTGGGAGTGGAAGGTGATACACTCTGAAAAGTTCTTTGGTCATACCTCAGGTGAACTCAACTGGTCCGGCTTAGTCATCTACCTAAAAGAAACATACACATGTATTCACTTGAAGACATGAATGATGCTCAAAATGAATACGGCTCAGAAAATGCTATACGCATGAATTAAAACCTATTTGGTAGTGTGAAGAGGAAGGTGAGGCACCATCCTTGAGAGGAGGTACCTGTCACTGAGCATTCGTCCTTGGGCTCATATGGTATTCTGGATTTCAAGCTGAATATGGGGCCTACAATACCAGCAAAAAAAAAAAATTAAAAATTAAAAAAAAAAAAGTCCTTCTCTCAGTCAGGCTGTGCCACTTACCTCAAGCAATTGGGAACCTTGGCTATTTTGCACTTCCATCTAGGCAATTTGGTTGAATGAATATCAGTATGGAGAACCATAGTTTTCATTTCATCAGTTTCTCTGTGGATATGTTTTCATTGTCTCTCTGTGAGAGGACGACCCTCGTCTGTCTTACTTCCTGATTTACTGCTTGTTTACTGCTGGGGCTGTGGATAGACTGACAGGTGTGTGGGATAGAAATGACCACGGATGAGAAAGACTAAGAAGCCTGCAGACCAACAGCCCCTCTCCCCACAGAAGGCAGAGCCTCCCACCGTATTAGAAATATTCCATAAAGAGTCTAACAAACCTTAGTCATTTCTGCCGAGGACGTTTTTCCAGCATTTTGAATTATTACCATCAACCACAGACTTCAAAAAAAAAAAAAAGAACAGAAACGTAAGACACAGATTAATATTTCAGGAAAACAAGGCTCTAATTTATAACCAAGACCTTTGGTTTAATCAGCCAGAGAAAGTGTGTGAACAACACTGCTTTCTCTTGTGGTCCCGCTGCACTCTGAGCCCGGGTTACCTCTCTGGCCTTCAATTATTCTCTTATCTCTGACACTTGGGGATGAAAATTTGATTTGCCATTCAGAGGTTTCAGCAAAAATCACATTCAAGTCACTAAATTGAGAGCTGGAAATAGAACGGAGGTCTAGGACTGGACTTGGAAAGAATGTTTTAATAGTGTTTTTTAATTAAATCTATGTTATCACTTAGGATGGAGGAGAGTCATTTGCATGCAGTACAGGGGTGTATACAATCTCGGTCATGCTACTTCACAAACTGCAGTGTTAGCCATGCAGCCAAGAACAAGTGAGCTTCTTCACTCTAATACTGTGAGCCATGTTTCCTTTACCCTAGACATCAAGCTGGGCTCTGTGGGGATCAGAGGAATATTTGGCAGAACCCCTACTATATCAAAACAGGGTCTGGGCGGTAATAGTAATCAGGTAATGCAGAGCTTTGGGAAGGGGAGCCAAAGGAATAATTATTAAACCTCCCTCCACCAGAGTCTTTTAACCATCTCAGAATTGTGTGAAGAAGAATCTCCTTATATATCACATCAGGGGAAATGGCTTGTCTTCAACCACACAGCCCTTAACTGTTGTCTAAAACTCCAGTTCTTTAGAGGGTGTGTCCTGATGCTAACATCTTGACCACATGGAAGAGCATTAGGAAGAGCAACCCACATAACTCAGTAGATGACTAGTTTTGAGAGAACAAAGGTTTCCACATCATAGCCCCCCGCCCTTTGTAGCATCCACCGACATTTTTCTGTCTAGATTCCATGGAAGAAAGGGGCTTCCTTTTTAAGAGTATACACCTGTTCCTTTTCTGGACCTAAGATGTATGGCCCATTAGGTTTCCTCTTTGTGTTAATTGCTGGAAAGTCTCCAAGCAATAATCTGTTCCCTTTGTGAAAGTGTGTCAATACTTTCAATAGACATTTAGGCAGAAGCTGCGTACATTTCCTCAGAAGATCTTCTTGGCTCTGCGTCTTGTCCTAAGCCCTCTTGAATTGAGGCCCAAGGTGGAAGCTGGTGAGGTCTGCTTTGCACTGCAGAGACCACATGTAGGTAGATGAGATGAAGGAGATAGAATGAGCTGAGGGATAGGGCAGGATGCAAAGGGCGCTCTGAAGCTGCATTTGGCTGAGATTAATGATCTTCCAAAACAGTTTGAAGTAGTGATAATTAACTATCATGTTTTATGTGATGACAGAAAGAGAAAAAACAGGAATTTATACATTTTACAGACATGGATACAAATTCCATCATGCCTGAGACAGACAGGAAGTCCTACCTTTGGTGCAAGGTGCTGCTGGGCTGGCTATGCCTCTGAGATTCCTATCCCAGGCAGCTGGTGGACCACATGGAACTGTTTTCCATAAAGACAGGTGGCATTGAGAAGCAATCATGTTCCCAAATCTTTCTTGCTCCAGATGGTGCCAAGAACTGAGGGGTCTCAAAGAACAAGGTTTTGCAATCCACGTTTTCTTTTTTCACAGTTTCTATTTCCCAACTTAAAACAAATATCTTATATTGGTATTATCTTCACAAGACACATTTGATATATTTTGGGTGGGTCAAGATATAAATAAATGTAGCAATTTTTTTCTCGGTGTTCATCTGGTCTCTCAAATAAGAACTGTACCACCAAAGCCCTCTTCCTGTCTTCTCTCTCTGAGTGCTCCCAGGAGTGATAAAAGTGAGTCCTTGAGACCCAGGGCTCCCAATCACTGGCTTTGGCCCCCACCTCTTTACAAACCAAGGAAGCCTTGAGCTCCTTACCTCAGGCCAGATACTAAGCTTTTACTTCTGGGGATATTTCCTGTTAGCCTTGGTTAATATTTGTATGGGGGGTGGGGAAGAAAGAAGAGAAAAGAAATCTCAATATTATACAAAGGCAGCAACATTTTTCCTCAATTATGAACATAGAATGAATTTTTCACACTAACCTAAATAATTAACAATGATTATGTGAAAATTAAAGTGCATTAGTGGAATTGAATTACTTGGTTTACCTCACCTCGTCTTCATGTAACTCAGCACTTACTAGCTGTGGCTCAGCAGTATAATTGGATGGGGAAACCTGTGATTATAGGTTTATGTGGTTCTAGGGATTGCTATAAAACTGTTTGCTTATACACACACCTGATAACATGTACCACCCCTATCAGCCCCATACAGAACTCTATCAGAACCTGCTGTTCTCATGGTTTTTTATTTCTCCTGATTGCCTGGAGTCTAGGTTTGCTTTTTCAACTACACAACTCACAGCCCCACCTACTGACAGCAGCAAAAGCAATATACCTTCCAGAAATTCCATGGCAAGGTAACCTTTAATTTCCTAATGTCTTCAAGGCCCCTGGTGTGCAATTACTTTAATTGGACCTTGTAATTAGATGGTCAGCCAAGGGCATAGGAGAATATATTGGACTTTGGACATTTTTTCTTTCTTTTTCTTTCTTTTTTCTGGGCTGAGAACTGTCATCCAAGCAACAAAGACCCAGCTAGTTCCAACAATGGCACCAGACGCTTGAAGAGTTGTAGTATGGGGTTTCTGGCCCGGACTTCCGGGCCTCACCTCTAGGTTTAGGCCCGCAGAGACACACAGATACTTACAATAGTTTTAGGCTGATTGGCCTTAGGCCCAGGCATATAACTTGCTAACTCTTCACCCTTAATCTAACCCATGGCTCTTATCCTGTTCAGCCATGTGACTCAGTACCTTTCTCAGAGCAGCACAGTTGTCTTCTGCTTCTTCTGGCTTCTCTCTGGCATTCTGCTCTGTTCTTTCTGTTCCCAGAGTTTTCTTAGTCTGGTAGCCCCACCCACACTTCCTGTCTGCCTTTGGCCAATCAGCGCTTTTTATTAAACCAGTGGGTGGGACAATTATTTACAATGGAACAACATAATTCCCTTACAGAGAGTCATTGAAGATACCAGAAGCTGATCTTATGCCATGTTGTTCCACTCACTGGCAAAGTCACCCTTGCTGTAGCAAGTGGATAATAGAACATAGTATTTCTCTGAGTGTCTCTCATTGACATAAACCCTACAGAAGACAAAAGTTCTCACTGAGAGAAAAGCAAAACTAAAAGTTAAGGCACTTTATGGGAGGCCAGGGAACATCATACCAGAGGATCCCAAGCCCAAGCACAAAGATGTGGAGTCAGCATCAGGGATGCTAAACCCAAAATCTACTTCATCACTCACAAGGACTAATTCGGGCATTTCATCTAACTGAATATCGGAAGTTGGTCCAAACAGCAGCTTTGCTTGTTACTGGGGATTCAAAAAAGTATCTGGTAACCAAGGAAACAACTGATAGATACAATATACACAGCTATATATTACCACTGAAGAAAAGTAGATTAGAAAATTAACAATATACTCTGAATACCTGTGTATGCGAGAGAGAGACTTTCCATTTAACAGGACAGTCCTGCCACTGGGTCAAAGAAAATCACTCAAGCCAAACCTAAAACCACTCAAGTCATGACCCTGAAACAGGGATTGTCATGAGGAGGTAAAGTGTTCTTGGCTCAATACTGCATCTGCCTTCTTCTGTGCCTGCCTTTGAGGATCCCATGGTATTGCTGTAGGTTTGATTTCCAAGTTTACTACATCACTTTGCAAAGTCAGCCAAGAAGAAGTAAAGAAATAACAGTGTTAGAATTCAGGGGAGCTGGGCTTAGGTTGCAGCCTACCCACCCACAAGCTACTTCTGATAGAATTATTGAACTTTTAACATTCTTATTTTTTGTATTATTTGTGAAACTCATCCTCCTGGGGAAACTGAGAGAAAGGGGGTAGTATTGTGGAAGAATTTGGACATAATAAAGTAGACTTCAGTAATGGAAAAATGATTAGTTTTGTTGCCATTAATGATAGTTGTTAAAGATCTATTATTAACTCAAATTAATGTTAAATCTGATGAGGAATGAAGTGGATGTAAATACATAACTAACATCTGAATGAACGGATTTAGAAGCAGTCATTATAAATAAACAACTTTGCTACTCTTGCTCTGGGTCCCCATTGAGAAACCCCAACACTAGGGGGATGGATGATGCAGTTACTAAGATACCAGCTCTCACTTGTCACTCGCATTGGAGCACCTCATCTCCGGTCCTTCCATCCATCTCCCTCTTCAGCCTGGTGCCTGTTCTCTCGTACTCTCCTGTGTTCCTGATGCTTACACTAACGCTATGCCTGCCATCCCACAGTTTCCTCCAGACTGAGAGTTCTGTGGAAAAATGGATGATTGCAGGGGCAGGCTCAGTCACTCTGGTATTCTTTGGAGACTGCTGGCTCCCGTGACTACCACACAAGAGTGAAAAGTCGGTGACAATCTCCCAGAAAACGTATGGAAGTTACTCTGCCCTGCCTGGCTTGTGGTTTGGTGTGGGAGAAAGGAACACCAGCAAATTAAGTGCCTAGGGCTTGATTAAAACACTTGAGAGACTTCTCTTCCAGAACTCCCCCACAGCTCATAGTGACTAATTCCTCCTGACTTCAGCAATTATACCTAGACTCAATTCAAATTCATACTCAATAAATACTGGGGCTTTGTTTGTTTGTTTGTTGTTTGGTTGTTTTTGAGGAAATGTTCCACACCATCCAAGAGCAGAAAACCTCAAACATACAGTGTCTATAAATCACCTGGAACTCTGGTAAGAAGGAGGATTCCAAAAGGTCAGGGTCTGGGCTGAGCTGCAGCATCTCAGATGGCACGCTCTATTCTGCACTTGAATGGTCGTACCTCTGCTTTGCTTTTTCTGACATGGCAGGTGATGGGTTTGAATGTAGTTCATCTCTTTGAGTTTCTCTACTATGCAAAACCCTGCATGTGGGGGGCATAATGAGTACACACAAAAAGCCATGGCGATAAAGTTGTAAACCCTGAGACCTCTTCAACTTTGTACTGAAGCCCATAAAATCTGCTTGCTGAACAGTATAGCTTGGCTAAGAGCCAGGATGAATAGCTACTTTTGTAGAAATAGAGATGCATTTATATCTGTATTTCTTGGCAACCAGACTGATGCTTGGAACTGGTCCATGCTTTGCCTATAGTGGGCACTCATGGGGTCTATGCTGAGTGGTCCATGGGAATCAGAACAGAAGTGAAGGGACATCTTAGCTCTCCCAAAGGCACAATGTAGAGTCTGGGCATGCTGGAATTTGTTTTACTTTTCTTTTCTTTTTTGTTTTTATTTAGGTGGATAGATGAGCTAAATTTTTAACTAGTTTTTCAGTGCATTTTAAGAACTCAAACTCAGGTGTGAAAATTTCATTTGGTAAATACTCATGATATCGGAAGGGGCCTGTGCTCAGGATTTTGGATGCTATCATGGATTTTAAACTGCAACGATTCCCCCCAAAGAGTCCTACCGAGTTCTCCCAAATGGCATGATTTGTTCTTTGGAGTAAATATCCAATTCCTTTGTTTCAGAATTCCAAGCAGAAGAGGCAATTTGTTGGCAAGCCTTTTTTGGAAAAGCAGTCTAATGATTACAGTATAGTCTGCTGAGCCACCAGAGCAAGATCAGTTTAGGAAGTACTCCAAGCTAGAAACTCCCAGAGCCTCTGTGCATGTGCTCTATTCACTGCTACTACCTGTACAGACAGGCATATACCCTAGTGACTGGCCAGGTCACAGGGCCACCAGCTGAGGAAGTCCTGTGTGCACTCTGACAGGCAGAACATGCTTTTACACCAGCAAGTACCATGCCTTTAAAAATGGAAACACTTAAAGATTTCAATTCTAGGTTGTTCTGCTTTTTTTTTCTGGGCACAGAATTTTTTATTTAAATTATTCAGGGGATTCTTTTTTCCAGCAGCCTGAGAAATGAGATATGGCAACAAAATTACAATTATATCTCTCTAAAGATTTCCACTGAGATTTTCTACTTTCTTTCTAACTTGCAAGGATTCCATCCTTCATCACTTACAAATAGATTATATTAATGGAGAGCCAACCTCAGATCTCGGAGTAGCAGAATGAAAAAGTTAATTTTGTTTCAAATACATGACAGAGCTTCCTGCTTGTTTAGTATTATGGGGTTCCCATCGAACACCTTACAGACCTATTCTCTTTGCCAAGAAACACCACTTAAAACCAGGCCTGGAGACAAGAGAGATGAGTCCTGGGGTCCACCTCACTCCTACGAAAAGCATGGACCAGCTATGTGACCCTGAGGTCACTGCCAACCTCTGGGCCACAGAAAGGCCAGATGTGCTTGAAGGCTCTCCACCTGATCTTCCACAGCTTCCTACAAACACTACCTTCCCTAAGTGAGCACCCTGATGTTTATCTGTGTAAGAAGGAGGTTGGAAAAAAATATTTTCATACCAAAGTATTCTTTTTGTCTCTGCCACTTCAGAGCTTCCCCTATAAAGTCCCTTAAAAGCTGGAGGATATATTGTCCTGCTGCCCTCTCTTGGGTCAGAGAGGGAATTCCCACCAGAATGGGAAGCACAGAGATTAGGTAAGGTTGGGGTGACCCCAGGTGGTGCTGATGCTGGGATCCAGCTAGGGCTGAGAGGGAAGCAGCTGTCATTCATAGGCCTCTCCCCTCCTGCCCCTATGATACAAATCCTCTCTTACCTCTTGCTCTGTGTCCCTCTGCCTTGAAGACCCTCACTCTGTTATCACATTCATTCTCCTCCTTTCTTTTAATACCACATTCCAGATCCCATACCCAGGTCCAGCAGAGAGCTCATGCCAGAACTATTAAGTTGTAAAGGACCATGATATGGACTCCCGTGTATGGACTCCTGCTAAACCTTGAACCTTACCCAAAGGGTTTCTTGCAGACACAATGGAGACTTGACTTCTGTGTACATCATACTTGCTGTCTCTCCTCTAAGAAAAGAAACTGAGTCTGTTTTTCTCTCTTTATAAAATAAACTCATATCATAGCACTGACCTCAGATCATTAGGACCCGTTAAATGTGTGTTGAACAAACCGCAACTTAATACAAGGTTGGTGCATGACTTGAGCCTTGGTGCCCTGACTAAAGGCAACAAGTGAATAAAGAAAAGACAGATGCACAAATAGGAAATCTGGGAATCTGATGCCCCATTCTTCTGATGGATAAGTCACAGCACAACAGAAGCCCATTGTGCTTATTATACACAATTGAACAGAGAGTCAGGGCTGTTACATACAGCTGATCAAGGAGGTAAGAGTATTACATGCAGATAAACCAGGAGGCAGGGTTATGTATGTATGTATGTATGTATGTATGTATGTATGTATGTATGTATGTATACTATATATTATGTATAATAATATATTATTCAACTAAGCAGGGGTGTATCATAGGAGCAGGAGCCTGGGCGTGGAAGGGCCTGTGAATGACAGCTGCTTCCCTCTCCAATCCTACCATTATCAGCACCACCTGGGGTCACCCCAACCTTTCCTCTGTGTGTGTGTGTGTGTGTGTGTGTGTGTGTGTGTGTGTGTGTGTGTGTGTGTGTATGTCTGTGTGTCTGTCTGTCTGTGTAAACAAAGAGGCAGTTTTAGTTCATCTCTATAGGAGCAGTCTCTATAGGGGAACAATCTTCAGGCCATAAACATTCAGTGGGGAAAAAGCTAGCAGACATATTTGCACACACTATCAACATCCAAACATGACCCAGAGGAAGGCATTGCCATCTCTTTGAGCCTTTCCCAGGGAAGATTTGGTCACTCCCATGGGTCAGAGGCATTAGAGTCCCTGACATGACTATGTTCATGTCAACAGCACACGTTCACTCAAGACTCCACTCCCTCCTACTGTGCTCCACTCACCTTAAACATACAGAAGCTGGTATTCAGTGAGTTTTAAACCCAATTTCTGGGCTGATTTACTCATATCCTCTAGATTCCAAGAGGAATGTAGAGGTGCCAGATCCCCAGATGAACAGGCATTGATGAGAAGACCCAATCTATCTTTCCTAGCCAGGGTCTCATAGAGCCTCAGAGTCTGTATCTAAGGATGTAAGCCCCTACACTTATACCCACCAAGGACTGGTCCTTTGTGTAGCATCCCCAAATCTTCTGGGGCCTCCTCTACCCACTGCTTGTAGAAGCAGAAGTAGTCAATACTAACTGACCAATCTTCTTGTTAGGTTGAGGTACCGAAAAATTTGCAGGCTCATGGGAAAAGAAGATTCCATACTCAGTATTCCACCCTATCCAAACATGACTCCCCTTCAACACTCTTCCTGTTTGGAAGCACAGTCTGCTTTGGCTTTGTTGATCCTGCACAAAGAGCAACCTTTTCTAAATCACAAGTTTAAAAACATGCTTCCTGACTTGGTAAAATATGGAATTTGCTTGGTACATTTAAGCTTATAACCTCCAGCAAGTATACAGGGCCCCTGAGGCTCTGAGTCTGTGCCCCAGGGCCCTGACATGTGTCACCTGGCTCTGGAAATTCATGAGGAGATATCCCCAGGGGAAGTCAGTGGCTCATGTTGGAAGCAAAGTCTGAAAGAGGAAAAAAGTGTGGCCTGCCACAGATAGACATTTGTCTTGGGGTAATCAGTCCAGAGTTCCAGAAAAGTGACAGGAAGAAAATGTGAACCCCAGCCTCTGATGATGGGTGGAGGGGACAATGGCATTCTCTATCACATTCCGCAGGACCAGGAAGTGTTGAGACATAGGGAAAATATAATAAACATGTGTTGGGGAAAAATGAATGAATTTTGCATTAGCCTTCTGGGAATTTTTGTTACAAGTGCCTAGTAAGAAATAAAACATGTAAAGTTCTAAAATTACATTATTTATTTTTTCATTGCTGTGAAAAAAGTCTAGATAAGAGCAACATAAGGAGGCCAGGATTGTTTTGCTTCTTGTTTAATAGCTGAGCCCATCACAGCAGGGAAGCTGTCCCGCTGATGGCTCCAGCTGTGGTAATGGGGCTGTGGCCTGAGTTAGCTGAGCACAGTGTATCTGTCCTCAGCACACAGGGAGAGATGGATGCTGGAGGTCTTCTCCTTCTGCTCTCTCCCTTTAATTCAGTCTGGATCCCCGGGACCGTCTAATGGTATTGCCAACATTCCGAGTGGGTCTTCTGTTAATCCTCTCCAGAAAGATCCGCACGGACAGGCCCGGAGGTTTAGCTCCCAAATGATACGAAATACCATCAAGCTGACAGAGATTAACCTACCCTGCATGGCATCTCTGAGCAGACATTCTCAAATGCAGCCTCCAGAGCTGCCTGCAGGCTTGCTGAAACAACCTGCCAAGTACCACCTTGGAGCTTTTGGTTTATTGGAAGTGGAGACTAGAGGCCAGAGCCCAGGGAAGTCTGCGTTCCTAACAAAGCACAGGGAAGTCTGCTTTCCTAACAAGTTCTCAAGAGATTCTCTTCCCTTTGAGCCCAGAACCATCCTACAGGAACCCTGCTGAAAACAAGCTGTTAAACTGTATTCAGTGAGGTTTTCCAAAGGGCATCTGAGCCATCTTGCAAGGCAACATTTTACACACTCCCAGTTGGAAACTAAAGCCTAAAAGGGTCACCTAAGATCATTTTCCTGAGTGGTGGCAAATGGGGCCCTCGTGGCTCCTGGCTGTCAACTCTTGAGCTGGGAAGCATCAGGAAGGCCCAGACCCAGGGGTCACTGGCTCTGACCTCTGACTCTTACCCAACTCCACTAACTTATCCTTCATGGGGCTTTGACAAATTTATAGACAAGCCCCAAGGTGGGTGAGGGGAAATCTTTTAATTAGAGAAGTGACTAATTGTACTGGGCATAATGCATAAAAGCATTATGTAATGTGTAAAAATGGTAACCGGGGTTACAAATGGAGCTGAAATAGGCATCATCCAGGGGTTGGGAAGGGGATTTAAACTGATCTAAATTGAAGGCGCTGTTTTTTGTTAAAAAAAAAAAAAAATCATGAATGAATGAATGAACCAGCTGACTATGTAGAAAGAAGAGCATTATGCTGCAGTGCCAAAACGCCAGGATATAGGCACAGCACCAGCCTCTAAGAAAGAACTAGTGTGCTTTCCTATTCCTGTGGAGTAGCCGAAATCCTGCATATTGTGCAATTCTTGATTTATATGTTCCAAATGCAATTTGCAAGGGCAGTTTTCAGGATTATTTTGGAGATCTGCCGAAATGTTTCAAACAAATTCCAAACAGGGCTAGTCTCTTGGACACAGGCCACCTGCTATATCTCCTGTTCCCAGTGGTCCTGAGTCAGCTTTCTGATAGAAGGCCTAGTGGGTGGCACCTGAGCTGTCCTGGTCACCTCGATAGGAAGCACACTGGCTCAGAAGTGCCAATGACCTCCTTATAAGATCTTAAATGGATTAACAGGAAGAGTATCACCCTTGCCTTGGCAGGATGGAGATATTACATAATCACATTGGGATTCAGGTTTCTGGTCCTGTTATCTCCACTTCCATCTATGCTTAACATATTTGAATTTGTCTTACCAAGGACCCTACAGACATTGTGGATGCATTTTGTTAGTTTCTGAGTCAGGGCTTCCATCCTGTGTCAGCTGTCCACACCTAGACCAGATACCCATGTGTAGAGTGAGCCTAGGAGACAAGGTCCTTAGCTGGCTGCCCTTCAGCCCTAGATCAGCTGAAGTATTTGTCCTGGGATCCAGGCTTCAAGCTGCCCCCTTAATGTACCAACTTCACACAACTATCTCAGCTCAAGTCTTCTTTTTGCCTAGGGCTGAAGACCTAACTACCCATTCTTCTCTCCAAGGGCCTTTGCAACTTCCACTGTTGGGGTAAGACACAGCCCTCGGCAGACATTGGTTTTAATTCTCATCTCTAATTTCTTCATACTTGGTGTCTGAAGAGCTCCTTTTTCATATACTTATTCTTGTTTATTTAGTTTTTTACTGTTGCCATTTTTCCCCCAACATCTCATTGTATTATGGAAGAGGAAAGACTAGAAATAAGTGCTGAACACTGTAGGTCCCTCACTAAGCTCACAGGACAACCCCATGAGTGATATTATCATCATTCTCATTTAACTGATGTGGCAGCTAAGAATTGGAAAGATGTTTCTCCCCAAGTTCAGAACAGAAATCCTGAGAAATTAATAAAGAACGTGTGATATATAACCAGTTACCCAGGACGCCAGACTCAGTCTATATGGACTGTCCTCCTGACCCCTCATTTTGCTTCCTTGTCCATCTCATTTTGTGGCTCCCATAAGCCCCAGGGGAAACTGATCAGTCTAACCAACCACATTTGTACCATTGTTACGGACTCCTCCACTGCTCAAGCATCTCTGCCTTGCTGTCTCTCTGTTATCTCTCTTTTTACCTCTCTGCCCCCTCCAGCAGGTGTGGCGAGTGCTGGGTAGAAGTGGGGGTACTGATTTACAGGGCAGGGGGAACAGGAGAGGCATTGGAGCAAGACTCTAAAGGGATCTGTGAGGGCAGAGTGGGAGAAGTCTAAAGCAGTGCCTGAGATGACAGGTCACATGAGACAGGGGCACAGAGGGCATGTTTTGGCTGGTGTGGGAGGGGAGCACTGCTGAACCCAATTTGGGACCCAATGAATCCGAAGCGCCTGCAGAATCTCTGGGTGAGGGTGTTTAGGGTTAATCCCAAGTGTGAGCTCACTGTCTGGCAACCGAATCTCTGCTGAAGGTCCTGGTGTGATCCAGTGTGATGCGCACACTGCGTTGTGTGACATGAAGGGACAGGAAGCTAAATGTCAAATCCCATGGTGGTCTGAGTGTCACTTCCAACTCCCAGCAAGTTTACAAGCTCCTTGTGATAGGAAGCCATGCCATTTCTTTCATTCTTTTTTAGATTCCTGGAGCAGAATTGATCCTTCTACTTTAGCAGGGGATTGCATAGCCTAAGCAGGACTGGGGAAAGCTGCTTCTAAATGGAAAGCATGTTCCAATATTGATTGTTGTTATGAATGCTATCCACTCCGGCTCAGAGACCTCCAGACTTCATATAGCCTGCAGAATAGAAGCAACTCGGGTCCTCAGTCTTCCAGCCCCAAAGGATGCTTGCAGCCTCACCTCATGCTCCTCACCTCTCTCAAGCACACTCTGTCCTACCCAAACCTGCATCAGTGCCTGCTGCCTCCAATCTCCCTAATATCACACACACTCACTCACACACACACGCACTAACACACACACGCTCTCATATACACACTCACATACACTAACACACACACATGCACATGCGCACACACATGTACTAACACACACACGCACTAACACACTCTTTCTCTCTCTCACACACACACACAGACACACACATGTATACCATCTTACCTGGCACCTTGCACAACCCACAATGACTATGAGTTCCAGGTTGTTAGAAGCCTCTTATCAATGCCTCAGTGGCATTGGAAGCTCCAGCTAGGTTTGGGGGTTGTTCGTCACAAAATATGCTATGCATGACTCTACAGAAGTGACTGAAAAAATTAGACTCTATATGCTGCCAGACTGAAGCCTCCAACAGTGGTGGAAAATGACCGATTAAAGAAATAAGAGGCTTCTGCTTCATTTGCTTGAAATTTATTCTAGTTTCTGTACCCAATGAAACTTGAACAGTCCTGCGGTATTCACCCTAAATTCCACTTTCTCCCAGCAGGAAAGATCTCTCCATTCCCTGGAACCATGAAGTGCTCTGCACCTGAGTTACAACACTTATTTAAATCCCTATTATATTGGAATATTTTTGTATGTGGTCCCCTCACGCTTCTTCCTCTCTATCTCTCTCCCTCCTCATTAGATTGACTCTCCGGAAGGCAAAGAATCTGTTTCCTAAGCCTGCTGTCTCTTACAACCCCAATAGATTGAGTAATTGACACACGGTACTTGACAAATCCATGTGTCACATGCTGGACAGGTACATTTAAAAGTACCTTGTTTAATGGAGAAACTAAGTCAGGACTTCCAACCTGTATTTGAATCAGGCTGCCAGCAGCTGTGAAGAGAATATGCCAAAGTCATTCTTTCTTGGTGCGTGTCTCTGAATCTCTGACACTTTTTTACTCACCATCTGCAGAGCAGCTACAGGTGCCTAACATAGAATCCTATCTGCAGGTGACCAAGGAGGTGGCTTTGTCTAGGTCATGTCTTGGGCATCCACCCAGGGGCACCATGGGACAGGTGACAAGCTAGTTAGGTTTGCCAGTGATTCACAAGCAGTTAAGAATTAAAGTTCATCTCTTCCCCAAGGAAAGGTCACTTCGCCTAGTTTCCTTGTCTTGGTTGACCTAGGTAACAATACTTCTATTTCTGCTCGATCATTTTTCAATTACACTCTGTTCCTACCATTCTAGCTAGGGGTCAATGTGGGTCTCTTCCTGATCATAGATCCACATTTATGAAACTCTAATTAGGCATTTCATTCAGCTGCTGACACAGCTCATTGGGACAAGCCTGCAGCCCAAAGCTTAGTATGAATGAAAAGATTGAATGCCCAATTAAGAGCTCATGAGCGCAACTCTGTTCAGTCCTGAGCCTTTGCTGCTCTGCACATAGGTGGTGGCCTCTGTTTGATTTGGGAACACACAACCCATACCATCTTCTGTGATTCATTACAAAAATAAGACAAGATGCATCCTTCCACAAACAGTACAAGACAGGAAACTTCTCACATTCCGTGGGTAAGAGAATAAAGAGTTTTAATCTTTAGCTGGAAAAAAAATCACTGTGTGTATTAAAAACTTAAAAAATAGCTATGATATTTGAGCCACTTAATAGCCTTCCAGGAATTTTTCCTATTCAGAAATGCAGACAAATATTTATGCCCAAGAAATTTATTATAGTATCATTTGTACTGTTATAAAATTAATCCAATAATGAGAGAATAGTTACATATATTATAAGATATCCATAACTACATCACATGGCCACTTATAATGGAGTTTTCAATGCCAACATTAACTGATACAGGTCCACTTTCAAATCATTAGACAGTGTGTTCCAAACAGGGATTTCACAGCTGTTTGTTGGGATGTTTATGCAAATCCTATAAATAGAAATGTTCCCATCTCCAAGGTTGAAAATGTATTACAGGCAAATTCTTTAAGGCTGCTTGCAGCCTTGGATATGCTAATCAGGGTGGGAAAGCCTCTTCACCTCCACCATAAAGCTTAGCTTGTACACAGGCTCCCTGTATTATGAGAGGCATCATGGAAGCTGCCTATCAAAGAAACACAATTCAACAAAACTATAGGAAAACTATCTAGGAAAAAAAAAAAAACTTACCATATTGGGAAGGGCTCTGATGCTCTTATGATGTCAAATGCTTCTTAATTTTCCTAGAAATTTTTCCTGCTGTCTTATAAAAGGGCTGAATGTTAAGGAATAAGGCCAGAGGACCATTCAACTTCATCTTTGGTCATCACAGAGTGTGGTATGATTGAATGCCACGTGAACAGAGAGGATGACTCTTTGAGGGTAGTAAGGGGACCCAGAACAGAGAGCCCTCATGTGCTACCTACATGACTATCCCTGATGAATTACTTTGTACAGGGGAGAAAATGTGTCACTGTGAACCCAGCAAGAAACTTCCAGATAACTCTTGCAATATCTCAAGGATGTAAACCATTTTCTAGGTTGCTTCTGCCACCTGGCTATCCTTGACTCCATCTCTAAACATGGACTGCATTGTGTTTGGGTTGGGAAAAAAAATCAGTGAATCATGTATGTATCAAGGAAACACTTGTTCCCCTTCCAACAACCCCAAACTCCTGTTCTTCTGTATACCACTGCTATGACTTGGGATCCCCCATTCTAGTCACAGGTTCAATCTCAAACCTCTGCATCTAGATATGGTCTGGTGCAAGACATCAATAAGGTAGGGAGTGTAAACTAAGTCAGAGACTCCCACTGAATTCAACAAGACATTGAAACCATCTGGAC
Source organism: Phyllotis vaccarum (assembly GCA_033318265.1). Taxonomy (NCBI): domain Eukaryota; kingdom Metazoa; phylum Chordata; class Mammalia; order Rodentia; family Cricetidae; genus Phyllotis; species Phyllotis vaccarum. The sequence goes on from JARWLC010000004.1 coordinate 112,615,350, forward strand.
CCTTCCTGCTTTCCTACTAAAGTCCCTAAAATATTCATCAGGCTTTATCAGACTAATAGGCTTCAAAAGGAGTAATTTTCTGAGATAGAAGATGGGACAGTATAAAAAGAACATTAAGGGAAAATTTCTTATTCCAAAATGAAAGAGAAAAGATCATTTAGCATCCCTGTTGGTGTTATCTATTCATGAGAAACAGCACATTTAATCCAGTGCGGGATGGAGGGAGGGCTTTGATGCCCAAACCTTGGGGTCACCTTCATGTAGAACTCCTAAGCCTCCCCTACCATCTGTGGCAGGGTGATGGAGAGTGAATGGTCCAGATGAGAGACACTTCAGAGGATTCCACAGGGGTGCAGAGGAAGCAGAGGAGACTGAACACAAAGGAGAGAGCCCAGGCTTGCACAGAGGGAGGCAAGCACAATTCTCCAGCCCTGCTGCTTCTCTGTTTCCTGCCTCCAGCCTCATGTTTTTCTTATAGATTTTACACTGAAAGTCTTCTCTCTTGGGCCAGAAACTGTGACTCCTCCTGCATCAGTCACTTTTCCATCACTATCACCAAATGCTGAAAAGGAGGAGAGAAAACTACTTTTGCTCATTGTTTCAAAGATGTCAATCCATCGTAACAGAGAGGGAATGGAAGGGCAGAGGCATCCTTGGCAGTCAGGAAACACAGAAAGGACACGGGAAATGTTCAGAGTGAGATACAGTCCCAAGGACACCCTACTAGTAACCTCTAACTAGGCCTGCACCCCTAGCTTTCACCAAGTCCTACTAATGCAGCCATGTTATGAATCCATTAAGAGATTAATTAATTCATTAGGTCAGAGCCATATGGAGGCATTCATCCCTAGAAACATCCTCATAGACACACCAGAGATATGTTCTACTTATTCTCTGTGTGTCAAAATCAATTGTCATACCATCCCCAACACACACATTCTACTAATTCTTTCACGGTCCCCAGCCCCAAAAGAAAGTACAGGACCCTGGGTATAACAGGCTGTGGAAAGACATATGTTAAGAGTGTCCAGTTCTCAGGACAGGCCAAAAGTTCTGTTTGTGGCCCTTCTCTGGCTCCTAGGTGCACCAAGGTGGAGGAAGGCAGAGTCCTGCTAGGAAGTCTATCTCCCTTAGAATCTTTTTCTTGAATTAGAAGGGCAAGGCTACAGCAGCTTCTCTGAGATTAGGAGCTCTAATTCCTATGGGTTCCCACTTCTTCCTCTTTCTGATTCTACCTTTTCCTCTACCTCTGAATTTAAACTACTCTTCTGTTTTCTTCCATTGTCCTTTCTCCTCCCAGCATTGATTTTTCACTTCAGCACTATGCTCTGTACAGCTCCTTCTATCCCAGAGCTGAGGGAAAAAAAAAATTCAATTGTACTTTTTCTATATGGAGGACGTAAGAGAAATTTCATTCAAAGAAATTTAAGCAGTCATTTCCACCTGTCCATCAAAATTTGTAAGCCTAACTAATTAGGTGGTAATGATGTGAACAAGGTACCTTAAGGTTCTGCATCCATGAGTTCACCCAACTGAGGAATCACCCCAGATTCAATGTGAGTAGGGGTTTTCTTTTCTGGTTAGTCCCTAAGCAATACAGCTGAGCAGTTACTTAAATAATTTACATTGCATTGAGCATTATAAGTAAACTGGAGTTTATTTAGAGTACACAGGAGAATATGCATATGTTACCTGCATTGCAATGCTATTTTATACAAAGAACCTGAGCATCTGAAGATTTTAAGCTCAGATCGGTTCCTGAAGCCAATCCTGTGAACACGGAAAGGTGATTCTATTCAGCCAATGACTGGGTCTACTTGTAATTCTTCTTTTAATTGTGTTTAATAATGAGTTTTCTAACCTTGATTTTGTTATATGTCAAAATTATGTCCCTCAAGTCTTTGGGGTAATAACTGCTGATCCCAAAACATCTTCTTCTTTCAGGATGAAATTTAAAAGGCTGTTTGATGTCACATTCTCGAATCAATTTTAAGTTTTGCTTCTCTGTGTGTTCTTTTTCCCCATTAGATTTGTGACAAAGAGTGGCATTACTATGTCATCAATGTGGAGTTTCCTGTGGTCACCCTATACATGGATGGAGCAACATATGAACCATACCTGGTGACCAATGACTGGCCCATCCATCCATCTCATATAGCCATGCAACTTACTGTTGGCGCCTGTTGGCAAGGTAACTCTAAGTGGGGCCCTTTTTTGACTCTGTGTGCTGTCCATGGGAGCTACTGATAGGAAAAAAAAAAAAGAAGTAACATGAAAGCTAGGCAGAGAAAAAGATGCTAGCTCTTTACTAACAAAACGGTGCTGATAAAAATAAGCACTAATCCAGGCACTAGCACTAGGAAATAACAAAACACTGGCTTGAGAATGGATCTTTATTTTAGGCCAACCTATGCAACTTTATGGTTGACTCTGAGTTACCAAGGCTATTTATTATTCTTGGATCTTAACTGGTTCCAAACTGTGTCTGTATATATGAAGGGTCAAATGTAGAATCTCTGATTGAAATTATCAGTTGTCTCAAAGTTGCATAGAAACCAAAGATCTCATTGTCACTCAAGTGTCTAAACCCCTGACATTTACACGTCCACGGCTATGGGAGGCAAATTGTCCACAGGCCATAAGGTCATAGAGGCCATTCTTGGGGTATGCTCAGCTCTCAGTGTTGAGCTTTGCCTTATCCCTGTCTCTCATCTCTTATGACAAAGGCCCTTGGTCAACACACCTATGGAGAGGTCCGTTTCTTCTACTTTTCCTTAATGATTCCTGTCTTCTAATCCTCCAGCACAATCCTGTTTTCATTTTGGAAGTAGACAAAGGGGCTTTCCATGCGAATAGCCTTTTGTGTTACTCAGCTGGAATCTGTTTCTGCTTCCCTTATTCCCAGGGTTTTTTTGAAGCCCACTGAGGGCAACCACAGGGGAGAGAGGGTGCTCCCAAGTAGGTTGATGTCACTCTGAGGTAAGATCCAACCTTGTGTTGAAGAAATCAATGAATACTTTCAAGATTTGTAACTTTAGCCATTCACCACTCCATGGTGAGGGGAGAGGTGCACTTAATGTCACCATCCTTCAGTGTATTCAAGAAATTGGTTTCCACATCTCACACAGACACCAAAGCATTGTTCGAGCCCACTTAAGATAACATTGTTCACACATATAACTGCATATAACACAGTCTCCTGTATACTTTAAATCTTGATTATTTATAGCCTGTAATACAATATAGACTACCCTATAGATAGTTATTGTACCACATTGTGTAATAATTTAAAAGTCTGTAAGTGTGAAATGCAAACACAATTATTAAAGACATATTTTTGAGCCACCTGAAAAACCTATGGATTTCAGAGGCCAACCATATAATAATTTGTTCTCTGTGGATCAGTTGACCCAGGAGTGATTTAGGGGAGACACAAGTCTTTGTGGGCTGGATAAAGAGTGATTTCAGAGCATCTTCATGGACAAAATATGGAAATATGAGTATTCAGTATCACTGAGCTTTGGGAAACAAAAGCCAGGGAGTAGATAGAGGTGAGTAAGGAATGAAAATAGGTGTTCCTTAGATGAGGCTACCTGTATCATCTGTGGTATATTTCACCTGAGGGTGTTTACAGGACGTAGGGATGAGAGTCTTTCCATTATTGTAGGCTCCCCAAGGCAACCAGGAGAAGAAGACCGTCCTTCATGGCAAGAATCCATGAAACTAACAGATAGACCTAGGCAAAACACTCCTAGGTATGTCCTTCTTCAAACTTTACCATGATTCCTTCCTGGTTGCCCTCCGAGATTACATCTAGTTCCTTGTCCCAACCTGCAACAGCTTCTGTTCTACTTACACAAGTCAGTTACAGCTACTGCTCCCCAGTTATATGATTGACACCTGGAGTGGGAAAACAATCCCATCAAATAAAAAGTGATTCTGTGGATAATTAAGATGATCCCTGGACGAGTTAGAAGAGGCTGGTGCCCTGCAGTGACAAGCATAGTTCCAATTCTCAGTTGATTAATCCTTGTGTCTTGGTATTCTTTACCAATCTCTTCCCTGCTTTATCGTCAGCATGGGTCCCAAGCATGTGCAGCATCCACCTTTCTAAGTACAAAGCAAGAAAGAAAGCACAGCAAAGTACAGGATTCAAGATGTTTTACCTATAACTGATGTCAGTCACTTTATTCATCTTATTGCCCAAAGCAATTCATCTGACCACAGCTAAGAAGGCTGTGATGGTTACTGTGGTGTGTCTAGAAGGAAAACTGAAAGTATTGTATGAGTAACATATATAAATACCACAGTCTACCCACTTTGTTAACTAACATCTGCTTGACTGTCCTTCCCAATTAACTAAGATAATAATTAATTAATACACATTAGCTAATATGTATTAATACATATATGTATTTGTATACATTAATAGGACAAATAATTTGACATCATCACAACCACTATGCATTCCCCCAGCACGCACATACACACACACACACACACACACACACGTGTGTGTGCATGCACACACATATCATAAAGCACTTCCATTTAGAAAGAAGAACTATTAGAAACATTCTATCAGCCTTGGTCCATAGCAGTTATGAAATACCCTTTCGGCAGATATGAGTGGGGATGGCGAATATTCTTTGTCTCTTTAAGTCTGTTTGCTGAGAGTTGTTTCCTCTATGGGCCCCATCTGATAAGGGTGCTATGATTCCATAAATACCAGCTCAAATGTACATATGATTACAGCTTATTTGAAAGACACTTCACTCAAGTATTTGTTTATAATACAGCAGGGAGAATGAATGCTAGGTTGTTCTATTTTCAATGTGCTGCTGTGATAAACACACTCTGGCCAGAAACAGCTTAGGAGAGGGAGGGATTGACTTCATCTTAAACACTTATAGCCCACCATTGAGAGAAGTCAGGGAAGGAACTTTAGGAAGGAATCTGGAGGTAAGAACCATGGAGAAATGCTGCTTACTGGTCCATTCTCCCAGCTATCTCAGCTAGCTTTCTTTTATAGTCTAGACTTATCTCTGCCTAGGCATGGTGCCACCCATGGTGGGCTAAACCCTCCTACAACAATCATCAGTCAATACAAACACCCTCAGACATGGCCACAGGCCAATCTGATCTGGGAAATTCCTTAGTTGAAGTTTTCTCTTTCTAGGCATCAAGTTTAGTGTCAACTTGATAATAAAAATCAGCCAGGACAGATGCTCATCTGCATTTTGGTTCCTTTTCCAGACACGTGCTAGGGTGCTGCTCTTCCTTGGATGGATGAGGTCTTGAGTCTTTCTCTGCCTACTGAGTGGAAGTCCCACATATTAGTTCCTGGTGGGCTCTACAGTAGCTGATATGTGCTGATGATATAGAAGCTACAATCTCTTTACTTTCTGTAACCCTATCATTGCAAAACACAAAGACCTGCCCTCCTCTTACTAACCAGCTGTGTACTTCCTTAATCCTCCAAGAAGCAACAACAACAGAAAATAACAGAGTGTATTTATATTCTGATTATATATATATATATATATATATATATATATATATATATATCTCAGAGTAGTACAGCTGAATTATAAATTTTAATTTGCTTTTCCCTGAAGACTAAAGATATTGAGCAATTTTCATACATTTATGAGCCATTTGTAGTATTTCTTCTGAGCATCATCTCTTCAGATCACTTGACAATTTTTGATGAAATTATTTGTTCTTTTGAGTTCTTTATATATTCTGGATATTGATCCCCTGTCAAATGGATAAGTAGCAAAGATTTTCTTCTGTGTAGATTGTCTCCTCATTTTTTTTCCTCTTTTGCTGTACAGAAGCTTTTTAATTTGATGTAATCTCATTTGTCAGTCCTGGCTTCTGTTTGCTGGGCTATTAGAGTCTTCTTCAGGAAATCATTGCCTGTGCCAGTATCTTGAATATTTCTGGTATTTTTCTTCTATAAATTTCAGAGTTTTAAGCCTTTGATCCAACTTGGTTGATTTTTAATATGCAATGAGCAATGATAGAGAGTGTAGGTCTAATTTACTGCATGAAGATGTCTCACTTTCCCGGCACTGTTTGTTGAGCAGGCTGTCCTTTCTCGATTTCTGATCTTGGCACCTTTGCTGAGAATCACATGGCTAAAAGTGGCTGCATTTATCTCTGGGTCCTGTACCTTGTGCCTTGGTACACGTGTCGGTTTTGTACCAACTCCATGCTGTTTTGCTGCTGTGTCTCTGATACCATTTGAAAGCAAGATCGTGGTGATGCCAGGATCACTGTTGCTCTTTGCTCCTGAGTTTCTAAATGCTAACTTCAAGTGTGAGTAAAGCCTGCCTCTCAGGGTTCTGTGAGAGATGTGTGTGCTTGGCATGTTTTGTGTGCATGCGTGTGTTTATCTTCTGTTCTTCCTCCACCTTCCTTTCTGTTTCTTTCATCTAAATCTGACACAACAGACAAGCTACAAGAACCAGGCCTACTCTAACACCGTGGTTCAGCTCTCCTAAGGCTCCCTGCACTTACTCACTTCCTCCTCCCTGCTAAGGCTAGCCCTTATACACGGATGTTGCCTTCCCAAGGTCTACGCATAAGCCACAAGGAAAGCTGAAGAATAGTTTCAGAAGGAAAAAAAAATGGACACAGGGATAGATATGATCCCACAGTTTGTGGGGACATGGAGAAAACTTGGGTACTACCCCAAGAGGAATGACACCTGTGAATTTCCCCCACAATCTTAATCTTTAAAATACAGAGTAAGACCTCACAAAGAAGAGGAGGTGACAGAAGGATGCATAAGCATGTTCAGGTCTTCCTGCAATGCCATGCACATGGCCCAGGAGGGATGAGAAGAGGTGAAAGAAAGGAGGTGAAAATAAGTCTCCAGATACCACTAATGAATTTGGATTTCTATGAATTCCTATGTTCTTCTGGAGCCACGTTTCTGTCTGCATATGACACATCAAAAGATCTTCCTATGAGATGAAGCGCTGTAAAACTGATGGCCCAGGTAGCATCCTACATCTCCACATTTCTCATCTTTTTACTGTCTGCTTACACACGTAGTGCAAAGCCCAGTGTGCACCCCTCTAATTGCCCTGAGCTTGCAAAAGTGGAGAGCTTTGCTGGTACTTCTGAGGTTGACTAGGGAACTTGTTCTCATTTGTGAAATTTCCAGTCGAGGTCAGACAAAGTGAATAGAAAATGATTTCCTGAATGCTGTGTGTTGGGTTCTCCTGGGAACTGGATCCAGCACCATTGCCGGTCTGTGTTCTGCAAACCCAATTAGCATACTGTGTCCTGTTAGTGAAACTGAAAGCCATGCAGCAGTGTGCGGAAGTTCATTTTCATTGGTATTTTCCCAGTAATTAAAAAAAAAATGAGGCTTCATTTACACTTAAGAAACATTACCAGTGAGGCCTGCTGCATGCAGCATCACATAATTGCAAGGGAAGTGTTTGGATCTTTCATTTGCATTCCGAAGAGCATGGCACTGGCTCTGACAAGGACCTCCTGACTGTGTCATCTCTCAATACATAGTATCACAATGATAAAAGAGTATGGAAACAGAAAAGATGCCATGAGGGATTGGGAAACAAAGCTCCAATCCAAAGCAATGGAAAAGGCCAGTCTTGTGATTTCTCACCAGGTCTCAGTTCTTAAATGTCCAGCTACCTCTCAACATTGTCACTCTGGTAACCAAGTGAACCTAGAAATGACAAGTTCAAATGACAGCAAAGCATAACAAGGTAGACCATTTAAAGACTAGGTTAATTCCTTTTCCTTAGATTTTTCACTTGTAAGAACAAAACTGACTAAATAATTAAGCTTAATTCCAAATACTATGAAAATCAGAGATCCACATCTGCATGGCCCATGGGCATTGACCCTAACTCTCCGGGTCCTGTAGGCTACTATGCAGGGAGGTAGACAAGATGACCACCAATTCATGACAGTGTCTTACAGAGTCTTGAGGTTTCTAGAAGATACAGAATTCAGTAGTCCAGTGTACTTATCCTGGGCTAGACTAGAGTGTCACTGAGTCCCCTCTGTTAGGCATCTGAGCGAGGATCCTTTCTGCCCAGTGTCTATTATGTGTGAAGAGTTCTAGAGGCACACCCAAGCAAACATCACACTGTTTCTCGTCTGATCCCTGTTTTTCTTGATGTATTTCAGCACAGGGATCCAAACCTGTGGCTTTCTTCCTTGTGATCACAGACCTATCTCTGCCCAGAAGTTCTCCTCCACTTCAGGGAATTCTGTCCTTTCTAGAATATACAACCCCTCTCCCAATCCCTAAGGATACCATTGATCTTGGAAGACTTTCATTCCGTCATATCCTTGCTGAGACCTATCCACCATGAGTCCTATCCCCCATTTAACAAGACAACAGGTGACAGAGAAGAAATTTTCTCCAAATTTGGAGGCTGAATAGGGCACAAACAAAATACACATTGGAGTTTTGAAGAGACCCAAGGAAGACATAGCCCAAGGGTTATAATCTATGTCATATGAGCCTCATAGAGTACAAATGAAGCCACATGTGGCCCTGAGATTTGATGTATATTTTTAGGTCATTTTTCCCCTTGCCAGACTCTAGCATTGGTGCAGAGACTTGGACTACATTCCTGCACTTAATGAGCTTGGTCTAATTTAGTACAAATTTCTCTTAATAAAGTCTGCATACATATTATTCTCCATCCCTCGGGTCTCAGCTTCTGAAAAAAAATGAAGGCACATACCAGCATAAAGTGCTTTCTATCTAGACAGCATTCCCTAAGGAGTCTGCATGAAACTGCATTCTCACAGGATGCCTTTTCTACAGGGAGGTCAAGGTCAAGTTTGGGAGACAGCACAAACTACTCCAGTTCTAGTCCCCATATTCTTATTGTTAGCACTGTGCTGAGCACCTTAGGTGGGCTCAGCTATGGACATCTCAATAATATGTGACATGGGCAAAATCTAGACCCTACTCAGTACTGTGCCAGGAACAACATAGCACCTGGATGTGAGTCTAGATTCATATCACAAGAATCGATCACCACAGCCGAAGAAGACTAGAGGCTGTTGGAATCTGGGGCAAATCCATTGCCAGATGTCCTTACATTATCTTAGTTCTGACAAACTCCAGCTGAGACCTAAAGACAATAACTCCAGACCCACCAGGTGTGACTCACGGCTGCAGTAGAAAGAGGCTGGACCTGGGGTTTGAAGTGAGTAGAGGGGATCTCTAGACCTCACTGCCGCTGTTTATCAACTTTTGGTCTCTGAAGACAGTTCTGCCACTCTCAATTTCTTTGTCTTAAGAATGAAATCAATATTCTGGATGATGCATGAGTGACCTTCTGACTTCATAAATTTAGGTCCTCAGTATCAGGGATCTGACTTTTGTGGTCATTTCTAAGTCATATGTTTTGTTCTCCATGGTATCATATAAATATTTGCTATGAAAGCAAGCAAAATGGTATACTTTTTTTTCTTAAAGAAAATAAGGGTTAAGAAAGCTTGATGAGAATGTGTCATTCCAGCCATGATGACAGATCATTTGTCTTTGCAAGTCACCTGCAACTTATAGTTCTGTGAACCCCCTTTGAGGTTATATGCACCTAGTTTTAAAGCTGCAGCTTATGGGGGTCTATTACACACTTCACTTAGTCTTTGCATTCTATGGGTGTCTCCATCACCAAAATGAGGGAAAAAAAGAGAAAGCAAGATTTCAGACAGTCTGCCCATTTACATTGCACAAAATTGATAGTTGACCATCCGTGAAATTGTGTTCATTGAGGGGCATCCCCATCCACGAGCCTTGCAAAGCACAGTGTACAACTCAAGCAAAAGAAAGCACAGCCTCCATCCACTCTTTCCCTGTGTCTCTTAGATTAAATAGCAGAAGGAAAGATAGCAGGCAAGATAGTAACTTCCTGAATACTTTTGTATAATATAGAGACTTGGTACATTCACATTACATAGGTCTTTTGCCTTAAATTTCTCTTAGAGCTGCGTTTACAATGAGTAGGCCCCAGCTCTCAGAAGACAGACAGGGGTTGTGGGTGATGGATATGCAGTTCTACATTCACACTAAATGTTCTGTTTCAGAATAGGAATGCTGCATCAGATCATGTATGACAAATAACATTGTCCTTCAGTGTCTGTTGGTGCTTGGTCCCCAGATGCCAAGGTACAAAAATATCAGAGATAGTCAAGTTCCTTGTGGAAAATGTAGAATACTTGCATAAACATGATAAATGACTTCCCATATACATCAAGTTATCTCTAGATTATTTCTCAGACCTAACGTAGTAAATGCTCTATAATGGTTCTTATCACTTAGAGAATAAGTGATAAGACAGCAGAAAGACATACCTGTGTTTAGTAGTATTTAGATGTTTTCAGTCTGTGGTTGGTTAAATCAGTGGATGTGAAACCACGGAGGGGCCAATGTTTTGACTGATTTTTAAAACAACTGGGTTTCCTTGCCTTCTCCACCCAAGCCACTGAGCACTGCTGCTGAAGCCAGTCAATGTCCACAGAAGCAACATAACTGGGCATCCCCTGCCATCACTGTATTGGTCCCAACCTGTCCCCCTCCACTGAGTCCCCTTTCTACTTCATCTGACTAGATGATGTACAGGGAGAAGGCTGGCTCTGGTCTGAATCTTAATGTTACTTGTTCCTGTCCACATGGCCTGGAACGTTAACAAAACCTGTCAATTTCTTTTGTGAGAAGAGCTGTCAGTGTACCAGATCAGACCATCAATTCGCAAAGATGAAGTGTTCTTCTTTTCACACCCATACTTGTTCCATTTCAAGCTTCATTCCATGTGAGTGAAAGAGGTTTAACCTCCTCAGATTTGGTATTTTTCCATTTCTTTGGGTAATGGTAGGTTGATCAGGGAGATGAGTATATGGAGTTATAAGGTTATGAGGGTCTAGTCACCTTTCTGTGGTAATTCACTGAAATGATGGCCATCTGACCCCTTTGGTCCCCTAATGGTCCTTTAGGATTGACAGCTGTCTTGGCATTCCCTTGCCTTCCATGGGGCTATGTATCAATACTTGTGTTCTCCATGTAGGTCCATCTGTGGATAGTCTTCTTAGTACTATACAGGTATCACTAGTGCATCCCTCTGGGGGCTCAGCCTCAGAAGCAGCTGTGAGTGATTTCATTCTGTAATTTATTCTCTCCGTTTCTTCAGTCTACCTCACATGGGAGAAACCATATTCTCTTCTTCTATTCTTCCTAAAGGTGGGCCCACTGTCAGGTCTTCCCTGCCCTTTGAAAGATTTATGCTTCTTATGCCCACATTTGGATAGGTACTCAGTTCAGGCCTCTTCTGTGGCCATACCTGTGGCAGGACTAGAGATGTGCATTAATGAAGTAAGAAGGGAGAAATACCCAACAAAAATATAAAGAACAGAGCTCAAGGTCTCCAAGAAATAAAAAGAATCTGACGCATTTCAATGATCTCATGGTAGCTTTATTTCCCTCTGACCTAGTAAACATGTTATTTAGAAATTGATCATGTGTTGCTTTAGAAACATCAGATTATCTTAGAACATCTAATTCTTAGATTTTTAACAATCAAAATATTCTTAGATTAAATCTTTACAAATTCTCATAGATATATTAATTCTGATCCATATAAATTACTTTAGAATCTCTCTCCGTTCAATACAAATTCCTGAAGACCTTAGCCCACAGCCTATAATTATATGAATCTAATGTAAGACTAGACACACAGGACATGTTTTTGAAATGCTGAACTACCTAAAAAATTCAAAATTGTGTCTAGAAACAAAGTTTTGATAATTTTGTTCTCTTAAAATGATTCATGACCAAATTTATTCTGAATTTTTCAGAGGTGCTGTGTGTCCCATGTAGACACCTTCAGTATTAAAAAGAAAAATTTCAGTGTATCTATCACTTTTGATATCTTATATCACATCTAGTACTGGGTAAAATGTGCTTCAAACTGTATGCATGTCCCGCATTGTAAAATTCTAGCTAAATCTAATTACAAGAAACTTCTGACTCATATACAGAGTACAGCACAGATCTTGGATTTTTCAGTTTAAATACAAAACATGGTATCTTAGCATCCAAACCCATCAAAGACATTCAGCAGAGTTGTTCCTAAAACCTTCAAGAAACAGGTAGAGTGACCTGCATCTTCCCAAGAGGCCTCACCCTCCATGGTTCTATTGCTTCCCACAAGTCTGTTCATAATTTGAATCCCTCAGTGGACTCAGTCAATGATTCGGTCAGAGCCCTCATCATCCAATCACGTTATAAAAACCCAACCTCTAACATGACGAAACTACTCTTCAGTATGGGAGCTTCTTGGTGGGAACACTTGACATCTAAGCCATAGCACTAGGGCATGAAACTGCATAAAACCTCAAATTGGCCTCCCATAGCCATGTCCTTACAGGCCACTTATTAAAGTCACATCTATTTGGAATTCCCTGTGAATTAAACACGAAAAAAGATTTGTTTTACTTCCAAAGCAAAGAATTTTTATGCACCAATGAAACAACCTATGAGACAAAATTGCTTAACACATAAAGACAGATGATTCCTATAGCAGAGGATATCCTAAAGCATAGCGGTAGGGATACCCACTGGGGTCCTACTTGGCCCTAAGTGACTCTTTCTAGCTTGGCCCTACATTTTGCATTGCCTTATCACTCCTGGAATAATGACAAGATGGCTTATGCAGCTGTGAGTTCAGTATAGAAAGACAACAAGAGTTAACTGAAAATCTTCTGAGAGCAGAATAGAAGCTACCAGTCATCGGTTCTCATGATGGTAGCCTAAATTTGGTCTCACGCATATTCTTGGATCTATAATTATGGCTTATTAAATGCCAGGTACTGATTGGCCTCTTCTTCTTCTCACTTGGCCCCACCCACCCCTGAATCCATCCTTGGAGTAATGAAGGTATCATAAAGTTTGCTTAGACTCTGCCCCTGGAGCTTGTGCCCATGCCCAAAGCCTCGAGGCTGTCTTAGCAAGAAGGAAAGGGTGAGAAAGCCGCAGTGCCTACGATGACTCTGATGGCATTAAGCACATCATCTCCTTCAATTCAACAGGCAATTAGAAAGTGTCTGTTGTATGCCAGGCAGACTACAGCATGCCAAGAGGACACAAGGGGCTAAGTGTTCTTGAGAAGAATAAATGAATCAACTTATACAGTGTCTGGTGCAACTCTCGGCCCCTAATACTTACTTGCTCAGTATTGTCTTCTTTAAAATGAATAATGCATGAGTGATCTTTGCTATCCAGGAAAGAGAGGCTTAAACTAATAAATTATAGCAGCTTGCGAAGAACAGGCCTGCGGGTAGCATCAAGGAGAGAGATCACAGAAGGCGGATGCAAAAGGCCCAACCTGGAGACACTCACAGCTCAGTGCTTCTTAACCTTGGCTTCACATCTGCTTTACCCAAGAAGCTTTTTAATCCTCCCCATTACAATTAAATCAAAATCTCCAGGGGGTCAGACCAAGTACCAGACACCAGTTTATCTTTTTAAAGATTCCCAGATGAGTAAAACCTGTAGCCAAGGTGGAATGATAATGGCTTAGGCTACTAAGGACAGCACATGCGTGTAAACAACACGCCAGCTATGCCAGGTGGGAGGCTGCAACAAAACCAAGTAACAGCGATCCAGGCCCTAGAACACAGAGAGACTCAGGGCAGGGGCGCTCTGGGAGTCAGTGAGGTTTAAGGAAGCAGCAGTGACAGGAAATCTAAGAGACCTTGAAAAACTGTGAGGTTTGCTCATCTGGGCAACAGGGAGGACAGGTTGGGGTGAGCAAGTCTGAGAACAACGGAACGAGTGTGAAGAAGAACCCAGGTAAGCCCATTTCTAAGCACAGAAAGAGCCATGTAGTCGGCAGGAGTAGGGGTTCCATAGGCAGCACCTCAGAAGTTCTTATAGGGAAGTATAAAGAAGTGGGGTAGCGCATGTGAAGACGTACTGAACTCCTAGGAACATAGAAGCCGTGTGCCGGAGGAGCATCCACTACCTTCAAGGCTTTGTTATCAAGCCCAGCATGCCAAAAGGCAGCATGGGTGCCACCATGCCACTTGTTAGAAAACTGCCTTTTGGAGAGCTGGGAAAGCCTGTTATCAATCCTCAGGCAGCATGAAGCGCAGAAGCAGCTGGAGCTGCTGTGCTGAGTCAGCCTATCACAACTAGGGGGCGCGAATGTGTCCCCCGAGCCATGGAGGTTCAAAAGTTTTCAAAACCTCTCCTGGGTACTATCAAGATGGGGACTCAGTCTGGTAGATCTTCCCTCCACATTCTTTATCTTTTCTGGACAAAACGCCAAGCAAGATCTGGGCTAGATCTGTTCGTGCAGTCCATCCAAAAAATGGGGGAGGGAACCGACATTAGTAAAGATGCTAGGAAAAGCTGTCCGGGTAAGGTGAGCTATAAGTAGATCTCAAGGGAGGCCTGGCTTGGAGAGCAGGGAGGAGGTGGGTGTGGCTCCCGATGAAGCAGCAACTTGAGTACTTTGAACCTCACATGGGCAAGGGAGCAAACCCCCAGCTCCCACAGAGCTCAGCCTGTGTACATACAAACACACATTGTTTGGTTTTGTTTTTATCCCTTAGGCTTTAGAACACACAGTCAGTTGCGTGACCTTGGTTCCTGGTGTTTCCTATCTAGTCTCTTTGAGGCAGATGACAATATTTCTTGCTCTTACAGGAGGCGAAGTGGCCAAACCACGGTTTGCACAGTTTTTCCACGGCAGCCTCGCCAGTCTCACAATCCGTCCCGGCAAAATGGAAAGCCAAAAAGTGATTTCTTGTCTGCAAGCCTGCAAAGAAGGGCTGGATATTAATTCCCTGGAAAGCCTCGGGCAAGGAATAAAGGTAAAGAGGCACCTACCTACGATAAGACACTAATTTATGAGAACATTACCCAATACCTGAGCATGCCAGGAAATAATTGTTTCCAGAGAAGCCTCACAGAAATAGTGCCTCAGGTAAGGTGTGATCCCATTGCAACAGGGGCCAGTTGGTGACAATGACTTCCAGGATGGACTTCTGCTACCAGCACCTGAAACTTCTAGATCAGGTGCTCCAGAATAGATAGTAGATGCCATTCCATGTCTGCCTGGAGGGAGATGTGAAATTTCGTTTGTCTGCAGATTGATTGGTTACTTTACTATTCATTTGCCTAAAGGCACTAAAGCAGAAGCAGCATGTAAGAACACATTTCAAAAACATAAAATGTAAACAATGAAATAAGACTCCAAATAAGAAATGAAAGAGAAGACAGACATGAGGTAGAATTGGAAAACAAATATGACAGTCACTAGGTCTTACATTGTTAAAGTGAAGCTAATTCCCCTCAAAGCAGTATCTGGACATCAAAGGGAACATGAAAATATTTGTGGTTTTTATTGCTTATATGAAACAAAAATATTCAAGTGATTCAGGAAATCAGAATCTGAAAAGCATCTCCCAGAAGGCAGGGGAAGGGCAGAGATAGCCCCAGCAAGCTTCTCTTCCACGGGTAGGATTACCTTCTGGCCTCACATAGATAGAAACCCTCACTGGTCCTGGGCCCCTGAGTTTTGAATAAAGCGCATGCTCAGTCCCACCAAGACCCTGATGAGTCATGGCAAGCTGCAATGTGGGAAGGTGAGTCCCTGGCTCGTTTCTGGAAGTCACAGTAACCTACCCCCTGTGCCCTGGAGACCGGGACAGCTCCTGGAGTCCCAGAAGTCATAGTAGTTCCCCTCTTGGCTGTTTTCCAAAGGAAGGTGGCAACAGCAGAGATCCCCCAAACCCCTGCTGCCCATCTGGACCCAGTCTGCCATGGGCCTGCCTTTCAGAGCCAGGGACTCACTCTCCAGCAGATTCTGCTGGAAATAGGGGGTCTGATGCTTGAAGATTCTTGCCCTGGGTATGCAAGTGGGGCCTGTTGATCTGAGGATCTGTAATGGTCATTAAAATGTGATCACCTTAACAAACATACCATGTTGCAGTTATGGGCAGGGTTCTAGTATACAAAGGTGGATGCTCTTGACTTATTGTCTATTTGTCAATAAACCTCCTTTGGTACCAGTACATTGACTGTGAACACTGATATTTCCTAGAGGCCTCTTAGAGTCAGACACTGATCGTTCTAAATTCTTTATGACCTTTACTCTTTGTGATACCCCTTCCTGTGGATAAAGGTACTGTGATGTTCTCAATCAGATATTGAGAACTGAAGGATAAAGGATGCTCAAGAAACATTCTCTAGTTAGTGATGGGTTGAGCCAGAATTTGAATTTAGGTCATCCCACTCCATAGCTTCAGATTCAGGTTGAATGGCTTTCAGGAAAGGCTCTCCAGAGTAGGGGAAGCCTGAGGCGAATGTGTAAGACCAGATAGGAATCCATCAGAGACATGAAGGGGAATAAAGTGAGCAGCCACTTCAAGAAGATCTAGGAATCTGAGCAGTAGCAAAGGAGAGTCACAGAAATGCACAAGGACTCAAGCCACTGATGTGCCCAAATAGCAGCACAAAAGTGGTACCAAGGAGCTAGATGAGGACCACGTCATGAACACTCCTAGACGCATTTAGATGCCTTTTTCTCTTGTCGACCACTGTGAGCCACTGATGGCACAAGCAATAGAGAATAACCTTGGCCATGCAGGGTTTAAGGTGCCTACCCTGGGCACAGGGTCAGACAGGGAAGATGGAAAGAATACAGAAGGAATGGTTAGGCAAGACTGACTTACAGATATTGTTGACCATGGCTTTGGCACACGCATGCTCATACAGGTACATCAATCACACATCACGGGGAAAGCTGGTCTGATCAGGATGTGTTATTTCCTTGAGATATTGCCTATCCCATGCTGCAGAGATCTAGCCTTCACCCCTCTCTTTTTCTCACTTCAACTGACTGCCTGCCTCTAAATGCATCCTCTGCCTTGAACCATCCTTAGGGACCAACGTTGCAGAGTTCCAGACTTGACAGAGCAAAAAAAATCCCAAAGATGCTAGAGTTAACAGCTAGGCAATTCGTGAATTATAAATTAAGAACCAGAGTGATTTCTACAGAGTAGTCATAGCCCCTGGAAATAAAAGGTGCTAAGCTAAGTGTCACACAAATAGAGGGGCCTAGGGGGAGGCTTTTGAGCATCCCACCTGCTCATATCCAAGTCACTGCAAATGACCCTTTCCCATCCCTAAGGCATAGCTTGTGAGGGACCAAGGTCTATGGGAGAAGTTAATAAGACACTTAGTTTACAGAACGCTCACTGGGGGCTATTTCATGTTCATTATCTCTACTCCCAGAAACAAATTAAATATTATGACCTCCTTTCAAAAGCAAGGGGCTTGGGGACTTGTCCAAAATAAGTCCATGTTCTTTCTTCCACAGTAGCAACTCTGATTAAAAGAGGGCCTTGACCATTGTTAAAACTAACTTCCTTCAGACCCTGTGCATCTCCTGCACATCATTTCTGAATGACTATCATTAGATTTGCCAGTGACTAAACTCCTTCTGTGTGACTGACTTAAAAAGCAATCACTTGCTGAAGGAACTTCTCCACTCATGGGGTCTAGCACCAGCTTTTTGGTCCTCTAGTCTTCCTTGGAATCGTGCATATTTCTGGATACTTCTTGAGCAATCTCAGT
Source organism: Phyllotis vaccarum (assembly GCA_033318265.1). Taxonomy (NCBI): domain Eukaryota; kingdom Metazoa; phylum Chordata; class Mammalia; order Rodentia; family Cricetidae; genus Phyllotis; species Phyllotis vaccarum. The sequence goes on from JARWLC010000004.1 coordinate 112,632,997, forward strand.
CTCTACATTGTTGTAGTGGCTGTTGCTTTGCACCCATGCAAGATACCATAGTACAGTCACACTTTGGAAGAGTGTCCTGTTCTGATTTTCATGGCACCTTCCCTGCCATCATCACCTTCACAATGTGAGAAAGCAAGAAATAATAGTGATCTTAGAGCCAGACATTCCTAGGTTCTCAACACCACTGTTTATTTACTATTTACTGCCTTGGCAACCCTGAGAAAGATATCTCAACCCCTAAAGCCCCATCCCCATGGGATTAATACGTTATATATTTTAGCAATGTATAATTTACTAAACTTATAGATGTACATTCTTGAGGCAAATGTAATTGGTTCTCAACAGG